>CM062921.1:141855642-142508975 GCA_031878705.1 Tapirus indicus
TGAAAAGTACAAAAAAAGTTACTCCATTATCTTGCTGCATTATTAGTCTGAAAGCTTATTTAAACAATCAGGTAAACCATGGAAAATTAATGTTTTCTTCTTATCAAAATTTTTCTTTACTGAATCAAGAATATTTATTTGGAAACTCATAAAATGTCTAGTGTACACCTGCCCACAGTAACCATTGGGATGTCAGTGGGGTGAATTATTAACCTGGCTTCAGAAAAGGCCAATGTCCCCCAGGCTTTGCAGAGGAGCCTTCAGGGGGCCTGCATCTCTCACGGCCAGTTCTGTAAATCATTTTACACCGAGAAACTCATCTAACACTCACATTGCATTTGTGAGGAAGGAAAGAATCTGTGCCCTGTTAGTGCTGAGAAAATGCTGTTTCTGAGCAATGTAAGTAAAGAAAATGTTGAATCTTGAAAGTAGGATGTTTACTATATTATATTTGTTGTCATTCACAATTAAAGTTGGTAGATTTCTATTAACGTATATCTATTTATAAAAGCTGTCTGTAAAAGTTACGTGAATAAAAAAATAAAATGGAAATGAGGAAGAAATGGATAAATGCCCAATCACTGAGCCTGTTTCTCCAACAGTGTAAGAGATCCCCACTGAACTGTTCCAAGCTTGTCTCAGGTGACACCATGAGCCCTTTTCAAGACAGCTAGCTATCAACCCACACATGGAAACATGACCAGGCTCTTTAGGAGAAACAGGCATTTTAATTCCCTATTAATTTCATTTTTACTCTCCTCCTTTGCCTTTTATCCAAAAGCGTGATTTGTTTTGGGAATATTCTACTCATTCTAGTTGTTTTAGTGATGTCTCAGGAACACAAGACAATTTCAACATTTATAGAACTTGTATAGAAGCCAAACTCTGCTTTTTATTTCCTTATAACCTCAGGATCGAACATGAAGCTGGCCCAAGGCCAGTCCATCACTTGCCATATGCCCAAGACCACAGTAAGTCTTGTTGCACAATTATTTGTGGTGCTTCAAAAATCAAAATTCAGCCAAAATCTTCTAAGAAGCTAAATAAACCAAAAGACTCTCTCCTTCTCCAGGGATTTTGCATCTGATTCTTTTTACTTCTGTCCCTACTGCACTTGGTGCAGGTCTGGGCCTCCTCAACCCTTTTGTCTTCAAGGACAATGGGGCTGATGCACTGGTCACAGGGGTCACTCATCATCCGAAACCCAAATAAGCCCAGGAAATCACCTCGCCTGGACAAACATTTAACTTTCTCCAAAAAATGATTTTATCAGTAATAAAAAAAGGACACATAGGTCTACCATCTGAGTTACTCTTTTTGTTCATATTTTACAGCTCATTCAGAATACAGAAGGTATAGAAAAGAAAAAAGGGAAAGGAGAAAGAGCTATTTATTGGGTTACCTCAAAACCCAACATTCTTTATTTGCTCTCAAGTGATGTATTAATCAATAAAACTTTTATTATGTATACTAAATAAGAACACATAGATACATATAAAAATGACAGTTACTTTGTCTTGAGTACCATCTATGTGGCAGGCAATATCTGTGTGTTTTCCTCTATTTATTATTCCTAGTCTAAAAACAGACATATAAAGTGAGAATTAGTATTCCCATTTAAAGGAAAGGGACATTATATTCAAAAATTTGCCCAACATTGTAGAGCTAGTAAGAGGAGTAGCTAAGATTAGAATTGGTCTGAATGACTCCTGTATATGTTCTTTCCAGCACACTAATGCTGCTTCTCTACCACCATCAATAGTGTTATTCTCCAAGGTGTAGTGTGGCCCCCCGAGAATAACACTAATGATGGTGGTAGTTGAGAGTGAACTTGGATTAACTGTAAAAGTATATTGCAAACCCTAGCGCAGACACTAAGAAAAGTAATAAAATAAATACATAACTGATACACTAAAAAATGACAGAAATGGAACGACATAAAATGCTCAATTAAAACCACAAAAGGCAGAAAAGGAGTGGAAGAAAAAAAGAAACAAAGAACAACGGCAACAAAGAGAAAACAGTAACATAGACTAGATATTAATCCAACTATATCAATAATCACTTTGAATGTCAATGGTCTATATGCACTAATTAAAAGTTAGAGATTGTCAGAGTTGGTCAAAATACATGACCCAACTATGTATTGTCTTCAACAAACCCACCTTAAACATAAAGGCACATATATATTAAAAGTAAATCAATGGAAAAAATATACCATGCTAACACTAATCAAAAGAAAGCAAGAATAGCTATATTAATTTTAGACAGAGAGGACTTCAAAGTAAGGAAAGTTGTCAGGGATAAAGAGGGACATTACATAATGATAAAGGGGTCAATTCTCCAAGAAGACATAATTCATAACATGTATGCACCTAGCAACAGAGCATCAAACTATGTGACTCAAAAACTGACAGAACTAAAAAGAGAAATAGATGAATCCACTTTCATAATTGGAGACTTCAACACTCCTCTCTCAGAAATCAATAAGCATGTAGAAAATCAATAAGGGCATAGTTGAACTCAACAGCACCATCCATCAAATGGATATAATTGACATCTATAGACTACTTCATCCAACAACAGCAGACTAGCTATTTTTCTCAAGTTCACATGGAACATTCACCATGATAGACCACCTTCTGAGCCGTTAAATACACCTTAACAAATTTAAAATAATAGAATTCATATAATGTCTACTCTCAGACCACAATTGAATTAAACTAAAAGTCGGTAACAAAAAATAACTGGAAAATCCCCAAATACATGGAGACTAAACAACAAACTTATAAATACACACAGGTCAAAGGAGAAATCTCAAAAGAAACTTAAAAATACTTTGAAATAAATTAAAATGAAAACACAACATCAAAATTTGTGGAATGCAATGAAAGCAGTGCTTAAAGGGAAATTTATAGTATTGAATTAGAAAAGAAGAAAGATCTAAAATCAATAACCTAAGTTTCCACCTTAGGAAACTAGAAAAAGAAGATCAAATTAAATCCAAAGTAAGCAGAAGAAAAGAAATATTAAGAATTGGAGCAAAAATCAATGAAAGTGAAAACAGGAAATCAATAGAGAAAATCAAAGAAACTGAAAGCTGGTTTTTTAAAAAATGGTGAGATGTAAAACAATATGATTATTAACTGAAAACATCTAGCAAATCTAAGATCTGGTTTATAAACCAAAATAGGCACACCTCCTGAAAATGCAATGAAGATGAAAAAAGTAAAAAGCATAGATAATATAATGGGATATGGCAGATAATTATAGTGGGAGATCAAACTTCTCTTGGAGAGTAACATCATTGCAGTATGTACTCTTACTTTACATTAGTGAATTTGTTGTTCTATTTTTTGTGCTTTTCAATTATATGACATCTTTCAGGCCAACCTATTACAAGGATTTATGTCTCTGTTAGAGGAAACCTAGACTTACACTGTCCAATATGGTGGCCACTAAATTTTAAATAAAATTAAAAATTCTGTCCTCCAATTGCTCAACAACCACACATGGGCATTCAAATTCAAGCTGAAATAAATTAAAATCAAATAAAGTTAAAAATTTAGTCTTTCTCTTGCTCAGTAACAATTGACTAGTGTGACTAGTGGTTACTATATTGGACAGCACAGATATTTCCATCACAGCACAGAGTTTTCCTGGAGAGCACTGCGTTAGAACTGGTAATAAACAAATCTTTGGGAGCTTATTTCTTAAGATTATTTTGCTAGATACCTGAGAGGTTGCTATATTTCTCTATATGAAATAGCATATATCACACAGCTAGGAACAATCTTATA
Source organism: Tapirus indicus (assembly GCA_031878705.1). Classification (NCBI taxonomy): domain Eukaryota; kingdom Metazoa; phylum Chordata; class Mammalia; order Perissodactyla; family Tapiridae; genus Tapirus; species Tapirus indicus. The sequence continues at coordinate 141,859,443 of CM062921.1, forward strand.
AATGATATCCACTAGCATCTTTACAAAATTGTGCCAGCTAAAATATCCAGAACACATAGTCCTAGACTGATTGCTTAGTAAGATTGCTTTTGGTTGACACAAAAATATCTGAACAAAGAACAACCCAAACTTAAATTCTCAGATCCTGTATCTACCTGTGCATTCCCAAGACATGAGGAGAAATATTTAAACAAACAGTCATCTAGTAAAGGCAATGAATATATTGTTGCTACCTAATATAACCAAAATATCATGGATTAAATATTGTAATAGATTCCTTTACAGAGTTGTGGAACATATAGACATGAATTTAATTCCATAGTGGAAGAAATTTAAAGTGCTTCTCATCCAAGGAGTGTGTAGTATGTTTGTTTATTCATTCACTCTTCATTAATTCAATGAATATTCATTAATTGCCTATTATGAGCCAGACACTCTTTTTGTCAATCCAGATACAACAACGAACAAAACAGACAAATATAGCTGCCCTCATGGAACTTAATATCCATCATGGGGTAGAGGTTTGGGAGATAGATAATAAACAATAGACGATAATAAAATGTAAATCATAAGAAGTTAAAAGGCAATGTGTCAGTTCTTCTCAATTTGATCTATAGCTTCAATGCAATCTCAATCAAAATTCCGGCAAATTATTTTGTGGATATCAGCAAATAGATTCTAAAGTTTATATGGAGAGGCAAACGACTCAGAATAGCCATCTCAATATTGAAAGAGAAGAACAAAGTCTTAGGATTGGCACTACCCTACTTGAAGACTTACTATAAAGCTACAGTAATCAAGACATTGTGGTACTGGAGAAAAAGTAGACAAATAGATCAAGAGAACAGAATAGAAAGCCTAGAAATAGACTCACTCAAATATAGTCAACTGTTCTTTGGCAAAAGAGCAAAGGCAATACAATGGAGAAAAGTAGTCTTTTCAACAAATGGTGCTGGCACAACTGTACATCCACATGCAAAAAAAATGAATTTAGACACAGACCTTACGCCCTTCACAAAAATTAACTCAAAATGGATCTCAGACCTAAATGTAAAATGCAAAACTACGAACTCCTAGAAGATAACCTAGAAGAAAATCTAGATGGCTGGGGTTTGGAAATGACTTTTTAGATACAACATCAAAGGTATGATCCACGAAAGGAAGAATTAATAAGCTGGACTTCATTAAAATTTAAAATTTCTGCTCTGCGAAAGACACTGTCAAGAGAATGAAATGATAAGCCATAGATTGGAAGAAAATATTTGCAAAAGACTCATCAGATAAAGGATGGTTATCCAAATATGTGTAAAGAACTCTTAAAACTCAATGATAAGAAAACAAACACTCAATTAAAAAATGGGCCAAGACCTTAACAGACACCTCACCAAGGATGATAGACAGATGGCAAATAAGCATATGAAAAGATACTCCACATCATATGTCATCACGGAATGGCAAATTAGAACAACGATGGGATACCACAAAACACTTACTAGAATAGCCAAACTGACAACACCAAGTGCTGGAGAAGATGTGGAACAACAGGAACCCTCATTCATTGCTGGTGGGAATGCAAAATGGTGCAGCCAGTTGGGGAAACAGTGTGGCAGTTTCTTAAAAACTAAACATACTCTTACCATACAATCCAGCAATTGTGCCCCTTGGTATTTACCTAAAAGGAACTGAAAACTTTATATCCACACAAAAACATGCACACAGATGTTTGCAGCAGCTTTATTCATAATTGCTAATGCTGGGAATCAACCAAGGTGTCCCTAAGTAGGTGAATGGACAAATAAAGTGGCACAACCAGACAATGGAATATTATTCAGTGCTAAAACGAAATGAGCTTTCAAGCCAGGAAAAGAAAGAGGAACCTTAAATGCATGTTACTAAGTGAAAGAAGGCAATCTGAAAAGGCTGCATCCTGTAAGACTCCACCTGCATGACATTCTGGAGAAGGCAAAACTATGGAGGCAGTAAAAAGAGAAGACCAGTGGTTGCCATGGGTTAGCAGGGAGGGAGGGATGGATGGGCAGATCACAGAGGATTTTTAGGGCACTGAATATACTCTGTGTGATACTGTAACCATGGATACAGGTCATTATACATTTGTCCAAACTCAGAATGTACAGCACCAAGAGTGAATCCTAATGTAAACAATGGACTTTGGGTGATAATGCCATGTCAATATAGGTTCATCAATTGTAACAAATATACTATTCTGGTGGGGGAGTTGATAATTGGGGAGGCTGTGCATGTGTGGGGACAGAGGCATATATGGGAAATCTCTCTTCTTTCTGCTCAATTTTGTTATGAACCTAAAATTACTCTAAAAAATAAAGTCTACTTAAAGAAAAGAAGGAAACAATTCAGGTTGAAAAAGGACATCAAGTGTGCAGGAAAGGGGGTTTCAGTTTTGAACAGGGTAGCTAGGTAGGCCTTATGGAGAAGGTAGTGTTTCAGCAAGGCTTTAAATGCGATGAGGAGTTGGCCGTGAGGACACCAGAGGGAAGGCAGAGGGTCGGGCAGAGGGAACAGCCAGTGCAATGGCCCTGTGGCCCCACGTGGCAGCAGCTGATGTTTGTGTTCTTTGCAAAATATTCACATGTGATAGATTCACCAATGGATAATAATAATAATAACAGCAATTCAGCAGGGCCTTGTTCAAACTGGACAAACTCTTGGAAATTCTCTTCTAGCCCATCAGATAGAAGGGAACTTGAATCTTCTCGAGTGGTCCCTGCAGCCTGCCTCCACCATTTCCCCCACAGGGCTACACTGACCATCTGCTGATTCCACTCCTGGCATCCTTCTGATTTTTTAATCTATTTTTTTGGAGGAAAAAAAGCATAAACCAGATCTCTCCCTACTTACAACCTTGCAGTCGCGTCCTCTGACTTGAGGACACAATCCATCACTTCTGTGGTCAGGCTCCCAGGAGCCTCACCCTCTGGCCTGCGTTGGTTTCCTCCCAGGCTCTGCTCCTGCCACCCCGCCTGGGGCTCACGACACTCACCACACCAGCCACCACTCCTGCCCCAGGAGCACCCAGGCTCCCTCTGGCCTCAGAGCCTTCACCCCATCGTCCTGCTTTTTGGCCCACTCCTTCCAGATCTCCGTGGGCTGGCTCTTTCTCATCTCTCAGTCTGGAGTGACAGAGTGAGCTGTGGGGACTTGCTTGCCTTCATGGGGCTCTTAATGGCAGAGCAGATGTTAGACTCGGCCTTGTAGCACAGGCAGCGGCAATAATGGCAAGTGGTGGCTCCCGAGGCCAAAGATCTGGTTCAAGTCCCAACTCTGCCTCTCTTCAGAGAGTGAACTTGTGTGTGTGTGTCTCCTGAGACCTAGTTCCTGTCTTTGCAAATAGAAGATAAATCTACAGCCATTTCCCAGTGTGACTGTGCAGAGTAAATATATATACTTCAAAGTTCGCAGAAAAAAAAATATTTTAGAGATGTCAACCAAGATCCCTGTACATACTTTAAAGAATCCAGGCAGCACATGGGAAGCTGCAGAGAGAGGAGATACAGTGTGTGCGGACTCTGCAGCCTGGGAAAGGAAGATCAACAGGCTGAGGGCCGCGCGGGAGAGTCACAGCAGAGCCTGACAGCCACCGCAGGGTCATCACAGCAGAGAAGTCGGCCACAGCCGCGAGGAAGGCCGGGAGGAGGCGGGCCGGCACATGTGTTTCTCATTAGAGGCCATGGGTCCTCAGGGTCTACAAACCATTGCTGAAGTCATCCATGTTTTTCACACACAGTCAATCCATCCCAGTGTGCAATCCGATGGCACCCTTCCCTTGGGCGGCAGGCTGCCGGCTTGAGGGGAATTCTGTTATGAGCTCACCAAGTTGACACTTAGCTCATGAATCAGCTGTTTTCTCTCTTTCCTTCTGCCACTGGAGATCTCTCTCTTCCCTCTGGCTCTGGTGTTGATATCTAGTTTCTCACAACAGTGCTCTTTAAGCCACAGGTTCCAGGATGGTCACATTATATTTCTGTTAATCATATTAATATTGATGACATTCATTCATTGATCACCTACAGTGCCCTTGTCTCTGTCCCAGGGACTGGACACCATATTATTATCAACAATCCTCAGAAAAGATTTGCAAGGTAGAGATTAGCAGCTACATTTTTATAGATAAGGAAATTGAGGCTCAAAATATCCAAATGTCCATCAGCTGATGAATGGATAAACAAAATATGGTGTATCCTTATGATAGAATACCATTCAGCAGTGGAAAGGAATGAAGTAATGACAACATAGTTGAATCCAAAAACATTATGCTGAGTGAAAGAAGCCAGAGCAAAAGACCCTGTATTATATGATTTCATTTCTATGAAACGTCCAGAAAAGACAAGCTACAGAGGCGGGAAGATCAGTGGTTGCTGGGCTGGGGTGGGAACAAGGACTGACTGCAGGTGGCCACCAGGGCTCTTTCTGGGGTGATGGGAATGGTCTAAAACTGGATTGTGGAGATGGTTGCACAACTCTACATTTACTAAAATATTACTGAATTGTGCACTTAAAGCGGTGAGGTTTTGTTATGTGAATTATACCTCAGTGAAGCATTTAGCAAATAAAACAAAACTCAGGCTCCAGGAGTGTGACCTGAATGAGGGCAGGCAGCCAGGATGAGGGGCCAGGACAGCTGGGCTCCTAGCCGGCGATTCCTTCCACACCTTGGTGCTTCCTAGGTGCACAGGGTGAAGTCATTTGGAGACTTCCAGCCTAACAACCAACCTAACAAACAGCACAGCACAGACGCCAAGGCCCACTGAAGGTCAGATTTCCCACAAAAGAACACAGAGGCGAGTAATGAAGCCGAGAGACCCCCACCAGCCCCAGGAGTGTGGTGTGTGCTGGAGCGTCCTTTCCCTTGACACGTGTGGAGCACTGCAAGATGGAGTAAGAAGAATCTGTCTGGCTTCATTTTCACCAAAGCCAACACTAAAGGTGATTAAGATTTGAAACCAGTTGTTCCCCCGTCTCCTGGACTGGGGAACCCACGAGGGAAGGACCACGGGTTTTCCATCTGTGGATTCCCAACTGCAGACACACGATAGGAACTTAATGGATTTTCCCTGAAGGAGGGACCTGAGAGTACTGTTTAAGGAGTCTGCCACACTCTGCATATCTAGCCATGATTCTCAAAACCTGTCCATGAGAATCATGGGAGAAGCCCAATGAAATCCATGTTCCATGCCTCCCCACAAGATGTTCTGAGTCAGCAGGTCTGGGAGGGTGAGGTTGTGACAATGTGCATGTTTAATAAGATTCTCAGATCTGACACCGAGACACACCCACCGTACGTGTGATGAGGCCAAGGCCCCTACACCTTGTACTTATCTGTCATCTTCCACTTCCTAGTCCCATGCTCATGGAGCAGGAGAGAGATGACCTCGGTGGGGTAATGTGGTTTTGGTGGATGTCTACCATACACAGAACAGCTTGCTGAGACACAATTCGACTTTGTGTGAAGTTCGTTATAACTAAGTTCCCTTATTTTTAAGCAAGTTGACATTAGACACCAATATTTCTGATGGTAAATTGATACATATCAAAAGCAATACCACATACAACTCTCCATTTAGTTCACTGGCATAGACTGAAAATATGCCCTCATAATGGCTTTTGTAACATAGGGCCTGGGGATGGCCATTTGTACTGACCTTGTGTATTTCGTGTGATTTTTGTTACACATGCATCATCCCAGGCAGTTCCTTTAAACGTCCGTTACTATGGATACCTAATTTGATCATTCACAAATTCCAGCCTCAGTTATATATATGACTGCATATACTCTCAGACACATGTCAGAATCCCGAGGGGACAATAAAAGTTATGACCAATCCTATTTCCAGGCTGTTAGCTCAAATCGTACAATTGTTATACAATGTGGCAATACATATTCAAAATGGTCTACTTGAGAATGTCTTCTTAATAAGCTGTTATCAAGAACCTATCAGGCAAATACCATCTTTTGTTTTTTGTAGAAATAAAACACTGACAACACTATGGCAAAATTAGTCCAGGAGAATCTAGGGGTCTTTCACCAGAATCATCACAAGAAGACAGGTCACCACTAGAAAACTCGGGCAGGCCCATCACTTCCAGGGGAACAAAAAATGAAACAAAATAAAACAAAACAAAAAACAACAGACAATGAAAAGAAACCAGGCCACGATTGTTTACTTAGTGTGATGCACGGCTTGTCTCTCTAAACCTCTGCATGGCAGTCAGCTGTTCCCTTTGCCAACCAGTCAGAAAAGGATTTGATTCCCACTGTGGTTCAGAGAGAAAAACTCCAAATAAGCCTGGGGTTGGCATTGTCCTCCTCTCCTACAATGACAAAAACAGCCCAAGAATGCAGACTGAGCACGCGGTCCTAAGAGTGGCAAACAGCTATTCTAAATCATGCAATATATTGTTTCACATTAACTGGATGTTACTGCTAATTTAGCCTCCTCTATGACTTATAATTTCAATTCTCTCAACCACCTAATATCCCAAAACCTAGATGAGGGTCACCTACATTATCTCTCCTATAATGGTCCATGCTCAATATTTGTTGTCTTTGATTTTGATCTTGTGGGAGTCAGTACCTTCTGTAGGAACTCAGCAAAGGGGTATCATGGGTCAGCTTGACTTTCACTTACTTGGGAGATTTTTGTATAATTTTTTTTTTTTTTTTTTTTTTTTTGTGGGGAAGACCAGCCCTGAGCTAACATCTGTTGCCAATCCTCCCCTTTTTGCTGAGGAAGACTGGCCCTGAGCTAACATCGTGCCCATCTTCCTCTACTTTATATGGGACGCCGCCACGGAATGGCTGACAGGCAGTGCGTCAGCGGGCACCCGGGATCCGAACCTGCGAACCCCGGGCTGCCAAGCGCGAACTTAACTGCTGCGCCACCGGGCGGCCCCGCCGTTTTTGTATAATTTTTAGAATAAGTTTATCCTCAAAGAGTTTCTCAAATAGATTATTTACTACTTAGGACAAGGAACCTGAATGTTAGGTAATGAAGGGTTGGGAATATCCAGGTGCCTTAAATGCTGTATTATCCAGTGACCCCCGACATCCATAGACACATTTACCCCCGGCATTTTCTCCATAGTTCATACACATAAAACAATGACTGCCGAAGACTGAGGCATGGCTCCCAAGTAACCCACTTTCCTACAAGTTACTACCAACACGCTGAAACCCTTGGGAATGGTCCCCATGGGAATATTCAAAATTCACATGTCAAGCTCTGTAGAAGTGTAAGATAATCCTCAAATATTATGACTAAAATCTAGGTACAAGCTTAAAACACAGTAAATGATCAATAGACAAGAACTCCATGTCCCTGGTGTTGACAGGGCAACTCGTGGGCCGGTGAAGTTACTCATGCTCAGATTACGCGCCCCCCCCCGCCCCCCAAAAAATAATCCAGCAGATGGAAAAGTTTCTGAAAGGAGAGTTTTTTAAAATTAGTATATATGAATATGTATGTTTGTATTTCATTGGCAAGGATGATTCCTGACAAGTTATATTTTTTCTTCACGAAAAAAAATTTTAAAAGAGAATGCCCTGGGACCAGTTCTCTCCATTACTTCCAGGTGGGGTATCCATTTCTCTCGGTCAGCCACCGATGGCTGTGATCACAAGGCTCCCTGAAGCTGACTTTCTGCCAATCTTCTATCTGCATTTTTGGTTCAGCCACGTGAAAAGGAAATAATGCTGTTAGAAACACTGCTGTCATGTGCACTCAAGAGCTGTGAATTGGGCTGAGTTAAGTGGGCCAGCCACTATTTATGGCTGGAAATTTCTGTAGCCTTCTTCGATTAGTTTTGGATTTAAAAATGCTCTAAACGTATGTTCTCTGTCTGTCTCTTCTCATACTGGTCTTCTATCACTAAATCATATAGTCATGTGAACTGATAATCCTTCGAGCAATAAATGACACAGAAGCTCCTCAAATTCTCTGGAGGAATTACGGCTTTCTGAGCGAGATTGTGCAGAATTGCACATTGTCCCCCATGCAGTCAGCAAACTGATTAAAAGTACAGGTTTTGTACATCTAAGTTCCTCTCATGCTGACAGAATCCAATGTTGCCCAACCAGTCAACTGAACTCCAAGGATATGAATGGAGAATGTACTGGAGGAGACGTAAGTGCTGGGTGGAAAGCCCATCATTTGTTCTGAGATCCAACAGACATGCCTTAGAACCTAGGCTCTGTCCCTTGTTAGACGGCAGCTTTCGGCAGGCTACGTAATCTGTCTGATCCTCAGATTCCTCTCATATAGAATAGGAATAGAAACTCTTGTATTGTTAATATAATGAAATGCAGTAGTAATGCATGCAGTGAATCTGCTTGCAAAAATGCCTGGCCTGGCATACAGTAAGTGCTCATTTTAATATCAATATTATTCCCTATTTATAATGGATGCATTTTCATATTTTATTTGAAAACATTTAAATTCCATCACTGACACATACTTTAACGTACCTGCTCCTATGACACAGAATCAGAATTCACCATATGTTTTTTCCATAACAACCAAACACAGAACATAGATTGCAAGTAGGTCTTTTCAAAATGATGAAATATTGGTACTCAGGTACATTGAGCATTAGAAGAACTTTAGGTTCAGATTTTTTCCCCAAAGCTGTGGCTTAGGAGTTAGAGAAAAGCGATGGGTAGGTTGAAAGAGGAAGAAAGTGAGATAAACAAACTTTGCATGAAACCGTCACAGTCCCCCTATTGTCTGGCTACAAGGAACAGAAGAACCACCATTTCCAAAGAGCCACCACAGTTGCAACAGGTCAAAGCCTAAGAATATGTTTGCTTTTCCTACAACAGAAAAAATATTGCCAGAGGCTACCCTTCTGGGCGAGAGCTGTAAATGTGGGCTGTGAGAAGGTTATGAATGTGAAAAAAAAATAGTGGAAAGAACATGTGAATAGAAAGTGAATTAAAACACTATAGGAATTTGGAAAGCTAGCTCTTCATGAAAGGAATTCTCCAACCAGTATCCAACTAAACATGAGGGCAATGGTAACCAGACTCTTCTGATACATCTATGTCTCTATGTTTTACCAAATACAAGAATAAATTATCCATTATGCTTATGGAGTCTACAACTTTACCCACATGTGCATCGTACCTACAACAGCTTGTCATGGCCACTTCATCCCATAACACAGCCTGGAGCAGGCTGCACCTTTGACAAAGGGTAGATGAAAGGGCTGAAATCAGAGAAAGGAGAAGTTGGTTGGGGTTGACTTTGAAACCAAGATCAAACAAAAATGACCTCTTGGAAGTCTCCAAATCAAATGCATTTTAAAGTGCAGGAGATGAAGGTGAAACCTACACTGTGAATAATTGCCAAATGAGAGGGTTAATTTGTAAACTATACTATATATCACTGGACATGATACAATGTCAAAGTGTAATTAATATGCTTGGCCTTCAAATTGGATATGGATGTTGGATAGAATAGATGTTAACCCCTGATTTTATTATGGGATGCACAATGCTCTTACTATAGTACAGATATATAACAATGTGTGTAATTTGCTAGTATATATGTAACTGAGGACTGCCGCTCAACAATTTAATTTTAAGTTATGGGCTTTCAAGACATTTTTACATTTAAATTGCAATCTGTGAGATAACCAAATTATTCTTACTAATGTACTTCACATTTTAAGACACAAGTGCCCAACTCATTTCAAACGCTGTGTGTTCTCTTACACATAGAGAGACACAGGCATCCCAGGGGCACTTAGCCTTTCTGGTGAGGCTGGATGCTGGGTTTGCCCATTCGCAGCCAATGAGATTGTGGTTCCTGAGGTGAAGCTGGGGGTTTGTTTTGTTTTGTTAAGTTCTTAAAGTTTTAAATCAATGTCAGGAGTACTTTCATCAGTTTCAGAGAAAACTGTTGTCCCATCAAGTCTCTGCACCTACCATAGCCTGGGGTTGAAGTTATTTCGAGACTTTAGACTTGAGCCCATTTCAAATAAGTGGGCATAATAAGTAATTCTTCTGAAAGTTTCATAAACCAAGTAGCTTGAGTTCTTCCTCCAGTAGAGGAAGGTATGACACACTAATCATTATGTCTTTTCAGAGAGTTAATAAAGGGAGACTTGAAAGTGTTGGGGATCAGTGAGCTCAGTTTTATTAGACAGCACAAATCCATAAACTACTCCCCAACGGACAATATATTGGACTATTGGAGGCAGAGGTAGGAAATTATGATTGATTTTAGATCCAAAAAAGTTTTTAAGTAGTAAACATATAATGATGTTATGTATCAAAGCAATATGAGAAATTAAGAATGATGGTAGTGAATGGTGGAGAAAAGGCTAACTGATATTACTGACCTTCTTAAGGAACAGACGAGTTTCTGCATACGGCGTGCTTACAGGGCACAGCCCTTATATATTTACACATCTTCTATTTACGCTCCCAACTCTTCTACGCTTACTTGTGCATTTCAACTAGAGATAGAACCATGCTATAAAATATCCTAGCTTCTCTTTTGGCTTATTATTCTGCAATCCATCACTCTTTATTTTATTACCTAATGATGACCTGGAAGGGAATAGTCAAAACTCCTCAGCTTCAGTCAGAGATAATCTCTGCAAATAAAACAAGGTTTATAGCTCCTTTGGCTGCAGCAGCAGGAATACAAAGCCAAAATGTCAGCTCTTCTGGGCACTTTCCTCCTTTATGATACCTTGTTAAGCACAAAGTCATCTCCCAGGTGCTGGGAATGGACAACTTGCTTTCAAATGTGTGGGTATAAGCAATGGTTCTAAAAATTGCATGAACAACACTCTTGCATTTTATATTGCCTGCTCAAATGATATGCCTTTTTATCATCCTAAGTGCTTTCAATAAATCACCTAAAAGGTTCTAGTGTAAACGAAATATATTCTAATTCTATGCTCATTGCATCCGTGGGGCTTCTCTGAACGTCACTGTAACTCCACCTCTCGGTTCTTGAACTTTACTTAAACTTGCTCACATCACAACATGCAGTTACTTACTAATTAGGTTTCTAAACATTACGTAGTTTGGTGATGGGAGGGAGGCTGAGGAGAACAAACACTTGCTCTATTCCTACTGTGCACCCAGTCTGTTCACTCCTGTGCTAAGGGCTGTATTGTCTCACTCAATCTCTAAACAAATATCCATATTGTCTCACTCAATCCTCATGCAAACCTATGAGGCTGATGTTATTTACAAATTAAGGAAACGGAAGCACAGAGTGGTGAGCCATTTGGCTAGTAGGTGAGAAAAATTAGATTTGAACAAGACTTGTCTGACTCCAAAGGTTAGGCTTTTTCATTAAACTTCCCATTTGCTTAAGACATCATTTTATTCTGTTTCTTGTATGAATATCTGTCTAAATAGAGATCTTCCTTCCCATGTAGGGAGTTCATGTTTTTCCATTCATTTGTTTCCAGGATGAATACCATAGGCCTTAAATTGTAGGTACTCTGAAATGCTTGTCGACTAGCTTGGTTCTGGATTTTGATAAAACAATTGCTTAATATATAATCTATCTTAACTAACCAAACAAAGTAAATACAGAAAATTTTTATTATTTTAAAATAAGTGCCAACTTTTCATCCCTGAAAGTTAGTACAGGGGCTGGCCCTGTGGCATAGTGGTTGAGTCTGGTGCACTCCACTTTGGCAGTCCGGGTTCACAGGTTTGGATCCCAGGTGTGGACCTACACCACTCGTCAAGCCATGCTGTGGCAGTGACCCACATACAAAATAGAGGAAGACTGGCACAGATGTTAGCTCAGGGCTAATCTTGTATTGGCAGTGGATATTAGTATAGAATAAGTTTGCACATCACTTTTTGTGAAGGATTCAGGATGGTAAGGATACCCTTTCTCAGAAATCTTCATGTGCAATAGGCACTCCACCCTTGTCATGAACCTGATAATTAAAGAAGACATATGCCCAAGAAACCAAGAAATAGCAATCACAATGTCTCCATGCTCATGCAGTAAGGTACGAAAAGCTAAGAAGTGGACAAATGCCACTTAATTTCTTGAATTGTACTTTATATATATTATATCATCTCCTGTCACTCAAGTAAATTGCAATGTTTCTTATTTAAAATTTGTTTGGAGATCCTCTCTGTCATTAGAAAAATTACTCGTATAGTTAAAACTGGAAAAATGCTCACTTGCAGATGGTCTTTCCTGAGAGTATGTGAATGTGCACAGCACTTGTGCTGTTTTCTTTCATGCTGTGGAAATATGCTCCCAGGAACACAACAGGCAGGCTTGGATCTGTGTGGGAATTGTCTGGGAAATGCATGCTTTCCAAACTCAACTGAGATAAAGGCATCTCTAGACAAAGCTTTTCACAGTTGCTGCACTCTCACTCTGGATATAGGGACTCTCTCCAGCATAGATGGAACTCGTACTTCACACTAGGACCTTTCATCCATCTATCTATCCATTTATCCATCCATCACCCATCCATCCATTCATCCATCTATCCACTCACCCTTCCACCCATCCATCTAGTTCCGTCCACAGTCCAGGAACCCTGCTGGGTGCTGGTGGTACTGAAGGTATCATGACAGTTATGGTGCTGCCCTTAGGATGCTGACTATCAATTGGGAGAGAAAGGTAAATACTAAACTAGTAACCAAATGAGAATAAAACTGGGATAATTTTTTTCCAGGAGAAAAATAAGGTGAGTCATGAATGTATTTTAAGTGAACCTGCCCTGGTTGGAGCATCAGAGAAGTATGACTTACGGGAGTGACTACCCAACTGAGACCCAAAAATACAGGACATTTAACCAAAGCAAGAAGGATAGGAATTGTGTTCCAGGCAAAGGGAACAGCATTTGCCAAGCCCCTGAGGGAGCGAGGAGCTCAGCCTTATTTTGAAAGAAATAAGTTGGTACCATCTGAGCCTAGAGAGTTTCCCCTATGAGGCTGGAGTTGCAGGCAAAGTCAGATCCCCAGGGCATTGTTGCCATATTGAGGATGCAAGGTTTACCCAGAGTGTAATGGGAGCATGTTGAGTAGGGGGATGACAAGATCGGGCTGTGCTTTTCCACCTCCACTGAGGCTGCTCTCTGGATGGAAGCAGAAGAAGGGCAGAGATGCAAGTAGGTGGCTTCAACTTTCATGGAACAGTCTCTGAGCCCCTCCTTCCCCATGTCTGCTCACAGTTCCCAGGGCCCAACTTGAACCACCTTACATGGAGGCCCTGGTTATTTCTGCAAGCCCAATCAAAACTAAGAATCTTCTTTCAAAAAGTTCCCTTGGGGCTGGCCCGGTGGTTAAGTTTGTGCACTCTGCTTTGGTGGCCCGGGGTTCACGGGTTTGGATCCCGGGCGCAGACCCACACACCACTGATCAAGCCATGCAGTGGCAGTGTCCCACATACAAAAAATAGAGGAAGACTGGCACAGATGTTAGTTCAGCAACAATCTTCCCCAGCAAAAAGAGGAAGATTGACAACAGATGTTAGTTCAAGGCCAATCTTCCTCACCAAAAAGAAAAGTTCCCAACAATTATGAACTTAAATGTGGACTTACCACATTTAAGGGACAGTCCCTGTTCTTTCACCTAAGGGAAAGAGATACAATATACTCACAGGAAAATTTAAATTACGATGGAATGAAATGGCCCTAAGGTCATCAAGGCAAATATTTTTCACGGACTTTGCATACCTAACGAAATCACTAATTGCTTAAACTACATTTTACTTTATATATTTTGCTCCAAATTTCTAACATCTTAATGGATGGAGATATAACTATTCAATGACAGAAAACTGGAATAATTGGATATATTATATCATTGCCTATTGAAGCTTTCTATTATTTTAGTACCATTTTTAAACTAAAGGCAACCAACTATTTTAGCATCACTGTAAACCTGGTGAGTAAGAGCATGTGGATTTTTTGGGGGGGTTTTGTCTTAGTTTAGTTTAATTTTTATTTCACAACTCGTAACTTTTTATATATTGACAGTGCGTGACTTATTGTATATGTCCATTCACTGTCAATTACCTATATAGGAAAAAATAAGAATCCTGCCTGCATTTCTTTAGATTGGAATATTTCAAATGAGATATTTTTATTTAGTTTTCCTATAATTTCACAGAAATTAGAGAAAAGAGAGTATGAAATTTGCACTGATTTTGCTACTAATTTAAAATACTGAATTTACTTGATTTAATGTCTTTAAAACAAATGCTGTTCTTCCTAAAAAAAAAGAAATTAAAATAAACCCTTGAGTAGTGAAAAATATGTGTAATAAAGAACAATGGATGAATGTTATGATTAGACAAAGGAATCAAAATCAGTAAGAATTATACATACCTGGAGTAACTGGGGAATGGAGTATCCACAGAAGAGCAAATGCAAGTAGTGTCTTCTGGTTGAGTTTTGAGGCTCAGAGAACCTGAGATCTGGGGCAAGATTACTGAGGATGGCTGTTTTCCAAAATGAGAAAGGGCAGGACTCCACTGAGGGTATATATCCACTTTAATAAAGAGTCTGGCCTCAGGCCTATAGATGATGATACTCCAATTTCTCCAAATGATTTAGAGTAACCAAACTCACAGACACTGAAAACACACACATACTTGCACACACAAGCCCCTGAGCACCAGTTTATTCCTGTATAATAAATCATGAAATACAACTTCTAAGCCGACTGAGGAAACATTGTACTGCTTCTCCCTCCAGGCAAGCTACACAGGAGACTTAACTTTAATCAAATCAGTGAACAAAGGCAAGAAAAGCCCACCACAGGGGAGGAATGTCTGCAGGCACTGAGTCTGACAGCCCCATCCCCACACAGGCCTGGTGAGGTCTTGTCCTTAAGGTCTAGTCCTTTCCCTAGACAGGGCTGGGATGTTCCTACTACTTTAGGTTTTGTGTTTCTTTTCCCCCCTCCAAACCAGTGGCTCTGAAAATGATTTTTGTAAAGCACCAGAATTCTTATTTCTCCATTAAAAAATCATTCATTCATTGAATATGTTTTTACTAAGTCCTTTACTATGTGCCAAGCACTATTGAGAGTGCTGGGAATAAAGCAGGAAAAAGTGAGGCATAAATCCCTGCTATACTGTCAGTATTGAGCATGGTAGATAGCTCACTTAGTATTAAGAAATCATTGCTAGCTTCAAACTCCCCTTTTAAACTCTGCTTTGTGATGTTGAGACTGGAACTCTACAAATCCCATTTCTGCTGTGCCACCTGCTCTCTGTTCACCTCTGCCAATAGCCAACACAATGAAGGACTGGACAGAACAAAAAAGGTGGAAGAACTTGTTCCTTCCTGTCAGTTCCTGCATACTTCCTGTCTGCCCCTTGTGGGCTTTCTATTTGTCCTCCAAGGACTGCCTGTCCACCCCCTGTGGACTTCCTACCTGCCCCCTGTGGACTTCCTATCTGTCCCCCATGGACTCCCTGTCTGCCCCCTGTGGACTCCCTGTCTGCCCTCTGTGGACTTTCTGTTTGCCCCTGTGGATTCCTTGTCTCCCCCCTGTGGACTTTCTATCCGTCCCCCATGGACTTCCTGGCTGCCCCCTGTGGACTTCCTGTCTTCTCCCTGTGGACTTCCTACCTGCCCCCTGTGGACTTCCTATCTGTCCCCCATGGACTCCCTGTCTGCCCCCTGTGGACTCCCTGTCTGCCCCCTGTGGACTCCCTGTCTGCCCTCTGTGGACTTTCTGTTTGCCCCTGTGGATTCCTTGTCTGCCCCCTGTGGACTTTCTATACGTCCCCCATGGACTTCCTGGCTGCCCCCCGTGGACTTCCTGGCTGCCCCCTGTGGACTTCCTGGCTGCCCCCTGTTCCTGTCAGCCTTGCTTCGCCCTGGCAGTGGTGGTTTGTTCCAGTAACAGCAGCTGATTCCAGTTTACAGTTTACTTGAAGAACCAGCAGCAACACGCCCTCTCAGAGTCCTAGCACCAGCTGACCAGCTCCTCCTACTCACAGGTTTGAGCCTAGCTCCAGGCATCTAAATTTTAATAATCCCAACTTCTTCCCCCAGTTCCCTCGGCCCTAGAGGCAGTAGCTACTTTTGCATTTGCTATCTTGTGATGCCTTACTATTCTCTTTTTAATTTTTCAGTTCTTTAATACCTACTTAATGTGTCATATTAATTCTCTCTTTTCAATTAATTTGTGTGGTTTCTGTCTCCTAACTGGACTATGATTGATACAGATAGTGATAAATACTAAGTAGAAAAATAAAGCAGGGAAGGGGAGGAAGAATGTGTGGAGAGGGAAGAGTAAGCAATTTTAGATGGGGAGTCCAGGGAGGTCCTTATGGTGAAAGTGACATTTAAGAAGGAAAAAAAGTTACATATGTGTTAAGCAGATATAATCAGGTCACCATGGTTGAACCTTAGGCAAGCCAGGAATCATGCTTTAAAGAGCTTGGTTTTATCCAGCCTCCTCTTTTACTCTCTCCAGTCTGGACTTTCTCTTGAATAGTCACTCTAAAAAGTAGGTTTCAGACATCCATGTCTTCCAGAAAATACCAGACTTGGATCATCCCCCAGAGGAAATGACCACAGGGATCACATTCCTTCTCCTCCAAGGGGATTCATATGGCTCTTCTCAGGCTGACCTTGGCCATGGAGAAAGTCCTGATGATACTGGTTGTGGAGATGAGCTCCACCCTGATGATTCCTCACAGCAAGTATTCTACTGGCCATGATGAGTGTCCCTATGAGGGCTGTCCCTGGTGGTGATGGGGGAATAATCTGCCTCCTGACAAAAGGACATCAGGAGCACCGAACACTAACTGGAAGGGAAGCCAGCCACTCTGTCCTGTCCCCACTGCTACCTGACATTGGCCTGCAGACCAAGGACACCTTTGCTTTACTTTTAAAATCTCTGGCACTCCTCCAACATTTCAACTCCTTGAATTGGCTCCTCCCTATAATGAAACGTAACAGCATCCAGCGTGTTTCAGTGAACATGTTGCTGGACAGAGAATCTGAAGGCCTGCATCCTAGACCTGTCTAAACCCCACCTGGTTTTGTAATATTGGCCAGGTCACTCCACCCCTTAGAATCTCAGTTTCACCGCCTGGAACATAAGGAGAGTGGAACAAAACCATAGATTTTATAATTAAATTTCGCTAATCATCTCATTTTTGTTTACAACTAATGGTAAGCTAGTAGAAAAATCTGTGGTCACTTCCAGTACAAAAGATTATCTAAGGAAATGTTACTTGATCCATTTCTAGTGATGAAATACATTCAGTTTTGTCAATTTCCAATTTTTTACTATAATTTATTCTTTTATAATTAGCAGAAATTTATGTAATGACCCAGTACTTTTAGTTAGTTCTCCACACCAACCTTTTGAATTTCCTAATAACCACATACTTCAACCATGCTTTATCCAAAAACCTTACTTTCTCTACAATTTTCCTGTATGCTTACCTAGACTGACACATTTTCAACTGGTTATGCCATCACTGGCCTTCTCACATAATGACACCTTTCTTTTAAAACTCATATTATCTCTTCTGACCATGCCCCGTGCTGATTCTTCCTTTCTACTCCTGTTTTATTTTCCTGGCTCAAGAACATTTTTCAAAGTCAGTTGAAAGTTTGGCAATATTTTAGACAGTTTCCTAGGATTTATTGGGTGCTTTAGAAAAATTCTTAATGACTAGAGTTTCCAGAGAATCCCTGGAGTTTGTGGCTGGAAATAAAACCTAGTACAATTCAAACCAAGGCCTTCAGTAAGTCCCCAACCAAGTGAGGAAATTCTTAAGCAGAAATGAGGACTGTGGCATTTACAAGTTTTCCAACACTGTTGAAAACAAGAGAATAATTAGATTTCAGGAGAAGTGATATGTATTCTACGCACTAATGCCTTAACAAATATAATGATTTATGCAAGAGGAACTAACTCTCATGCCAGATTTTGTGCCAAGGACAATTTAATTTTTAAATTTTTATTTATTTATTTTTCTAAACTACAAATCCAAGTATAGAACTTGCATGAAATCCTTTAAGAAAATCTAATCCTGTCATATGCATCAGAATATATTTCTCAAGAAATATTTAAAAGTATTGAAAAATAGGTGCCGGCCAGTGGTTTAGCGGTTAAGTTCATGCGCTCCACTTTGGTGGCCCAGGGTTTGCAGGTTCGGATCCCAGGTGCAGACCAATGTATTGCTTGTCAAGTCATGCTGTGGCAGCATCCCATATGAAGTAGAGGAAGATGGCACAGATGTTAGCCCAGGGCCAGTCTTCCTCACACTCAGAAAAAAAAAGTATTGAAAAATGGGAGTTTTAAAAAATAGTTGTCAGAAACATTATTAAACTATTTCTGAATAAACTATGTGCTTCAAAAGAAAATTTAAGGTGTTTGACATTAGTCATGAAAAAAAATCAGATTAAATGGACTATAAAATGAATTCTATATTATTAATACCTTAAAATAAAGGGTGAGAAGATATAATATTTTTGTTTGTAAATTTGAAATACAGTCATTCAGTGCAAGAAAAAAAAAGAATTTTGGTTAGTGTTAATGGGAACTTGGGGATACAAAGACGAATAAAACAACGTCTCTTAAAGAACTCACAGCCTGGTATAAAAAAACAAACCTGTAAATAAATAATTATGGAGTAGATTTCATGTATTTTAATAGAAGCCCCTGATACACTACAAATGGGGCCACTAAGCTCAGAGAAGGTTAGATGTCAAAGAAAGTGCCATTGAGGTAGAAGTCAAATGAGAAAGTCATTACACTTCAGAGAGTATTCAAGGATGGTGCAATGGAAATTCATGTAAATGATCTTGCAGGTCCCCATAGGACGCAACATCCTCATGATCAAAGGAAGCAAAATGGTATTGTTATTAAGAGTGCTGGTTTGGGAGTCAAGCTATCTAGGTCCAAACCCACTCTTTTAAGAATCATCTTGGGAATCATCTGTAAAATGGGGATAATAAAGTGGTCTTCGGCAATGATCTGTAAAATGTGTTAATAATGGCACCTAGCAGAAACTGACTTCCAGAATGGCAGTGTGAGGAGTGTGGCAGACCACTTCTCCAGGGAAACAACCACTTATCTGCTGAAAATAATAAACACATATACACAACACACACACACACACACACACACACACACACACGTGCAAACCATTTAAAGTCTCCAGAAATTGTCCTAAGGGCATAAAAAGTGGAGAAACGTTTATTGAATCAAATTTAGTAAATCTCTGAAAGAATGGTGAAACTTAGTGGCATCTGAGCCATGGTATGGTCACATACTGACCTTGCCCCCTGCTCACTGTGACAGAGCTCTATTCCATGCATAGGCAGCAAAGGTGACAAGGGATCCCTATCCTGCAACTCTGATTCTAGGGATATATTTTCATATCAGGAGAATCAAGGCACCAGCATCTTTCTTTCTGTTGGTTCTGTATTGAAGAAGTTCTATTCTAGGCAGGCATGGCCATGAGAACTGATTTCTCTTCTGTGAAGTGGCCCCTACTCAGAGGGTGGAAACTCTAGACTCAGCAAGCTGAGAATAAAGGAGCCCTGAATGTTCTCACCCCAACTCTCTTGTAAGGTAGAGGCTTCAAGCCAGGAAGCAAAAGCAGAGAAGACTGACAGCTACCATCCTCACTCAGAGCTCCACTTATAGAAGGGGAGTGTCACTCTGGGAAAAGCAGAACACTACCAACCCAAGCTCCTGGGCAGTGGCACAGACGTTTTGCCCAGGAGGAGAGGCAGGCTGTAAGAGCAAGGAGCTTACCTAAAGGGTCTGATTTTATTTGGAACAGAGTGTGCAAAAGTTCATACCTAAGTGCATTGTCAAAAATAATGGAGATCTTGGATGTGAGCAAGTAAGAGAAAGCTGGTAGCTCCATGATACACATAACAATAAGCAAATCAGTACATGGACTAGAAGTTTAGCAGAGAGATTCAGGGAAAAAGACAGCCAAGAAGGCTCCTCCTGGTATTGTAGTAGTCTCAAAAACAGGCAGCATCCTAATCCTGCAAAAGAGCTCTTCTTTAATCAAATCAGGTTGCGAAGCAATATATACGCCAGAGTCTTGTAAAAAAAAAAGAGCAATCATCTAGCAAGTGGACAGCTGGGTGTGATACCAATAGAGGCAGACCAGGACAGGCCTTCAGGATGACTGTGCCCCTGCCCAAGGCTGCACTCTCTGGGATACAACACCTGAGGCTGCATGGTGCAGGAAAAACAGATTTCAATGAACTAGTCAAGTCACTAAACAAACAAGTAAAAAAGAAAACAATAGCAACAAGCCCTGGAATGGCAGAGGGTGGTCAGTATTAGAATCGCCACAGTATGTTATCTATAAGGTTCAGTTTTCAGCAAAAATTATGAGTCATGCAAAGAAACAGAAAAGTGTGACCCATACACAGGGAAAGAAACAAGCAACAGAAACGGCTTCTGAGGGGTCCCAGATGTCAGACCTAGTAGATAAATGCTTCAAAGCAACTGTTACAAATAAGTTCAAAGAACCAAAGGAAACTACGTCTAAAGAAGTAAAGCAAGTCTCATTGATGACGTCTCATAAAAGACAGAATAAGAGAAATTATAAAAAGAACCAAAAGGAAATTCTGGAGTCAAAAAATAAAATATTCAAAATGAAATATTTACCATAGAAACTTAAAAGTAGATTTGAACTTTCAGCAGAGAATCAGTGAAATTGAAGATAAATCAATAGAGACTATGCCATTTGAAGAACACAGAAAAAAATGAATGAAGACAAATGGATGGGGTCTCAGAGAAATATGGTACACCATAAAGCACACTAACATGTTCATAACAGAAGTACCAAAAAAGAAGAGACAGAGAAAGGAGCAGAAAAAAATATTTGAAGAAATAATAGCTGAATACCTTCCAAACTGATAAATATTAATCTGCACATTCAGGAAGCTCAGCTAACTCCAAAAAGGATAAATACAAGGATACCCACACCTATATACATCATAGCAAAAATGCTGAAAGACAAAGACAGAGAAACTCTTGAAAGTAGCAATAGAAAAGCAACTCCTGTGTACAATGAAAATACAATGAGATAAATAGCTGACTTCTTATTGGAAACAGTGGATGCCAGAAGGCAGCAGGATTACATATTCAAAGTGCTGAAAGAAAAACAAAACCAAGCAATAACAACAACAACAAGAAAGCTGTCAACCAATAATCTCTATCCAGCAAGTCAAAACCACAATGAACTACCATTTCATACTCTCCAGGATGGCTATAATAAAGAAGATGGACAACTATTGGCCAGAATGTGAAGAAATTAGAACTGTCATATATTGCTGGGGGGATGCAAAATGGTACAGCTACTGTGGAAAGTTTGGAAGTTCCTCAAATTGTTAAGCATAGAGTTTCAAGATGACCCCATAATTACACTCCTAGGTACAAACCCAAGTGAGATGAAGCATATGTCCATACAAAACTTGTACACAAATGTTCATAGAAGCATTATTCACAATAGCCAAGAAGAGTACACACAACAATGTCCATCAACTGATGAACAGATAAATTAAAAATGTGGTATAGGTATACAATGGATCATTATTGACCAATGAAAATAATAAAATATCAATACGTGTTACAACATGGATGAACCTTGAACATATTATGCTAAGTGAAAGGAGCTAGTCATAAAAAAACCACATATTGTATGTTTCCATTTATAAGAAATGGCCAAATCAGGGAAATCTATAGAGGCAGAAAGTAGATTAGTGGGTGACCAGGACCGACTTGGGGGGTGGTATTGGAGGAAATGAAGATTCACTGTAAGAGGTTTCTTTCCAGGGTGATATAGACATCTTGAACTAGATTATGGTGGTGTTTACACAGCTCTGGGAATATACTAAAAACCATTGAATTACACCCTTCCAAGGGGTGAAACTCTATGATATGTGAATTATATCTCAATAAAGCTGTCTTTTTTTTTTAATAGTACCCATCTCTTAGAGTTGTCATCAGGCTAAGCAGGGTAACAAATGTGAAGCTATTAGCCAAGTGTTCGGTATGTAACATTCATAAAGTTATTACTGTTCCTTCTGCTATTGTCATTGTTATCTTCGTTTCCCACACTGTAAGTGGCCCAGTAATTCTTGGAAAGCACCTACTATGTGACACACACATTTATGTGCCTGTGGTTGGTAATCACAATAGATTTGTGCTGTCAGTTTGGTAGAGACATAAAAATATCAGATACTATTTTTTTTAAATACTCTTATGTAACGACATAAAAATATTTTGAGTCAAGATAGCTGGTGGCAAGCCCAGGGTGACTTTAGAAGACTTTTCAGGGTTTCCAGACATTATTTAGTTTACTATCCTTGGGCTTCACAGACAAATGTTAATCTCTTAACATTCACAGATGGTGTTATGAAGGAGTCCTTGAACTTGACAGATGTTAGCAGTCTTCCCTGGGACAGCTTGTTACGGTCCATTTATGGGCATCACGGTCCAATTTTACTATGAGGATTTGGCTTGGACAGTACTTCCTCCAGACACTTGCTCTGACGCTGCCACCTCCCCCCAAGGCAGGAGGAAGCACCCTCCTTTGAGTTCCCCTAGCACCCAATCTGTCCTGATTTCATCACTCTGCAGTGACACTGCCTATTCCCTGTCTCTCTTCTCAGACAATAAGCTCCTTGGGCCCAGCTCTGGCAGTCTCCAGCAACACACACTGAAGCTCATGCATTATTCACATTTGACCCAAAGTAAAATGATCTTTTTAGTTTTGTGTGTCTTCTTTAAGAATATGTATTTACTATAAATAGGACCACATCATCAACTATTAACTTTCACAGCGTCTCTCAACTCAATTATTAGAGGACTACAGCAAAATTTTCCAAAACTCAAAATCTGAGAACCAGGAAAAAAAAAAACTATTTATCAGTTTGGAAACTGCATTTCTCACAATTGTATGGTCTCACAATTGTAAGTCATTTTCTCTAATTGAATGATACAAGATATTAAACTCTCAACTAAGCAACACATTTTAACTTAAAAGTAATATTACCATTCTGCAGATGAGACAGGAAGAATAGGAGATGGATTATTTCCCAACACTAGGGATCGTGTCTTCAAAGTGCCCTCCACGAGGGTCTGCAAAGGTGTGTGAGTGACAGCAGGGCAAACAAAAGAGAATTCTACTGACTCCTGACTCCCATCAGATAACGGGTCAACTAGAAGCCCTGTAAAAAATAAAGCTAAACTGAGATCTACCTGGAACTTTAAGTAAAATCTGAAAGAACCATGAACAACAACAATAACAAAAAAGGAGCCATCACAGCTGTAAAAGACATGCTATTTTTCTTCATAGGTTAACAGATTCGGAAGATGAGGGATGGGGTAACCATCAATCGAAAGAAATAACAGACTTGGCAGCTACTTGAAGGGCATTTCCATTCAATATTTTTATTATCCAGCAAAAGACAGAGGACTTTCTTATCCTCCATTTTCTTATTTAAAATGCCTTTGATTTGTCCCGTCATATGGCAAATGCTCCTGAACCTCACACTTATAAGTATAGTTGAGGTCATGTTTGTAATGACCATCTACAGGCAAAATATCAGTGGAATCGGAATTAATGTATGTGGAAGATTAATGGTGAACGCATACAAATGTCTATTCCAGTGACCAAAATATTAAATTCCAGTGTTTATTATCCAGAGGAGTCTTTTTTTCTGTTCTTTTTACTTCTTTATCTTTCACATAGTTGTACATTTACAGCTTTTGCTGTTAACTGCCACTGAGTTCAAAAGGAGCCAGAAATCTCAAGTTGCTGCCAGGGAGCTCTGCTCCTGGGACAGACTCCAGGGCATGGCCCCGCCATCGGGGGAGATCCTGGCTCACAGAGACCTGGGGTGCCAATAAGCCGGCCTCCCTGCCGGGTCACCCAGTCCCCACAAACAAATGCAAGGATCCTGAACTCTGAAGGGTATGGCGCACCTCGTCGCCACACAGATGGCTTCCACTTCTGGTGCGGGCCTTTGTCGAAGAAAGCCAGAGAAGAGACATCTTCCTTTAGTGCGTTATGTGAAGAGTTCTAGTTCTTTAATCAAGGAAGACCTATTTTTCTTGGGAGAGTATGGGAGAAATCAGCCACACTGTCTTCATGCTTAGCAACTGTGCCAAATACCACCACCCTCTCCTTGGCAACTCCCTATTGTGTCCACTCTCACACCAAAAACCTTGTATAAATGAAAGTAAATATGAGGCCTACCCACACCAGATTTCCATAAAAAGCACAGTGTTAATGTTCTTATAAATATTTCAACAGGATTTAGCATTTTTAGATATTTAGTATTTCAAGGAGTTGGTTATGATTGCCCCTTCAGCATCTAATATTTACACACACATATACAAAATCCTTCCGAGATATAGGGCATGAATTCCCTCTTTACAAAGAAGGAAAGGAGTTTAAGACAGACTTAAAACATTTTCCAGAGATGTAATAAATGTTCAAAAACCTGTTTGGCAAGGGTTTAACATGGTCAAGTCCTTAAAGGGTTTTGACCACACATTTTCACCCTACTATGTAAGCCATGTCTTACTCATCTGTGTCTGACTGATTAATTTGTGCCCAAGAATCTAAGTTTCTACTAAGTTCTTTTTCCCATAAAAATATGGAAATATTTTAGGAAAAGTAAAAGACAAGCCATTAAGACTTCAGCTTGGGTCAGCCTGAGGGATACAGGTAAGCGCTCAACTTTGCCAGGGGGTCCTCACTCTAGGGTCCCAGAAAAGGGGTCCACCTGAAGCATCTAAGTGATGTTTAATGTCTAAATCAGGTATTAAGAAAGTAGGGGAAGCACCAATAGAAGCATTAGTCCATTAAGACCAGCATTGCCCCGCCATGAATTCATCACCCCGTTTGGAACGAACGCCCTAATTTGTAAGCATGTTATCGTCATCAGAATGACAAAAGTAAAGTG
Organism: Tapirus indicus; assembly: GCA_031878705.1. Lineage (NCBI taxonomy): Eukaryota > Metazoa > Chordata > Mammalia > Perissodactyla > Tapiridae > Tapirus > Tapirus indicus. Next base: position 141,884,403 of record CM062921.1, read on the forward strand.
CTTTCAAGCATCTGATCCAATAATCAACTTGGCCAATCAGTTGAGTATTGTAGTTCTATTCAAAATGAAGACCTTTCTCCACTGTCAGTAAGGAAGCAATGAGTTAGAGTAAGACCAACCCTAAGATGTCAGTGTCTTCAGACCTGGCTGAAAGTTCTTAGTACAGTTTCAGACTGCAGGACTCTCCCTCAGTTATTCTAGAACAACAACAACAAAGGCTGAACGTGTGCACTATTTCCCAGTGGGCCAAAGGAGGCAGCACAGCATATTTTAGACAGCATTACTTAGCAATTTTCTCTGGTTTTTACAGATCAAAGAAATCTGTACTGCAATAACAGAAGAATGAGCTAAAATATTTCAAGGGAAAGCTGTCATCCTCCCCGTGCACACCTCACTGTTCCCACCGCCCCACTACAGGTGGCAAGAGCTGTACTCACCAAACCTTTGCAAGTTGAAAGAGCCACTGAAGAATTTTTGTGGGAGCGTACGGAGCCTTGATAAAAGCAGAAATCCTCGGGCGGGAAAGCCTGCACTGACTTAGTGCCTCCCTTTCCCAATGTCTGTACAATAAATCCAGGAGCCACCAGGCCACGGGAAGTTTTCAAATCCATGTGGAAGTCGTGTTTGAACCCTTTCAGCCGAAGGTGAAGAGAGTCGACTCCGAGCGAGGCCAGAGCTCTTCTCCTTCTCTGAGAGTGCGAGATCTCCTGGGACACGTAGTCACCATTGTGGTCAACCTCATAGGGAGACACCAGGTCATATTCTGAAAGCGAAAGAGGGGGGTGGCTGAGTAATTTCAGAATTCTGAAAAGAATCAGGAAGTCTAAGAATATAACTTATTACCAGATGACAGTTTCACCCAGTAAAAAATGATGGAGGAAATTTCAACATGGACCCACCCTCAAATCCAAACTGTAGCACGCATAAAATTGGAGTTAGAAGGGAAAATCTTAAAAGTGGCCTTTCGGGAAGTCACTGCTTTCTCTATAATGTGTTATCATCAATCCGGCAGATTCCAAGACACTCCAAGGGAAAAACAGATTACAGACCAAATAAGACTAAAAATAGATTTTTATATTTCGTAAATTTTACTCGAGTAATTGTAATATGTAATTCTTTTTATAATTCTAAACTTTCTTTCAGTCATAGTCTTTGCTTTTACCGACATCTCCACTGCACTGATAAGAAATTTTAGCTTAAAAATACCAATAATTTTTAAGAAAACAGTTAAACAATAAATGTGATGTGCATTTTTTGCTGCTTAACTTTTTAATATTTAACTAGTAAATCATTGAACCTGTGGGAGAAAAGGCAGTATGCACACATAGTCCAGGATTCGTAGATGTGAATATTTGGGCATGCTCATGTGTGTATTTCCTGCCAATGAAACCCACTCTGACCCTCTGATTGACCTGGGTTCTTGGCACTTGATCATATTTCACAGTTCAGGGCCTTACAAAGATATGCTCCACACGCTTCTTCCCACTCGAGTTTATAGGATACTAGCCTACAAGGCCTTCAAATAAATGACTTCTTTTTAAAAAGTCAAGAACACTCCAAGGAGCTATAAGGTTTCAGGGCACCCATACAGGTCTGCAGGGCTTCGATCACAATCTTACAGTTTTGCACTTGGTGTACATTTGAGCCATTGCCCTCTCTGGGGAAAGTATGGAGAGAAACTTTGTGGCTCCTTTTATTACCATTATATGCTGTCAGGAGATTGTTCTGTTAGAGGCTTAATAACGGGGGCCCTTTTCCGCTTTAGTGTAGGTTGGACACGCTTCTTGGAGCCACAAGATAAAATAAAACAGCTTCCTACAGAGGTGGCATTTGGCCACCAGTGAACAGTAATTCCGTAATTACTTTTTCTGGAAAAAGAAGGTTTTCTTCACAAACTCTTTCAGTGCAAGTATTTGTCCACATCCCTGTGCCGTCCTGGCACGTAACTGAAGGGTAACCCTGGAACAGAGCAGGTGGCAGCCAATGGACAGAAAAGGCATGTGTTTGGGTTTGGAGGAGGCAGAGAAGGCCACAGATGGTAAGGCATGGCCTGCAGCCCCCTTGCTGAAGCCCATGGTGGGTGAGGGTCTGAGGCCAGGCAGCCAACCCCATCAAGGAGCAGGATAACCGAGGGCTCGGTTATGGCCTCTGCAATCCCAGACATCCCGCTTCCTCCATCAAGAGCTTTGACGTTTGACTCTTCTGGGCACTCTGCTGGGCCCACAGGCCTGTCCCACCATGCAGGTATGAACGAGCACTTTGAGGGTGACTGGTGAAGTGTGCCACACGCAGATTAGATAGGCAGCAGGTTCCAGGAGACAACTTGACAACCAACCATCAAAACATGTGTCAAAGCAGGGTGGTTGTGTCGGATAGGGCAAAATACATTGGAATTGTTTCATGTTTTACTAGGAAAATGAGAGAGTAAAACAAATCTGGTTAAATTGTATTCAGTGGTAGAAGAAAGGGGGAATCAAGTCAGGAACTGTGTGTCTGGTGTAAGTACGTGATAGTAGCTCGTCCTGGGCCACTGCGAAAGACAGAAGTGACCAGCGTGTGCCTGGTTCACTTGTGTTACCCAACCCACCTGCCTCATCCTCGGCTCTCTGGACTAAGGGAAAGGCTGGGATGACATGGTCCTGTTATCACCTGTCACCCTGCCCTCCAGGACTCTTGGGGGTACTCTCCACCTCACCACTAGCCTGTGTCCATTCCAACAGAGGCCAGGCAGTGAAGCGAGAAGCATGTGGACTGTTCCAAACACTGGCTAATCAGCAAATTTACTGCCCACAAAAAGATGATTACCATTTAAAAAAAATCAAATTGTTCCCAGATGATATAAGCCATATTCTTATGACCTTTACTTTGGAGGGCATATAATATCTATCTTTCAAAAATAATGGCTGATTAGCTCCTTTTACAAAAACACATCCAGTGTTGTGCTGATAAATGTTTGACAACCAGTTATCTGGGGAGAATAAAACCAGCCTGTCTGATAGCATTTACCAATTTCCCTGGTGTAAACACTCCCGCTGTGGCTTATTTCGATTCCCAGTGTGACCTCACTGAGCACTGAGATGATCAGGAGAGAGATGCACAACAGCACACCATTACACAGTGTTTCCACCACACAGACACGGTACCTGCAAATAACCTCAAGAGCATAGATAAGAGTAAAACACAGAAAAATAATGATGAGGTTTGAATATTTTAATTTTGCTTTTAATGGGATTTATTTCACTCTGAATTTATATATTTTAATTTTCAACAACCAGCTCGCAAAATTCCTGAAAAGGTAACCATCAGCTCTGGAGGGCTGGTATGTGCCGGCCCCAGAAACCAGCTCTACACCACTGCAAAGCCACTCTCCTGAGAATGATGGAGAAGATGCGTGATGGAAGAAGCCCTGTCCTTCAATTCAGTTAAGCGGTTCTCAACCAGGGGTGATTCCCCTCTCCCACCCCAGGAGACAAATGACTGGAAACGTTTTTGTTTGTCACAAAGTGGGAGGACATGGTGGTGCTCCTGGAATGCGGGGGGTAGATTCCAGGGATGCCGCTCACACTCTTCAATGCACAGGACTGAGCCCACAACAAAATGTCAATAGTGCAAAGGGGGAGAAATCCTGAATTAGTCAAAAAGCCGTCCTTAATATCAAAAGTGTAGTCTCAGTTATGTACAAATGAATGTAACAAAGATCATAGCTGAAGAATTCAGTGAAGGAACAAAATAAGCATATCATCTCCTCAAACACTTATTACTATTTGGAGAGAAGTCAATATATAATTGCAAGAAACTGACAATTTTGAATTAACTTTTGAGGTTACGTTTTTAAGATTGTAATCCCCACAACTCTTGGCTTGTGATTTCAAGAAAAATTTAGTGCGCACCAGCCTCATCCTTTGAAAATCCTTTAAATAAGATCTTGGTCCTGTATAGACTATTTTAAGGACAAGAAATTCACACTTGGCTGCTCCAGTCAGTTCCCTGGGCTACTTGATTCCAGAGGGTTTTTGGCCACAGCATCAAGTCCAGGAACACCTGATTTCCAGCTGAGCACACGAGGTGTGGACCCCCTGCGAGTGTGCTGGTCCAGTCCGTACCGGCTGCAGAGTGGATTTTGCACATTGCATCCTGAGTTCAGTGACATCACACCAATAGCTTGAAAGTGGCCATGGTGGAGTACTTACCCCATGGGAACCAGAAAATGTTACAAATTAGAGCTCCAAAGAGCCTGTTGTTAAACATTTACAAGCACACCACTAGATGCACCTGAGAGAAACGGCCCTGACTCATGACAGGTGAACATTGGAATGTAAATCAATACAAACCTGCACCACACACACTAACACAGTTCCATCATGTCCAGTGAAACAAAGTTCTAAAGAACTTCCAAACCTTGCTCTGGAAGCTCAAAGTACTCTAGTATTAAACAGTTAACAAGTTTGTGATATGTTTCTGCTCTTAACAGGAGCCACTGTTTTTACCAGAAACATAAAATTGTAGGGAAAAATATTCAAGTCTCCTATTAAGGAAAAGCAATGCTGAATCAGCCAAAACGAAATGGGTGTAGTTAATATCTGAAAATAGAATCTATCTCAATTTAATCATCCACTGTTGCCTCAAAGAATGTACAGAGTTCTCTTTCCTCTTACATGATTACTTCAGACACCCAGAAAAATTTGCAATATAGTTTGAAATGCGTGTCAAACAAAACTCATGGCCAAAAGAGTGATTTCACAGCCAACGTGTACGGTGGGCACCTAGATATCCCACAGTAAAGCAACCCCAGGCTCACACAGTGCACTCTAGTTCTATTCTAGATCAAAACAGGTAACACTGCTGAGCAGAAAGAGTCTTTTCTCTGGTGGAGTGAAAGCTTTCCAGTGACACCCACTCTCTCAACTTAGCCTTCTATAATTCAAGACCTAAAACACACGGAGATGGGGGATGAGGCGGTGCATACACTAAGCTGGAACTTCACTGATGATGGCTCTCACCTCCCCCTTCAGTTTCTGACCAAGCAAGGTAAGTGGCTGCCATGGAAACGCTGGGCTTGTGACACCAGCTGAGGTGCCAGGTGAACAGATCGGCATGTCAGCCAGGCTGGAGCCCAGCACACAGGAGTCTATCCTCCTGGGGGGAAAAGCACTCTTGGGCAGGAAGTTTTGGCTTCTCCTCCTGGAAATAAATGGTTCTCTGTCTATAATACCCCTCTCTGAAAGAAAACTTCATAAATGCTATAAAGTACTCTGAAAATCTCCTGAGACCTTCAGGAGTTTTCATGATTTTAGAGAACTAGAATTTCTATAAAAATCTTTTTTAAAAAAGTGGGAGGTGGTGGGCAATTAACTTCCAGTATGGATAATTATATTGTAGAATGCATCCTAAGAGGAGCAGTAAAGAAGACAAGGGCAACTCCAGGAAACCGAGCTTTAAATAGATAATTAACTTTCTCTTGCGCATACACCTGGAAAGTAATTTAAAAACATTGTATATCATTTACATCTAGCGCCCTCTGGTGGTCGTGAGATAGGTCCGTGTTCCAACAGTCACCAGATATCTCTCTTTATTTATAGACTATTTATAGACGTTCATTTAATAGGAATTTCAATAGTTAATGCATATATTAAATTCTTGTATTTATGTAATTTCATTAAGATGAAGAAACTATATCCAGGAACTTTGAATTATAAACTCTTTAATTTTCTAGACTTTCTGAAGACACATTGGAATAATCAAACCTAGTCCTTCCTCTAAAAGTCATTATTAATATTTGAGATGGCAATTTATTGTTGGAAATGATACAAAGTAGTAATATTTAGTAATTGCCAATGGATTCGGGTTCAGATAAAAACCACGTCGCAACCGGCATTCCACACCTGCTCTCCTGATGCAGCTCAGGACACAGAGGTCTGTTCTGGTGAGAACAGGGGCATAAAACCATACATTGCCAAAGCATCAGACTTGTTTTTATGCCAAACCAAGCAGAGGACATGGACATTGCTTATGATGTCACAGTATGCTAATTACCCATTCCATGCACTATTATGTTTCAGTTATGCCCCAGTTCTTGAAGAGCATCCGTTTTGATACTAAGATGATAAGTACTGAGCAAAAATGACTGTGTTCTGATAGTCAAGGGTAAAGAAAGACTTCAGTTTGAAAATCAGGAGGAGAGGGGGCTGGGGCAGAGGGGATGGAGAGTAATACTCTCTTTGTAATTGCTTTGGTGAACACATTGATACAGTCTCTAGATTCTTCCTTGGCCCTTTAATTTTTTTTAATAAAATATATTTCCTTGCCTTTTCCCTAGTGTTTATGGTAACAGGCTGGTAAGCCGTTACTGTTTTACACGCGAATACAAAATAAATATTGGTGAAAGTCCACTCATAGGTACTCCCACGTACAATAAGAAGGAAGCACGACAGCATCTTAAAAGTGAGTTCATAGCGTTTGAACATTCGCAGTACCTTATAAACCAGCATTAGGGAGTTTACGAGCAGCCACATCACAAAGATTAGAACCCTCCCTGCGGACTTACCGCCCTTTTCCACCCAGCCCGGCCGCTCCGCGGGACGGGGAGGACGCCGCACGCTCGAGCTCCCTGGCGAGGCCGCTGCGGGTCCCACGGCGCACGCAGGTGCCTGCCGGAAAACAGCGGCGACACCTCGGTGAGAAGGGGGACTGCGCGAGGGGAGCCGTGGGAGACCCTGCCCCCGCTGTCGGGGACTCACCTGCACACCCACCTGCGCCAGCAGCAGCACCCAGAGCGCCGCGCAGCCGGGGCCCCGCATGGCCGGGCTGCCCCGCGCGCCCTGCCTGCGCTGCGCCCCTGCGGGCAGAACGCAGGGCTTCATCCAGGGGCGTTCGGAGCAGCCCAGGGTCGCGGGATGGTCCGCAACAGGGCGGCGTGCAAGTGAGCACAGACGACCGGACCCGGCCTGCGCGCAAGAGGATTCCCCGCAGTGACTCCGCCGCCCGCGCCGGGGTTATTACTGCGGCTCCGCGCCGCGCGGGGGGCGGAGTGGCGGCTGCGGCGGCGGGGGCGGCGGCGGAGCGCCCGCCCGCACCGTGGGAGAGAGGGGAGGGGGGGGGAAGGTAGGGGGAGACGGGAGAAAGGAGGAGGGACGAACAGGGGAGGAGGGAGGACACGAGGGGAGAAAGGAGGGAGGAGGGAAGAAGCAGGAGAAAGAGGGCGGCGGGGTGGGGCACGAGGGCAGGATTGGGGGGAGGATCGAGACGCTCCCCCGCCGGCCATCCGCGCCTCGCTGGCCACCCCGTGGGCACGGGGGTGGAGAGGGGGCCCGGGGGCGCGGGGCAGTGAGCAGGTGGGGCCACCCGCCCGGCGCCCTCCAGACCTGCGGTCCTGCTGCTGGACTGGCCGGCACCTGGCTGCGCCCCTCTCTTCCCGGTCCTCAGCCAGAGGACCGGACCTGCGAAGCCCAAGGCCAGACACCTGCTGCCCTCCGGACTGCGGCGGGGGCTGCGCCCTGGCACCCCCGGGTCCGCCCTTCCATCCCGTGGGGGAGAATGCGTGCGGAACAGGGGCGCCTGGACCTTCTGGGGGCCGTGTGGATCTGAGTATACACGAGTGTGCGTCGCCCTCGGGGCTGTGAAGTGATGGGAGACGAGGGGCTCCAGGAAGCTCCCTCTTCCGAGCTGTCTGCCCCAGGATGCAGCTGAGCTCCTGGCCCCGGGGTCACGGCCATCCTGAACTGGCCTAGCCGCCAGTGCCTGAGCCGGCACTGCTGGGGGCCTGGGTGCGCCCCATCGATCGGGAGGCCTTGGGGCTGTGGGTAGGTCCCGGCCCAGGCCAGGGCTGGGCGGCTGCGCCGCCCACCACGCCAGGGGGAGGAGGAAGCAGCAGGCGCACGGCCACTGGCCTGGCAACAGGCCCAGCCCGTGTTGTACATCTCTCCATGGCTTTTGTGCATGTGAAATCACGTGTGTGCATTTGAACGTGGGCACACGTGTACATGAGCTTGTGTGTGCACATATGTGCACCAACGCCCTCCTGTCGGTGCATGTGTGCATGTCTGTGTGCTTAGGCGTGAGTGGACACATATGTTGGTGCCTGTGACCACTCTGCTCCACTGGCTGCACTCCCACCTCCTTGACCACTTACCTCCTTCCGGTCCTGGGGTCTGAGCTCCTGCTTGGGTGGTTCCATTGTCCCTCCAACCCTCCAATTCAGTTTAGCCCAGGTTTGTGGGTTTTGCACAACTTGTAGAGCAGGATGGAGAGGGAAATGGTGGCAGTGGTCTCTGGCCTCCTTTGCCCAGCTAGCCCGGAGCTTGTAGGTGCCTCTTGCATTCGGCAGGCCTAAAGTGACAGACACACTGGACAAGGACAGCAGAACCTCCCTGGCTGTGCAGGGGCAAGCTGGCTACTGCTCCACACCTCTCCTCTCTCTCTCTCATATTCATTTATTTGAGAACACTCTTCAAAAGTAAAAATATTTTTACATAAAGTCCTGCATTGGGGTGGCCTTAAAACACTGCCCCCCAAACCCCCCACCCCCAGTGGCCAGGGCAGCCAGCTTGCACTGATGGAAACTGGAAGCTGGGGTTGTGTGGAGCATCAGGGTGTGATAAAGGTTCTGTAGGAGGCAGAGGTTCCCTTTGTCTTGAGGATTCGACGTTGCATGCCCAGTAAATGGGGATCTCTCATTGTTTGTAGTAATGTCCAGTGTAACCTGCGAGGGAGTCAGAGTCTCCAGGTCTAGCTGGGATCACATGAAGACACCCAGGGACTCTCTTTTTATAAGTTCAAAAAGATGGAATGAAAGGATGGTTGATATAAAAGGATTCACTTTTAGGATTTTTTTTTTCATTTTAAGTAATACCAAAATGAGTCTCTTTCCAGTGTGAAGAGAGGAATGCCTCTAGATGACACAGACAGAAGGCAAACTCCGGCCTGGGGGCCTGGTTGGGAGCTGAGATGGGGGAAACTGGTGGAGCGGGTGTAAGAAAGGCCATGGAACATGGAATAACATGATTTGTGATTTCTAATAAGATTTGTTTATTTGGTCTTGCTCCCATTTCTAGCACAGAGCTCCTAAAACTCTTGGAATTTCCTAAGAGATGAGAGCGATAAGGGTGTCTTTTGTTATGTTAATAAGGTGACTTGGCACCTAAGGATGGGGACTGGTTGCCAGGAGAACCAAGCATGTGATTAGAGGGTTGTAACTTTGTCCCACACCCCTGCTCTCATAGAGGAGAGGGGCTGGAGGTTGAATCAATCACCAGTGGCCAATGACTTTATCAATCTTCCTACATGATTAAGTCTCCATAAAAACCCAAAAGGACATGGTTCAGAGAGCTGCTGGGTTGGTGAACACATGGAAATGCGGGGAGAGCGGGACTCCTGGAGAGAGCATGGAAGATTCTCTGCCTTTCCCCGCACCTGGCCCTGTGCATCGCTTCAATCTGGCAGTTCCTGAGTTATGTCCTTTTATAATAAACCAGTAATCTAGTAAGTAAAATGTTTCTCTGAGTTCTGTGAGCTTCTCTAGCAATTTAATCGAACGCAAGAAGGGGATCCTTGGAACCTGGGGTCTATAGGTCTCTAGTGGGACTGTCAGAAGCACAGGTGACAACCTGGACTTGCAACTTGCATATGAAGTAGGGAGAGGAGGCAGGAGCAGGGTTACCTGATGCTAGGGGGTCACACTGGGCCAGGTCCCAGGACGCTTTTGTAAAAGGTAGTTTATAGGACTTCATGTAGAAAGTGTACCTCTGCAATGTGAAAAATAACATATTAAGAAACTGGAAAAGGAAATTTCTGATATAAGAAACTTTAAATTCCCAAAGTGAAAGATTAGGATTGTATGAAATTTAGAATTCGCCACAAAGACTGATTTAGTACAATTTTAGAAATCAGGAGGCACTGAAAGAACCTCGCCTCCGGAATGGTTGGCTGGGCGTCACACAGCCCCCGTGTCTCCTCGGGATCTCCATGCGCGTCCCTGCTGAGCCTGAGCCACTCAGCTCCTCAGGGCTAATCGGGTCACAGGCACTCGGTCTGCGGCCCAATGTCCTTCCAACGCCCGGGAGCTGAGGAGACAACTTGAGTGAGCTGACGCTGATGCCGGCCCTGTCATGGACCTTACTCTACAGTTTGGGCTCCTCTGCTTGGAGACTTTACTCTTCCCAGAAAAAAGCAAAAAGGAAAATTGGGAACCAATGAGGACAGACTACTGATTCCTGAATTCAAAATATGACATTTATAAGCTCCTTTCTCTTTATTATTAAACACATAGAAATAAATATAATTTATATTATATAAAGATATAAATATTTAGTATAATAGTTATAGTAAATTTATTAGAATCATTATTATACATGAACTAATTTAATTATTATTGGTAATTGACACCCTCCCCAGAGTGAGGCACCTGCCTCTCTCCCCCAATGCAGAAGCTGTTCGTCAGGTGACAGGCGTCTGAAGATCAGTCACTGGGAAATCTTGGGAAATAAGACTCAGCACTTGTTCCCTTGTGTCATCTAGTTCATAATCACACTGGCTTCTGCTACACATATTTTCTTCTGAGCATAAGAGTAAAATAAATGCTGAAGGTCGGTGGATCAGTTAGTTATTGCTGCACAAAAAAACACCCCATAATCTAAAACAAGAATTTCTTTCTGCTCATGAACCTGTACACTGGCTGGTTATCTGGTGGTGGAACTGGGCTTGCTGATCTTGGTTGGGCTTGCTTGTGCGTGCTGTCATGAAATTTGGAGACAGATGTGTGCACAGGGAACATGAAGGCAGAGATTGGCAATACCTCTATGTGCCAAAGAATGCCAAGGATAGCCAGCAGACCCCCCAGAAACTAGTGGGTAGAGAGCATGGAACTGACTTTCCCTCCCAGCCTTGGGAGGAACCAACGCTGCACACACTTTGATCTCTGACTGCTGGCCTGCAGACCCATGAGATGATACATTTCTGTTTATCAAGCCATCTGGCCTGTGGTCCTTTGTGACAGCAGGCCCAGAAAACTAGTAAATCACTGTGGAGCAATGTTTTCTATGTACCAGGAAGGAATGTCAAGTGGAAATTGTAACGTGAACATCCATTCATGATCCTCTTTGCATCCCAAGGCCTAACTGACAAAACAGCAACTGAACCCAGTTGCTGGAAGAGCTTAGAGGCATCTCACCGTGGGCCTTTCAGTGGAGGGGCCATATAGGGTCTGCTGTTGTGAGGCTGGGAGAGCGGGGGCAGTGGTGGGGGAGATGGCTGTTTCCTCTGGGAAGGCTGGCACTGTCTTCCCTGGAGCACTCCGGAGACCTGTGGGCAGAGGGTTAGCCCCTCACCAAAGGAAGAGGTTCCATGTCATGCCACCGAGCACTTGCAGGTGATCCCCTCCCAGAGGGACCTCTATGTGGGGTCCAGTGAGCCCTCACCCTGAGAAGGCTCATAGAGCGGTGATCCTCCACCTGCTCTGCTTGTGGAATCCCCCAAGGGCTGCAAACATCCTGATTCCCGGGCCCTGCCACCAGAGATGAGGTCATGGGTGTGGGGTGGGGCCTGGGCATCCTCATTTGTGAAAGCTTCTTGGAGGATTGTACCAGCAGCCCAGGCTGCGATGGAGCCAGCAAGATGACTCTCACCAAGTGACCCCTAGGAAAGAAGGACTGGGAGGGTGACAGCTGTGGGACTCGCTGAGTGTCCATCAGGGGAAGTGGTTGTGTAACTAGGGTGTGCCCAGCCTCTGAAATAGCCTGCTGCCATTGAAGTGATCCCACCTTGAAATGTTTTAAGTGTGTGTGAGAGTGTGCATGCAGAGGGATGTGCGTGCCATGATAGTTTGGCTTGAGTGTATAAGGATATGTGTGTAGGTACATCCATGTATAATTTAAAATAAGTTAATGTGTGTATTGTTATTTGATTTTTTTAATTCTAAGAGAATTTCTAGAGAGACAGAAAATGAGTGGGTTGAGCTGTTAGGGAAAGTAGAGACCTGGGGGAGGCACAGGGCCTGCCTACCCCTGAGGAGCTGGTTTCAGTTCCCTGCCAGCCTGTGGGATCATTCAAACAAGCCAGTCACGGCCCACCCCCTCCCCCACTGGAGCCCGGGGCACCCCACCCTATTGATACTACGAAGCCTGCCTCCCAGAGCCCTGGTGGTTTGTTCCCCTTTTCCCTGTGTGGCCCTAAGTGCTGTTGTTTGGCCATCCCCACAACCCTGGGGCAGGAATCCCTCCCTCACCAGTGGAGTGAAGAGGAGGTGAGGAAAACATGCATGTATAGATGGTCCTTTTCAGGTTTTGTTTTAAGGGTTTTGTTAATGTAATAAAATTAACTGGAAATTTTTCCAAATGACTTCTATATTCTGGAACATTTTAAACAAATGGCAATCATCTGTTCTTTCAAGATTTGATAATACACACTTGTAAAATTATTGGGGTCTGATTTATGTTTTGGAGGTAACTTTTTACCTAATCAATGTGTTTTATTCTTTTTGAATGTGTCCTATTTCTTGGAACAATTTTCCAATTTATATTTTCCTAGAAAAGAGTTCATTTCATCAAGATTTTCAGTCATTTTAGAATCGTTTCTTTTCCCCTTTTATTATTAGTCTTTCATTAATCATGATTAACTGTGAATAATTATCTACTTACTGAGAATCCACCACGGAGGCCCATTCTTCACTGAGCTCATTACTCAGTGGAGAAGACCAACACTGAATGAGCACTCTCAAGAGTGGCTGCATATTATGAAGAAGTACAGAGGGCTGTGTGAATGGTTACCTTGCCTCCTATTTTTTCTTTACTTTTGGACTTGAGACATTTTTTAAGACTAAAACAACAACAAACACATACATACAGAGAACAGATTGGTGGTTACCAGAGGGGTGGGAGGAGGGAGGAAGGTAGAAGGGCTAAAGATGCACATGTGTATGGTGAGAGATGGCAACTAGACTTTTGGTGGGGAACACAACACAGTCCATACAGAAGTCAAAATATAATATGTACACTTGAAATTTATATAATGTTATAAACCAATGTGACCTAAGGGGAAGAAAAGAATATATCTATTAATATGGGCTACTTTGGAATGATTTTGCCAACATGTGATACTTGTCAATGTAAGTATATGTCTTTCCTATTTAAGTTTGTAGGTCATTTCCCCCGCTAGTTTTGAGTAGTAAACTTTTCATTCTTATCTGCATTTAGTCAATTGTGAAATTCATTTTTCCCAATTTAGTGTTTGTTGCATTGGGATTGTATTTTACAACCTCGATGTGTATTTAGCATTATAGAGTATCTTCCCACACCTCCTTCTGATCCTCCTCCATCCTCCCCTGTCATTCCTGTTGGACTCGTGGTTCAATGATAACATAGAATAGATTTTATCCAGCACCTCTCAGAGTCCTGATTCTGTTCCATTTGATGTGGAAACCAGTTATCCACATACTTTGTTGAGCATCTTCTGACATCAACATGATCTTTCTCCTCTTTCACGTCCTGTATTATATGAGGAATGTTAAAGTTTATTTCCTGCTTCCCTTTTAACTTGCTCCACTTGATGTGTTTATAATTTATTATGGCATATTTAGTTTCATGACCAATACATACTTGTTAAATGAGGAAACTATTCTCTATATTTTTCACCACCATTTTTTCTCATATGAATCATTTTCCACTTTTGGAGATGTCATTGTTGGCCACTGCAGTTGGTCAAGATTTCATGTTCTTGTTTCATAGGAGGCAGGTCCTTTTCTGGATAGAGGATACCAAGAGTTTCATGAAACTTCCTGCTGACTTCTGAAGGAGGTCATTTCCACTTAGACTCCCTGCCTCTGAATCTCCCGAAGGCTGTTTCTCTTCCATTGTTGGGCAGGACTTTTTGCACTTTGCCCCAGTCATGTTTTTGAGCCCTGTCTACTCTCAAACAGAAGCTGTCCACACTTAGGGGTGTTGGCAGCCTGGCTGACGGCACCGTCTATGCCCTCTTCCATAGCCATTGTTGTGGGCGTGTGATACAGTTCCTACAACCACAGTTGGTTCTCCTGGCTCAGGTCTGACTCCCCTCTCTTTTACCAAACCTCCCTTTGCTCTACCGCAGTGACATTTTCCCACTACTCAGAATCATTCTAGAATATAAAATTTTTCATTCCCAATGTTCACTGTTGCCAGTGTTCTTCCATCTCTGCCTCTGGCAGATATGAGGAAACTCACCTCACATATGCCCAATTTACTGCCAGCCTTTCCTCCATCCCATCCTCCTGTGGGCTGCTCATTTGATTTTTTCTGAATGGACCATCTATTCCTGGATGAGGAGGGCCATGGTGCACTATTGAAGAAGATGAATTAGGGAGTCACAGGATCAGAGTGGAGGAATGGACTGTAGATGCCAAGGCTAGCAAGGGAGAGACCAATAGGGGCTAATGTATCAGAAAGTAGGTGAGACATGATGGTGGCCTTGACAAGCAAAGTGACAAAGGGATTGTAGAAAAATGGACCGATGTTAAGTTCATTTAAGAGATAGGATTGATGGAAGTTGGAAATTAGTTATTGTGCACAAATGAAGACAACATAAGAGTAATCAAGATATTATGAGTAAGTACTTCAATGACTAGAGCAGACAATAGTGAATGTAGGGCAGAGTTTTAGATTTTATGGGCTAGTAAAGCTTCCAAATGAAAATGCAAAAAGAAACCCAACATTGAGTTGCCAAGCTACCATATTTCTAAGTTAAGAAAAATATGGTAAATGCATTATCTCAAAATTAAGAATACCTTTTAAATTGAATTACTTTACCTTAATGAAACGCTCACAGGTTGACCTGATTGTTCTTATTCACCAGTAACCATCTTGAGTTTATAAACAATTCGAAAAATGTGTTCATGATGGGAAGAAAATGTTGAGCAGGATTATCCGTAGTATTATGACTTGGCTCAGGCTATAAAGTTCAGAGAGTATCTGGGAAGTGAGAAAAAAGGATAAAATGAATTCCTTTTGGAAAAAAATTCATCAGTAAAGGCTTTCAGGGGATGTTTCTGTGCTTCTCAATGGTTTCTTGGATCCTGCTTCCCTGAAGGAATCTCTCTGGTTTGCATCCTGGAATCTTCCCTCTCGTCTTTCTTTTAATTTTAACTTATTTTTTTTCAATTATTTTGTTGAGGACATAATGGTTTATAACATTGTGTAATTTCAGGTGGACATTATTTTTTATCAGTTTCTGTATAGACTGCATTGTGCTCACCACCAATAGTCTAATATTTATCCATCACCATCTGTATGTGCCCCTTTACCCTTTTCGCTCCCCGGCCCCAGTCTCTTCTCAATGTAGAAACAATTAAAATGGCATCCTCGCCCGAGCCATGTTTGCTAGGAAAGCCTGCGCTTGCAAAGTGCACAACATTGAGGCCTAAGGGCTACACCTTGTCTGAGCACCTTCCACCTTCACTCCAGGCTCAGCCCTTCCTTTGCAGATTCTGTGTACCCATGGACCGTGTCCCCAAACCTGCAGCCACCCACCAAACTCAAAGTAGCAAAGACCCTAAAGCTTAGCACCTCTGATTCTTGCCCTATCAGTAACACGTTGATGTTGGCACCAGTGAAAAAAATGGGATGGCCTGACAAAAACATCTGCAGAGCCTAAAGGCTCCCAGACACTACCAAACGCTAAAATACAAACCACAAAGCCCACCTCAAACCCTCTCCACACATACAGATTGCACCCACAAGTTAATTATATATACATTTTTAATTGTCAATGTCAAATTAAATTTACTCCCTCCAAACTTTAGGCTTTCCAGCCCACCCCCTTTTGAAAGGCAGTGTCTACACACCACCACAGGGACAAACAAAATTAAGGGCACATGCCCTCGGAGTCTGGCAGCTTCCAAGAGGGAAGAGGAAGAGGAAGAGTTATGGTGCCCGGTTTCTTCTTCCCAACTCACCAGTCGTGTAAGTCCCTCCCCCTCACTGGGACGGTTGTGTGGCAGAGGGAGTGGAGGGAGCCGGGAGGGCCATAACTCAAAGACCTTCCTTCCAAGTGAGGAAACAACAGGAGAGAGGAAGGAGTGTTCCCCTTTAACAGTTATGTGAGTGGAAAATACACTTCAGAAACAATCTCGTTTCAAGGAATCTCTTGTTTAACATGCGCCGTTTATGGACTGTGTCATTTTAACAGCAGTGCAGTAAAATAAAGCATGATATAAGGCTATTACTCATGCAGTAACTGGGAATTTGTTCCTAGTAAATTTTAGGAAAAACAGTGTCAACATGAGTCTTGCGGAGGGACAAACAGAGAAAATAGTTAATATCCAGAACATTGCTTTTCAAACAATAGGTAGTGATGAGCCAGTTTTTTCTTCCCAAACTCTAGCAGACACATTTTTTTTAATGAAGAATGAATTACTAGAACAATGAAATGAAGTAGACATACAATGTACAATCCTCATTTGTAAAATTAATTAACTCAAGTGTCATTAAATGACCGTCGAGTTGCTTTGAAAGCTTCTGGATGCGAGCCACAACCTCTGCATTTTCCTCCTCACAGAGTGTAAGCATCAGCCCGCCATTTTGTCTGGTTTAGAAAGCAGTTCAGTAGGAGGAGAGACCAAGCGCCTAGTTTAGCCAGGAAGACAATCCCAGATCCACGGGTGCACCTGGTGGCCGTCACCTCTGGGACTGGCCGGTGGCCCACGAGAGCAGAGCCACCACTCCGCAGCCTGAGTGAGGCACCTGCGGCAGACATCTCCCCACCCCCTCACTCTTCTTTCTCCTTTCCCTTTATAAAAATGTTTGTTCTTTCCATTTTCCTTCCTTGCTTTTTCCCTAATTCCCTTTATTTCTCTGCTTAGCGAATCCTTCGGTGAATTCCTAGGTGGCAGCCCCAGTAGGAAGCTGTTTCCACTCCCTCTTCCCAGATCTAGGGTCACCCTGTGTGCTCACCGAAGGGTCAAGACACTCCAGCAGGCTCTCTCCAGCTCCCAGCGTGGATGGCTCTCCCCAGGAAAGAGGAGACAGAGTTCAAACTCAAGTCAGACTGTCACTGGGGAGGGACACCAGGGACAGATAGTGCACATTCGACAATGTATTTCTGTTCCCTGCATTATGACAAAGTCGACTTGGGATAAAATGTCCAAACCACAGCACTTTTCTTCCAAACTTGTCACTGTTGTGATCTGGCGTTCACCTTGTGGATGCCAGTTTGGTTTTATTATTTCCTTGGTCGCCTGTTTTGCTCTTCGGCCTGGATCCTCATAGGGTCATCACGTGTCCTTGCCCTTGTGATTTTTCAGGATGAGTCTGACTGTGTGGTTTGTCATTAATTTTGCCTGATACAGCATAAATATATAGACTTTTTCTCAGCTTTGGACAGATTGATATACTTATGTGCTTATTATTTGGGAGAAATGATATTAAATAAGTAGTGTTTAGCATTAAAATAGGTAAAAAGAGTCTAGGTAACTGCTGACAATACAAAATGACAAAGATTATTGAAAAAAATGTATGCATATGTATGTATAAAATAATGAGGTGAGTTAGATAGTGTTTCATATTTTACATAAAATTTTCAAGGAAAAGAAGAGGAAGATGGGGCAGAAATGCAAAGTGAAATTCTACTAAAATTCTATCGTACAGACAAGGGAGTCAACATGGACTCTTTACTGGTAACTTTGAATATCAGAAAATTAGGCTAAAATCCTTTTGAAAAGTTGAAAGTAAATACTGGAGATAAAAATAAGAATATATGAGAAGAGAAAAATGAGATTTTGCATATGTAGTAAAAACAGAAAAGCAATGGAAAAATGAAAATCAAAAGGCATAGGTGTGACAACAGAAGCTGTAAAAAATGTATATCAATACACTCAACGTGCTTATTATAAAACAAAGTCTTAGATTTTTCTAAGGATATAAAATTCAGTCCTAATCTTAAAAGCGCACAGATACCACAAAGAAAAACTGAAATATTAAATTAAATTAATTATTCAATTAACATTATATTAAATTAAAATATTTTCGGGTAAATAATAAAATGGAGAATGCCAGTATATGACTCTAGGCACGTTCCCTAACCTCCAGGGACTTCATTTTCCCATCTGTATAATGGACATGATAAAAGTAAAACCTACTCCAGAGGTTTGATAAGAGAAGGGAATAAGTTAATATTTATAAAGAACTTAGAACAGTGCCTAGAATGTGGAAATTGCTATATAGGTTTAATAAAACTTTTAAAATGAAATTTAATACATTTAAATGAAAAATAATATATATTACTTTGAAAAAATAAGACAAATGGATAAAAATATTTGATAGTATCAAATCAGTAAAGGCAGAATCAACATGAACATTAACATTTCCTTTGCTCTAAATTTTGCTTCCAAATCCAGTTGATTTACACAGGAAATAGTTCCAGTGATCCCTTCAGAATAAAGATTGCATCTCTTGAACTGAGTTTATCATTTCTGCAGACCAAAGACCAAGAACTGCACAGCAAATCTGTTGTGGCAAATCTGATTCATTTTTCCCATATCACATCTCATTTGTAAATACCTTGAATAACTGGAAAAACTGCCCATCAGACTCACAAAAATTGTGGGAGGAGAAAAGTCAGTCTTACTCTCTGCAAAAGTGTCTGGGAGAAGTCTGGGTGATTTTCAGAAATAAAGAATCTCATCTACGATGTGCAAACACCAGTGTGTGTGCTGTGCTTAATGCCCTGGGACAGATTCAAATGGAAAACCCTGCCATGTACAACTAATTAACATCATGACTCCACCATTGAACAATTTTAGTTCAGCTGTCTCCTTCTATCTTCATGAGATGAAAAAAATCCAAGTTCCTGAATTACGAAATTCCAAATCAGTAACCACATGACAGTATTTTACAGACTAAGACCAGAATATGTATCATCACGTTAATGTTTCCTTTATGAACAAAAATAATCGTGGGTCTGTAAAGTTTCTAGGATACAAAAGTTTCCATTGATCCCTGATAATTTCTTTTGGGAAATTTGGATTTCCAATTTTTACTTAATAATGTGAATAAAAGCTTCTCACTTTCTAGCTTTCTGTATCTGTTCTCTCCAAAGAACCAATGAATTTGGCTAGTGTTTCCAAAGTGTCTTTAAGCCAAATCCAGTTTGATAAGTGTACAAATCTGACACTGTCCTGCAACACAATTTGGAATTTGAAAATTAACTGTATGATAACTAAGACAAATTAAATCAATGGAAGACTAGATAATGCTTTTTCAAACTCTATCTGCCTCAAACATTTGGCAGGCCCTGTTAGCAGGGACAGACTGATCGTGAAGCATCGATTTAGACATTGAAAAGTCACTTTGTAGAAAAAAAATCACTATTGATTGGACAGTCTTGGGCGATGCCACTTTCAGTTTTTCCCATCCTTTCCTATTGTAAGGTTTGATCACACAAGCCTTTATAAATCAGAGAGTCATATCCTATCTGCTTGCTCGGCTTTATTCTCTTTCTCCCTCTTCCTCTACCTGGAATCACATCACGTATTCATCTGGTGCCTTGTGTATCACTTGCGTTCCTCCCAGAATGTCATGCTTACTGCTGTCTCTGTCCCACTCAGAGGGCCCAGCACGTGGCAGGGTTCTGTACCTGTGAGTTGCCTGGATTATGAAACAGATCTACATTTAACTTTCCTTTTATCTTCTACAATACTCAGAAAAATCCACAATTCTCGCTCTCCTGAGCAGTAATAGAAACGCTGAAATCTTCCAGCCTATCCTGAAAATCTCCAAACTCTGCCTTAGCGAGGGGCAGAAAGTAGGAGCCCTTAGCATGTATTTTAGCATGCAAATTGTTGGAAGAATGACTTGTTTTTCTGCCCAGAGACAGAGTGGCTGGCACAGAAGAAGCTGTCTTCCCAGGTGGAATGCTTGTTAACTGTGGACATTTAATCTCTGCACCCTCTCTCGTTCCGACTCTCCGCGGTTAGCACCAAGGCGGCGAGGGTTCAAACCTTTGTATTTTAGAACACGACGCAGGTTTAAGCCTTTCAATTCAAAATCTGCCCACATATTTTAAATTATTTGGGCTTCTCCTTTGTCATGTTTCAGGGCAGAGACTGACTAGAAGGGAGGAGGGTTGCTCAGATTCCAGGGAAGGATCTAAACCAGGAAGGTCAGCGGGGCTATTATACCCTGGTGGGTGCCTGGCCAGGGGATGCCAGTGCTCAGAGCTGGGCCAGAGGAACAACAGAGCAGTGCAGAGTGGCGTGGCACAGCCAGGAGACAGAAACGGCTCCAGGGCCAGGTGGTTCACTCAGGCACAGAGGCGGATGCTGTGAGCAAAGGCCTGTGAGAAGATGAGAGCACAAGGCAGACTTAGCAAATGATAGCCAGGCTGCTGGACGGAGATGACAGCTTTGAAGGGGAGAGTCTCTGCCCTTTGACATGCTGTGCGATTTTGAAGTGACAGTGAGGCGGTTCTGACACCTAACTGGCAACTTCTCCTCCTTCTGTTGTCTGGTTCTGGCTCTGGGCACCATGTGTGGTTTTTGAAGCAACATGCTCGGGGCTCATAGTCCTACAATGAGACAAGACTGCAATTCCGTAATAAAGTCTCACTCCCCAGATCCTCCACAAATGTGCCAGCAAAGCAAAGAGTACACAATAGCACGGACACAGTCAGCAGGAAGCCCTTCCCGGTAGCACATCATGTTTGCGAGGATCTGGTGCTTTCCCAGCCAGTTCAGGTTCACCTGTTTCCTTTGGAACCCATGGAAAGTGGGAGGTGGTAGGTGCCTTTGCACATGCAGGTCATGGCTCTAAGATGAAGGAGATGTGTGTGTGTGTTTATGATGGGCTTTGGGTTGAGAGAAAGCTGGTAAAAAGGGAGGAGACAGTCCTTTCCTGGGGAGAAACCTCCCAAAGTGAGCTAAATCATGGCTGCTCATAGCTTGTTGCTGAAGGCAAAGAAACAAAGCGTTGATGAGGCCCTGGTCTCACCTGATCTTTCATTGCCCGCCCACCCCTGCACACGCAAGCACTATCCAAAACACCGAGCTTCTGACCCTCACGTGACCTCAGGCTCCATTCTAAATCATTTGCCTTCACTCAGTCCTCCCCAGGTCTCTCAACCTGTTCTTGTTATTCCTGACCCTGATCTGGGACGTGTTCCTCAGACGCAGCATCTGACTGGGCCTCTGCAGGTGCAGGCCTTGGCCTCCCTCATCTGTCTATTTGCACGCCATCACTGTCTTCTTTGATTCCCACCAGCAAGCACTACCTGATAACGAGATCCAGCCCATGCTTGTGAGCCTGCCCTGAGACCTCTGTGCCTGGGTTCCTTCCAGCCCTCGTCCCCCAGCCAATATCAGGTAATCTGATTACGTAAACTTGAGAAAGAGACATATGTGCATATCCTTGACCCGGAGGCCTTTAATACTCCTGTCCTTCCGTTTTCTCTCTTTCACTCAAGTGAGCAATGAGTTTTGCAATCTTCTCGATATCAAAGAAATTCCTTTTATTGACAGCAACTGAGGTGCTTAGTTGAGTACCTGATTTTGCCCTTCCCACCTGCAGCTGTCCAGACTTTGTGTGCATTTTGCACCATTGACCTGCCACTGCCCGAGAGTGAGCAGAGCAGGCAACTGCATAGCCCCATAAGATACAGCGCATCTACTGCTCGAACTTGAGCCACACCCCCCCCCCCCCCGCCCCTGTGCTAGCTTGCGGGTGGGAGAGCTGCCTTGTCTCTGGAATATCCTGGGAGGCCGGTACAGGGAAGGGGTCAGAGGCTGTAGATGCTGCCATGGGTTGAGGTCAGGAATCAGATGGGACAGAATCTAGCCTGGAAGGCATCCAGCAGTTCAAACTACGACAGATGAATCTAAATACAATGTTCTACTGTTCACCTGTGTGGAGTGGGAAAGGATCTTACAGGTCCCAGATGACCAGGTTTTAATGAATATTCAAGTCCCTGGAACTGGTCTTGGAGGTCAGTGGTGAGTGAGAGTACGTGCTCTCACTGAGTTCAGACTCTGACGTGCCTGCATAGATGGTACAGCTACATCAGCAGCATCTGGCAAATTCCCTGTTGTGCTGGAGTCCACGTGGCTCAGGTCTGTAGAGGAGCTCCCATCTCCTGCAGTTCCCATGGCAGCCCTCCCAACCCCCTGCCAACCCCCCCGGCTCTTTATCTCACCTGCAAACTATGATGCCTGCATCTTCATTAAAATGCATAATTGCATACAACCCTTGGAACTGGGAGTCCACTTCTCAAATTGCTTCCGCATCAGCAGCATGTTGGTGGGAATCATTTTTCTGTACGGGGATGGGCATATGAAGGCAGCATCAGACAGCTGCTCCACCCACCCCCAAGCTTATCACGGGAGGAGAAGAGAGAGCAGCTTCTAGGGGAGAAACTGGAAGTGGCTGGATAGACCATGTCAGCTTTCTCCCGAAGTCTCCATTCAGATAAGCCGTTCCTTCTTAGGAGAGAAGCTGGGCTTGCTTTGTCCACATTCCCCTGCTGGGGAGAAAATTGGCATTTTTTTCTTCTCTGTAGACATGTGGAGTAGGTCATAAGGCTACCCACAGACATGCAGCTTTGGTTCTTCTAACTCAGGAGATTTCAGATGAGGGTGTGGCTGCCCGGGATGATGATGGATGGTTCTGCGTCCACTGCATGAAGCCTTTTCCCACATGCACCATTGCTCTTGCGTCTGTCTGAGACCACTGGCGGGAATGAGGCTGTTAACTCCAGTGGGCTCTGACACTGGTCAGGTGGTCCAGCAATTAAATTTCCTCTAAACAGAGTGCCTTTAGGGTCCGATCACGAGACATAAACCACACAGTGGTTCAAGCAGGGGAGTTTAATGTAAGGAACCACAAAACTATGATAGGGTATATGTAGAGATGCAGAGAGAACTCCATATGGTGCCCTTGGGCTGGGGGAGCATGCTGGGGAAGGACAGACATGGAAGGGCACCCCCCAAGGCTGGGGTCCTGACCTCCTCGGAGAAGGAGTTATTGCAGTTCACTGGGAGGCAGGGGTTTGCTGTGTTGTCCAGGCCGCAGCTCTGGCCCTGCTATCGAAGAAGGCCCCCATTCCTGTGGACCCACTCATTAATAAAACCTCCCGTCCCTCTGTGTGGAAGCCACATTCTGAGGCTGTGCAAACCGAAGCCAGGATGTATAGTTATAGTTTGTAATTAATTCATTCACCAAACATCTGCTGAGCACCTACTGTGTGCCAGGCCTTCCTCTGTGCAGAAGCAATAAATGAATCCAGAGTCAATGGGAGACCACGGTTTAGTGAAGGCAGAGGACTATGTGTGTTTCTTGAGCCTGTAGACGGGTCGTGGCCTTAGAGGAGGCTAGCACCAGGACAGCTTGCTTCTATAGCCCCGAATGCCATTTACAACAACACTGGGGCAGCCGGCCTACTTGCTGCCCTGGGCCTGGTGACATGAGGCTCTGGGACCAGACAGCGGGGTGGGGTCCTGGCTCTAGGATTTCCCAGATTCGTGGCTATAGGGAAGTAGCTGCCTCTCTGTGCTTCCCTTTCCTAATCTCTGAGCTGTTGGGGATGATAATGGCATCAGCCCTGGAAGGTTGCAGTGATTACATGAGCTGTTACATGCAAGCACTCAGAGCAGTGGATTCGTCTCCTATTGCTGCTGTAGCAAATGACCACCCAGGTGACATAACACAACACGCTTTCATTTGTTCACAGTTCTGGGGGCCAGGCGTCTAACTCCATTTCACTGGACTGAAATCACCCCAATCTCTTCCTCTGAGGTCACGTGGTCTTTTCCTCTTCCACGTTCAGTCAAATCCTCCCACCTCCCTTTTATAAGGATGTCTGATTTGATTTAGGGCCCGTCTGAATAATTCAGGATGATCTCCCCATCTCAAGATCCCTGAATTAATCACATCCACATAAAAGGTAACATTCACAGGTCTCAAACAACTAGGATATGATATCTTTGGGCCGCTTTTCAGCCCTCTACAGGCAGTAAATGCTGCATGTGTATTCTCTGTTCTTCTATCACCTGTCTTTTGGTGGGCCTGGCTGAAGCATAAAAAGTGTCCTCCCAAGGCCTTAAAAGCTCAGAGTGCCTCAATCCTTGCTTTCACTGGGGCACGATTATTTTTCGAGCAATGTAATTCCCGTCCCAGCATTTGCTTTGATAGATGCCGAGTCTGCCTTGTTCAGGCCAAGGTCAGCTGCAGGCCTGCATGGCTATCTAACATGACTGCATGTGACCCGTGCTGGTTACGAGCCAAGGGCACACCGGTGAAGCCAGTGCAGCCTGGCTAAAAGAGCAATACAAGAGAGCTAAAAGAAGCTACAATAAAGAAAGCTAAAAGAACAGTACAAACAGGTCATTACATCTATTTAAAAGTACTACAAGTCATAATGGAGTGAATAATGATAATGCATCAAGAGGAGGAAATTGTAAAACAAGAAAGGTGTGTTATGAAACAAAGCAGGTGCTTATGAAAAAAATTACAAACAAAAATATGATTATTAAAATGAAAAAAGAGAAGGCAATGTATGACAACAAAGAAGGAGTGAATTAATGAATTGATGTCAAACTGAGGGACTCTCAGCCTGCATCACAAAGTGACAACAGTTTGGAAACAGCAAGAGTAGCGAGGCATGAAGGTTAGACCAAGAGATTCCAGTGCGTGTCTAACAGGAGTTTCAGAAACAAGGTGGGGAGTGGTGATATTAAAGAGATAATTGCTAAGGAAATCCTAGAAATCAACTGTTTCCAAACTTTGAAGTCAGATCTGGGTGCTAATAAATCTGCTTTTTACTATGTTTGCACGTTTAGAAGTCTCTTAACTTTAGTGTTCTTCATTTTCCCATTCATGCATGGGACATGAGACTACCTATTTCACATGTCTACAGCAAAAATAAGAGAGAAGGATAATTTTTGTGACGGGAACTGGCACTGTTTGGTCTATTATCTACCCACCTACCTGTCTTGATTTATTTGGTTGATTTATTTCAGGTGCCCGGGGGGACTTTCAGAGTAAACCCAGGCTCAGTCTTCTCCAATCCATATGTGGAATTAATCTACACCACCCACCTTACCCATCTGTATAAAGCTGCATGTAATCTAACTCTAGTCCATCAAATATTTTGCTGATCAAGCGCGATTTCTTACTTTGGCTTCTATTCTGGTGCTGTTTCTTTGAACAGAGCACCCACCTCTCTCTGTCTTTTAAACCCTTCCAATGTTTCATAGACTGAATCAAGACATTCTCCTTGAAGCCTTACTTGATCTTTTCATTTATTTATTTATCATCTCTACCTCTGTTTTAAAATGTGGATTTTATTATTATTCAAATATGGTGAGGCCAACAGAACAGGAGATGACGGTTATTGAAAAGATGGTTTGTTAATCACAGATCCCAAGAGGAGGGGACACACCGCAAGACAGGGGGCCACATGGGGAAGCACCAGAGTTGATCAGCAGGCAGAGCAAGCAAGAGGTAAACGTGGACAAGACTCTTTATTGTGGTTTCTGCAGGAAGAAACGGGCTAGGCAATGGGGGGTGCGGTTAGGATTGGCTAGTTTGAATAATTCAGTGGGCTTTGGGTGTAGGGTCTGTCCCTAGTTGCTGGTACCTGGAGTGACTGGGGCAGGGAAACAGTGGCCTGGAGTGTAAGTGCCCATAAAAGGGTGTGGGCTCTGGATTGGTTGGTTTATATAAGAAAGGTGCACTTGTAGGTGAGTCCTTCACTGTGTCTTGGAATTTGCCAGCCCTGTGAGACGTGGCCACTCCAGGATTAGCAAGGCCCAGATGTCAAAGCACGAAAAATACAGAAAATGAAAAGGGACGATTAATAAGTGCTCTTTTCTCTTGGCACATAGATCCTGCCAGGTGTTCTTACTTGTTAACTTATCTAGCTTATTTAGTAAACTCCCTAATACAAGGATGCTTTCTTTTCAACTCTATATATTTTTCAACATCTACTAGTGTTGAATGGTAAATATTCAATAGATATTTATTCACCAAAAGACAGCGCAACATTTTCCTTGGAATATGACAAAAAAAAGGAGAGAGCAGCAGAGATGGGGAGGGTGGTTATAAAGTCACAGGCACGGGGGGACCAATAAATAAAATTAAATAGAACATGCATACTTTGTAAGACTCACCGTTTGACCCCTAGATGGATTGTCTATTAGGAAGAGCCTGTGATAAAGGGTCTCTAAAGCAAACCTCACAAAATGCAAAAACGCTAGTAATTCCTAAAAGAGCTGAAGAATAAACCCTTCTCTTTGGACAACTCCTATCTTTCCTTCACCTGGTATTTACTTCCACGTCCTCATTTCTAGCACCTCCTAGAAAACCCAGTATTAATTTGATTACAGTACTAGCACATGAGACTTTTCTGATTAAGTAGGCTGCATATAAAATACACGTTTATTTGACAGGTGTAGGTGTGAGTATGAATGCTTACTAATTTCATTTCCTTTGAGGAACCCGGAGAGGTGTTCTCCAGCTGCACCCTGTGGCCTGGCTTGGTGGCAGTGCTCTCACCGCTGAGATGATTTCAGGAGACAAATGCAGAGTCAGGGACCCAGAAAACCGCAAGACGCTGGGAAGTTTGCCACAACTTTACTTCAAACCAGTCTTCCAAATTAGATTTGCAGATGCCTCTTTTACTCAGCAGGGAATTTGGAGGATAATGGCATATTTGTACAGTATGTGTTAATCTAATGATCTATCTCCATTTAACGGCTTCAAAGCATCATAAACACAAGACACTCATTAATACTTACAAGTGAGGCATGAAGCTGGCCAGACGATTTTCACGCCGAGCCTTGACAACAAACTGCTTTTCGAAACGGGTGTCTGCTCTGATTCAGGACATAATCTGGAGAGAGATCTTTTAACTTCGGGGGGTGGGGCACAGGACTTCAGGAATAAGTACAGCATAAGTTTTCAGTGGAACTGTCAAGAATATAGGGTGAATGAGGTCAGAGGAGTTGTTCCCGCAGAGCCCACGTTTACAGGGGCGGTCCTCTTGCTTTCCTGATGAGCACAGTGAACTCTGTGTTAATGTCTCTGCCCAGATAAACGTCATGACACGTTCATCGTGTCAGTGATGGAGCCAGGGTTGCCCGTGGTGACACCGGTTCTAAGCTCCTCTCATGTGCTTCCATCTTGGATGGACAAGCACTCCTTCTCTTTACCAGAATCATGTCTTCCATCTGTGCTCTGGAGGCCAATCCCCGCATCGCCCTTCCAGCTTCCTCTAGATTCCTGCTCCATGGGGAATCTCAGTTCTCTCTCCTGCATCTTCCACATTTTCCTCTTTCATGGCTCTGCTCCTTCTACTAAAAAACACTCAGATCTTACCTCCAGTAGAAGGATCTTCTGAGTCCATCCTATGCTTAAGCTACTGTCTTAATATCCTTCTCTTTACTGCCAAGAGCCTAAGCATCTCCCCTTCCTCATCCTGCATCCCCCAAATGACCTGCTGAAACATCTCCGTGAAGGTCACTTAAATCATCTTGATTGCCAAATACAACACCCGTTCTTTATTTTTCTAGCCAGGCTGCTTCTCATCACATTCTTGTTCTTTTAAGGGCAGGTCCTAAACTATATGTTCTCCTATCTTAGCAGATGGTGCCTGAATCCAAAGTGGTGTAGCCACGCGGTCTGTCCTGGAGCACAGAGAGGCAGTTGAGAGTAGCTGTGAAGTGCATGGACTTCAGAGCCCATGGCCTCTGTGACCTGGGCAAGGTACCCCACCCCCTCAATGCTCATCTCTAAAATCAGGTCAATAATAGCACCTATTCATGGGATTGATATGTGAATCAAATGTGCTAATATTTGAAGTGTCCTGAACAGTTTCTGGAATGCATGAGTCATGTGTGTGTTTGTTGTGTTTGATTATTCCTTTGACTTCATTTCTAGTCCAGCCTCCAGTTCTCTCTGGCCAAACGCTGATGTTAGGCTTTCGACACTGGACACGGGCTTTCTGTGGAAATTTGGTCTATGGTTTTTCTCATCATGCTGTAGGGGGATGAACATCCTTGGTCACTCTTTGTCGCTAGCAGTCCTGCCTTTAGTTTCGGAAAAGATCAGGAACTGTTGACAAGAATGGAGAAGTCTGGTCGCTTGGCATGTGCCTCTGAAGTGGACTTAAGTGGAGGTTATGATCATATGCCTGGGCTTAGAGGAGAGGGGGTTTCTCATGTCCTCCAATTCCGTAGTTGTGGAGGAGTAAAGCCTTGGGATTAAATTCAGGCAGCATCATGAGTATCTCCCAGAGATTTTAGACTGGACTTGCACCTGTTGAGAGTCACCCTTTTCCTGGCGACGTTTTCTGTAAGCCGCACATCTATCCTGTTCAGTGGCTATAATTTCCCATGTCACATAGAGGAAAACCTAAAAACCCCAAACCAGAGAGCATCAATTTATTTGTTTAGGGAATGCCAAATATAGCACTGGAACTCAGATCTTCTGAGTTGAATCTCATCTTATCATGATTCACTAGCAGAAAAGGGTTGAGTCTTTTGATAATGGAAAAGAAGAGATGGAAACTAAAGAGCAAAAATTCCATGGGAGAAAGACACCTGGAGAGGGACACACCCTGAGCTTTGGAGGGCAGCCCTTGGCTCAGCCACCTATCCCGTGCCCACGTCGCCCTACAGCCTGGTCCGAATGGGAATCAGGTGACGCTCACAGAAAGCTGGGGCCTCTCATTGAAACCAGAGACCACTCGAGACTGGTGGCTTGGTGTTTCAAGGGCATTGCCAGACCTCAGGCGCTCTTTTCTCCTTCCACCCTCCTCATGACGGAAACTCATACCTGTCTCCTACCCTCCTACCTGAGGGAACAGACACGCATTTCTAATCACCTTTATCAAATTTTTCTAGTATACACCCAGAAATAGAACTGCCAGGTCATACGGTCATTCTTGTTTAATCTTTGGAGGAACCGCCGTTTGTGTTTCACAGCAAAGGGGACATTTTACGTCCTCACCAGCAGTGCACGAGGGCTCCCACTTCTCCATGTCCTCGCCATGTTGAATCCCACTGTCTCTGTTCACGGTCACTGGGGAGAAAGAAGCTGTCTGTAAACAACAACGAGAACAAACACACCTCGTGGAGAGATGTAATACATCAAATGACAGAACTTTTGTAAGCAAACTTAGAACGCTCACAACCAAACAATCAGAAAATAAAGGTTTCAGGAATCAAGGCATTTAATAAACATTCCCAGATGTCGGTTTAAAACTAGACTTTACGTAAGACATAACTGTTTTTCTTTTTTTCACGAATCAATCACCTAGTTATATACAGAATGGTTGATTTTTTAGCAAAACAAGGAAAGCAAAAAGTATTTATTTGTTTGGTTTATTAAACTCAATCAGTGTAACATATCCAGCAGTACATTTAAGATTTCCAAGAAGATCCTGAGTTCTTTCTGGGGTAATTTATCTTTTGTCCACATCTTCCAGCTTCAATAAAATTCTCTTGCCACATCTAAAACATTTATTATGTTATATAGTCCTTCATGCAGTGAACATTGATTGTCTACGGCAGCCTTCCCACTGGTGTTCCAATTCAGGTCCACCACGAGGGTTTGAAGGAGCACACCGTCACTGCTTCCTGACTACACCAAATAACAAAACTAACAGGGAAATGGGAAGAAAACCAGCATTAACGCTGACAGATCGGGAAACGAAACACAACTGCCGTCTCCAGACAAGTGACTGTGGAGAGTTTCTGCAGGTCAGAGTGAAGGCAGGGCTGGTTTGAGGTTACAACCAACAGACAAAGGGTCCCCCTAGGAGCACAAGCCATTGTGTGTGTTTGGGGGGGACGGGCTAAGACCAGGGCAGGTAGGGCAGCGATGGAGGGGCTCATGCCTGGACCTTACAGTCACTCCCCACAGGCCAGAACTGGGAGAGAGGCTGGGCACCATGGGAGGGGTCGGGACCACTGGGATGGGTGGTAGGGGAGGCTAGTGGGGTGGAGGTGGGACCCTGCACCTGGACAGTGGTGGTGGGGCAATCAAAAGGGGTACAGCCCTGAGAGAAGACTGGGGCCGACAAAACCCCCAGGTGACCGAAGACAGGCAGGAGACCATTTGGGCTTCTGAGGGTTGCAAGTTCATTTCTCTAGACTGTTTTTAAGAGCAGATAAGTCCTTTCTAATTTCTAAGAGCTCAATATTATTACAAACAGACTCTTTTTCTGTCATACTGTCTGTGTTACACATATTTTCTTGCCACTTAATAACAAGTTTTATCTTCTTCCATGAACTTTTAACCATGTAGGTCGTCCAGCATCAACGTTTTGCTGTATGGTTTTGTTGTCAGTGTCCTGCTGAAAGGCCTTTCCCAAGCTCGTTAATGCCCATGGGACACTGGCCCCCTGAGGAGCTGGTAAAACTTTCCATGTATCCACATCTTTACCTCCTTTGGGAAGGTTTCACAGTTTTGTTCCAAAAGGTGCTATATTTAAGTTCTGCGCCTCTTATGAATATTGTTTTCCCATAACATTTTCTAGGCAGTTACTTCTGATGCATAGAAATGTATGATTTTGTTCATTTATTTTTCAACCAGTCATCCTGATTTTCTTGTATTTCCCAATAGACCAACTTATTATTTTTAAATAGTGATTATTTGTAGCAGAACTTTCTATTATTTGTCACATATTTCTCAGACTTCTTCAAGTCTTATAGTAATGGTTAGTGCTTATAGAAAAATGTGAATTATAGAAATAATGGCAAATAACCTTGCCTCATTCCAGATTTTAATGGGAATGACAGTACAGTTCTGAATCAGCTGTGACAATAGCTATGCGTTTCTTAATCACCGAGTGTGCTTATCAGGAGTATCTATTGAATTCTATCAAGGGCTTTGTGAACCTATTGAAATAGATGTGCTTTTTTTATGCCTAGATTCGATGACATGATGAGTTGTATTAGGTTCCCAAAGTTGAATCAGTCAATATGGACTTCTGGGTGGGTAGACAGAGCAGTCGACTTGCTGTCACAGCCCTCGAGGCTGTGAGCAGCAGACTTTTGGCTTGTAGGTTTTCTGAAAACATGGATTTATTTAAATATTCTATTCAGCATTTGGTGTGCATGAGGAATTGGAAGTGTCATGTCTTTCCTTTATTCTGGAAACCTCTTGGCCATCGTTGGTTTCGATATTAGTTTTCTGTCATCCCTGCCCTCTTTTGGAAGTCCTATTTAGATATGTGTATGGTCCTTTCCATCTGTCCTCCATATATTTTACTACTATTTTTATTTTATTTTGTAATCTCTTTATTTCCCCACTTAGCTTCTGTATCTGTTTATTGCTTTTCCATTTTGTGTTTTAATATTTTTTACTACTCTGTGCTTACTCCTAAGAAAATTCTTCAGTACAACTATCCAATTTATTAACTATTTGTAGTCAGTCTAGCGCCCCTCCCATCTATTAATTTTTATTTTAATGTTTCTTTCCACTCCAAGTGTGGTTCATATTTTTACAAAATATTTTTATTGAAATAAACTTTTTATTTTAGAATAGTTCTAGAATTATAGAAAAATTGCAAAGATTGCACAGAGAATTCCATTATACTCTACATCCAGATTACTTTACTGTTAGTAAATATACGACATGAGTGTCATGTGTAATCAGACAATAATGATGCATTATTGTTAACTACCTCTATACTTTAGTTTTGCCCAATGTCCTTTTTTGTTCCAGAATCCCATCAAGAATGTCATGTAACATTTAGTCTTCATGTCTCTTTAGGCTCCTCTTGACTATGACATTTTCTCAGACTTTCCTTGTTTTTGATCATCTTGATGGTTTTGCAAAATATAATCAGGGATTTTATAGAATGACACTCAATTTGGGCTTATCTGATGTTTCTCTCATGATTAGACTGGGGTTATGGGTTTTGGTAGTTAAACCACAGAGTAAAGTGCCATTCTTATTACATCATATCAAGGGCACATACTGTGAACATGACCTTACAGTGATGACATTAACCTTGATCATCTGGCCAAGGTCGTGTTTGCCAGGTGTCTCCACTGCAATGTTACTTTCACCCTCTTCACACTGTCCTGTTCGGAAATGTTGCCACGCATAGCCCACATTTAGGGGGTGGGGAGCTAAGGTAAACCTCGTTGGTAGGGAATATCTATATGCATTACTTGGAATTATTCAGAATGGGAAATTTGTCCTTTCTCCTGCATTTATTCATTCATTCGATCATTATTTATTTACGTCAGTATGGACTAATGGGTATGTATTTTACACTTTGGGTTATTCATTCATTCGATCATTCATTTATTTACGTCAGTATGGACTAATGGATATGTATTGTACACTTTGGGTTATACTGTATTGTGTTATTTATTTTCTTGCTCAGATTGTCCCAGCTTTAGCCATTGGGAAGATCTTCAGATTGGCTCTTGTGTCATGACCCCATCATTTTGTTTTCTTAGCATTTACATAGGTTCTGCTATATTTCCTGCCTTAACCCCAGAATCAGCCATTTCTCCCCAAAGCCCTGGTTCCTTTTATTGTAGAATGGCTTTAGGAACCAAGATCTGGGTGCTGAGTGTGTCAATTTCTGCTCATGTCATAAGAAGAATGAATTACTTCCTGGTGGCCGTTCTTCCTTCTTCCTGGGTAACAAGACCCTCAATTTTTTATTCTCATTTGAGCATATGGTCACCTTGAATAAAGACTACATTTCCCAATTTTCTATGAAGCTTGGTGAGGTCAGGAGAGCAGTTCTAGCTAGTGGGATGTCAGCATAAGTGCCACGTCCTCCTTCTAGGCAATGTCCTTGAAAGAGGAGTGTGCTCCTTTCTGCCTTCTTCCTGCTGGCTGGAAAACAGACACAATGGCTGGAGCTCCAGTGACAATCCTGGACACTGAGGCAGTACTGTGTGCTATGTCTGAGGATGGTGCTGCAGTCAGATGGCAGGAACCTCTGAAATCCTGTGAAACCCACCCCCTGCCCTCCACTACCTGCCTGGGCCTCTACTCCTTGAGGGAGAAGTACACAATGATCTTGTTTCACCCAAATCTACTTCTTCCAGGGACAGAGGTAATGATCGGCCATTCTATACGTCACTTCCAGTTTAGGAGACTAACTCAGCTCCAGAAAGACTCAGAGTTATCTATAAAGAAAGAGATGAGAATGAGGAAAGAGTAGTTATTTCAGGAAACAAGGGGACAAAAATATTGTGAAGTGATATAAAAAGAAATTAGTATTCACCCTTTGAATCTGAGTTAATTATTGAAATAACAGCAATACATTTCTTCTTCATTTATATTGGTATTCATATGTAAATCACTCCAGTTTAATAATTGGCGTGTTTCTTACTCTCTGTTGCCATAATCGGATAGCTGGATTGAATGACTGTTACTTTGTTCAGAATCAGTATATTACAATTGTTTTTTTCTTGAGTGTGGGGCAAGAAGCACTGGAATGTGCATGATCAGCTTATAGAGCTAAGTGTCAATTCCATTTGAACGTTATTACTTTTAATATGGTGTCTTCCAGCAGGTGTGTGGGCACGTGGAAGAAGCACTGAGGATGTAAGAGAGTTGAGACGTGGCGAAGCTAATTGCTGCTCCCTTTTGAGTGGTGAAGAGCAAGAGATCCTGTGAAATAACTTTCACCTGACTCAGAGCTGGCTTTTTTGTTCAAGAACGTGATGTTGCCCGGGAGGCCTGTGTTACCCTCTCCACCTTGGTTAATAGTTCACTCTTCACATAACTTATTCCTGACCCCAGCGGTATTTCTGAGCGTTCCAGTGACCGCCCTCATCACTGAGTAGCTGGGAGTTAACACAAAACACATCACCACAGCCCCTCAAAATTCTTCTTTCTTAGGGCTCCGTGCCATATATCATGTTGGGAATTCAATTTCTCTTCAGTGGAAAGATTAACGTTTGATTCAGAGTGGACTCCTTAACCGCTAGGAAGGCCGTGGAGCACTGAGGACTTTGGCAAAGGCACTGGGACCAACCAGCTCATCCTGGTGCTGAAACTGGCAGAGAGATTGCTCAAACAGAGGGTTACCACGCTCCTATCTGAGTAGGCGTAGCACTCCCCCCACGAACACACACAGATGCACATACCATATGGGGAGAGAAAGAGAGAGGAAATGCTCCCCATTTCCCCGTGGGTGCTGCTGACTCTCTGGATCATGAACACAATTTTCTAAAGCACCAAGCCTGTTGCAAAGTGAAAATACTGAAGTATCGTGTTCAGAGCCAGCGTTTAAACGCATACTGAAGCACAGACAGAGGATGAGCATGGTCCTGGCGCTGCCCAGATCAGCCCTGTTTGGCGATCTGCAGATGGTGGTACCCACCTTCCTGCTGCCCGCCTGGGCGGAGATGTCCATTCCCAAGCCCCAGCTTGCCCTCCAGCACCTCTGTCTCGTCCACGAACTCTAAAGCCGGCAACCTCGAGGCTGCTGGACACCAGAGGCTTCCATGTCTGCACTTTGGCTTCACTGAGGCTGCTGGTTAAAGGTGCATTGGCTTTTCACTCCAAGTATTTGCCCATATTTGGGGAAATACTTTCTATCGGATGTGATGCTGTGAAGACAACTCATTGGTGGCAACACCAGGAGCAGGGCTGGCTTTCACCGGTGGGGGTGGCAGCAAGCCCTGTGGTGACAGGTGGCCGAGCGGGAGATGTGGGTGGATTAGCAACAAAGGGGGAGTTCAAGTTCTCTCTTTCCCAGAAGGCCCTCCCGCTGTGTGTTCTCTGTTCCACATGTGGTTGCTCCAGGCGGGTAAAGAACAAGCCTGTAAACCATAGGCACTTACCCCCGGCCACATGGCTCCTACGAGTGCCAGGACGACAGCATCTCCCATTTTGATAAGTGTCCAGGTGATAGCTGACAGTCCTATTGCACATACTATGTGCCAGAAACTGTTAGCATTTATAATCAGCACCGTCACTCTTCGAGGTCAACACTGTTATTATCCCTACTGCACAGCTGAGGACACAAGACCCGGGGGTGTGAAGCAATGCCAAGGCCCAGGCCCCCATTTGACCTGGGCATGCTGGCTTCAGGGCTGTGCGCTCAGCGACATCCTCCCACGGGGCTCCCTGGGAACCACTGCAGGTTTGCAGAGCTGCGAGGTCTAATGGACTCCAAGGATTCTCCTGACCCGGATGCAGGAGACACTGTCGTATTAATACTCTGGGGCCACTGTGCATCCAGAAAGAGCTACCTTGACCAGAGGGATTTGGTGAGGATTTACAAGCCTCACCTCCTCCTGCTATTATCCCCTTCCCCGCCTCCAGATACCAGCCTTCTGAGAATGGATGTCCTAACCTCCCTGAAGGAAATGATCTCTCCTAGGCTTTTTGATGTTAAGTAGGTCCCTAACAATTAATAGTTATGCTAAACACATGCCTTGAGCACCGCCCCCAACACACACACACTAAGGGATGAGGAAATACAAGGGAATCCCCACATTTATAGTTGGGTTTCTTTTAGTGCGTTAAAGAATGCAGTGTTGGGTGCCAATATAACGTCAACCGTCGACACGTGTTTATTCCTGTTTGTACATGTCCTCGTGGCACAGCACCCTGTTCCAACTGTGCCACTTCTGCCTGAGGTTCACCCTGTCTTGGGGGTAACGTGAAAAGTGAGTAACTGGGATTTTAGTGACTGTGACCCTCGTGACAGAACCCTGTGTGATGGGAATGCTGATTTAGTCCCTGGGATGTCCTTGCCGTTAGCTTTTGAGTCCTCTCTGTGATCAAGCCTTGTCATGTGTCTTCATTTCGTTGTGTTTCATGTGCTGTTATGGGTTTGTTTATCTCTGATTTTTTTAAAAGAACATTTTGGTGTTTTTAATCCTTGCGACTAACAGCCGCGTTTCACTCTACACGACACAATCTCTTAGGCCCACACCTCCCGACGCGCATGCCTCGGAGTGCCCGCAGGTGTTTCAGATGAAGGCACCTGTGACCACATACGTTTCAGAAAAGCACAGCTGAGCCTGGCTAGCAGGGTTTCTTTGTTGCAGAACCGCCAGAGCCCTTAAGCAGCTAAGGAGTCTTCTGATCCCCGGGAGGGGAGTCCAGCCTCAGGCAGCACAGAAAGCAGCATTGCTGAAGGCAATTGCCAGGGATTAACTTTCATTAAGGTATCCTTTAGGAAATGATGTGCTAGATTCAGGATTGTAAAGGGAATTGCTATGGCTTCTGCTTTCAACATCCCATGTACTCCGTTTAGGGAAAAGGCAAAAGTGAAAAACTAAGTAAATGAACACATTATGTGTTTACATCTGGAAAATTCCAAATGTGTAGTGGGACTGTTAATAAGACAAGTGCCAGGCACCCACACAGCACACCATTTAAGAGATCTTTTCGTGTTGTTCCTTGGGTAAGGATGGTTTCTCTCTTTACAACCTGAAGTTCCATTCACATATAGACAGAAGGGTTTTCTGCAAGCGGGCTGTCAAATATGGGAACTGATTTCAGTGGTCACCAAAATACACGTACATATATATAGCTAGGGATGCACATTCGTCTGGTGGTGCTGAAACATAATTTGTACCTTGTGAAAAGAATAAGCAACTGAATTCTGAGCTTTGAAATTAGTTTTGGCTTATGATTTAATTCCATATTTCCTGGTCATTTACTTCATGAAGTAAAAGTTAATGTGCATATGAATGTAATTTGATCTCCTGTGTTAGCTCTTAAACCCAGTTTCCTTTCAGCATGCTTGTGATTGCTGTCAATGCTGCTCCCTGTCACCCCCTGTGGATATGAACAGTGATTCACAGATTTAGTGTTAGGATCTCCAACTTACAACCAAAGGGTAAGACATGTAATTACATTTAAAAATGAGAGATGACACCACTTTCATGAATAAATACCTGAAATATCAGGCTTTTAATTGAATTCAGATCATTCCCTCAATACAGTAACTGATGGTCAAGCAGGGGCCAGTCAAGGGGCATTAAACATACACCAGTGTCAAAGTCATAAGCTCCAGGTGTGCAATGCGGGGGGCAAAAATGTCACCTTAAAGATGATGACGACACAGCAGGGAAGGTAGGAATGCAGCCCACTGGGGCAGCGTAGGTGCAGGGGAGCCACACAGCCTGAACAGACAGGAGGGTGTCGGTGACAGCCGCCCTGGAGTTGATTTGCTCTGGGTCCTGAAGGATCTGAAGGAGTCCCCAGGATAACAAAGGGGAAGGCCATTCCAGACAAGGATGACACCATGAGGACAAAGAGGTCTGGAAGCAACGTCCCAGAGACTTCAGGTGGGCAACACAGGGGTTTTCAGTACCTACAGCTGTCTACATTCTTTGTATTCTGTCAATCACTTGGGAACGCAAAGACTGTTAAGTTCTTTAGAACCATCACAGTCACTTTTCCTGAGACAGCGTGTGTTGGTAGCCAGCATGCCTGGAGCAGACAGATGCTCACAGAAGGGGTGGCTTCCATCCCCCTCTCACCTCCTTAGTCCCTGCAACCTGGGGCAGTCAGCCTTTATTGGAGAAGGGCGGTGTTTCAGTGGGGAAGATTTCCAGTCCCTCGTGTAAGCTTCATTCCAGCAGAGCAAGCTGAGGAAGCATCTTCCTTCAGTTGGTGGCCATGCAGATGACGCGGCCCCTCTGCTCCTTAGAGGAACGTCACCGCCTTCCTGGCTGCTGAGAAGCCCTGAAAGTTTTGCATGGTCTTCATGCTCGTCTTCACTGCCCCCCAAACTCACCACAGGCTGGGACCCTCGGGCAGCTCAGAGAAGCAAACAGTTTTCTCTATTGTTGGACAGATTAACAGGCATGCCCCTGCAGCACCCCCAGGCCCCTTCTGCGTCCCTTTCAGCCAGCATAGGTCTTAGCCGGGGCCTCTAGAAAGCAGAGCCTGAGGCGAGGAGTCGGGTGTCCATCCTTTATGTGGTGGTGGCAATGGAGGGGAAAGGTTAGTGAGACAAGCAAAGATAAGGCACATGAGTGATGCCCTGATTCACAAGGAGCCCCCATCAGACCCGCAGCCATCTTGGCCGGCATTTCTGGGGCCCACGGACTTCTCCAGAAGGGCTGGAGGGAGGGCCTGGGCCTCAGAGAAGTCCAGAGAGGGGAGGAAGGAGGTTGGCCTATACTGCCCCCTCCCCTCTCCCATTTCATGGTCAAGGTTCACCCCAGGAGACCAGACTCTCTTGGGCCCCCAGGTGGCCCGTCCTGCCCAGGGCAGCAGGAAGCCAGGTTCATGCCCCATGGCAGTGGCATGGAATTGCCCCTGAGTCAGGAGGGAGGGGTGACAAGGTGGAGCACTGAGAAAGAGGGAGAAGAAAGGAACGGGGAGGGAGCTGAAAGGGTCCCAGGGTTGGGGCCTCAGGCTGCCCCTTTCGGGGCTGGGTCTTGACTCAACTTTACCATTTTAGAAATGGTCATCCTGGCATGACATGGCCAGGGCTCAGTTGAACTATCAGCTTCCCAAACACCCCCTCAGCCAGTTGTTCTGGGTAAAGGGTGGGAGGCGATGACCAATTCCTTGGGGTTGATGAACTCCACTGTGGCAAATGAAGCCAAATTTTAAGGGGCACCAGGAGGAAAAATAACATTATTCATCAACATGTTGTGAACAGCAGGGTGGGGCAGCGAGGGAACAGTGATGAGGGAACAGCAGGGAAAGTAGCATTCCATTAAGAGGACACATAATGAAACACGATTGTTTAGGATGATGCTGGCAACCCTGATGTGAACACCTACACCTGTCCAAGTCCCCACCTGCAGTGCCATGAAGTGAAATGACTGTGAGTGTGGTGAATAAAATGTATGTGGGATATCTAAATATCTACTATAGACCAGCGGGTCTCAGAGAATGCTTTGTTTAATAACAATTCTTGGTTTCTGTTCCTTTCTGGTGCAATTATTTATTTCCTTGGGGCCCTTGCCTTTAGGTGAAGGGTTTATGGTTTTGTCCACTAGCCAATCCCTTACACAGTAGACACCAAAGTGAGAAGGGAGCCCCAGGCAGGTCAGTACCCAGGGCTCTTACCCTTCTCTACATTTCTCTTAAATCCAAGCTTCATGCTAAAATTAAAATGGCAACATTGAAATCAGGCAAACTGTCCACCTAGAAGCAAAAT
Source organism: Tapirus indicus (assembly GCA_031878705.1). Lineage (NCBI taxonomy): Eukaryota > Metazoa > Chordata > Mammalia > Perissodactyla > Tapiridae > Tapirus > Tapirus indicus. Next base: position 141,923,469 of record CM062921.1, read on the forward strand.
TCCTACACTGCTGGAGAGGATAAAGAGGAAAATCAGAGAACAGCGATGTAGCCTCACAGTGGCTGGAGAGAGGAGAATTCAGAGGAAACAGAGAATTATGCACTGCACACAGACAAACTTAGGTTTGGGGACTGGAAGGTCACACTGTTAGGATGACAAGCAGACTGTTAAGTTCTGAGATCCTGGGAGACAAATGCCTTCCAAGAAAAATTAAAAAGTCCCTCTGGGGGGCCGGCCCGGTGGCGCAGCGGTTTAGTCTGCGCTTGGCAGCCCAGGGTTCGCTGGTTCGGATCCCGGGCGCCCGCCGACGCACTGCTTGTCAGCCACGCCGTGGCGGTGTCCCATATAAAGTAGAGGAAGATGGGCACGGATGTTAGCCCAGGGCCAGTCTTCCTCGGCAAAAAGAGGAAGATTGGCGACGGATGTTAGCTCAGGGCTGGTCTTCCTCACAAAAAAAAAAAAAAAAAGTCCCTCTGGATTTATGCAATCCCAGCCAGCAAACTTTACACTTTCAGAAAAATGAGTCTGAAAATAGGGGATTATACTGCAAGCCATTGTGTGCCCCGCCAGAGAGGGCTGCCACGATGGCTTTCACGGTAGACACAGGAGATATTGAGTTCTGGGTCTGTGGATGAAAGGGTTTCCTTGCCTCTGGTGAAATTCTTTTCTGTCTGAAATGCCATTATTCTCAAGGACAAGTTTCTCTCTCCTTGGACTATTGTCTGAGTAAGCTTGTCTGTAGGCAACAGATCTTTAGCTACATTGGGCAGTGCCGAGAACAGTCAACAATAAGCAAATAGTCATAATATCAAGCCACATGTCCGTTATGGGAATGCACAAGGTGGTTGTGGAACAGGCTGAGGTGCTTTGAATTCTCTCCCTCCAGCCCTGGAGATTGCTTGCAAGCTTTCCTTCAGATTCTGAAAATATAAGGAGCTGCTCTTTAAGTAGTTTAATGGCTTTTTCTACTTTCAAGTTCACTTGGACCTGGCTTTCTGACTTTACTCTTGAGGGACATAAGCTGTGATCTCTGCCTAGCACTCTTCCTTTATACATTAATTTCCATTATTTAAGCTTACTGTTTATTCTTCCGGCTAGAATTCTGGATATCTCTATGTGATATCCATGATATAGTCAACTCACAGAATTTTCTCTCTCAAACAACCTCCTTATGCCTTCTCTTCCAGGCAGCAAATGCTCTGATTTTGTTTTGGGTCCTAGAACTGAGTCCCTGGATGACTGGGAGGTTCCCGGGCATCTCTGAGGGATAAATGTGTGGGCAGACCCACTGCGAGAGGGAGACTTCGGAGACAGCACCTTCCCCCTGAACCAATTACAAACACCGAGGCAGGCTGAACAGAGAAATTCCATCTTGGAAAAAAAGAGCAGTGTTCACAGAGACTTTACAATCAAATGTGAAATATGGAATCTTCTAGAAATTTAAAATATATCTCCATTGTGTTAGAGTTTTTAAAAAAAGGACATATATCATTAGCCTTTTGAAATTCTTTCTCGTGACTCCAGTTGAATAGGTGGACAATATAGTCTGTTAACATGCCGTTCCTCATTCCATGTGAGTTGCTTTATTCTTTGAATTATCACATACACAACTTCCAATACTATTTTTGAAGTACATCTCCTAAAACCCCACCTTGTATCTTACATTGAGATTTCCCATTTAATTTATCGAATGGGATGCGGCCAGTGATATTGTGTGTGCATGTGTATGTGTGTGTGCGTGTGTACTTTGCTTTGTGGCATGTGGGCATTTAGTGGAGTGGGTTGGCTGGGAGTCCCATACCAAAGCTTTTGTCGATGTAGAATACACCAGATATACAGTGCAAAGCTAAATTACAGAGAGGTCTGAGATTAGATGATTGGACTTTAAGGGAGTGAAAAGAAGTTTCAAAAAGAAGAAAAGATTTTCAGTGAGGGTCAGCCCATTTGAAGAAGTAGGTAAATGAGCAGATGAATTTTATATATTTACTCAGAATGGGAGATTTACTCTTTTTTAATTAATAGACTATTTTTAGAGCAGTTCAAGGTTTACAGAAAGATTACACAGGAAGTACAGAAAGTTCCCACATACCCCTTCCCTCCCCTAGTTTCCCCTATGGTTTTTCACATCTTAGTGTGGTACATTTGTTATGGCTGATGAACCAATATTGATGATTTAGGTTTAATAAAGCTCCTGACCCTTTAGCCCATCCTGGCCATGGAGGAGTTCACTGCAGAGAACCTGCCTTAGGGAAGGCAGCTGGGCCCACCAGCCTTCCTACATTATGGAGCCCACAGTCTGCCTTGATTATTGACTTTCCTCAAATGGAATCCTTATTTAAATGCAAACTCATTGGGTTTGTCTGCAGTCATGAGGTACAACCCCCAAACTCTGACCATATCAGATGTTCAAGGTCCACTTCCAGGACAGGAGCTGCCAGGGGTGGGGTTGGAGACACAGCACTCCCTTTTGTGTTACCCCCCACTTCCCCACCAAGGGACATGTGTGAAACCAGGAAGCCTGTACTGTGGAGGCAGTTGTACGTCAGCAGGAAGGAGCATAAATTATTTCATGAATGCATTTAAGGACTCTTTTTTACAAAAATAGCTTGAATTGTGGCCAATTCAACCCAGCAAAGTTGCTGACTGCTGAAAATGCATGGCTTGGCACTTCACAATCTTGTCGACCCCTTGAGCTCAGATTCCTGAAGACACGTTTTACTCAGCTGAGCACCCCTTTCTCAGAAATGGGAGTGGATGGAGAAACGTCAAAATGGAGAACTCTTTATATGTTTGCTAGTGCACTTGACTTGACTTTTCTTGGGTTCAATTTAGCATCGTGTATGGGAGTTAAAACTCTGAGGATGGATGAAAGAATGAATTCCCTTGTCAGAGTCAGAAATTAGATGTGTGAGACCCGGGGTGTGTTGAGGGTGGGTGGGAAAATGTGCAGTACTGGTTCTGCCTTCTCAGCTGGGTGGACTTGACTAGACTTTATCTGTCCAGGCTGCCATTCATTCATTTAACTCTCAAATGAGGGAGTTGGAGTCTAAATCATCTGTAAGGGCTTTTCCATCTCTAAAAAGAATAATTCTGTGTGCAGTACAATAGTTCTTAAGAAATATATTTTTTTCTTATAGTTAAGTGCAGCTCCAGGTTAAATCCATTCATCTGTTCAGGAAATTCAAAAAAGAAGATGTCCTTAACATCTAATCTATCATGGTTGCCACACCAGGCATCCTTATTGTACAATTTCCACAGTGCTTGAATGACATCCTTCTGGGGCAAGGAGATGGACATCGGTGCTTTTGAAACATCATTTACTGTTCATATCTTGGAGATGCCATGATAGTGAGCAATTTCTTATCTCAGTTGCCAACATTTCAATTGGGCAATCTATGAACTAATGGCTTTTCTTGAAAATAGGGAAGAGAATTTGATTTGTGCCAGGAAACTTGGGATCCTTATCTGCCTCTTTTTAAAAAAATTTAAATATATTATTCTTTCTCTTCTCATCTCCTTAATCAGCGTTTCTCAACCCTGGATGTATGTTGGAACCATCTGGAGAGCTTTAAAAATACCAATGACCTCAGTTGGGATGAAGACAACTCAGTCAGGATCTCAGGGGAAGAGGGCTGAGCACTTTCTCTCTTGGGTGAGAAGGGGGCTGTTTTTGGTTCTTGTATTCATAAGGTCCATTTGTAAACTCCATTTGGGGTTCTAATGGGTAGCTCAGCTTGAGGACTGCTGTGCATATGATCATCCCTTCTTGGTCCTTTTCAGTTTTTTCCCCACAGTCCCTTCCCTGGTAATCTACCTCTAAGGCAGTGATTCTCAAAGTGTGGTGCCCCGACTAGCAGCAGGAATGTCGCCTGGGAAGGAAATGTCAGTTCCTTGGCCACATCCCAGCTCTGCTGACTTGGAAACTCTCTGGGGGTGGGCCCAGCAATTGTGCTTCAACACACCCTCCAAGTGACGCCACTGTGTGCTGAAGTCTGAGAACAACCTGTCTAAGGCATCAACTCTCCCCTCTCTAAGCACAATTTAAACTTTCCATCTTCAGCTTCATTCTGCTAGTTCCAGCTGTCGATCTAGATGTCCCAGCAGTGCCTTGCAATCATGTCAAATAGGAAATCCAAGGCTTCTCTTCTTGTCTGTTTACCTTTCTATTTCCCTCCTCCTGACTCTGGACATTCAGACTCAATATCTGAGTTTCTTTCAGTCTCACCTGGTTCCTTTTCCTGGCAACCAATATGTCCCCAAGTCTGTGTGCTTCTCCCTCACTGTTGCTACTGGGCCCGGCCTTCCCCCATCATCACTCTGCCATGGGGCTCGGGCAGAAACTCTTTGAAGAGGAGCCGGGACTCTTTTGCTCTCTTCCCTCTCCCGCTCTCTTCATCTTCCTTGCTGCTCTGAACAAATTTCCAGTTCTCGTCAAACTCCTCTTCCCTCAGTGCATACCATAAACAAATCCAGCAATTCATCAAAATTAGTGCAAGATGCATCCCCTCCTCCACCATCTGGCCTGGTGACACTTATCCCCTCTGGATTCCCCTCCTGTGCCCCACAGTCAGACCCTGGCTGGCTGGGAATGTGAACAGCCTCACGGCCTCCTGCCTCTGCATCTTATGTCACACTGCTGCTTCTGCTACAGTGCACTCCTCAGTCTGACTGCATCTATCTTTCTATCATCCATCCTTCAAGAGTCAGCCAAACCTTGACTGTCTCCCACCTGGAAATAATCACTCCCTCATTCGTATTCCTTTAGCATTTTCTTTGCAGCAATTATAACACTTGACACAGTAATACGAGTCCCGAGTCCCGCTTCCTACAACAAACAATGTAAACTCAGGAAAGCACCCCCTCTCTCCTCACTCGAGCTTCATGTGTGGAGCAAGTGTGGGTCATTTCTCCTTTTTTTCATTGGATCTACTCTCGTTTCTTGAACCACCTGCTTGCTTCGTGTGCTTGGGTGCCTGCCACATCAGTCGGCATGCCTTACCACGGCCTCTCCAAACAGAGTCCCTCTTGAGTTCTCCAGTATTCTCAATGACATTACTCCTCTTGGGGATCCAACCTGAATCTTTGGAGATGGTTTGACACTCTTCAGCCCCCATATATCTATCGTTTGCTCAGACGTGTTGATTCTTCCTTTTTATTCTTCGCATTTTGAATCTTCCTCTCTAGTCTTTATGCAACCAGTCTGGTGGGTTTCCTAATCATTTCATGCCTGTTAAATGTGTAGCAAACACAGGCTGGAAAGGTGCTTAACTGAGGAGTGGCTTTGTGCTGTCCTCCTCCACTCTGAGTGCCATGGTCAGGCAAAACCCAGTCAGAATATGCATCTATAGCTCTACATAGAAGAGGCAGTTATTATGGACACCTTTGCACAAGCCCAGCTACTTCTGGAAGAATCCACTTGGGCTTTAGGAAAGGTCAGCATCATGCCTCAACCGCTGATACCAGAGCTTCTATCTCAGTTGGCCACCAGGGGCTGCTCCCACCAGCCTCCAACTTTACACCTGCCCAGGTGAGAGTCCAGCAGGTGTTGGTCTCCCATACATGCTAGGAGACACACACTGAGTTCTCTCCCAGGGCAGCACCTGGCCAGGGAGCTTCTGCAGCTCAGAAAGCCCCAGTAGGGTGAGGAAGCAGAGACAGACCTGAGTCTCTGCTCTAGCCGCCAATCTTTGCTCTCTGATCATTTTGCTCCAAGAACCTCGTTTGTTCTGAGGTGGGAAAGGGTTGTACAGCACTGCAATAACTTTGCTCAATACATCCTCAATCTCTGTTTTCCTGTAAATTGTTAACATTCTCTTACATACTCTGAAGGTGAGTGAGTTCAGACTCTTAGACTGGTTTTGGGCTGCCACTTGTACTTCATATATGATTCAGCTCACTTTTCAGGCATAACTAAGACATGTTCTTCTCAGCTTTGGGGATTCAGCTGACACCAGAAAAAGCCCTACTTAATAGCTGGCTACTCAGTTAGTTGTAGCAAAACATATATGATGCACTATAGAGAAGCAAGTTCAAATACAGATCAAAGCTGACCCACTCCAGAACTGGTGACGCCCTGTAGCTGGGTGCTGTCTGTTCCATTCAGTCCAGCTGCCTCTTCTCCCACACTGCCCACATCAGATAGTCTCATTTACTTTCCAATCTCTCCTCTTTTGATTCAAGCCTCCAGTGGCATGCCACTTTCCCATGCGAGTCTGCGAGTGTGCACGCAAGCACATGTACACTTGGCCGGGCATGTATTCTCAGATTTTGCAAATTTCCTTAATCAATATTAACACTAAAAAGAGGATTTTTACAATTCTGTTTCCAGGGTAATTTTGCTTCTTCTGTTAAGATTTTCAAAATATTTATTCTCGGGGAATGACTTTTCTCCCAATTTGTAGCTCCCTGGAGCTTCTAATTTTTATTTACTTTAATTTTAACATCCTGCTGCACACTGCTGTCTGCATTTTCTGTCTGACCACACGGCCAAGGCTTGGGAGGGTCCCAGAAAAGCCAGAGACTGGAGTCTTCTTTTCCCAAAGCCCTACTTTTTGGTGTTTAGATATCAAGTAATTTCATCTTGTCTCTTGAAGTTACCTAGGCAGATTGCCAGCAGCCACAGATCTGCAGCTCAAGCCATTGTCAAAGTCTGGGACATTAAGCAACTTACTCAATATTTATAACAAGGATGCTTCCAATTCAGTTTCTTTAAGTATAACTCATTGTTGTTAATGGTGAGTGGGAACAAAATTTTATGTTACATTAAACTCAAATTAAATATTTCAATTTACTTACAATTAACAACCAGGCTTATTTATTACCTTCGTTTTACTTTAAATCATTTGATCAGGCTTCTAAGTTCAGCCTTATGCTAATTTGCACAAATGGTTAGGGGTAGTTTGGGAGAGCATATTAAAAAATCCAATCTTTTTACTATCTGAAGGTGAAAATACTCTTTGTAGTCAAAGAAATTGAACTCCTCTACTTCTGGTCACTAATTTCTTCACACTGATAAACAATTTTAAAGTAAACCCTTTAAATTCACATTAGCAAATATCTGTAAAAAAATCTTCTGAAAATGGCAGGGAAATTAACTTAGTCTCATTCCAGGTGGGAGGCAGAGAGCTTGGTGGGACATGTCGGTGACATTGGCCTTTTCTTCTTTTGCCAAGAGGCTGACCAAGAACTGAGTGTGAAAAAGTCTGTAAATGGAAAGAATGCATCACAATATTGACTAATAGCTAATAGCACTCAAATTGGATGCATCAGCATCTTTCCTTCTCTTTTGTCCAGTAAAATTTTAAGTGCGAGGTTGAATGATAGTCTTGGAGAATTCAGGGTGAGTATTATGAACTCCCACCTGGAGAAACGGAGGGCAAAGCTGGCTGCCTGCTGAAGCCTGGACCCTTCTAGGAGTGGAGGAGACGTCCGTTACACATGTCTGCCTAAAATGTCATGTGCATAGACCCTGGGTGGAGCAAGCCTGTGGAGAGCGCACAATTTCAATATTACTGCTCAGATCTGGGGAGTATTCTATAGGCCAACAACTACTCAGATTAACATAGCATTTAACAGTTTACAAAATGCGGTCACACACCTCATCTCATTCAACATTCAGCACAGACTCTGAGATTCACGTGGCTGCAATGATCATTTTCTAAGTCGGGCGTTAATGCTCCAAGTGGTCACCTGCCCAAACCTTGGTCACATCGTCCTGAGAGACAGACTCTGGACGGGACTCAGGGCTTCTCCCCTCTCTGTCTCCCCGTCAACCACACTCTAGCTCTCTCCCCAAATCTTGATCCTTCCAGCAGTCCCCTGAGAAAAGGTCCAAACTTGACTCCAGGACATTGTATTTCAGCTAATGCAGCCTAAGTCTGTTTCAGCTCTTGTAGCAACTCTGTTACATTGTTATTTATGTAAATTTGAGGTTAAATTTATCTTTTTTTTCAGGTGATTTTGACAGGGGTGACTAACTGGTGCCCTGGATGAAGTGTGTATTAAAATCATTGATTTGTACATTTAGTTCCTTTAAAGCCAATTGCAGAATACATTCATGCTTCCTTAAATGTGATGTTGTCAGTTTCTGCCAATATCCTTCAAAATCTTGAATGTGTCACAAAAGTTAGGTGATTCCTTGTAGGTTCAGGCATCTGAAATGGGGTGCATCTTCATTCCATTGCAGTACTGATTAATAAATGTTAATCAGATCAGAGCCAAACATGGACTCTGCTGTGCCAACAGAGACCATCAGCTGTTAGTTTGAACCATGTGAAATGGCTATTTTTATAAGCAAAAAGCTCAATCTTGGCAGTTTCATATGGTTTGACCTCACGTCTCCATTGGTAGGACCTGCATTCACACATTGTTATGGGACATTTTTCTGTGGTTTGTATTCTGGAGCAGTGCCAACTGGAGGATGTTCTCCTTGTCCCCTGCATTCATGGAGAGTGTCAACAATTGTGGGTACACATCCCGAGTGCAGTTTATGAAAATATTTAATTTAAACTACCCTGCATAGCACGTCCACCAGAAATTACTTGTAGAGATTTTGTGTGGACGGATGGAGTTCCTGGGCAGCCTCTCAGGCCTCCTGCAGTGCTCCTCCGTGCCCCCACCCTGGGGCTCTTCCCTTTCTCAGCCTCATCTCCACCCCCAGTCTGCCTCACCCTGGAGTTCTCAGCTTCTATTTTCCACGGGAGGCCATCAAAAGGGATGACTTGCATCTTCTCAAGACACAGCCGGAGTCCGCTGTTACTGTGGCTGCCTCACTCGTCCCCTGATTAAGTCTCATCTAATACACAGGCTGGCAGAGTGTTTTTTATGTTCAAGTCCTTTCAGCCACATCCCGGGAAACTACTTGGTTTCTTTTCCACCGGTCCCACCTCAATATGGCCCTAGGACCCCTGCTCTTTTCCAGTCTTCCTGGCATCTCTAGGCACTATGAGCTTCGAGATCCCCCATCCCTTGGGACATTCTGCTGGGCTGGGCCTTGGTGTCTATTACTGGAGTCACACTCCTCATCCTCTTGTTCCCTAATCACTCATCTGGTTCTTTATTCCCAAATGAAGCATCACTTCCAGTCTTCCTTGAAGGCCTTTCAGAAGTAATTTTTCTACTCTGCCATTTTACACTCATATTTTAAAAAGAACATAGTCTCTATTTCTCAATTAACGTCAAAAATGTATAGTACTCATTAACTCCCCTTCCTGGACAAGGACTCGCACACACATTTTTTATCCACATAACCTCCTCCCAGTTTATGATGAAATAATATGACATTTTTGATACAGAGTTTAAGCATAGTCCAAGAATAATTTCTCAATAATTGCATTAAGGTTCACAAACACATAGAAGGCAATTGTTTCCACTTGAATAAATGTTTAATGTTTTCCATTGCTCAGCAGTCTTTCTTCTGTACCACATCTTCTTTCTTGATTTCTTTATTCTGGTTCACTTTTAGAAAATTAATGTACAAAAGGAGGCATATAGATGACATATTTTCTATGTTCTTTTATTTTTTTAATATTTCAATAATTTGTTTTGGTTGTTGCACATGTATGAGGGTTGGTTGAGTATAGAACTCGAGAGTCATAATAGTTTTCCTTTAGAATCAAGGAAAGATTGCTCCACAGACATCTAAACCAATCTGAAACTTGCTTCTTTGTGGGAAAATGGTTCATTCTGAGGATGTGTGCTTTATTTTCCTTTCTATTGATCAGATCCTTCATAAGTTTTTAATTGAAATTCAGGATTCATACCAGAGAAGGCAGCTTTAATTGGTCAGGACATCCTTTCCTGCTGCGCCCAGACAGAACCTCAGAATCTTTCCCAACACAGGCAGCCACCGCCAGTCAGCAGTCATCGGTGCACAAATGAAAGCTGTTTTTGATCTTTTCTCTAAATTCAAGATTTTCTTAAACTGACTTTCTAATTCACTAATTAGATTTTCCATTGCAGCTTTTATGTTATTTACTTCCTCTGTTACATTTTTAAATTTGGCAGTTACTTTTTAATCTCCCAGAATGCTTTGTTTCTTTCGTGTTGTTTCATTCTCATGGCAGGCCTAGCATGGCAGTTTTGATGTTTTAAGTTTTCGTGTTTCCTGCCCAAATTCATAACCTCTTTTAGGCCATGAGGACTTTTCTAATGTCTGCTTACATTTATTGATGAAGTCATTGGCAACTGACATCACTGATTTGGGGACAGACCGAGTTGACCTCCTCCCACCCTGGATGAACATGGCCGAGCAGGACTTCTGCTCACTGGCTTCTGCTCTGACCCTCAGACCCTCAGCCCCAAGAGCTGCCTGGGACAGGGAGATTACAGGGGTGGGAGGTACTGCCCCCTTCCTACAGAGGGTACTTCATTCTAAGGAAGTTCTGCCAATTCAGTCTTCTGCCAAAGCTGTTCCATATTTCAGGCATGTAGCTAGGATTTCCTTATATTTTATAAGTTTTATAATGTTTTCCTTTTTACATTGGTTATGGCCTTTCAGCAATAAATTGGGAGAAGTAAGGATTCAAATCCGTGGCCTTATAGATCCTCCAGGGTACTTTAAAATTATCCGTTAAAGTTTTTCAAAAACTCTTGGCCCTTTAGAATTGCCATTTATATCATAATGTTCAGATGATTAGATACAGTACATTGAAACCTCACTTCAACTCCTTTCTCACTCATTCCCTATCAGAGTAATGTGAAATATGAAGTCTGTTTGTATTTGCTTTGGATTTTTAAAACTCAGAGTAATCTGTAGGTAATTTACATCTGGAGCCCCAAATAGATGAGCATCTATTGTAGAGTTATCCTTTATCAACCCTGCAAGAGATAAGGTTGGAACAGTTACTGTTAATTCTTCCTTAAAATGTGGGATCTATGTTGGAGTGATGTCGGCTGCCTCTTGGCCACATGCTGATGGATCTGAGTCTCCAGTTAAGTTTCTGTCAGCCCAAGGTGCTGGCTTCATGGTTCCCCCCAGCCTCCCTGCCCAGATACAATTCTAGCCCCTTGGACTTTGGGTGCACAGACACAGTCTCCACAGCGTTATTAAGTGGCTACAGTCCATTGTATTTCACTACATGAGGAAGAACAGGGTTGGGTTTAGATTCCTGAAGAGTAAAGGCCTGGGATCATCTGAAACAGCAGTCTTAAAAATTCAGATGTCATTTTAGGAGAGGGACAAATCCTCCAAGTGCAGTGAAATGTTTTTGGGCAACAATTGCCTGTGTTTCAGAAACAGAATCCCTCTACGGTTTTCAGAAACTCGGCCCCACTATCGAGTCCACGTGCGAATGATAAGGTGTTGGCTCTTCCATTAACAGCTTAGCCAAAGCTCTGTTTTATTGGAGTCCTGAAGCTTCTTTATGTTGTGTTTGAAGTAAAGGAAGGGCTGGTAATGGAGGAGGGGGAGAGAGATCTCTGTAAAACCATGTTGGCAGACCATGCTGGCAGAGTACACACTTCCTCTGTAGAATTCTGTTCCACATACACTCACCCAGGGGTAGCTTCTGGACGTAAGACCAATCAAAATAAGTAATTAGAGGGAAAGAGAATCTGAATCTTTGACCAGATAAAAAAGCTTGTCTTTGAATCATAATAAAAGAGTTTGGTAAGGTAAACGTCAACCTAAGTGCTGTACGAATTATCCTAGATTCTAAAATATTGGGATTTCACTCTGCTTAAATCATGTATAAGAGGGAAAATAAAATAGGTCTTAAAATATTTTGTTAGTAAGGCAAATATCAATACCATACAGGCTTCTTTAAAAACAAATAAGCCTTGGCACAGGCTGCCTGGGAAATCACTTCAAGACTAGTAATATTCCAGGAAATACATCTCAGCTCATTCTAACAGACATAACCCGAGTGACCTATTTCAGCCAACCAGGGTTGGTTGAGGTGTAACTAGTTGCAAACATAACAGGCTCCTATAAGTGTGTATCCTGAGCAAAAACTCATATGGGTTCAAAGCCTTTCCTCTGGGCCATCCAGCCAAGTTCTCCATGATGTCTAGAAAGGTCAGAGGAAGGACACTCTCCAGTGCAAGACCATTTCCCCTCAATGAAAACGAAAATGAGAGATTCAGTGGAAAACCTAGCTTAGACAATTATTGGAACTTAAATTATTTTTCTGTTAAGAATGTAACACCCTTCCTTTCTCCCTGTGCTCAGCAATCTAGAAAGTTAAAGGTGGGATAATGAATGTGGTCACCACTGTGAAATAAATGTCAACAGGGCATTATACTGAACTCCCAAATCCGAGTTAATTGTATCTTGATTCTCCATTTGCTCAAAACTCACACACACACACACACACACACACACAATATTTTATTTTTACAAGACATATGTAAACTGACACCAAGCATTGTAAAGTAGATGGCTATAACTAAGGCCACAATGATCACAATGACCGGAAATGAAACACACTCACACTATGCCTGATTGACATTCAGTCCAGTAATCCTCATTGTAACTGCTCCTTTATTTAGCAGTGAAAATTGATTTACATATTTTTGACCCTGAGACCTTGTAGGATTCCAAATTCTCTTCCCTTCCACTCACTCTCTTCCATCAAGTTCTTCTTTGAACAAACACTTATTGGCAGTCTAGCGGGAGATGGGGACACTGCTGAGTTCTGGGGTGCAGTGCAGAGTCACTCTGGGTGCTCACAGGAGCACAGGAGGACCAACGTGACTCTGAATGAAATTATGGAGGGCACAGAGGAGGGGGAATTATTTTTGCCTGTGATTAGGGGGCCCTGGAAAGGTTCAAGTGCCTAATACTTTTTGAACATCATAATTAATATTTCACCAGTTAAAGAGGGCACAGGGAGCAGATCAAGCAGAAACATGACTGGGAGAGTACGGAACACATTTTTGAGAAAACAGGCACTTTCTGGTGTGACTAGCACGTGTGATGGCCAGGGGAGGAGCTTGTTGTTGGGATGTAGCCTGAGGTAAGGTTTTGAAGGACTTTGAAAGCTATCCTAAAAGTTTTGAAATTTATTTTGAAGACAGTAGAGACATTCCACATTTCTGAGTAAGATACTTTTATGAACTGATCTGTGTTTTCAAATGGCAACTCCCATAATAAGTTTGGGAATAAATCGAAGGGAACACGTCTGGAAGCTTCATTGTTTTCTATTGCACATTTAAGTCCATGGTCTAATTCAAGTTAACTTTTGTCTCTGGCGTGAAGTAGAAACCAAGATTCATTTTTTTCCATATAGGTATTGGATTCACCAGGTACTCCTGATGGAAATTATCGTAGTTTTCCCATTGATTTGCAGCCATTCCTTCATTGCAAATCAGCTGACTCTGTATGGTAGGTTGATTGCACAAAGATCCCAATCAATAGTCTTCCTGTATCCACTCCTTTGGCCCTATAACTCTTACATCTCTACAATTTTGCTTTGGACTCAGCCATGTGACTTATTTTGACCAATTAGATGTGAGTAAAGAAGTTCAAAGTCCATGTGAATTTCCGCTTGCCCTCTTGCATGATTACCCTTGCTCTCTTCTGGATTTCTGAATTTGCCATGATAACGCACATGGAGGGATGGAGGGATTTGAGAGAACCATGGCTGAGAGCCCAGTGATGATTGTCATCCTAGCTGAAGCCATCATAGACTGGCAACAGCCAGCTGACCCCAGACATGTGAGATAGCCTAGACTCCAACAGCAAAGGCCTGGATGGGACCTGTAGCTGACCACACGCGCCCAGCTGAGAACAGTAAAACCATCAACCACTGACAAATGAGCGATAATTCATGTGCATTGTTCTAAGGCATTGTATGTTAGAGTAGTTTGTAAAATATCTTTGTCATGACAATAGGTAACTAATGCAGAAATTGCTACATAGGAGTAGGGTACTGCTGGAACAAAAATCTAAAATAGCTGTCAGTGGACTGGGGCTGGGTGGTGGGCCAAGACTGAAAAAGTGGAAGGAAATTTTTTAGAAGGCTGCAATTACTGTAGCCCATGTTATTGAGTGGTGGGACAATTTGTAAAAGCATCGTACGTGGTAACTTGGGAGACAGCGAATGTACCAAATAAACTTTTGGATTTGAATAACTATATATATATATATATATATATATTTTTTTTTTTTTTTCCTGAGGAAGATTCACCCTAGGCTAGTATCTGTTGCCAATCTTCCTCTTTTATTGCTTGAGGAAGATTGTCCCTGAGCTAACATCTGTGCCAGTCTTTCTCTATTTTGTATGTGGGACACTGCCACAGCATGGCTGACAAGTGGTGTAAGTCTGCACCTGGGATCTGAACCCATGAACCTGGGCCTCCGAAGTGGAGCACGCTGAACTTAACCACTTTGCCACAGGACCAGTCCCTGAACAATTGTATTTTGAGGCAGAATGCTGAATGTTCAGCTTGCTCTCATTAGCTATGTAATTAGCTAAAGTAAGAACTGGGCATTTTACAAACAATTTAGGAGAAATATGGAAGAACCAGAATTTTAGGGTTGAGATATAAAATCATTTCTTATCTCCAGCATTCCGTTAGGTAAAAGATTCTCAGGATAAAATTCTCGGCATAGTACATCTCTCAGCCAGAAAAAAGGTTTTTACATACCACAGAACATTAATCAAAATCAAGAATTTGATATAATACTCTTATTGTATCCACTAATCCACAGTTAATATTCACAGTTTACTAATATTCCCAACAACGTTCATTGCAGCTACTTTTCTTTTTATACTCCAGGATCCAATTCAGAATCCCATGTTGCATTTGATTGCCATAACTATTTAGTCTTTTTTAATCCAGAAAATTTCCTCAGTCTTCCTTTGTCTTCTATGATTTTAACTTTAGGAATTCAGCCCAGTTGTCTGTAGAATGTCCTTCAATTTGGACGTCGTGTGATGTCCAAATTGTGTGAGTGTGATGCCTCATGCCTGAATACAGGTTGTGCTTCTTTTCTTCTTTTTGGCGCAAAACTAAAGAAGGAATGTTTCCTTCTCAGGCCATCATTTCTGTAGGCACATGTTGTCAGTTTGTTCCATTATCGGGGATATTAACTCAGATTACTTGGTTAAGGTTGTGTTATGTTAATCCATTGTAAAGTTATTATTCTCTTTGTAGTTCACAAATAATTTTGAGTCTATGTATGTATACACTGTTTATCAAACCTTCGCTCATTAGTTTGTGCATCCGCTGAGGAATCCTGCTTGAATCAATTATCGTCATGATGACATTGCACTTTCTTCACCAGGCGTAATGCCATTCAGCGTTGTTAGTTACATGCAACAAATCAATTCTAGATAGTTTAAACAAACAAAATAATTATTAAAAAATAGTGGAGATGCTCAGAGAGTGTCCCAGAAGGCCAGAGAGCCATGCTTTGAAATAGTGCAGTCAGGACGAACACATTAAACTGCAGAATTGCTCCAGCAGGAAGACGTACTGCACTGCCTGGCTCAGCCATTGCAGACAGCCCTGCTTGCACTCAACGTGGATGCCATGGCTGGACCTGGTGGAAGGGTCTCTGCCCTTGCTCCCACCCACTGGAATCCACAAGGCATCTACTTTTTAGAATCTCTGGTTCCTGAATAGAAGCCTCATTTGTTTGTTGAAATATGCTGTTTGGTGGAGCCAAGGCCACATGCTTGCACCCTAGCTGCAAAGGAGTCTGGGAAGTGAGTACTCTTTTCTTCCTTGTTGGGGCAGGGTGCCGACTTATAAAACGAGGGATTCACCAACCACTGGAAAGGAATGCTTGGAAGATTTTTTAAATGATTAATTTTAACAGCAGTGTTTTTCTTTCTTTTTTTGCTTATTTTTAAAAATATTACTTTCTACCAGTTTGAAACAATGTCTTCATTCTCTTTTCCTTTCTTTAATGTTATCCATGCTTTTAATAAATATGATCCACTCTCACTTTTTGCAATAATGTTTGAAATTATTTGGGATCTCTATTCTCCTTCTGTGATAGGACAAAAAGTATGGTGTGCTTTAGCTTCCTAATCAAACCCCTCAGCCTGCTTACATTGTCTTGAATATTAGCCTCAGTCCCGTAAGCACAACAATCAAGTTTAGGCACATAATTAATTATAGAATAACATATATGTTACCAAGGTCTTTGCTGAGTATAGTTTCTGTAATTCTACTCCATGCCTGTAGGTGCACTTTTCCTCTTTTCATAATACAGTCCTTTCTTTAAGTATAGAATATTTGTAACCTGTTTTAGAATTTTAAAACTGAAAATGTCTTTATTGTGTCATAAATTTCAATGGTCCAGGATCAGCGTATAATTCCATGTGGATCTTTTTTTACCTCCGTTCTTCGAAGATATCTTTCCCTTGATTCATCACTTTTGCAAATAAGAATCCTGCTATTAATCTAACAGATATTTCTTTGTATTTAAAAAAAAATTCTGGACTTTACTTTTTTCCTTTTCTTTGCTGCTCTAAATTTCACTACCATGTGTCCTTATGTGGACTTGTTTTTTCTCAACTCACTCTGAACTCAGATTGAGTTTCCTGTAGAGGATGCAGGGCTTTTATTAAAATGGAAAATGTCTCCCCGATCAACTCGTAGACTATTGTTTCTCTGTCATTCTCTCCTCTTCTAGACCTGCCCCCTGAGGGTTCACTGAGGTCTCTCCATCTATCTTCTGTATCTCTGTGTTTTCCCTTTCTCTTTTTAAAATCCTGTCCGGATGAATTCCTCAGTGTATCTTACTATTTAGTAATTGTCTGGGGAGTTCAACTATATCTTATTTTCCACTCCCATCTCCAGTTTGACTGTCTTAACTTTTGTTATTTTATTTTGACAATGGTTAAGAGAGTTTCATTTACTTGTGGATTCAAACATTAATATATTTATATGCACTTCCAACAGGAATTCATTGAGTATCTATTGGCAATGCGCTGTCTTAGGTGGTGACTATTCCACATTTTTATGAGGTCAGAAAGTGGACCAATTTTTCCTAATTGTTTTTATTATCTTAGCTCATGGTAAGAAAAATGTGATCATTAATAATGTAAGTCTCAGGCTATCACTCTCAAAAAATCTTGAATTAAAATTTCTAGAAATTGGCTTCTTATAGGAAGCAAAGCCTTTTCTCTCTGACGTCTTACTCCCTGTGGATGGGCATTTGATGCTTTCCTCCTGTGGGTCACATGGTCAGACATGTCCCATTAATTATCCCACAATGGAAAAATTCAGGCCATGTTCAAGTGTCTTTACTTTTCAGTTTATACACTAGAAATAATCAATATTGTTTTTTGATAGATAGCTGTGGTTAAGTCATACAAAAAGTCTACTTTTCTCCCTCCTTCCTCAATTCCTCTCTTCCTCCTTCCCTCCCTCCATTCTTTCCTGCCAACCTTTCTTCCTTCCTTCCTCTCTATTTCGTTTCTCTCTTTTTAGCTTCCTTTGTCAAATGTATGCTGTCTATACTGTGCTAGCTTCTGGCAATCCTCACAACAAAATACATGGTTCCTGTCTTCCAGATTCTCTAGGGTAGAAGGGTTAGGACAAGTTCTAACCATGGAAGAGCTCATTGCTTCATCAGGGCAGTGTGATACTGAAGGAGATAAGCTATAAGACCTCTTGATAAATCAAAGAAACTCTACAGAGGAGATGAGGTTTGAACTGAAGCTTTAAGAAAGACAAATGCAGTTACATAAGAGAAAGTGTGCAGTGGTTGAGTCCTAGTGTAAGCAGCAGTCAGAGAGAAGGAGAAACATGTGTCCAAACTCAGTTCTTCCTTTACTGGCAAACACTTAATAAATCACTTAACCATTAGCGGCTTCAGTTTCCTCATTTGTAACATGGGTCAATAACATCTGCCTCAGTAGGGTTGCTGTGAGGAGTAAACCAGATAATGCAAAGACCTTGGCAAGATGCCTGGGTAAGGGGGAGCCCTCTCCATGGGCAGTTATGGCTGCTATCTGTTAGAGGATGGTCAGGTGTTGGTGTTCTTTCCTTTCACCACCAAACCACTAACACACGACTGGCTGTGTTAACTTTGCTGAGGTCGTGGAGTTCATTGGAATAATGGCATGCCCCTACCTCCAAGCATTAAATGCCCTGTTATGATCGCTGACTGCCTCTTCTCTGGGAAGCTGTAGACTGGCTTGCCAGCAGCCATCATCGGCTTCTAGAAACCAGGTGCTTCTGCTCAGCTCCCTCCTGGGACCAATGAAGCATTGGACCGAGGGTGCAGGGATCACCAGTCAGATGCTACCTCCTGTGGGAAGGAGCACATGCCCTGGGGGCCTGACCACGAGGTGCGGGGCCATTGCTCCCCGTGGGGAGGGACTGCAGAGAGCCTGAGTTCAACCATCCTCTAGGCAGCTCAGCTCTGCTTTGTCAAACACTTTGCACAGACCCGGATCAGAACAAACCTACTGAGGCTGAACATGTGCCAGGAACTTATGGTGACTCTGAAATGTCCAGGCCACTCCCCCACCCCCCACAGGTTTCCTGATGGCAGAAAACAACTCTAAGTTCACTATGATTAACTATCGATTGATCAATCAGATAGAACTTGGCTTTGGCACTGCATTCCAAAGGAAAAAAATGAGAGTTTTGTAGAATGACTTAGAACAAATATAAACTGAGTGCTTTGATAAAGTCTGAAGCCACTTTATTACCATTCCACTCTTAAAGTTGGAGAAAATTGTCATTCTTTTATTGGAGTTCTGATTTACAATGAGCTCAGAGATGACATTCCTTGTATAGGATCACTTTATTCCTCATCCTGAGGGTAGATCAGGTTGCAGGAGAAGTTTGATCCAGATAGACAATTCCTGAGAGTGTAAGAGGGTGATGCAAGCTACCTACATTAAGTCCTTGAGAAACTGTTCATGTTTGGGCAGGGGCGTCCCTCAGGAATCTCCTTCCCCCAGACCCCAACCACACCCCATGCCACTGACCCCAAATAGAAACTATGAAGTTTTAGGATAGCTCTCCTAGCATTTCTCTCCTTTAGAAAAATATTAACCTGGAGATGTAATTCTTAAAAGACAAATACTCCATCTTCCTCTTGGTAATTGTTAATAATTATTGAGTGCCTGCTTGTTGAGCTGACGTCTGACCCCAGTGAACCTGGAGAACCTGCCGTCCTGCAGTTGCACTCCAAAAGGAATATTGTAACTGCTTGGACTTAAAATGGGGGTGGTCACTAGACTTTGGGCAAGGAACAAACAAAACTCCAACTTATACAGTAAAAATGTAATAATAAAAATATATTTCTAGTCCAAGATTCCCTTTTGTGAATGATGTAAAGGTTTCACATAGGGTAGAAACAGGAATAAAACAGCATTTGCTGTTAAAGAGAAAAAAGGATCCCTAGTCATCTGCACAGGGTAAAGCCTTTATCTGTTTATAGTAAAGTTAATAAAGGATTAGTGGGGGAAAAAAGAAAATGACCCATCTCTCAATTACAGCCCCTGATCCGTGTCATGAGGGAAAGGGAAAAATGAATATTAGTCCTGAGTCGCCCAGACAGGGTCACCCCGCAGTCGGGCCAAGAGTTACTGTGGAAATTTCTGTCTTAAGCTTCCAAACAGAGGAAAGGGACTGTCAGAGAGAGCCAGCCAGAGCCTCGTGATGCATCTGGAAGGCTGCGGTTGGCCAAAGGAAGGCAGTGGTCCATAGAGTCTCCATCTTGCCCGAGGACCATGGGGCCAGGACACTCGAGAGGCCAACAAGATGGAGGTACGAGGTTCTTTCATGAGCAACTTTTCCAGCAAATGCTTCTGGGCCACCTCCCTGCTTAGCCCCTTCTCACCTTGGCTTTTATTAGTAATGAGAAAATCATGAATTTATCGTGTCAAACAAACAAAAATCATCAGGTTCACTGAAAACTCACGAGTGATTTCAGAACAATGACTCAGGCTTCTCTGTGATTAAATGGGATGCAGTTTCATTGCTCTGGGTGACCAGAGGCAACCAAAGATATAGGCAAGCCATGATTTTCAGCCTTTGGCTAGGGAAGCCCAGATGATACAGCCACTGTGTCTGGGGCATAAGCCACTCAGTAGACAAGTCTAGATATATGTCTACAAGGATGCTTTCAGTTGAATATGGGCTCTAAGGAACCCCAGCAAACTCCAATGCTAATACAAGCCACCAAAGTGTCTATCACTGCATATTCTCGTGGTCTTCTTGTCTGTCCTATTCAGTTCAACAAGCTCTCATTAGGGGATTGTATATTGAAAGGCAAGGGGCTAGGATGCATTCTATAGAGCATGAAAAAGAGAAAAGGGAAAGTATTTTAATTGTGTCCACTTTGTCTCCAACCTTGCGCTAGGCATTTCTAACAGTGTCTCGTATAGCTTACCCCATAATGGTGCTATTATATTTCAGATGAATAACTGTAACTTGAGGCAATGTACTGCTCATGTCACTTTCCTTCAGACTTTTTTGTTTGTTTGTTTTTTGAGGAAGATTGGCCCTGCACTAATATCTGTTACCAATCTTCCTCTTTTTTTCTTTTTTCTCCCCAAAGCCCCAGTGCATAGTTGTGTATCATAGTTGTAGAGTTGTAGCTCTTCTATATGGGACGCTGCCTCAGCATGGCTAGATGAATGGTGAATAGGTCTGTGCCCAGAATCTGAACCCAGAACCCCAGGCCGCAGAAGCACAATGTGCGAACTTAACCGGTGCACCACCAGGCCAGCCCCGTCATGTCATTTTTAAGAGTTCAAATGAAGAGTGTATTACTTTTACCAAAGGGATGAGGAGTGGTCCAACGGAAGATAGACTCTGAAAGAGAATTTGGAGAGTCTTAGCAGTCAGGGGGACCATGGCACTCTTCTTTCTGGAGGACTAACAGAAAGTGTGGAGATGGAAAGACAGTGGGATGTTCTAAGGTGAGTCAGTGACAAAGTTTGACTAGAGATTAGAAACTAAGAGAAGAGGAAAGGAAAAATATGTTAGCGAATATTATTGACAAATTTTCGTGATAGTCTAGTGTCATGGACTGAATTGCATCCCTGCAAAATTCACTTTGGATTCCTAATCCCTAGCATGTCAGAATGTGACTGTCTTTGGAGAAAAAGTCTTTGAAGAGGTGATTAAGGAAAAACGAGGTTATATGAGTGGGCCCTCATCCCATATGACTGGTGTCCTTATAAGAAGAGGAGATTAGGACAGAGACAGGCACAGATGGAGGGCCAACCAAGTGAGGACACAGAAGGCAGCAATCTGAAAGCAAAGGAGAGAGGCTAAGGAGAGATACTTCTGAAGAAACCAACTCTGCTGATGCCTTGACCTTGGACTTCCAGCCTTCAGAACTGTGAGAAAATAAATGTCTGTTGTTTAAGCCACCCAGTCTGTGGTATTTTGTTTTGGTAGCCCAGGCAGACTAATATACTTAGGAAATATTTATTTTATTAGTTCAGCAGTGGGTGGAGGGCATTGAATAATTTTGAATGGCATTATGTCACTCTAGGATCCAAACGTAAAATAGATAGGATAGTAGAATGACTATGTGCCACCTGGGAAAGACAAGCATTGCTGCAATTCTCTAGGCCAGCACTTCCAATATGACTGTCACTGGCTGTGTGTCCCTACTGAACACTTGAAATCGAGCTACTCTGAACTGAGATGTGCGATGAGTAAAAAATACAAACTGGGTTTCAGAGATGTAGCACAAAAAAGGAACGTAAAATATCTCATCTAACTTTATAATTTTATTGGACAATGTCGTTCTAGGCAGTGAGAGAGCCTGGAGAATAGCAGTGATGGAAACAAGGAGGGCAAGACGAGAGGCTGACCAGCTGCCTGGTTGGGGCTTTGAGGTGAGGTGGTGGGACCCCAAGAGCAGACCCATCGGGAACAGGAGCTGCAGTGTTAGAAGGTCATCCTTTCTGGGTTGGGAAGGATGATTAATGTGTCCTGCACAGGTTGTTTTTGATATGCTGAGGAGTTTAAGTAGTTGGTTGAACATCACATATTAATGTGGGTCAGAGCTATGATTTACAAACCAGGTCCAATAATGATCGTCCCTTAGGGGTCACTCATCTAGCAGGGATGTGGGGACACAAAGAAGTTCAAGCTACTTGAGACAATAAGAGGGACAAGATGGACAGGCCAGCAATGATTTATTCTCAGTGTGAACAAGGTGTTATTACATTAAATATCGTGTTGAGTTTGGGACGAACAGCACTGAATATAGGCGTTACATTGGGGCGTAAGGACTTGGGGAGGCTAATGTGCGTGGAAAAGCTGGGAGGGAATGCAAAAGACCTTCTGGGAAGAATAGACTGTATTTGGACACTGATTAAATGATCAACGGAAGGAATGATTGAGATATGGCTTAGTACTTGCAGTCAGGTTGATTTTGGGAAAATGATGATGACTGTGCCATACAGAGAAGTTGGAGAAGCAGCTAATAGGATGGATTCAGTGTTTTTTTAACAGGGACAAAGTTGACATTTTAGGTGGGACACTGCTTTCTGTGATTGTGGCCCACAAAGCAGGCCATGCTGTGTTTGTATCAGCCAGGGTTCTCCAGGAGGGCATAAAGTGCTCGTGTAAAGCAAAGACGGGCTCAGTCGGAGGAACTAGGCTAAGTACAAATTAATTTATCACCTACAACACACTGTGGAATCCCTGCTTTTTCTTCCTGCTCTCTAAGTCCATCCTCAAAGCAACCTTTGGATGCCTGCTAAGCCCTGAGGTCATCTGTGTTTTCCTTTAAAGCCCTCCTTTAAGTGGCCACTTTCCACTTGGATAGGCAAGGGTGTCCCAAAGAGCATCACATCACAATTGTACTCACTGAGCTTGGTTAGTACGCTTCCTGCACGTGGAGCAGACTACCAGGGCTTCTATCTGAGCAGACTATCTGAGCATAGGAAGATGTTCCCCAGAAGTGTGGGGCTCCTGGCTTTGCTCCTCCATAAGTGTTTTCTATCCCTCCAGCACCTATAGGAAAATTCTCTTTATTTGACATGTTTGTGGCCACACAGCTTCCATAGCCTGTTTTTTCTTTTTTTTTTCTTACCAGGACTAATAAAGATGGGATCCAATGATACCTTAAAAAGTTATATTTTACAAACACTATCTATTTGCTAAACTTACAATATAGATTTTTATACTTTTTCATTGTTTTCAGCTACCAGGTATATCGAAAATGCATGTTTAAGCTTGGAATGAGGCATATGAATGTTTCCCAACATTTTGGAATTTAAAAATTTCCTTTCAACTTGAGGAACATAAAACTATCCTTCTAGATAGATACATACAATTAAAGCTGGAAAACATTTCTGTAACAAATTCAATAGAACAAGATTGTTCTGTAATTGGATTAAGTTTAATTGTCTTTGGGGAAATCATTTAACCTCATGGAAATTGGACAGTCCCTTGTCTGGCAAGGGAGGTTTACCTACAAAGCACTTATGAGAAACTTTAGGAAAAAATGCTTTCCAAAATAATTATGGATTTAAGTGTGGTAAGGATTGTTCTTTCAATAATCACTCCCAGGCAAGGCTTAAAAGGAACTGGGTCGGAGGCATGTAGAGTCTCTCTCACGCTCCATTCATGGAGCGGGATCAGATTCAGGCACCTGACAAAGGAACCCAGTTGAATGATAGACTCTTTGCAAAGTTTTCCAAAACCTTTGAATCAACTCCCTTTATGTTGTCAGGTCGCTGAGATTTTCAGACACAAACTAAGGGGATTGAAAAGAGAGTTTTTCAAGAAACAACAACAAAAAAGAGTGAATTTCAAAGAAATAGAGAAAGACACATTATACCAATGATACATACCCAGGTTAGTAGTTCTCAGCTATTTCCATTGAAACTCAAACAAATTACACTCCATTGTTAGAGCTCTTATGCAAAAAAACATAAGAAAATAACCTAGTTATATATTAGTCAGGACTGAGAAAAACACTAAAATTTGGGCCGTTCATTTTAACTCATGGTAATGTTTTTAATGAAAAGGAGGAGTAGGAGCAATGACTACAGCGAGCTGAACGATGCGGGAAGTACCGAGCTCATGGCCTGTGAAACTGAATTCGTCCTAAAATCTGAAGTAGCTGCTGTGCGGCAGCACCCAACATGGCTTCCAAAACTCACCCAAGAGCTGCTGCTGAGGATGCTATTTGCAACCTTAAGCAAGAGAGGAGAGCTCTTCACTAAAAGTTCCAGTTTTGGCCAATGCTCTTGAAGAAATACATCAGTAGTGTCAAAATCTCACCTGTCTTGATTCACCATCCACAACCAAACAATTGACCAAGAAGCATCTGTCTGCACAGATCCTCACCTGAGTGTTCCTGAGACACGAAGCTGCTGGCAGACAGAAAGGATAAAGACGACACTGGATGGTTCTGAGGCTGTGTGGCAGCCCCAGGACTAAAATCAAGGGAAAAATTTGATTGCTGAATAACCCGAATTGTCTGTAGAATTGGACCAAAACCAGGGTTTCTATCAACATATGGCCTTCAGCTTCAAGAAGCTCATCTCTTTATGAGGGAACCAGGGCGGAGTAGAGAAGCGGAGTTGATATTGTGTCCAGAGAAGGTGGTCTCCAAGATCTCTGAAGGGGCTCAGCCCTCAAGGCCGGCTATCACAGCTGGCATCTGTCATTGATGCCTTCTGATGCCCAGTTTCAAAGACTTGAAATGTTTCTGTGTATGAATGCAGGTATAAACACAGGAGCAAGAAATCCAGACTGTAACATTAGAAAACATTCACAGTGAAAGACTAACTCTAAAATACAGCTTGTAACAATAATAATAATAATAATAATAATAATAAAAGAGGTCATTTGATTTAAGTCAAAGCAGAGGGTAAATGAATGGGTACACACATTGCCTGGCATGTGTGAGCAATTTTGGTTTTAAATGTCCTGTATCATGACACAAAGGGCAAAGCCCAGCTAAAGATGCACTGAGAAGTGCCAACTCATGAATCTAAACTCCCTGGAAGACAGGAAAAAGAAGAAAAGTCCAGTTTTTCAGAAAGGGCACGAGATCTGAAGGGTAGGATGAGTGTCCTCTGACCAAACAATAGAGCTGTCAGAATCAGGTCAGCTCAAACCTGCATCCCCTTGCTCCAGACAGGAATTCTTACCCCTGTCCTGACTACAGGAGAACTGATCATGTAAACATGGGAAATTGACCCCCAAACTGAGGATCTAGTGTCATTAATTGTTGGGAGAAAACCTACCCCCGACATGGCTACTTGGAGTCAGTCTGATGCTCCTGGTCCCTGCTTTCTGCCTGGGGCAACCAGCACCAGCCTCCTCCCCTGTGATTGCCGGGCCCCTCCACGTGCTTCTGAGCCAATGGGGCCCATCTGGGCTCTGCCTGACTCCTCAATCTTGGCTCTGTCCCTGCCTGCAGTCACCTCCTACCCACTTGGGTGCTCAGCTCACCCAAAGGGCTTTGCTGTGCACAAGAATTTCCATCTAAAGTAGGACCGGCGGATACAAAATGTAGAATCTCACACATGTGCCCTCAGGAAGACAAAGCTTAAGGACTAAAGACCGATTTCCTGTAAATGCCTGATTTACAGAAAACTGACAGTACTTAAATTTTCTTGGACGATGGAGGTTTGATCAGAGGTTGTCTCATATCAACCTTGGGTAGTTTTGCCGGAGGCATGCGTGGGAGATGATCCAGGTTGGTTGGTGTGGGTTAGTTACACAAAGTGGGCTGAATTGTGCTTTGTGAGACTGGACTGATTTTGTCTGCTCAGGAAGTTTTCAAGGCTGATCTCTGTTTGATTTTGATTTTAACAGACTCTAACAAAACTCTCCCCTCTTTGCATTCCCCGCCCGTAAATACAACCTACCCAAACCTTCAATGGACTTGCCTGTAGTTTTCCTATCCCGAATTGCAATTCCTCTGCTGTTCCTAAATAAACTCATCTTTTTGAACTTGCCTCAGTTTACCACTGTATTTAGGTCTACAGCTGGGACCCTCCATAGGGACTCCTTCTGATTCAAACCCAGATGGCCTGGATCCCTGCCCTGCTCATTCCTAGGATCTAAAGCACTGCTGTGGGCAGGAAACAGGGGTTTGGGCAGAGCGTGCCCCTGGTGATTAATAGCAAGCATCTCTAGAATTCATTACAGTACAGAGAAGGTCCCCTGCATTCAATATCTTATGCTCATCCTCTGTCCTTCCTGGCAGGAGAACAATTGCTACTGCTGTTTCTAGATGAGGAAACCAGGGCTCAGAGTTCTAGGGCTTGGCTTCAAACCCAAGCCTCTAAACGTGGGTTTTATGAGGATTAAACAAATGAATTGAGGGCTGCCATTGCTCAGTAATGCTGGTTGCCTTCCCACCAACTCTGCTGTGCTCTATGTTACTATGCAGCAAGACTGTCCCTAATGGCCTTGGTCCAGAGGCCACCTGTTTCACTGGTGCAGGATCCATTCATCTTCCTGGGGCTTAACAGCTGTCTACAGCTTTGTGAGTAACCCAAGCTCTTTGAGTGGCTTTTTTACAATTTTATGATATGATTCTTAAGTAAAAGAAATGGATAGATGGAAAGACACAGAAGAAAAGGCAGAAAGATGCATATCCACTAACATGCACTTGCAGATGTATATGTATATAACATATACATATATGTAAACGTATATATATACATGTGTGTGTACACATATCTACACTCACACATACACGCATCCTTTGTCCTGAATCCTTGTCTTGGCCTGGGTAGACGGATAGGTAAAGGATTGATTGATAAGTAAGTCTAAATATAATCATCCCCTCATGCCCATGACTGTACCATGAAACAGAGAGTTCATGAAATGTTGGCAATGCTGTTGCTGTTGTGAGAGCTGTGCTCCTCCCTGTATTCCTCCTGCGGTGCAGGGCTCAGTGATACTTGTGGTGCGCCTACTTCTCTAAGTTCCAAATCCAGTGATAGGACGAACTCCTGAACTCAGGATCACTGAATTACGTTCAGGAAAGGAGAGTGAAGCTATTAAAAGACCTCGAACACGTTCTTACGAAGGACTCAAGTGGCTCACGCGTTACACTGGCATGGAGCCAGCTGCCAGTGAACCACAGAGGATACACTAGATGCTGATACAGTGGAGTAAAAAGTTACCATCTGAAAATAAATATATTTTTGGCAGGTTCTAAAATAGATATCACCATATTTCGAATTCCTAGCTAATCTTCACCAACTATTTGAACTATCTAAAATATAAAATGTTTCTTTAGAAACATATTCATACACACACTGATCTTTATAGCTATAGCTTTATCTACCAAACATTCGTGTGTTACGTGTATAAGGTAATTGTCACTTTGAATGTACAAACCCAAGCTGGCCCAATGGATTCAGAGCCACTTCCTTTAGCATAAATGGAAGCATCTGGAACCCTGCTTGGCAGGATCCCAAGTAAGGGTGAAGGGATCATGGTTGTCTCAGGAGCAGAATGCATCCTACTGTTTTGCTGTCTTGGATTACAAGAATCCCAGTGTGATAGACAAATTTAGAATGCATTTGTAAACTTAAGTTCATTGTAAGAAACAAATTGGTCTCCACCGAACTTTCCCAGTGGACATATTTCCACTAAGTATGGGAATTTATAATTGCATTCTTTTACAGGCTGGTCACTTTTCTCAAGAGTGTTTGAAGTTCAAGCTCAAAACCCTGAATTACCCATTTTTCCATCCACAAAATGGAATTCTATAATAACCCCTTAGACATCCGTTTCCCAAGCTTCTGTTTGTCCCATGAACACGATTCAGAGATCAGTCACTTACTAAGTTTAACATTCCCAGAGCTTTTAAATGAGGTGAGAAAATTAATTTCATACTTTTATTAAAAAATCAATCCCACCTATATATTATTATTAATATCAAGTGCATGACCTTTACTCTCTAACCCCCAACACTGGTAGGTTTCACCTACACTAGTTCTCTATTCCAGAGGCAGCTGTTCATTTTAAACATTAAGAAGAAAGGAATTGCCCTTGTGGGTGAGGACCTGGTCCATGAAGCCTCAGTTCTGTTGCTGCTAGAATATCCAGGGATGCTCTAAGAAACGGCCGATTTATTTGACCTGACCTTGATGTTCAAGGTTCATTTGTGGAACTGGTTTTCATCATTTCCACCAAACTGTTTTTACATGTTTGCACTTCTTATTGGTGTAAAACCTTGGAATTGTGAGCTGCGTAATTCTGCCTACTCTATGAAGTAATATTTCCTCTTATTTATTCCAAACTTGCCTAACTCAAGTTTACAGTTGTTTCCTCGTACAGTTATGATTTCTTCATTTCTATTCCCTTATTTTTCTTTCTTTCTATAGCTCATCTAGTCTCAAAAGCAATTTAGTGCTAGCTTTCAGCATAGACACAATATCTATCCCTATTTTGGTCACTAGAAAAAGCTTCCTGTATGTCACCTTCATTATAGTACACTTCAAAGAAAGGCCCATGGGTTCTTTCTCAGAGACTATTAGCATATTTACCACTTGGACTTTTCTGCTAAAATAGACACCATTGTGTGAGTTGTCACAATTCTTTACAATGTACATTGAAATAAAAAGCAAGACAAATTTTTGTAAATGGAATTTAACTAAAAATTTTGCTGAAGTTCACAGAAGTATAAAGTTAATAATTTGGTTCTCACTTAAGCACATTGCAGTTATGTATTCTGCTGATAATTCAACAGATAGCTTTGATTGCCTGCTGTGAGCCAGGCCTGTGGTTGGGAAGAGCATTAACTCCTGGGCACTTGCTGATTGGCAGCCACTGCTCTCCAGCACCCTCTCCCCATTGCTGCCGGGGGCTCCTGACCTCGCCTCCCCCTCTCTGAGAATGAGGGCAATGAGAAAGGGTGCCCACAGACTCCCTCCGTCTCAGCCCTCATCTACCAGCGTCTGTCTCCTCTTCCCCTAGAGGACTTATCTGTGTTCCTGCTGAAGCAACTTTCTCCAGTAATACACGTGACCCCCTCATTTCTCATCCACTCAAGGGCACGGCCCCAGGAGTTCTCTCCACTCTTTGTCACGTTGACAATTTTCTCCCTTCCGTGGGATTATCACCATCAGTGCAAAAGCTTGCTGTTATTTCTCCCATCCTTGATGACCCGTCTCCTAACCCCATTTCCTCTACCTGCAATCACTCATTTCTCTGTTCTTCTTTGCAACAGAACTGTAAAGAGTTACCTATACTCACTAACTCCATCCTTGCCCTCCCCTCCATCCTCAACTCACTCCATCAGGCTTTTGTTCCCTACTCTCCACCAAGGCAATGTTGATCCATCACGGGGGATCTCCACTTTGCGAAGCCCAAAGGCAACAGCCACGTTTTACCCAGCTGACCCCTTCCTCTCTCATAAGCCATGTCTTCTCTTGGATCCCAGAATGCCTCACTCTCTCAGTTTCCTGGTAACAAATTTTCCTCTGTGGGTTCTCCCTTTTCTCCCTGACTTATACTACTGGATGTCCCTGGGCTCAGTCCCTCTGTCTTCTCTGTCTACACACATTCCTCTCATGACCTCATCGAGTCTCACAGGTTCTAATACCATTATATGCTGATGCTACTCAGATCTATACTTCTACACAACTACTTCCTGACCTTAATTCAATTATCGAGCTCCCTTCTCAACATCTCCACTTGGATGTGTGATTGATACCTGACACTTTTTATGTTCAAAACAGCCCACTTCTAGCTGTCCTCTCTCAGCTGGTAACAACTCAGCCCTACCAATTTCTCAATCAAAAAACTTGGAGTCATCCTTAACTCTTTCTTATACATCCATACCCTTTGGATCAAGAAATTCTTTTGGCTTTATTTTAAAAACCTGTCCAGCAATCTGATTATTTCTTACAGTCTTCAGAACAACCCGTCTGTTCTGAGAGACCAAAATCTCATGCCTAGATTGGTTTCCCTGTTCCTACCCTTGACACTCCAACCCACATTTCTGAGGGTATGTTCTAAATATAGAAGCCAGAGCAGCCGATTAAAAGTATAAGTCTGTTTATAATCTCCCTCCACTGGTGGAAACCTTCCTCTTCTCCTGGAATGGCTCATTGCTCCCTACATGATTTGGCCTCCATTACTTCTCCTCATCACCAACTCTTGTCCCAGTTCACTTCATTCCAGCCATACCAGCATCTGCTGCTCCTCCATTCTACCAGGCATGCTCAAGCCTCAGAGCCTTTTCACTGGATGCTCTTTCTACTTGGAAAGCCCTTGCCCCAGATGTCCAATGACTAATTCTCTCACTTCCTTAAGGCTTTCTCCAGTGTCCCTCTTCATGAGTCCTGCCCTGGCCACCATAACGAAAACCCTACTCTGCTGCCCTTGATGCTCACTGTTCTGTTTTCCCTTGTGTATTTGCTTTTCCATTAGTGATGTATTATATTTATTGTTTGTTTCCTCATGTTAGAATGTAAACTGCAAGAGGGTAGGGGTTTCTCTCTTTTGTTCACTGATGGTTCCTGGGTGCCTAGAAGAGTTCCTGGCACATATTAGGTACATGCTGGTTGAATAAATGACCATTATATCAACTTAGTTAATTCTCCAGTTGTGCTTTGAAAATGTACTGCTGTTGGCCTCAATTTTTTAGATGAGGAAATGGAGGTGTGATAAGTGTTTTGACTTCCTTGCCTGATGGCACACAGCCAGGAAGCTGCCAAGCTGGGATTTGAACCCAGGCAGCATATGTCCAGAGGCCTGCTCTTTGGCAAAATACTTGTGCTTCTCTGAGAACTGAGGGTCCAGGGGAAATTGACAGACAAGCCTTCTGACCTCGCTGGGAGAGCGGCCCAGTGAGAGAGGCAGGTGTTAAATGCACCATCATACAGACGTCTTTATGTTGAGAGCTTCGTGATCAGCTCACCTCAAATCCTCTCTGGTGCTCAGTGTTACCTTCCAACTAGTCTACCCCCGTACGACTCTCTCCGTGTGGGTTTTCATCAACCCCTTTGAACTCAGTCGGCTAGGGTAGGAGTGAGGGTCAGTGCAGCTCTTAGTAGAAAAGGTCACAGCAGCAACATTTTTTGAAGAAATAAGAATATAAAAAAACCCAGGAAAAGTGAATTATGGTGCATTCATTTTCTATTGCTGCCGTGACAAACCACAACAAATTCAGTGGCTTAACACAAATTTATTATAATGCAGTACTGTAGGTCCAATATATGTTTCACTGGGCTAAATCAAAGTGTCAGCAGAGCTGATTCCTTTCTCCAAGATCTAGAGGAGAATTAGTTTATTTGCTTCTAGAAGCAGCCCCAGAAAAAGCTCACGACCCATTTCCTCCGTCCTTAAAGCCAGCAAAGTGAAGTTTCTCTGACACTGCTGCTCTTGTCACATCTCTTTCTCTAGCCATACCTAAGAAAAGTTCTTTGCTTTTAATGATTCAGGTGATTAGATTAGGCTCACTTTGATATTCCAGGATAATTGATGTATCTCAATATCCTTAACTTTAATCACATCTGCAAAGGCCCTTTTGGTATGTAAGGTAACATATTCACAGGTTCTGGGAATTAACATGTGCTCAT
Source organism: Tapirus indicus (assembly GCA_031878705.1). NCBI lineage: Eukaryota > Metazoa > Chordata > Mammalia > Perissodactyla > Tapiridae > Tapirus > Tapirus indicus. The sequence goes on from CM062921.1 coordinate 141,954,917, forward strand.
CTTTGGGAAGCACTATTCTGCCTACAACATATGGCTATACGATAGAGTTGTTGTCTGCCAAGAAATTAAAATTGTCCCTAAGGCTTTAGGTTCAGGAAGTTGCTGGATAGTGATGCAGCTGACTAATTGAGATTGGGAAGTTGATCAGATGTGAAGGCTTCCAAAAGAAAGTTCACTCTGATTATTTTAGGGTGATGACCTCCTACTTGCTCATAGAAACCCAGATGCAGCAGGACAATTTTGGAACAAATGTTACAAAAACTAAGAAGCAGAAAAGTAGACATGAAGGCTGTTTGCACACTTTTTTGTTATTTTTCAGTGTCGTTTTTTCACTTTTGTTTTCTTCTATCTATTAAAGCCATCACCTAATTTCTCACTCACTTCCCTATCCTGTCAGCTTTTTCCAAAGTTTAAGAGGGAAAAAGACAACTTTTAGTGCCTATACTTTCTTCAAAGCACCCAGAACTCTGACAGAATTGTTACAACCAGTGGTGTGCTATTAAAACTGGCTTTCCAACCCAGGGGTGCTGGTAAGTGCTCTTGTTTGTAGAGTTTGGCAATTTCTGTGGTGTAAATACTCCTGCGATAGTAGATTTTAAGTTGCTGATGTTTTAACAACTGGCTGCAAAGTTCCTAAATATTTAAACAATATATATGAGATGTAGGATATGGCTCCAACATACCAAAGGGCCAACCCACCTTTCTCAATAGCCTCAATCTTTTTCTTTTCTCTGATTTTGGCCATCTTGTCATCTAAATTGCACACAACTATCCATACTAAAAAACACGCATTTTCTCCAATAGCCTTTTAAGCGTGTACTGGATGTCTTCTACTTATACTTCTGATCCACTGTCTTTCCTTCTCTGTTCTGCTCTGTGCCCTAGGAATCTATCTGTTTCTGAATAGGCTCAGTCAATGGGAAGTCAGAGTAGCAGATCAGAAGAAGGGAAGAAAGTAAGGTCAGCACATTTATTCTTCCCTTCTGGGTTCCTCAGTCTGGCCAGTTCCTCCAACAAAAGCTGCAGCTCCTGTTGGACGCCCTTCTCCACTCAAGTCTTTTGGTTTTTCTAAACACTCTGTCAGTTTTGGGGGTAGCAGCACCCACTAACTATTAAGAGCTCCAGGTACAGGTTTTTCCACACCTTGTTCACACCTTTATAAATGGTCCCCTCATTAAATTATTCCCAAAATATCCACTTTAAATATTCCATCTCTTTCCCATTAGGATGCTTAGTGACACCAACTCTACCCTTATTTCTTGCTGTCTTCATTTTTAATGATGGCTTCCTCACACCAGAAGAAGGCTGTTGATGTCCCCTATTTCATCTTGAAAACAGCGTCTTAGTTTTCTACAACAGCTGTCTTTCTGCTGAAGCTGACTTCTCTAAGGTAAGAACTTTTATAACTAAAATATCAAAAGGTTATATTATAATCCCAATTCTGGTCATTTAGTAATGACTTCCTATTGCCTTAGGATAGGTTTATGGTACAATATCTGACTTAAAATAAAACGTTCTCCCTTGGATTCCATGACCTGTGCTTTCTTCAATTAACCTACAACCTTCTTGACTGCTCCTTTGATTTTATCCATCCTTTTGCTCTCTCTTGAAGGCCTCATCTGTGAAAATGATGCTTACATCTCTACCTCTGGTCCTGCCTTCAAAAACAACCCCATATCCTGCATCTATGGCCCCACTTCACGTTATAACGTGGAGTCCTCCATCACCTCATACTCAAAGACCAACTGCACATTCCCTGCCCAATCCTGGCCCTTCCTTAGGCTTCCCTTCTGTCTGTCTAAGCTGTGGCCATTTTTCCAGAATCGCATTTGATTTCTCTCCCCCTTGTTACTTCTGTATTCAGTCAGCAAGTGGGGTGATTTATCCTCCAGCACAGTTCACGTATTAGATCTTCCTTCCCATTCCCACCACCAAAGCCCACAGCAGTGATCTGCTGGGCGGCTTGAGGCTCCCACCTTCTGACTGACCTGAGGCTGCATTGTCTGCCCTCTCTGATCCCAGAACCTCACTCTGCTGCTGCCGAGTCTAATGTCCAAACACAAATTCATCAGATGAAAACCTATAATGATCCTCTAATGCCCAAAGGGGAAAGTTATTCATTTCTCAAAGAGATACTCAAAACTGTGGGAGTCAAATTACCTGTTTGAAAGCTTCATTTCTTTGCCATTTGGTTTAAACCACTTGCTACTTCATTTTCATTGTTAGACATATTCTTATAATCAAGCAAAGCATATGCACGTGGTTAACCCCCTAATTATACATTTTAGTTTTGCATATCGGGCTAGGCTATAGCATTCGTCCATGTGAATTTTTCTGTTGTTGTTAAGCAAGAATCTTCTTTAAAAATGAATAATATTGTTGAGCTAAAGAAGATATTTATGACTCTCACTACCTCATGCTCACAAAGGAAATCAGAAGACAGGTCTAGGCTTTTCAAATTAGGAAACTCGCTTGGATCAGGGTGGAGGGTATTAGGAAGGAGGGGGGCTTGCATGAATTATCCCTGTTTCTATTATGAGACTAAACTAAAGCAACTGAATGTGACTTTGCCAGCAGCTAGACTGACAACAGCCCTCTTGAGGGTCCATATTGATTACATAACACAATGTGATAAAGTCAGATGGAATTATATTTTCAGTTTGTATATTTTTATTTCATAAAATAGGTCATAAAAATGGTGGGTGAAACTTAAAGGCAACACAATAGCAAGAGGGATTATCCTAAGGATTCCTATCCAAGTCTCTGTCTTCAAGCTGCAGTTGCCATTCGTAGGCCAAAGTCAGTGCCTAGTACAGTAGAATGAAACTTTCTGATGAGCTGCCTCTGAATAAGTGTGAAGTGAAGATAGCATAGGCTGGCAGAGCACAGCTACCAAGGTAAATTCCTGTCCTCTCTCCTCTGCCCTGCTCTTCAATCTTCTGAACTTCTCACCTTCCCCTGATTTTTCAAATGTGTATTTTGGAAGCAATACAAATATAATCAGGACAATCATATAATGGCAGTGCTCTAAACCATAAAATTAGCTGGTATTTTTGACACAAAGAAATCAAAAGGCAGTAAGAAACTTTGTATATTTGAGAGTAAAATCTACGACTACTGCTCGTCACTGGGTCCATCCTCATCTCCTCACTGTACTTTATAAGGAGAGGACAGCCTTTACCCCTACATGTGCCACTCCAGGGCTAAGAGCCCAGCTGACATAGTCCATCACATGTGCTGACCCTTAGCTAAGGATCCTGCTAGTGGCCTGAGGACAGAAGGGACCGTTGTTCCAGCAAGTTTCTGGCATCTTGTTGGATTTAGGACACTGCTCATCAACAGCATCAGTGAGGGTCAGCACTGGGATGTTGTCTAGGCTTGTAAATAAGTGACAACAATTTCCAGCTATATTAAACACACAGACATATCCTGAACCCAAAGAAAGCAAAAGTTGATAATGTTTTGTATGTCGGACAGCTTTTCTTCCCTCAGAAACATCATAAGGTACTTGCTAGCATGCAAAGCTTCGTTTACTTATAGTGATGTAATATTTAAACCAAAAATACTTTAATCATATAATTGTCCAGTTATTTCAAGCCTTAAGTTCTATGTTTATAAATTAAGGCAATGCATTTGAGTCTCATTATCTAAAATATGCACCAACAAACACTAATGAATCAAAACACAACTTAAAATAATGGAACAGAAAAATATTCTTGTGTTAACTTAAATTTTCTTTAAAATTACTACAATTTAGACAAAGAAGCTTTATCTGATGCCTACTTTGGGAGGCATTGATGTGTCTTGATGTGTCAAAAGATACCCGGATGAGTAAAAAAGCCCTTGTTCTCCATTAAATTCTGGTATGGATGATAAGCTAGATAATGCAAAGGTGAGTGTTATAAGTGAGTGTAGTATGTATGGAATAAGCACGCTATTGAACTATTGAATCAAAGTCTTCATGGAGCATTTGCCACTTGAGCTGCACGTGAACTATGACGACACTAGGAATAGAAAAGAGATTCCTCTTGGCCCAAGAGAATAAGGCTAAAAACTAACAAGGGAACCATTCAGAAAAAGGGGTAAATTCTTGGTTCTTGGAAGAAATACTTTGAGTCATTGGAGAAACAAAAGAAAAGAAAAGAAGTGTGACATAGACATCAGGGGTGAGGGTAGAAGGTAGGAAGGGTGTTATTGCTCTGGATTCCAAAAAAGCTCCATTTCATTAGGTTTATGACAAAATCCATCAGGATTCAGTTTTATTAATTTCTGAACAAAGTTTAATGAATGCAGATACAGCAATAATTTATATTTGGCTTATGTTTTTCTTTGGTTATTTCCATAAAGATACAAATTCACTCAGGGGAGAAACAATAAAAATGTTAATACAATTTATGATGACCATGGGAACATGTATAGTAATAGCTCTTTCCAAAACATGGCTAAAGACGATCTCCAAACATTGTAATTTTCCCTCTCCACGTCTATACGTTTATAGGAAATCATTATTTACTCTTCTCCAAGAGGAGAATTTATTTTCCAGGCTAAAAATCAATTTCAAATATAAAATTGAATTAGGAGTGTCACCTCACACTATGCTGTAATTCAGTTTTCATTTTCTATTTGCTAAATGCATTTTGTTGGTCCTAACTACAGCATGGATTGCATGGGGAAAGAATGAGGCTAAAAAAGCTTATTGTGACAAATGATGATTTTTTTTTTTTTTACAAGGTGATAAAGAATTAGGACTTCATCCTAAGGAGAGGCAGAAGAGGTTTCTTAAGCAGGAGTCTAACATGAGTTGCATTTTTTGAAGATAATTCTGGAGGCAGATATCAGGTTAGGGTGGAAGGTGCACCAACAACTGGAGGCGAAGTGACTGTGAGACAGGATGAGGTGACCGCTCACTGGCAGTGGAGTAAAGGAGGAGAACTAGGTCTTTTCAGAGGTAGAATCCAAAGGACTTTATGATCCAAAAAATCACAGTGTCTTTTCTTTTTATATACTCATTGGATATTATTATTCAGGATTCACTAGGACTAATTTTGTATCTTGACAATATTTTTTTCTCTTATTCCCATGAAATGATTGACATTTGATCAGAGTGATGAACATAGATGAAGCTGAAAATTCCCATAAATTATTGAGGATGCAGAATGGTTAACTCAGGTCCTTTCTGTTCTGTACACTGAGCATCCTCAGTGCCCCCACCCCATCACCAGCACCAACCATCCCTCCAATGGTGCAGATGAAGGGCTGGTTGATGCCACATAAGCAAAGAGAAACTTCGTTGTCACAGTCTGGAAAACACTTTTTGTTTTTTTGTTTCTGTCTAAGTCTATCTCTTGAATAAGCCCTACTTTACTCATCTAACCTATATGAGAATTTTCTCCCACCTCTGACTCTTCTTGAAATTGTGTGACTCAACCAAAGAATAGTTAAGAATTGTCAAATAAATGATCTTGCTTTACATATAGTTGTTTTTTTTTAAATATAAACTCTTATTAGTAACCTGTAAGTGCAATATCTTGTTAGCAAATTAGGTTGCTAGTGGCTGTGTGGTTATATAAGACAACTCTAACAAGCCAAGTTTCAGCTCTTTTACCGAATAAGAAACGTGTGTTATATTTCTAATAATACTAGAATGAGGAAACTAGAACTATAATTATGTTCAGATCTGCTGATTAGACAGCCAGGCAATCTGAATGAGTCAGCCAAAAATTAGAATGATAAATATATTAAAGTAGATAATAAAGGAAAACAGGGAAAAACAGTGATTATCTTAAAATATAATGCATACATTCAAAAGTTTTAGGAGTTTAAAAAGTTAACTATTAATATCATATTATAGAAAAATAGTAGAAAAAATAGGTCAAGGAATAGCTCTCAGGAGTAATGGTAGCCATCTCAGCTTTAAGAAAAAGAAGCAAGAAGATTCTCAAGAAGTAAAATGGAATGAGAGTGCCAACAGTAGCTTGAAAACCATTGCCTCACCCAGTCTGGATAAAGCAATATTACTGATAATACATAAAATTCTATTAGAATTATAGGAAAAGCATCAGGATGCCATTTATAAAATGAATAAGTTATAAAGAGTTTGGTATGATTTCTAATAAAAACATTAGGGCTCTGATATAAGATGAAACCAGGACAGCTGTTTATTGCAGGCGTCATAATGAATCCATAACCTTTAGAAATCAGTATGACAACATACGGGGACAGCACTAAAGATATCCAGAGACTTTAAGCTGTTCAAAAAAATCTCTTAAGAATTTATAAAATGGGGGCCGCCCGGTGGCGCAGCGGTTTAGTCCGCGCTTGGCAGCCCGGGGTTCGCGGGTTCGGATCCCGGGCGCCCGCCGGCGCACTGCCTGTCAGCCATGCCGTGGCGGGGTCCCATATAAAGTGGAGGAAGATGGGCACGGATGTTAGCCCAGGGCCAGTCTTCCTCAGCAAAAAGAGGAGGATTAGCAACGGATGTTAGCTCAGGGCTGGTCTTCCTCACAAAAAAAAAAAAAAAAAAAAAAAGAATTTATAAAATGGAACTCTTCTGCCAGATGTGATGAATCAAGTCGCCCCAGCAGAGTTACCGACGGTAAACAATTTTAAATATTCTAAATAGCTAATGTTAGAGGAAAGATACTTAATCAAGTTGGTTAATTTATATATAATTATTTATATCACACCTCTTTCCATAGACTATTTGAGACTGCTTATAAAAAATAAATACCTGTCAAAATAGTAAAATTGTATACAAATATAAAATAAGAAACACCAAAGAAAAGGCCTCCATAATACATCAACTACAAGAGTCAGCATAATTTCTGTGAATGAAACTTTGCCGGGGCTTAGGAGTCTGCTGACGTCTTAGGTGAGAAGGAAAATAGAAATAGGTACAGAATTCCAATTAGGAGAAAGGAGAAAACACATCAAGTTCCAAGTGACACAGAGTTTTCTGAGTCCTAAATTCCAAAGAAAATTCTTATAAGAAGAAATATAAGAAAATTCTTATACAGAAGTTTTACTTCATGTTATAAGGAATAATTATGTTACTTAAAATGGCTTTTTTTTTTGATAGTCATGTGCAGACATGGAATAACACCACAGAGAGGCATATGAAAATGAAAGAGATTTATTACACCCGCAGGTCTAGAGATGAATGTGTGGCAGTCCACACAGGGGCCACATGGAGGGAGCAACAAGCAGGACCTCAGTGGGGAGCTGAGAGAGTGAGGACAGGTGAGCAAGGGCCTTTATGGGGGTCAGGGTGGAGTACACAAGCAAAAGGTCCCTGTGAATGTCACTAGGTGGCAGTCAGGGGAGGACAAGAAGGGAACTTGTGGCAGAAGCCAGCCTTACCACACTGGGACACCTGGTCACCTGGGAGGGATGCTCACAGCCTGTTTGTGGGTATGTGGAGGCAACAGGAAAACACAAAGCTCTAAAAACTTGATATATATCTGGAGGACATGAATCGATGTAATAACTGAGCCTCTCAAAAATATTTTTACAGCACAATTTTATTGAAAATTCACTAATAGATTTTATAGCTTTGTCCCATGTAGCATCCGTCAATGAAAACTGACACACAGGATTCAATTTTAAGTCTGAGCAGTGGAAGACTTAACATGATGTAGTTCAGCTATATAGTGGCTGATCGTCTAACTAGATCCGTACTTAGTAAGTAGAGCATCTAAATGTTGCCTGAATTGCATGTTTCTCATATAATATCTCATGAATTTAACTTCTCTAGAACAGACTATTCAAGTCCGTTCTCTGGTCCAGTCCTGGTAGGCTCCAGTCTTTATTTCTGAACAAAAAAACCCTGTACATTTTAGAAAAGATAGCTTGATGAGTAAATAACTTTATTTATTGAGATAATGGGATATTTATTAAGAAAATAAAATTATGATTAGGAAGACTATATGGAAAATGTGATATAATTTGAAAAAAATAGCAGCTAATATTTGGGTATCTATGCTAATACAGCAATAATTAATTATTGAAGTAGGCAGACTTCCAAGTGACTCGCCTTTGGGAAAGGAGTGGTGAGAGTGGGCATATGGCCATGGCACTGGTCCCATAGCATACCACACAACCAGAAGCTCTAGCCTATAGAGGTTGGGATGGCCTGTGAAGATGCATCTGAGGCATCAGCTCAAAGGTGGTACCCTACGGGGATATAGTGTCATCCTCCAAAATACAGTGTAGGTGCTAAATTGATGATCATTTCATGCACTCACTGTGTCTGCAAAAGATAAAATTGATAGGTTCAAGCAGGAGTGGCCTCATCTGCTATTATGTCCACCTGTGACTATGTGATTTCCATTTCAAGAATTTGGGTCTCTGTGGGTTTAGAGGTCCTGGTTCCATAGAACACATCTAGAGTTCCACTGAATTTTAAACTGCAGCCACCTGGGCACTTCAGCCTCATGCCAAAGGAGAGGAATCCTCTTATAGAATGATTGATCCACAATGTGGTGCTCCACAAGACATCACATCAGACTCAAATGGTCCACTTTATAGAAAGGGGACAAGACCATGGACCCACTGGTCCCATCACATACCACACCACCCAGAAGAGGATTCACCACTATGGCAGGGGAACTGACCCAGATACTCAGAAGGAAGTTGTGCTGCCACTACTCCATGGAGTCAGAGAGGATAAGCTTGACACCTGGTATCCACTTAAGTGTTTCTTAGGACTTTTCTTTCCAATGTTGACAAGAAACAGATACAAACAGCAGCCAAAATCTGATAAGAGCATGGTTACCATGGACTCAGAGGCCTTGGGGATAAGGAACTGGGTCATGCCCCTCAGTAAACCAGCAGAGGTGCCAGCCAAGGGGAAGGGGAACGTAGGACGGACAGTGTAGGGAGATATGAGTATCACTGCAGGTCTGAGACTGGCTGTATTGGCGGGGCTGAAGTCCGTTCCACTCACTTTCCTCTGCTAAGTTTTCCCAGGAGGACAGACCTGCCAGAATCCTGGGTGGACTGCTCATAGAACTCACATGTAGTAAGACTGTCTGAATGGCTGAAATGGTAGACTCTTAAGAACTCTGAGCTGCACCTCCCAGGTCTCCTGTTCAGAACATAGGCATTTATGCCCCTAGCTGCTAAAAAATTTTTGGCTAATAGCTCCTCAGGAATTGCCCTGGCTAGGAGAGCCACCTTGCCCCAGGTGCTGCTCCTTCTTGGGGTGAGCCCCCAACAATGACTGGTTAATGTGGCAGCACAGAGGCTCCTTGCCCTTATCCCAACTCTGGACCACACCCGAGGGCCATCTCAGACACTCAGTCTGCTCCCTGTCAGGTTGGTGGAGATCAACCCAACTCCTCCCTCTGCCCGGTTCTGCTCCCCTGCTTTCCATTCACAGTGCTCATCCGGGGACCACTTCCTCGTCAATTTTCTGCATGTTCATCTCTATTCAGAGGCTGCTTCCCAGAGGATCCAACCTGCGCATAAAGATGATGATAAGTATCTGATACAAAGGAAAACATCTCATTCTTGAAGGTGAAGACTAATAATTTGAAATCTTTAATTCTTTTCAAATGAGTCTATGGTTATAATGTCAGTTCTTCAAAAGGCCTAAAGGAATGTGTTTTCTAAAATATGATTGTAAAATTCAGCTTAAAGAGGAAAGAAAAAATGAGACAAGCTAGAGAGATTACAATCTGGAGGCTGGGGAAAAGAAAATAAGTTAGATTCCTCATCACACATACACACAACATTTGCAAAAGGATGAACTCTTTAAATGTTAAATCCAGATAAGAACAAAAAATTAGAGTTTATTTGCTAAAACTTGAAGTTGTGGAAGGCCAAGATAAATATGCAACCAAAGGCAGAAAGTATAGAGCAAAAGATTTAGAGAGTTGTCTACAGGAATTTGTAATTAATATGGTAAAATCTTCCAAAAACACAAAGACGATATCTGTGACTCATAAATGTTACCATCCTTAAACACACAAACAACTCCTACAAATAATTAATAAAGACAAACCCTTAAAAATAGTCAAGAATCAGAATAAGCAATTCCGAATTCAAGAAACAAATATAACCCATATAGTCAACGTTGAAATTGATTAATCTCAGTGCCGATCACTGGAGTGTAAATTAAAATATAAAGGTGAAAACATTGTCACCTGTCAAATTAGAAGATTTAAAACAGTGAAAGTGTTCAGAGTTGCCCAGTTTAGAGGTAAACACAACCCTCACACAAAGGTATAAACTTTTGGGAAGGGGCAGTAGGTAAAAAAAAAAAATAGAAGACAGAAATTTTACATCCTTCTGTGTCAAGCATGTTTGATATAGCATTATTAAAACCCAAAATCCCCAACTATCCAATAATAAAAAACTGGAGAAGTAAATTATGGTATCTATATGATGTAATGCTACAGAAGCATTTAAAACAGTTTTGTAAAAAGCATTTACTTGCATGGAAAAACATTCATATCAGTTTCTTAAAATTTGATTTTAAGATAGCATATCATCTGTAGAATCAGATGATAACTTATCAAATATTAAAAATAATCATTGAGTATTAGCATTAGGTAGTGTTATGGGTTGTTATTTCTTTCCCTTGTACTTTTCTGCATTTTTCAAAAGTTTAATAGTAAATATAATGATTAGTTACAATAATAATCATCAGTTATAATACTTATAGAACTACTTAAAAGAAGAAAGATACAATGAATAGAAAGCAGGTTAAGGCAATGTAATTCATTTCTGCTATCTTCAAATATGAAATTTGAAACCTTAGGCACACAGCACACATCCCATTCACTCCAGCTCCTTCAAAGCCACATCCAAAGTCATTGGACTCTAGTCTGGGAGTTCCTCCAAGCCTTTGTAGGACATTTGGTTCTGTCCAAAACGTCCATAAGACTTTTGGTCCACTCCAAAAGGTCTTTGACATTTGGTCCTGTCCAAAACGTCCATGAGAATATTTGGTCCATGTCAAAAGGTCCTTGATATCTGGTCATATTTGGTCCTGTCCAAAATGTCCATGGAGACATTTGGTACATGCCAAAAGGTCCTTGATATCTGCAGGACCATTTGGTCTTGTCCAAAATGTGCATCAGACATTTGGTCCATGCCAAAAGGTCTTTGATATTTGGTCCTGTCTAAAACTATTTGGCATGGACCATATATGGTCATGGATGTTTTGGACAGGACCAAATATCAAGGACCTCTTGGCATGGACCAAATGTCTGATGGAAGTTTTGGACAAGACCAAATGTCTGCTAATCCCTTCAGGCTCCTGTGATCTTTCTCGCTGCTCTCCCCCCAGTAACGCGCACAACTCTCATCTGCTCTTCTGTGTTCCATTAATTTCCTGGATGCTCCTGTTCTCTGCCTACCATCTTCAGACAGATGCTTCTTTTCAGGGGTCTCCGTGTTCCTCATTCAGCTTCTCCCCATCTCAAACTCTCCATTGCTTCCCCCAGGTATTCTCCCATAACCAGCCAGCCTCAACAAGCCATGGACTGTAACATGCTTGGCAAAATCTTACCCAACTTAAAACTCACTCTTGCTTATTTGATCTGTTCTCTTCAAGCCATGAGCAGGGTGAATCATGGCATAGAGGCTAGTGGTAAGAGGCTGTCCATTCTTAATGATGAAAGCTACAATTGGATGATGGGCTCTCTGTCCTGGGTTAAGAACAAGTCCGTGTCCCACAACTTTCATGTGGGTTTGGGTTCTTCATATTATATGAGCCACTTCCCTGGTTCCTTAGTCACAGATTGAGGCCATGTTCACTTGTTTAGAAAGTGATTAATGAGGGTTAAATGTGTGTGTGTGTGCTTACCATATGTACAGTGCCTGCAATAACTTAGTGGTCCATAGGATGGGTAAAATTGTCTTCAACTGAGCCATGCACAGAGATGAACGATATCCAATTCACATAGCTAGTGAGTAGTGGGGCCAGGAACTCTGTTTCCTGGGCCAAGGACCTTAGTCGAGTAACACGAGGGTCTTTAAGCAACAAAACAACAACAAACGCCTTCTCTTGTTTTATTGATCGATTTGTTTATTTTTTCCCAGTTTTTGAGGCAGCCATCCTGCCTGGGATCTAGAGCTTCCACATAGCACCTAAATTGGGTGGCTAGTATGTTGGGTTTCAGGAGATAGCACTGAGGAACGAGCTGCGAAGGCTCTTGGTTTCCATATGATGGGGTTGAGTGGAATGCAGAATTGGAAATATGGAAGAATGGATGAGGAGGATACAGAAAAGATGGAAACAGGACAGATGGATATAGGGCAGTGTGGGGCAGAGGAGAGAGCACTAACCACCATCTGCTTCCTTTAGGAGAATGGGAAGCACTATGTTGAAGTGGTTGTAATTCTACACGTGTACAATTTACACGGGATTTTCTCCTCTTAGACAGCTTTTCCAATGTTTTTGTTTGCAATTTAAGTCATCTGCGCTGAATTATCTGGCTTAATGCAGAAGAAAACCTCTTCTAAATGTAGCCTGTAGCTACAACCCCCTGCCAAATCACGGGAGGAGTCCTGGAGGGCTGCTTCTTCTTGCTGCTGCCCCAGGAGGAGAAGCAGTGAGAGATGCTCCTGCTGGTTACTTCACATGAAGTTGGATCAGAATCTTAGGGAAACTTACTATGTTTGTTTACATTTACCTCATTTTAGATCTCAATTTCAAGATCAAAACTTGATTATTCCTAATTTCAACTACTTTGAGTTGTCACAATCCTTATGAACAAAGGTGTGTGTGGAAGTGAGCAAGCCTGGGTTGATAATGATAATAATTATCCATTTATACACACATGCACACACACACATATACACATATACTGAGCATCTACTATGTGCCAGACTTTCTTCTAGGTGTGAAGTTCATGGAGATGAAGCAAGAACGACTAGATCCAGACTCTAAAAGAGTGTTTTTTCCTTTGTTTCCTTCCTTTTTTATTTCATAATATTTTATCCTGGTATAAAACGAAAAGGGCAGATCTTAAGGGTACAGTCTTATGAATTTTCCAAATGGCTAAACTGCATAAGTCCTCCTCTCCCCTCCCCCACCACACACATCAAGATCTATACTTCCCATCATTCTGGAAAGTTCTGCCTTACTTTTTCCAGTTATCTTCAATCCCCACAGAGACAACTCTCTGATTTTTATTGCCAAAGATGTGTATTCACCTGTTCTTGAACCTTATATATATATGAAATCATACAGTCTGCACACTTACAAGTCTGATTATTTTCACTCAACATAATGTTTCTGAGATCCAGCTATGCCTTTGCCCAATTCAGTAATTTGTTCTTTTTACTGCTAAGTAGTATTTCACTGTGTGAGTATCCTACACTTTTTTTCTCCATTCTCCAGCTGATGGATATTTCAGTTGCTTCTAGTTTGGAGCTATTTTGAATAAGCTGCCATGAACATTTCCGTTGGTTTGCCTGGACTTATGGAAAGTTGGAAAAGCTTAGGAGTTGACTACACTCCCTCATCCTCGGCACCACCATCATCACCCCTCAGACAAAGACTGACTGGCTGGAGTGTGCAAGCTCAGTGCTCTGCCTGGAGCTGGGACAGAACTCCCCTCTGGGAACCCTCTCGCTTACTCGCCCAGGACTTTTCCTGAGATCCCTTCATCTTGGTTCTTCCTCTTTCCCGTCCGCTTCTTCCATTCTTACCAGCGTCTTGCAAAACTTCATCTCAGAGTCGACTGCGAGGTATATGACCTGTGACAAGCAACATCTTCACCACCTTGTATTAAATATACTCCATGTGCCCGCATATTGCTAAGTTCATTCTGTTGATTATTTCATTTAATAACCACCATCGTTGATTCCATGAGATAAAACCAACAATTAGCTGTTGAACTTGAGGCAAAATTGCCAGTGAAATCAGAGCATTCAATAGAGAACCCTAAAGTTCCTCCCAGATGTAAGCATTCGTGACTTTAAGACTACCCTGCGGTGCTTACTCTTGACTCTAGGAGAGAGTGGTCACACCTTCACCCTAGTTAGCACACAAGGTCAAACACACCTCCTTTCACTTTATTTCCCTAATAAATGCCTGGGACCCCCTTCAGTGCATAGTGTACTAAACATTTTTAAACACCATTAGAATCAGATATCTAAATTTGACAGTTGCATACTTTCTACTAAATTAGATAATTCATTCAGTTTACTTCCACGAATTCCTTCTATTACAAAATCAGAAACTAAATTTTAAATTTTTAAGGAAAATTTTAAAATATTTATGATTTTTTAACAAACTAGTCCAAGAAATATTCACTTACCTGTTACTTTAATCAATTATTCATGTATTAGTTTGCTTAAATATAGCTCTTTCAGAACTATGTTTCATTTATGGAGAATGTTAGCTATAGTAAATTCAAAGCAATTGTTTTCCTGGTCACGACGGCTGGGGGGCAGGAATCGGAGAGACCAGAAAGAAATCCTAAAGTTGGGCTTTTTATTTTTATGGGCACTGCTCTTGGATTTCCCTTATGCAAAACAGATCTTAATCTCTCTTCATTAAATTCCTTATCAAGTGCAAATCACTCACAACTTCACAGAGCAAAACCGGATGAAGTCAGCCCTTAACGTGAGCGATAGTCCTAATGCCCCTTGCTTAAAAGATATTCGGGAAATTCAAAAAAGTTAAAACCATGTAGTTGGTCAATTGGCAATTTAATACTTTTAGTATTGCATTAATTTATGTTATGGAATTCTTGGAGAGGCAACAGAGGATAGACTTTCCATGGACAGCGTTCCCTGCGCATTTCTCGCTGGTGCGGTGTGCAGCCCTGGGTGGGTGGGACAGCTGGGACTGGGGAGATGGCTGTGGGCAGTCATGACTGGGAGCCACGCACTAGCCATGGCCTAGTGGTTTATAATTCCTTTGGAGTCAGTAACAACCTGCCAACACCTGCCAACAGCTGCTCTCCAAGGAAGACCCTCAATGAACCATACTTGCCTCAGGTGGTCCTCTCCCACAGGGAATCTGGAAGGCCTGATTTTTGTTCTAATAGAATGCTGAAGTGACTCTACCAATTTGGGGCCTAAACCATGTGAAGGCCTATAAGCTTCCATGTTTGGGCTTTGGTGAGACTGACCTGCCATGTAAGTAATCCAGCTACCCTGCTGAAGAGACCCTGAGGAGAGATCTCAAGGAGAGGCTAAATAGAGATACCAGAGGGAGAAACCATAAGGAGAGACCATGAGGAGAAACCCTGTGGAAAAACCACAGGGAAAGACTTCAAAGACAGACAATGGAGAGAAACCACAGGGAGTGACCACAGGAGGTACCAGGAGAAGTGACCAGAAGGAGAAAACACGTGGAGAGACTATGAGGAGAAATAACGTTGAGAGACCATGAGGGGAGGCCCAAATGGAGAAAGAAGACCTCAGAATACATCTATTCGGAGAGAGCCAGCATCTCAGCAGAGCCCAGCCCCTCGGCTGACTCAATAAAGACATAAGTGAGCCATTTGGATATTTTAGTCCAGTTAAGTCCCCAGATGATCAGAGCTCTAGCTGATATCATTTGCACAGTCTACCCACATAACTGTGTGAAATAATAAAATGATTGTTGCTTTACTCCATTAGTTTCAGGGTAGAATTTATGCAAACAGAGAGTCTAACTGCCTGGATATTAATTTCTCAGGTGATTGATGGGAGGCACTGCCACCTTCTCCTGACCCCATGCCTCTGTCCTTGAATCCTTGTGTGGGAGGGTCTCATGTGGGAGGGGCTGATTGAAAAAGGCTAAAGTTAGATAAATGCTTTAATTTTTCAAGGTTCCGGTGTGCACAGGAGGTTTAATTCCTGCAGCTTCAATTGCAGACAGCCAGAGATGAAAGAGCAGCACATATTTTAAATAAGAAACATGAGTAAGAGCCAAGAGGAGGGGATCTGTAATTTCCAGAAGATATTGATCTTTCCTATGTCTCTGCTTCAGTCCAAATTTAGGGAACAGTCATAGACAAATGCACTCTCCTAATGGACTGAAAGCTAAGAATGTGAATATCTACAGGTGGAGACAGAGCAGTCAGATGGTGGAATTTGGTTAGATCAGAAAAATATGATAGTCAATGTGAAGTCAGTCATGGGGGAGATGGGCTAGACAGTGCATGGTGACTGGGAAGTATGGACAGAGCCTTCCCATCATCAGCAGGATAAGAAAGAGAGCAGAGACCACAGAGTGGTCTTCTTCTTCTTCTTACTATTATTTGGACAAAGAGCTGCTCAGAAGGTTGCTTTTTATTATACTTCCTGAGAGCAGAAGTACAACATGAGAACAGCTGCAAAAAGCAACCCAAAGAAGGGGCCATGGAATCAACATGGCCTGACACAGGACCATGGGGTCCACCCATGCTCAGTGTTGAAAGCAAAACCAAGGCCAGCATTTGGGGTAGATGGAGAAAAGCCCTTTCACTTTTAAATTTTAGACACCTGTAAAGCCACAGTGAGTCTGAGAGTACCTACATCTGAGCTGATAAATAAACCACTAGGTGAACTGATTCAAGAAGAGAGTATTAGTTTGCTAGGGCTGCCATAACATGGTGCCAGAAACTGGGTGGCTAAAAAATCCCAAGAATTTATTCTCCCACAGTTCTGGAGGCCAGTCTAAAATCAAGGTGTCAGCAGGGTAGTACTCACTCTGAAGGCTCTGGAGGAGATTCCTTCCCTTCCTGCTGCTAGTTTCTGGTGGTTGCAGGTAATTCTTGGCATTCCTTGGTTTATAGACGCATCATGCCAATCTCTGCTCCATCAGCACATGACCTTCTTCCCTATGTGTGTCTCTTCTCCTCTTCTTTTTCTTTCCCTTTTTTTTTTTTTGCAGAGGAAGATTCACTCTGGGCTAACATCTGTGCCAATCTTCCTCTATTTTGTATGTGGGTTGCAGTCACAGCACGGCTGCTGACAAGGGCCGTGGGTCTGTGCCCAGGAACCGAACCTGGGCAGCTGAAGTGGAGCATGCTGAACTTAACCACAAGGCCGTGGGACTGGCCCATCCTCCTCTTTTATAAGGACACCAGTCATTGGATTTAGAGCCCACCCTAAGCCAGCATGACCTCATCTTAACTTGATTACATCTGCAAAAATCCTATTTCCAAACAAGGTCACATTCACAGATGCCAGAGGTTATGACACCAATATACATTTTTGGGGTGATACAATTCAACTTACTACAAAAGAAAAACCAAGAGATGAGGACACAAGATTAAGATTTAAGTCACTGATGACTAGAAAAGAAAAGGAGTCCTTTACGGAACTGGATTGGTCATGGAACAAGCCCCTGCCATTAGAGACCATTGAATATTTCCCTGTGTTAATTATTACATCAATCTGCATATTGGACGTCTTTCTTCTCAGCTAAGCCCCTTGTGTCCATAGTCTAGACTTCAAGAATTTCATCTGGAATTGAAAACCAGACACACTTGAATTAGGTCAATCAAACCAATGTTATGGATTTTTTCACAGTCGCTGGACACTAGCTAATGCTGGTCCAGCAGGAACTGTACTTTGACCTCACTTGTCACATTAATTAAAAACTCCTGTAGCTCCCAGGCAGATCCTTTGTCAGGCACTGAGAGAAATACTCAAAGAAAAAATGAGTCCTCTTTCCTTTTACTTATGTCATTAAAACACACACAAACACACGCACAAAAACAGAAAGAAAAGACTATTTGAGGACCTTTTTCCTTTGTTGTCCCACGCTAGGGGAGTAGTTGGCATGATGCTAAAAGCCCTTTTGTCAGGGGCTCGCCCTGCTGGGTTTTGGAGTGCACACCAGGAGTATCTATCAACCTAATCTTTCCAAAGGGTCACCACCGGTCATTCTGAAACTAAGAAATAATTTGATCAAGGTCTCCAGTAGCCATTTTAACATCCAAAGTGTGTTACATTTCTCTATTTGTTCAAGTCTTCCTTTATATCAGAAAATATTTGCAGTTTTCATAAAATACATGCCTAATTCTCATTAAAATCTTCCTAATACTTTTTGGGGGAATTGTGAACTGTTTTTCTTTGAATTTAATTATGATATTAGAACTGTTTTTATAAGTTTGTGCCTATGGTTTTCATTTAAGTTATTTTTATTACAAAACAGAGGACATGCTGTATTAGTGATATTGTCCCCTTTGTGCCACATGCATTGCAATACTTTTTTTCCATTATTATTTGCTTCTTGACTCTGCTCACGGAATGATTTGCAGCACAATAATTGTGTTATTTTTATTAATCTTTATAATGACCCTCATTTAGAAACAAATTTCACAGTCCAAGATAATTTTTTTAAAATGTTTATTTCTTTGTGTAAAAAATGAAGTGTTCACCCAGCATCTTTTTCTAGATAGCAATTATTTTAAAACCACTTATTAAATAATCTCTATGTTGCCCGTCCTCCCCTGATTGAATTAAATACCAAACTTCACCAAATGCCAAACTGACATATGCATTCGGTCTGCAGTTGGGCTCTCTGATCTCTTACATTGATCTATCTGCTAATTCTACTTTAGTACATGCAGTTTTAGTTACTGGGGCTTTATTTCATATTTTATTAGTGAGTGGCAAGGCGCTATCCTTATTGCTTGCGTTCCAAATTTCCCTGTCTACTTCTGCATCATCCAGAGGACTTTGGATTCTTTTATCAACTTCCAAAATTATGGGAATTTTGAATGAAATTGCCTTTAATTTACATAGTTATTGGGAGGAATTGATATTTTTAACATATTGATCTTACAGGAAATAACAAATTATAGTCTTTATTTAAACGTTTTTTCTGTCTCTAAAATTTTTTGTACATTTAAATATGTAGCTTCTTTTGCATATCTGGTTATTTAGTTGACTTTAGAGGAATTTTATAGAATTTTGGTTCATATAAAAAGTATGGCTAGAATAATAATCTAGGCCTTCAGGATTTCAAATATCTTGGGCTTATATGCTCAACTTCATTTTATGTCGAAGGTGATGATGAGCCGGTACTAGTAAGATGTATTTTGCTGAAAGATTCATATTGTAAATTTATATTATTGGTTTCATGAAAGAGCTGGTCAGACAAATCGATGATCAAAGTGGAATAAAACAGTGTATATGTTTACAACAGCTTTCCTTGGGGATGCATTTTTATGAAACTAATTCAAATGAAAATCCTCCTGAGTTTGGAAACCATAGTGGACATATCAAGTAGTTTCCACATAATGAAATGCACCTTTAGTCTCCGGTGTAGGAGATCATGTGACACTGTAAGGTGGGGGTGTTTCAGACATGTGACATTTCTTTTCTTTGTGACTTAATGAAAAAGCAAACAAACAAAATGTGTCGAAATTAATGGAACGTTTCTTTGCTTTTGTAAAGTGGGCATATACAATTTTTGATTTTTTTTTTGGTTTACTGCAATAAATATATAATGTATACAAACAAAATAAACATCTCACCCACAATCTGATTTGGATCTTGTGTTAATATATGCAATGGTTTGATGTACTGCATGTTTGACTCTTGCATATTTACTAGCCCTGAGTTCTCAGCTTGGGGTATGTCCTTGTCCAGAGGATATTGAAGACACATACACTTGCTCTTGCAGCTGACCAGCCCAGCGAGTACCTCCTGGAGCTCCCCATGCCCTGTCCTTGAGCTGGAAGCTAAGGCCGGGACGCTGCCTGCCCAGAGTCCTGTGTCCTTCCTCATGTACTGAGCAATGACTATGCTTGTGATATCTTTCTCTCCTTCTGTAGCCAAATGAAGAGTTGTATCAATAATCTGGAAGATCCTTAACTAAATGGAGTTCTAAAAAAATGCATTTCTCTGAACCTTTGATTCAAGTTGTACTTAATGTCCCTGTCCAGTGGGGGCCTGGAGGAAGCCTGTATGTTTGTGAGCAGATGCCAGGGGGCTGTGAGACACCAGCTGTGGTCCCTCTGATACCCTGCCGGGGTCTGCAGTCCACCTCACAGGGAGGTAATTGGCTCCTTCGGAAGCCTGGCCTCTTCTCTTTCCTTTGATATCTTCTCTTCTTCAGGCCTGACAATTCTGACCACATAGTATTTTGATAATAACTTTGCCATTCTTGGATTCTACTGATCCAGGATTCTAGTATTTTCCTATTTAAGTTGTGCTCTTACCTGCAATGACTTGTTTAAGTAATAGTTTAACATAAGGTGTAATATTTTGAGAATAGCTCCTCCATCTGAACTTGGTGGGCCTAAGGACTCTTAAAATCTTTATCTATTTTCTAAATTTCCTTTAATATGCTGGTATCTGCTTTAAAATTATAGCAGGAGAACATCAGCTTGCATAATGAACTTGCAAGGAGCACTGCATGTCAGTGTCCTCTGTGAAATGCCAACATGAGGAAGGTCCAAGCCATGCATCCAAGTTCCCGTAATATCACTGCTTTCTTCACTACACAAGACAGACAAGAGGTGGCTTCTAGAAAGTCTGTCTGGTGTATCCCTGTCAAGTGTGTCTCCCAATTCTTCCTACACAGGTTCTTTTATCTTGGGACTTTGTAAAACAGGGTTCTTAGGAAAGAACTAAACTCAATCCATAGGAACAAAACCATATTGCTAAGCGGGTAACGGAGCCATAATTACACAGTACAAACTGGGAGCACTCCACAGGCGTAAGGTCAGTGTGGCCAAAGTCATTGTTGTTCTGATGAAGCTATTCCCCAGCAAAGGTGCTCTCCTGGGTCCACGTTAGCCTCTAGCTTGTCCTATTTAGTGTGCTTATTTCCTAGAATCCATGAAACTGAGAGCAGGTGTTCTGGGCTGAATTGTGTCTCTCCGAAATCTATATGCTAAAGTCCTAAGTCCAGTACCTCAGAATGTGACTGCATTTGGCGATAGGGCCTTTAAAGAGGTGATTAGGGTAAAATGATGTTATATGGGTGGGCTCTAATCCAGTATGACTAGTGTCTATTTAAGAAGAGGAGATTAGGACACAGACATGGACGTAGAGATGACAATAATGGGAAGATGGCAGTCAACAGGCCAAGGAGAGAGGACTCAGAAGAAACCAATCCTGCTGACATCTTGATCTCAAACTTCTAGCCTCCAGAATTGTGAGACAGTGGATTTCTGTTGTTTAAGCCACCCAGTCTGTGGTACTTTGTTATGGCAGCAAACTAATATAGCAGAGAAGGCAGAAGCAAGACTGCTTGCTACAAAGAAATACTGGAAAGATGCATAAGAAACTGAAAACTGCTGGGGACAGGGACTGGTAGGAATTGATCAGGTGGGCCCAGGGATGAGAGAGAGAAGTTTTGAACCATGTGAATATATTACATGTTTAACAGTTAGTGAAAATGGCACTTGTAACAAAATGCTTTGCTCTCACAATTTTGCTATCTGATGGTATCTGTGCGTGTTACAAAATCAACTCCACCTCTTCTGCTGCCATTCATTTTGAGTGAGAATAATATTTGTGCCAACCTCTTTCTTCTACCCTTTGAACTGGATGTTTTCTTTTACCAAAGTGCTCTGGTACTGAGTGATTGATTCACTTTATATCTGAAGCATATCACAGTGACGATTCTTATTTTACCTGTGACATAACTCAAAGGTTACCCCAAATTGACTTCTTTCTGGGATTTATAAAAAAGTGACTTGCATTATCTTCAGTTCATCTGCAACCTTTCTACCAGTTAACTTTTGCAAATTCTTCTTTCATCCTTTGTTATGATGATTTTCCAGTTCCTGCAGAAGAAAGCCCTGATATTTTAGTCCAGTGTTTAAGGCTCTCCACATTTGGTCTAAGACAACAGGACAAACCTGTGGTGTCCTGCTTCACTCAAGGAGTGATCTGAAGCATCTCCCATTTCCTGCCTGACGTACAGCACAGACTTACCCCACAGACATGCTCAGGGTTCCCTTTTCACAAAGTTCCTGGACAAGGACACCAGGTCTGTTGGTGCAACCCAAACCATCTACCATGGGTGTGGCCCAGTTCTAATAGCTGAGTTTTCATTGTGTTCTTGTCACCAATGAAGCAGTGCCAGGGATGCAGTCACAGTGTCAGCTGTCAGACCAAGCATCCAAATGTGGGGGAGATGATTTGGGGTCTAAAACCAACTGCTCCAAAGCAGAGCTGAGGAGCCCTGGCTTACAGAGGTATGTGTGGAAAAAGAGGGCTTAGTGGACTAAGATCAGGTGACTCCTCAGGGTGGTGTGGGTGCCAGATGGAGGAGAGCCTGGGGCTGGATTAACAGACCTAGAGCATGTAGGGTGAAGGGAGTGAGGGCCTTTCTCTATGGTCTCTCTGGCCTCATCAACGGATTCAGTATTAGTTCTGGATGCCTCCTTGGAGGGTGTAAAACAAACAAAGCACAGTCTGAAAACCATGGCCAGTATGAGTGTCCAGAGAAAGCCTGGGAGAGGGGAGGTAGAAGCACTGACAGCCATTCAGCTGTTCCGAGAAACTAAGAACAAGGGACATGGTGCTGCTCTCTCATAATTGGAAGGTTCACATACAGAAGTACCACTGCATTGATCTCTATATGGGTCCAGCAGATCTACTGAGTTCAGGTCCTGTGTCAGGAACTCCTGCTCCAGTGTGATAGGCAGTAGAGCTGTCCAAAGATGGGGAATTCACAGTGGAGAGACCTCTCCCTGGAGGCTTCAGAGTGGGACTGCATGAGCATCTGGCAGGGGTGATGTGGGGACCCATCTTCAATGGGGTTGGGAAAGGGATTTGAGTCTCCTTATCCAAATCTCATCAGATAAGGATTTACCTCCATGAGGTTCCTTACTTCCCTAAGGCACTTGCCACTTGGATGCACAGCCTACTCCCCTGAACAGCCCCCAAACGGATCCTCCCTCTGAAATCTTTCCAGTCTCTACAAAAGGCCCTGCCACCATCCAGAAAACTCCAAGTCACATGCTGTTTCTTGAGTGTCCTGCATCCAAGCTCCAAGCCAGTCTGTTGAGTCTACCTCTAAGCAACTACCGACACAAGCACTCCTTTCCTCTGACCCCGTGGTGGTCCAGGCCTTCATCACAACACTCCACAAACACTCTCATGGTTCTAAGTGCTTCCATCCTACCCTCCCTGTGATCCAGGATCCATGCAGCAGCAAACTGGCCTTCTCTAACACAAATGAGATCATCCCACCACCATTAAAGTGCTTCCTTCACTTCCCATCAGCTCTAGGATAAACCTGAACATCTCTCCAGGCCCTCAGGAAAACAGGATGCACTCAGACCCATCTCTTCAGCCTTGTCCCTGGCCACCCTCCACCCACTCCCTATTCACCAACCACACTAGCTTCTCTCAGGTCCTTGGATGTGCCAAGTTCTTCCCTCCTCAGGCCTGTGCACTTGATGTTGACCCTGGCAGAGTACACTTCCCTCCACGGGGCTTGACTGGTTCCTTCTCAACCATCAGGTCTCAGCTTGCAGGTCACCAACTCGGCACAGCCTCCCACACTGCCCTTTATACAGGCAGCCCTTTCATCATCATCCTGCCTCCCAACCTCCTGGTCTTCCCCTCTGATCACTGATCACACTGCCCGATTACTTTGACTATTGGTCTCTCTCATTGCCGCTGGTTTGGTATATATGGGCAGGAAGCAATTCTGTAGTATTCACAGGTCACCTTCATATACAGGCCAGGCACCCCTTGACCGCCCCCACCATGTCACCTTCTGACCCTGCTTTGTCATTTTGTTTGTTGTTTGCTTTGTTTTTGTAATATTTCACTCTACCTGACATGATTTATTGACTCCATGCTTCCTGCTGTCCTCCCGGCAGAGCATCAGCTCCCTTAGTGGAAGGGTTCTGTACTCTCAGCACCTAGTCCAGTCCTGGGCACACCTGAGGTGCCTAATAAGTGCTTACTAACTATGTGTTCCATGAACAGATGTGTCACAGGGTCTTCTCTGATGCTTAGCAGCATGCTTCATGTGTAACAGACACCTGGAAAGTATTTATGTATTTATTTAATAAATGTGTAGGTGGATGTCAAAATGTCTTCTTGGCCACCAGGAGAGTTTAAACCCTTTTATGGTACAGTGGAAGAGACCGGGGATTAGGAGCTGGAAAGCCCTGCAGTTACATCCTAACCCTGTTTTTACTCTGTGGGATGTTGGAAAAGCCACATGACATTGTTACACTGCAGTGTCTCACCTTCAAAATGTCACACAAGTGCTGAGACGATCGAGGGAGACAGGACACGTGGACCTCGTGACTCTCTTGGTGACCCTTTGTCTAACATGGTGATGCTTTTCTTCCAATTATAAAATAAATCCAAACTGTGTCTATTTTTTTAATTCATGTGTCAGAAATACTTAAAAATTTTTAGTTACCAAAGACTTAGCATAATTTCTTTGAACAAATCCTAAGCATTCTTCCACTTATCAGTTGATGCATACTTAGGGATAATCAATTATATTTAAAATTATCCTGAGGAAAGTATGTCAGGATGATATCTAGTGATGCTGCTCTGCTATTAAGTGAGAAAAAACAAAAAGAAAATAAGGAAACTGGAAATTTAGTATGTGACAAGTAGAGAAATTTCTGGAGTTGCTCGTGATTTGAGATTAATCCAGTTATTTCCTCTCAGTATTGACGGTATGAAATTGAGTCTCATTAGAATTGAATGACATTTATATGACAGAAAATATTTTTTTTCTCTTAATAGCATGGACAAATTTGACGTTAGTGGGGTTGAGATATTAACCCCCTGACCACCTCTATTCAGGCTAGAAAGGGTGACCGCAGTGTGAGTTGAAGAGCTGTGGGTGCTCAGCTCGGAAATTAAAGGTCATAGAACAGAGAAGGCACAGGACCGAGGGGAAGTGGCCTTCACAGCTAAGGAAACGTGGTGGAGGTCAGGGTGACTGTGGCCCCCACAGCAGAATGCATTAGCGTCCCCATCAGAGGACCACAGAGAGACGGTGAGGAGGATGGGAGTGCAGGGATCCAGACAGGGGTGGCATACATCCTTGAAAATGTGGGATAGAGGTACCAGCCCGGCAGACAGAATAAAGCTCCCTCTGAACCGTGTGTAACTGCCCACTTGGAATCCCGCTTGGCCAGAAGTCCTCACCCAGGACACTCGGCATCAAAGCTTTTCTTTGTCAGGAAAGAAAAATGTATCTAAGGAGACCTCCTGGGGTCTGACAAAAATGCTACTTTCAGCCGAAAGACACTGACATCCAATTCATGGCTTCTTCAGGAAACTCTGTGATGATATTTTTTGGCAGCCGAGGAATGTCTAAGAATTTAGTTCCAGTCTGCTAGCAGAGAGTTGTCTCCCCTGACTTGCCAGCCCCATACGGTGTGAACACACCATGAATCATTTCTGGACTTTCTCTTGGCCCCTGCCACTTTGCTCTCATTTAGTAGGCTGATCTCCATCCAAGATACTTCCCTAAACCTTTTCAAAATCCCATAAAACACAGACATGGCATTTATGGGAAACAGGATGCCAAATTACATGCAGTTAAAATAGTCAAAGCGGTTATTCTTAAACCTTCAAATATCTAAATGACAGGACTGTATTGAATGCTGAAAGGATAAATAGGGATTCAGGTCAGGATTAGCACAGAGACATAAATACTGTGTACAGCACAGAGGAAAAGAGAAACTGAAATTTTCCAGGAAAAAAAAATACAAGGAGAAACCATTCATTTCCATTTTAAAGGTTAGAAATCCTTAAGTTTAAAAACACATTCTCAGTTACGGGCAAGATTTAGCACATTAGCCAGTGATTAGCACGGAGTAGTGACATTTTATTTCAGTGAATGTTTGGAGGTGTTTGAGAAAGCAAACATTTGTCTGTTTTCTGTTTGACAATTATGTGGATTAGACCAGATTATAGCTGAGAAATATTATCACTGCAAATGTTTCCAAGCAAATTCAAATTCTCACGTTTTATAGTCCCTCAGTGAAGTTTTATAGATTTATTACCAAACTTAATTCAATATAATTTATGTGGTGATTTCAAATTTTTTTATTTTATTTCCTAATTGGCTGTAATTGATATGTAAAAGACAGACTGAGTTTTTAAAGTTGATTTTGCATGGATTCACCTCACTGAATGTTTTCATTCATTTGAACAGTTTTCAGTTGATTCTCTTGTTTTTTCCCCCAAGTATACAGTTACATTATCAGCAATAGTGATTTCTAATTGGTTTTAGTTTCTATGCTTTTCAGCTTTATTCCTTCTCTTCTTATTTTTTTAGTGGCTTTACTTTATATAGCTTGATACTTTGTTATTAGCTCATAAATTTTCACAAGTGTAATAAATAAATAAAAAAGGATATTCAGCAACTTGTACAGTCCTTGAAAAAATCCTACACAGTATTTAATATTAAAAGAAATACTTTGGAACATATGAATATAAAAGAATAGCGTAATATGATAAAATAGGAACCATATGAATAAACTCTTCATCTCTAATTTTTGCTATGTCTATGTAGAGTGGCATGGATTTCAATGAGGGTGGTGAGCAGTAGAGGAAATTAAAGCAATTAATTAGAAATTTGCAGCAAAAGACAAATTATAGCATTTTTAACTATAATTTTCTTTACATTTTGGATGAAAGCTCATATATACGTATATGTGCGTACGTGTGTGTATATGTATGTATGTATGTATGTATGTATGTGTAGTTGTGCACCACATAATGACTTTTCCCCAACCAGGGACCACACAGACAACAGTGGTCTCACAAGATTAACACCATACAGCCTAGGTGTATAGTAGGCGATACCATCTAGGTTTGTATAAGCACACTCTGTGATGTTCACACAATGACAAAATCACCTAACAATGCATTTCTCAGAGCGTGTCCCCGTCGTTAAGCAATGCGTGACTGTATATGTATACATACCCACAAACACACGCATGAAAAATATTATGACCTGCAAGTATTAGGCTTTTTGAAATAAGAAGTCGTTTTTTAAAAAAAAATCACATAATTTTTACTATCATCACTTTAACCCATTCAATGCATTTCAAAGTCAGCCAAAACTAAATTTGTTTTGTTTTCACTGCCAGTTTTAGACAAGTTAAGCCCGTGAGTTTAGGCAACGCACCCCCTGCAGGAAGAGTGGGCTGTGTGTGCAGTTGGCAGTTGAGCAACGTGGGCCACCTCAGTGGGCCCTGAAAGCCCAGCAGAGTACAGGGGATGTTTTTACTCTGAGCAAGTAAATAGGGCCCAGTGATTTCTGTATTAGTTTCCTGTTGCTGCTGTAATAAATTGCCATAAACTTGGTGGCTTAAAAGAACCTGAAATTTGTTCTCTCAACGTTGTGGAGTCAAGTGGATCTAACTTAGTCAAGTCAATCTAAAATCAGATTCACTGGACCAAAACCAAGGTGTCAGTGGGGCCGTGCTCCCTCTGGAGGCTCTGGGGGAGAATTTCTTCCTCGCCTCTTCCAGCTTGTAATGGCTGTTGCATCCCCAGGCTTGTGGCCACATTAGTCCAGTCTCTGCTCCATAGTCTCATTGCTTCCTGCTCTTCTCTGTGTGTGGCATATCCCTCCATAAGGACAAAGGTGATTGCATTTAGGGCGCACTCAGATAATCCAGGATAATCTCCCCATTGCACTATCCTTAACTCAATCACATCTGCAAAGACCATTTTTTTTTGCCATATAAGTTGACATTTACAGGTTCCAGGAATTAGGAGATGGGTGGGGTTTTTTTTTTTTTTTTGGAGGGGGATGAATTTTAAAGTCTACCACAGTTTAATAGATTTCTTTTTAGAAAATCAAAGAATGTTAATATTTCTTTATCAGAACTTAAGGCATATTTGTCAGTATTAGGTTTATCTTTGAAACTTGCACGTGTGTTTCTGATCCCATGTGAAATGGCAGACTCTAAAAGTCATTGTCTACAGATAGCAGTCAGGCACCGACAAAAGAGACAGGGTGAGAACTGGCATCAATTTTTCATATGCAGTGGTAAGTCAGAATGTCCTTTAACTCAACATGTGTTTTACTATATATTTTTTTCTCCAAATATGAACACTTTGGTCTAGACAATTAAAAGTTAGAATAAGATTCCAGGCTCCGTGTGCCCTTATCCAGTAACCATGGTCCAGCCATTTACCCCTTCATGGCCTGTGTCTTCCTCCCCCAATGGGCATTCACCAACCCAAGAGGACGCTATGATCTTGGTGCAGTGCCCTGTCCAGCTGTTCCCTCTTTAAGACAAAAGCATTTAAACATCTGGAAGAAAAGTTAAAACTTCTGCTATTTTTTTTAATACTTTGACTCTAAGATGTCAACTACCAATGTTTTAGGAACTGAGGGTGGATTCAGATGATCATGCTGCCTTTCCTCTGAAAGCTTAGCCAGTGTGAAGACAGCATTGTCCTCATCATGGGCTCCACACATTTGAATAAAACAATCATTCACACCTTTCTCATATAGGCATTTCTTTTAAAATTAATGTTATTGAGAAATATTTTAAAGGTACATGACCAAAAAAAGATCATTCAATCCCTTTTGGGAATTATTGGAGCATTTAAGTCTCTTTTGTATGATATTCCCAATAAGGGATGTGAGGATTCTGGTCTGGGAGAATTAAACATGTGCCATTGAGGATGTAAACTGAAATGTTTGCTCTGTAAACTACTGTTAGGGTTTTCAAAGAGTTAATAAATATCTTCCCTGTCTCCACATCTGGCATTGATTAACAGGTAGAGTGAGAAGTCAAAGAGATGGGGAATGACACAGCTGCCTTTACTGTTAGTAAGGATGTTTGCACTGCACACCTTCCATCTCTGGCAAAAAACAGGTTTCCTGTTCAGTAGCCCTGAATCAAACCCAACCAGTTATTGATTGAGCTGAAAACTTCAGCTTCCTCCTGCCCTTCGGAACCTATGACACAGAAGATCAGGGAATAGATGCTTATTTCAGACAGATTTCCAAATGAAACAGAGCAAAGTGTGAAAGAGATAGCCCCATTTTTTCTCCTAGTTTTGCCAATCAGGTCATTCACAGTGTCTCTATTTAGGAGGGTGAGTGAGAAGAAAGAGAGACCAGGAGTACAAATTAACCTAAAAGCAGACATCCACATGGAACGATAATGAATTTTTCTACTGAATCTGACATCATTTCCTTATATATCTGATTTATTTGGGAAAGCCAAACTTCATATTATAAAAATGGCAAAATTTCTCCAAGTCCTCAAACCACCATAATGAAGCCCCTTCCACCAAGCCAAGCAGGAGTATCCTGGGGCTCTTTAAGGAGGAGAAATACTGGTAGCAATCAGAATATTGGCCAAAGCATGAGCTTAAGGCAGGAGAAGAGCCAGTGTCCTCCCATATATGATTCATAACACAGAATTGTTGCTCACAACAGTGGCCGTGGGTCACTGACTCAGTGTTTAACCTGAAAAGGAGAAACCACATCAACTAGATGATAGACAGATAGATGGATGGATGGATGGACAGATGGATAGATGGATGGATGGATAGATGGAAATCTCAAGAGATAATTTAATGCAGGGAAACCATAGCACAGGTGAGGGAGGACCCGGGGAGGCAAAGAGACAATGATGGAGACTCTGACCTTAGCATCAGCAGGAGGTCACCACACCCAGGCCAGTGGGTATAGGGTGTGGGGGGATCTAACTGAGCTGATGCCATCCCGGGGCTGCTGGGGTTACCACACAGCCACCGTGACTGGCGGCAGAAAGAAAGAAGACAAAGCAGGCTTATCCCTTCCCTCCACCTTCCAGTCTCTCCTCAGTGCCTGGTGGGGCCACACCCAGCAGGGAACCCAGGAAGTCAGCTTAGAGCCCTCAGGCCTGCAGCTCAAAGCAGAGCAGAGAAAGAGAGAGGAATGGACAGGAGGGCCAGAAGGGCCAGAATTCATAAACAGGAATTACAATTTTCCATCCCATTTTAGATCAGGGAAGCCTGTAATACTTCAGAAAGATTTCCATAATCATGGTTATTTTGCTTAAACAGATCTAAAGTGGAAAGTTTCAATAACTTGGAAAACAGAAAAATATAAATAGCAGAGAAGTTTGCGGTAATTTAGTAGAACAGTGTAAACCCTCTAAAACTCTGAAGGTTTTGAGAGTGTCATTATATCACAGTGAAATGCAGTAAAAATAGAGGCCCAGGAGTGAGCTCCTTCAGTCAGAGAGGTGAATATGGAGCCAGTAAAGAAACCAACAAGGAGAGTGGGGAGGCAGAGGAAAATCCACATGAATGAGCTCTGACATCTGTCCCTGTCTCATTGTCTCAGCGAGAGCTGCATATACCAACACAAGTTCTGGGTCACTTACAAAGCTTAGAATCTTTTCAGTGAACTAACATTGCCAAGGAAATAATTGATTATAGAGGGGCCATACGGTGCAAGCTGACTACTGGATTGAATCTGGGTGACAGGTCTAGCCACCATTCAAGGATTCCAAGCTCTACACTTAAGATGAAATAGACCCTAAGCTATAGAGGACCACGTGCTAAGACGTTTTTAAGGCAAGATATGTTTGCAACTGTCCGAAAGTTGCAAAGCTCTCCAAGTCGACCAGGGAACTTGGGTAAGGCATTTCCTAGACCAGGTCTTCTTTCACAAACTATGACCAGTCCCTGCAGCCATGCAGCCTCACTCTCTTGTGGGTATCCAGACCTGCTGACAGCCAAGGCCAATTCTTTGCTATGTAGTTTATGCCGATTGTGAACATACGGGTTCGTAAATAACACGCTTGGATGCTATTTTAGTCCATTAGGGCTGCTACAAAAAAATACCGTAGACTGAGTTACTTATAGAAAACAGGAATTTGTTTCTCACGGTTGGGAGGCCGGAAGTCCAAGATCAAGACTCTGGCAGATTCAATGTCTGGTGAGGGCCTACTCCCTGCTTCATCCTCCTCACGTGGTGGAAGGGTAAGGGAGCTCTCTAACTCCAATCATGAGGGTTCCACCCTCATGACCTAATCACCTTCCAGAGGCCTCACCTCCTAATACTATCGCCTTGGGGATTAGGATTCCAACATATAACTTTGGGGGGGACACAAACATTCAGTCTATAGCAGATATTAACTGCTGACTATGCATATATTCATAACAAAAGGAAATGTAACTATTTTCATATTTATGTTTTCTCTTGAAATATTTGTGGGTTAAAGATATCAAGAAATGAATGTATTAACAATTATGTTTGTGTTTAAATATCTGAAGTAACCAAATGTCTTTCATCAGGTATATATGTTCTACAGTGTGCAGGAAGAGGGATGTCTGGGGTAGATGAGATGAAAGCTGTCATTTCAGTCTAGATATAAGGAGGAGGAATATGAGAAAGCATGATATTTTGACATGCAGTCAAAATGAATGAACCTAGATTTTAAAATTAAATTCTACTTTCCCTATAAAATATTAAGAGCATCGATATGCTGTAGTAAATGAAGTATCTATTTAATGACCAATTTTTATGCTACCCAGATGGCTGGTTTGCTATTAAATTATATGTTGATTACAATCTCATGATTCCTTAATAAAAACTGAGCAACACTAAAGTATTTGAAATTAAGAAAGTGGTTTATGAGCACTTAGTAAGTACTAACATGGTTTCCCAAATCAGTGCCATCTATGGCATTTACAAGACATTCCTCATTTCTCTCTCAGAATTTAATATGCCCTTGTGATTTGGTTTGTTTATGGTACATCCTGCCATCCACAGGTAAACAGGTTCTGGAAGAGCCAGCCAGATCGCCAGCACTGCATAATTCCAGAGGCCAGCAGGCACGACTATGTGCAAGGATTTCTGCAGCGGGTGGCAGCATGGCATTAGCTGATTTCAGAATTCCCATCAGACTTTAAGATTTTATAGTTCTAATATTTTGTAAAGCAATCAAATTGTAGAAGTTATGTGTTCCTGTTGACTTGCTGTTCTATTAGTTTAGAGCAGTGATTCTCAAAGTGGGGGGAGGCAATTTTTCTCCTCAAGGGGATATCTGATAATGTCTGGAGACGATTTTTGTTGTCACAACTCGGGGAGGGGTGCTACCAGCACGGAGCGGGCAGATGCCTGGGATGCTGCTATGTGTTCTACAATGCACAGGCAGGCCTGGCCCCAACAAAGGATCATCTGGCTCCAAACATTTATAGTGTCAAGGTTGAGAAGGCCTGATTTAGAAGCCGTGGCCTAAGCCTAAGCCATGTGGCCGGGCTTCTGAAAAGCAGTCTCCAGCCATCCTCGGTGTGCCTCTGTGTCATGAACAACGCATGAGCTTCAGGTTAAGGACAAGGGACTGAACTTTCACCCACAAATGCCTCACATATTTCAAGTTGGAAGACTTGACAGAGAGGTCTATTTGTACTAAGGTGACAATGGATACTTTAAACATAAACCCCCAGCCCCACTGGACTAATACAATTAAAGTTCATTTTCACTTGCATTCTAGTCCAACTCCAGGTGGTCCAGTGGAGCATCTTCCAAAGCTCATTCAGGTTGCCGGCCCCCTCCCAGCCCTGAGTCTTCCCTCCTCTGGTTTGTCAGAACACCCTGCATTCAGTCCTTGGAGGGGTAGGGAAAGACAAAATACCATGGGAGATTTTCCATGTGGGCCTGGAAGTGATAACCATCATCCCACCATAATCCCTTGTATTCAGTCATGTGGCCGGCCACATCTTCATGCAGAGGAGAGTGGGAAATGTCTTCCAGCTCTGTGTCTGGAAAGAAGATCTGGGTTCAGGCAGCATGTGGCCAGTCCCTGCCACACAGGCATGCTTCTCACACTGGTTGTAGATGTTGCTGGGATGTACGGAAAAAGGGGAATTTTGACGTTGGAATGACTTTTACGAAAATCAACTTCCTCTCATTTGACAGATGAGGAAAATTAGTCCTAAGTAACTGCCTTAAAGCAAACAGCAAGGAAAAGGGCCAGGGACTTATCTCAGAACCCTGGCCTCATAGTTTAGATCCTATTTCATTGTTTAGTGCATACAATTCTTGAGTGTTTTGAGCACCTTGGAAATGATGGTTGCATCAACAGCAGGCTGCATGGTTGCTATCGGAAATGCAGACTACTTCTATGAGTGGTCCAGGCACTAACATATTCTGTTTTAAGATTATTCTTGTTTATTTTTATTTAATAATAATAAGGTGAACAAATTACTTTTACTGAGTCTTTGGTGCCTTAGAAACAACTTTTCTACAAAACTATTAGAAAACAAGAGGGCTTGCTCGTCCTTGGACCCACATCTGTTACCCAGAAAACACACCTGTGCTGCAAAACTCCTGACAATGCCATTCAGCTCTGGCAAGAATTACCGTTGTGTGTGTTGAATGCAGATGCATCTTGGAAGCAGACCGCGGTAACACTTTCTTGCTTCCAAATAAACCAGATCCACTCTTCACAACTGTCGGAAACATGGCTTATTGGATAAGAAAAAGAAATCTGTATTTGTATATGACAGCCAGCTGGGTTTTTTTAGTAGACCATAAGATATGGAAGCAATAAAGCTTAATACCACCCTGCAATTAACAACTACAGTGACACCGAAACCACAGAACTGCCACAGTAACCACTCGAGCATAATTGACATCCATGACCAGTATTTGCTTATTTGTGTTTTGCTTCCCCAGTGTAGCTCCTTTACTATATTCTGTTGGGTATAGTTGTTGTCTTCCAAATCCATATGGTTGCGATTAGTTTTTGAGAGGATGGTATTAGGACATATGTGCAGGCACACACACACGGTGGTACAGCCAGCCAAGAGATCTGCCGTGGGAGTAAAGGTGATGCTGAAGACGTAATGGCTCCATTGTGTCTACTCATGTCCCTCGGCTTCAACTCAGTCAATTTCATGGCCACATCTAACTGCCGGGGACCCTGTACAATGCCATTCCACTGTGTGCTCAGGGAGAAAACGAGATGTGTTGGATGACCAGCAAACCGGTCTGCCATACCTGGTTCTAATTCTTACCTCATCCTAACGAGCAGTGTGATCTTGTGCAAAACCCTCAGTCTGTTTTTGTTCTATTTTCTTCAGTTATATATTCAAAGACATGGGCTGGATGACCCTTACAGGGGTTCATTTGACCCTGAGGTTCAATGTTAAATCAACCAAGTTCAATAATTGTCTACTGCAAGGCCAGGTTGGGCAACGGTCTCCGAACCCAGAAATAACTATCATCAATTTACATAACTTATTCTAGAAAAACTGCATTTCTGCAATTAAAGAAGAGCAAGGAGAAAAAGAATTTAAATTGTGCTGCAAGGATGCCTGGCTAGCCCTGTATTTGGTTTGGCCCAGGTGAGTGGATGTCTGAGAGGCTGATGAAGTTCTGAAAGCATTCTACTGAAAAAAATTAGAAAAATGAAAAAGACCATCCAAGCCCATATTTTTCTGGAATATATTTGTAAACAATTCTCTGTTTCAGTGAGAACTGCTTTGATTTTCCAGGGCTTTCCACACAAGTTATGTTTTCCCAGTGGAGAATCTGCCTTTGATATACAATGGGACCACACTGAATCAGCCAACACCTTCTCTCCTGGAACCAAGCAAAGTATTGTGCTCGGCTGATGGGAAATGACATGTTCACTTTAGGGAGTGTCTCTAGAAAGTGGAGGGGGAGGCTGGTAAAAATATGCATGATGTATAAAACTCCCTATAATCATTTTTAGACTGCATTAATGAGTTGGGCGATATGAGGCATTTCCCAGCCCCAGGCCAGGTTATAAGCAACCCTCATCCTGTTTACCAGGTTGTGCTTGTGAATTCACAGACTAAACAGTGTGCTCAAAACCAAACAAACAGACACGTACAAAATTTATTTGTTAAATAATATAAATACCATCTGACAGTCAACAATTTATGAAACAATAAAACAAAGCACAAGGATGATTTTAAAGGGATGATTTGTAAACCAAAACCATATTAAAAGAGGCTATAAATTGGAAAAAGGCACTCAAGAATCATCAGTTGTACCAAGTTCTTGTACGACTGGCTCTATATTTGCCTGTCAGTCAAAGAGAGGCTGTGGATCTGTAGAAAAGGGCCTCTGATCTAGGATATCTGGGTGAGTTAGATGCAGTGCACTCCAGAATTGACAAATCTACCCTTATTTAGATGTCAAGAGATAGAACAGAATGTTCCAGATTAGCTACAGAATATGCAGTCATGAGAGACTGTGATGTGGGTAGATCAACTTGTGTGGGTGATAACTCCAATTCACGTTCAAAGTGGAGAAAAAAATAAGAAACTGTCTTCCTAACACAGTGGAATTTTCTGGGTTCCTGAAAGCACACCCATGGTGGTGGCCATATACAACAAAGTTGGGTCACCTGTTCTGTTGTCACATTTATCTGATTTGGGGTGAAAAGGGCCATTGGTGAGATATTTATTTGATAAATTGATTATTCACTTTACCCCCAACCTTTTTGCAGAAATGATTTAACACAGCTAACAGAAATACTTTCAACATTACAGCATAAAATAACACTTAAAATTGTTGAGTGAGGAGAAACTAGACAAACAAAAGGGAAAGGCAGAATACATAAGATTACCCCCATTCCCATCAACACTTATAGAAGGATTATCCATCTTTTAATTTTGAAAAAAAAAGGCTTAACTTTCCAGTCTATGCATAGTGGAAACCATTCCTCTTGCAAGTTGTCCCCAGGGCTTCCATGACTCCGTCTTTCTCCTGGTTTTCTTCCCTTAAACTGATTCCTGCATCTGTTGAATTCTCCTTCTCTGTGTTGGGGATCCCCAAGACCACCCTCAAGCTTGATGATTCACTTGAAGGACTCACAGGACTTAGAAAAGCTGCTAGACTCACAGTTATGGTTTATTACAGTGGAAGGATACAGAGTAAAGTCAGCAAAGAAAAGACATATTGGGCAAGGTCCAGGAGAAACCAGAAGCAAGCTTCTGGGTGTCCCCTTCCAGTGCACATGCCTAATTCCCCCAGTGGCCATGTGTGAGTGCCCGTTTGAAGTGTTGCTAACCAGGGAAGCTCATATGAGTCTTGTGTCCAGGGTCCTCACTAGGGATCAATCAAGTAGGCCTGAAGTACTTACGTACTGAGAGTCTTATTTCTTTGAATTTTTAGAATCGTTGTACCAGGCCTGGCTTTAGTCCTACTGTGTTGTTCTCACAATTCCAGCTGAGGAGATGATCTAGACTAAAGAGCAGTTCGCATTACACAAAACTTCCAAATTGGAGGGAGTCCATGAATATGCTTAAGTAGGGGAGGACCTAGCATTGCTCTTCTACATGGCTTTACTCTTTCTCCACCCCAACCCTCCCCAAACTCACCTCACACTGTTTGATGTGTGAACTTCCTAAAAAATACAAATATGTCCTCTATTTCAGCCTCCATGGGTACAATTCCCTTACCATCCTGGTCTTCATCACCTCGGTTGGGAAGGCTCTTAATAGGATGAGTGTTTTCAATCACTGTTGTGTGGCCCAGGCACACATCAGATTACGGGTTGTAGTCAGCTTTCTTCTACTTGTTGGATTTTGGCCACTGTGGGAGGAGACTCACTGTGGGGCTGGACATCAGGGTGGGAGCCCATGGCCACCATGAGGACTCAGTGATGTGAGGTCCCTCATGTGCTGCGTTTCATGATGCCTCAATCACCTCATTTTTGGGTTTCTAGAGGCATTGAATATAGTTTTGGCTGCAAAAGGAATCATGGGTCACTGAGGATAATTCCTCTGAGTTTGTGTGACTCTAAGTGTCTTCAAAAGAAACTGAAGAAGGACCAGTCTACACTGTCGATTTCTGTCTTCCATTCGATAGGTTTCGGGAGCAGGCTACAAAGGAAAGTACTATTTAGAGAATAAAATCAATAAGATGGGGACATAATGTTTTCTTTTAGATTCTGCCTGAGCTACCAGGATAGGAGAGATATTTCAGAAAGAAAAGAACAGAGTAAAATTAGTAATTTTATTGTTGTTATCACAGAATTACAGAACACCTTTGTTTTCAAGGCTCATTGTGTTGTATCACCATTTTGCTCATATGTCTTTACAATGTCACAGGGAGACCGAGATAAATATTATTATGTCTGTAAAATGGAAGGGAAAACTGGAACATAGAATGTTTCATTCAAAAGTCCCTGGTCAGCAAAGAAACTGAGAATAAAGACCATATTTACTCATTCCTAGACCCGAAGAATTATTCATTTATTAACCACACAGACTGATATCTCCTAGAAACCAAACATTGCACTAGACTTGGGGGTGAGGAATGAATTTGATTCAGCCCAGCAAAAGATCCACGCATGAAAATTGTTGTGAAAAACTGCAATATGATGTGCGGTGTAATATCAATGTATGCATTAAATATTATTTATCCATTCATTACTTCCACAGAAATATGTAGAGTAACTACAATATGCTAGATGCACTGTTGAGTGTGGGCGATAGAGTATAGAGTATGAAATACATGGTCTTTTTCTTCCTGAACCTTGCAGTCTGGTGAAAAAGACATATTAAAGCACAAATGCTTAATTATCATCATCATTGTTGTACAGTGCTGTGAAGGAGGCTTACGGGACTTTGTGGGAGAGTGTTTAGAAGATTCCAGAGCTGTAGGAACACAGGAGAAATTTGTCGCTGTTGATGATGGACCCACACTATTGATGTTAATATTACTTTCTCTTGCCTTCTCAATATAAATTTCTGAAAGAGGCCAAAAGAGAACGGGGCAATGAACTGGCCTAAGAATCCAAGGACCCGGTTAGTAGTCACACCTGGGTTATTGTGGACAAAGCATTAGGGATGGGCTGTGAGGTTTTGGGGGTCTTTTCCAGCATTAACTTTTCATTTGTTCTCTGAAAGTCTATTTCATGGGTGTGCAAGCATTTGCAAGGGAGTGTGTGAATCCATGTTGGGTAATCATTAACCTTACATCACAAATTGTCCCCAGTAAACTGTTGAGAGCGGGAGGGAGATGATGCCCCAAGCCCACGTAGATGAACTCTCCAACACAAAGAGCGTCCATTGCCTACAGAACAGTGTGCACCCAAAGTGGCCATGTGAGATTTGGTGCTAGTAAAATTGCTAATTTTATTGACTATTTCTGCCTTGATTTGTGATGTTACCACAGGGAATGGCTTCATGGGTCTGACTTCCAGTCTGAATACAGGCCTGTGAAAGATGAGCACACTGTCAAGAGGGAGCATCTGTCATTTACTAACTCACCTTTCCACCATACTAGAGGAACTACAAGCCTGACTCATCCCTTAGTGTTTGGACTGCCCTGCTGTGGACTTCCGATTTATTCCAAACATTTGGAACCTAATGTTCCCTACAGCTAGTTGTTAACTGATCTATGTTGGGAGACTGGCAGACACTTAAAGGTAATGCGGCTATCCTTGAGAACCTCTGAAGCTCTTTGTAATGGGAGTCACCCAAAAGACCACGAACTGACGTAGTTGCCTCTCCAGGATCATGCTTTGTTCTTTCCAATCCAAGACTATGATCCATAACATGTAGTTTTCTGGATTTGAACAAATATTGAAAGTATTGGAGTCAATCTTTATCCTTGGTACATATAAAAATCAGATTCCACTATTTCTGTTTTTCTTACAGAGTTTTACACACCTGTTTTCTGTGTTGCTCTTTAATTAAGCTGCTTCCAGCAAAACATTTCAGTCCACTTGATGAATGTGACCCATATCAGTGGTTCTCAAACTTTACCATAGAAAAGAATCAACTGGAGGCTCCTTAAGACAAAATTGTGGAGCCCCACCCCTAGAGTTTGTGATTCAGTAGGCTGGGGGTATAGTACAGTTTCCAGGTGATGCTGATTGTACTGATCCAGGGACCACACATTCAGACCCACTGATCTACTAGACTGTCTCCCACTTGAGCGAGGCCTGGTGTGGATTGTCCACTCCACTGTCTGACTTGTGATCAGAGCACATGTCACACAGATTATCTCCCATCAGACTTTCCTCATAACCCAATGAGAAACATAGACTAGGTGTTGAGGAGCTCTAAACCATTGACAAAAAAAGAACCGATTCCTTTTCTTGTAATCAAACTTTAAACCTCGAAGCAGAATAAAATAAATGTCTTAGGTTTTACCTAGATTACACTGATATAAAAGAAGCAAAATTAATATTTACTTGTGGGCTCTGATACATCCCTTAACTAAACAAGTCACTCACTGATATTGCTGACTTTATATTGACTTCTATTGCTGTTTTAAATCGTTGATAAACATCCCAAATCCAAGATTTCTCTAAAAAGAGGCTCTTCTGAAATTTTAAATAAAAGAATAACTCAGATTGCTTGACCTTTAATGGCATTAATAAATCAACCACACACCCTATTAAAAAATGTGTGGACTCAGGAGCTAAAAGCTTGCATTGCAGTATAATGAAGTAATGTTAAAAACATAATCGACTCCACCCTTTCCACTCCTCCTTCTTAGCTTCCGCCTTAGCTTACAGGTAGCTTGCCAGAAGAATAGGAACCAATTACCAAGAGATATTCCAAACAAGTCAGGATCTTGGAAAAATAGCTGGCATAGGAAATTATTCCAGCTCAAGTCCCTCTGAGAGATGCATGTCCATGCACAAAAGGAATATGCACACGTTATTTTTCTTATGTGTTTCAATAATTTTCTTTTACAACATTGCAGTAGAACTTTCAATAACATTTGTATGTGAATTAATAATGATAATTGCAATTAATATTTAAATTGATTATTTTTATAGGTTCTGAATAATATAGTTCATGAGAACAAATAGAATATTTAACATTCACAAGTTTGACATTTAATTTTTTACAGTCCTTTTATAGATTCAGATTTTGAAGATGTAATTTACATACTCATCATCTTTGTGTTCCAGGTTCTATTTTTACAAATTATGGAAAGCCCATCCCATTCAGTGCTTTCATACTTATGTAGTTACTTTCACCGTCCAGAAAATTAGACTGAGGAAGATGACTCCCTAAAAAGTTCTTTCCACTTTTCTTTTTCTGAGAATCTCTCCACTTCATCGTCAACCATCAGAGAGAACCACTTGATATCTGCAGAGCAAATAAAGAAAGAAAGGATGGGCTCATTCTTGTGGACATTTATAATGTTACGAGAGGACAAAGAGAGGGCAGAGTCTCTTGACCACTGTTTGGTTTCCATCGTCTTCGACCAGAAGACAGCATTCAGGCTGGACAGTACACAAGTGTTAGCAAAAAGGTTCTGGGCCCCTTGAGAGGGGTAGCAAGAAAGAAAGTGATCAGATGCTCTGGGAAAGTGCAAGACTTCAGTTCCACAAAAGCTACAACTCAGGGCTTGGGGGTACGTGCAGAATATGTGAAGATGTGATAGAGGACTTATTTTTCCATGAGAAAATACTGAATTGTGGGAGAGAAGCCAGATGAGTGGAGGAGGCAAATATTTTTCCAATTTCAAAATTGGAAAAAGGATGAATTCCACAGACAATGGGCCAACCAGTTCAACATTGATCACTGACAACAATGAAGTAATTATTAACAGGCTGATGAGCACTTAAAAAGGAGCAGCAATTGCAAGACCTGGCTCAATTAGTTCCACAGAAAGCAGTTTGTTTTCTCTTTGTGTTTAGTGAATTCACTTTGCTGGCTACCGGTTACATAAGATTAATGAAGAGTGGTGCTCGTTCTCTTCATGCATCAGACGACGTCATAGACTTCGGGCTTCCTACTCCAGCCCGGGGTGTAGCTGTCCTTTTGATATTCTTGTGCACTTGATGAAGCCACAATTCAACAGGTCAGAACTGCCTGAACAATCTACTCAAAGACTGCACCTAATTAATTGCTGTCAATCAAAGGGGAAAACCCTAAAACACACACAATTTTGCCCTGTTCTTTATCATGTGTTAACTTCTATTCAGTGGTTTGGATTGAGGCACAAAAAAACATGCTTATAAGATTTGCACATGACACAAAACTAGGAGGGATGGTTGATATAGTAGATGACAGAATTGAGCTTCAGAATTATTCAAAACCAAGGAACTGGGACCAAGAAATCAGGATGAAGTGTACCTGGGTAATGCAAAGTTAGGAGTTTCTAGGAATTTATGGGCAGTTGTTCACAAGATTGTCACCAATCAGAATTCCATACTTTTTCCAGATTAAAGCTCACAAACCCTGAGTGTGCACTGATGGAAGCTCTAGTATTTTGATTTCAGGGGGCAGTAGGGACAGTGTCTGTGCCGGGCAGGGCTGGCTGCTCACATCCAGAGCAGTGTGGCTGCTGTGTTCTACTCACTCACAGAGAATGCATGCCAGAGGACACGAGGATGGATGGGAGGTGACACCCTATGAATAGCCCTTGATACAAGTCACCTCAGCAGAGAGGACTTAAATACTAGCGGAGGAGTGAGAGATGATTCCTACTGTCCCACAATCCATGATGACCACAAGTTGATGCACTTCAGTGGCAATCAGTTCATGGCTTTGCTATAAGGAATGTACATCTACAAACCACCACATGAGGTGGGGGGCCACGTGTCATGAGATGTATTCATGCCAAGGCTGGAGGGCCATATTTAGACAATGTAGAGTGAATCCTGCCTGGGGGCAGGGGAACAGGATTGGACCAGCTGATTCCAGGCCCTTCTAGCTCTAAGAGTTTCTCCTCCCGTGATCTGAGCTGGCTAGGTGCTCAAGACTTTCTCCAGCGTGCACATACACACACACACACACACACACACTCACTCACTCACACCATTCTACTCAGAAAAGAGCTCAATTTGGAGGAAATGAGATATGCCCAAGTCCAGTTCCTGGCCTGTTACTGTGGGCTCTTTCCCCAAAGTCTAACTCTTTCCGGAGACCATCCAGCAACACAGCATCTTGTCTCTGGCATTTTCCATTCACATTTGCTGCCACTGCAGTAAGAGCTACTTGGGTATAATGAGCTTGCTGTCAGGTTTTAATGAGACTTTGGTTTCATTATGGCTTTTTCCCTCTTTGCTTCAATGTGTTTCCTATTGCAGCACTTTGGATGTTGAAGTAATGCTTGTCCCACATCCAGCTTCTGAATTAGGATAGCACAGGTTCTGAAAACCTGATGAAAATGTCTATGGACAATTAACAAAGGGACTTTATATAGTAACTGGTGATTTTTTTAATTGCTTCCACAAGAAAGGGACAGCAATTTTTTCTGGATAAAACTAAAAATATAATGGAAGGAAAATGTAATGGATGAAAATTGAAGATTAATTGAAGAAGACGTGGAACTCATTCTCTTTCTCTTTATAAAGTGAGATAATAGTTGTGAAACATTTTGAAAAGTATGAAGTAGTAAGGATAACAATCTGTTTTATTAAACATGGTATAATTTAGTAATTGGCAATAATAAACACAGCAATTATCCCACATTTTACCTCTAAGGAATAAACTTGCAAACTACATCAGAATTCTCAGTCTATGTTTACTCTTTTTTTCAAATAGCTGTATGATTTGTCTGTACCCTCATCTACTGAGAATTCCAAAATGTGGCCTGGTCCAAAACCAAACAGTTATCTTGGCTGTATCATTCATTCCTTCACTCATCTATCCATTCATTAATCCATTCATCACTTTTTAATGCAACTTCTATGATGTGCATTTCTTCTTGTTTGCTTTTCTAGTTTTAATGGTGTGGATGACAGTCCACACATCCTAGGGCTATTGGTCGTTAAGCCTCACAAAAGAAGCATTCAAAGAATGCAAACAGTGAGACTATTCCTTCAGATGGACAATGACAAGATGGCGGCCTCATCTGCAGGGCTGAGGTCACATGGGTGGGCTCCTGAAGCCATGGTGAGCGTGATGAGTGTGTGAGGAATGCCACACTATACGTCCTTGTGTTCTTGCTGTAACATTCTAGCCTCTATTTATAGAGCTTATGGCAGGAGAGAAACCTGGCCCTTGTTGTCCAGGACAGGGAAACATGCTGTCTACATTTGACAACATGTTCACTATTTCGTATGAAAACTATACACTCTTAAAATATCAAGAAAACATCCTAAAGAAGGTTCCAATTAGATAGATATTTTTAATCAGGTTTATTGGTACTGGAGGAGCATAACTATGTCTTGAACTAACCACAGTTGTGCAGAGCAGGTCTAAGCCAAGGGAATTTGAGAAGATGGAAACATTTAACCCTTAGCATTAGAAATGTGCTCTTCATTCAAACCTTGTTTGAACTAACATGTAAAACAATAGGAAGAAACAGAGTTGAGCACATTTTAATAGACCCATTTATGCAAATGATCTGGAATGGGGATAAAACTGAGATGACTGGGGATCTGAGCATAGAAATAAGAGATCTTGTAGAGAAAATAATTGCTCTTGTCAACATAATATTAGATTGATTCAGAAGGAGGAAACCTACTTCTTAATGCCCAAAGAGAAGTTACTAAACATTCACTTGAACTTCATTAATGTCACAAATTTTATGTGCAGCTTTTTTTGAGAATTTTTGACTACAACTTTGCTTAATTTCAAATAGGCAATTTGATCTGGAATTTCAGTTGTAAGCAATTAAATAGCTGAGATTCTGCAGAATGTAGTTGTTGGAGTAGCTCCATGTCAGTAAACCCCAGAGGATAGAACATGGAATTGAAACACATTGCTGCTAGAGAAGATGCATATTTGCAAATCCTGGGTGGGGTTACACAGCAGTCTATACCCCAGATCCCTTGGTTGCTTCAGTACTTTGGTTAGCCTTCCTCTTCTCCCTGTTGGTTGTCAGTTTGACCGATTCTGCCCCTCAGAGCTGTGCTTCTGCTGTGCCTTCCACCAAGAATGCCCTTCACGTCTGGCTGCCTGGAGAAAGTCTCCCTTATTTCAGGTTCTAATTCAAATATCACTTCTTCTGTGAATTTTTCTTTGACTCTGCTGCCCCAACAGGAGTAAAAGCAAATTCTCTGGATATTGAGTGGCAAGCTTTACCAGGCCTTCTCCTACTGCTGAGGTTACAGGGACTTTTTGTATCTCTCCCTGGAGGGACTGAGATGGTCAGAGGCTGACTATTTTCTTCTAATCTTTGTATCTTTGGAATCTCCCTCCAGGTTCGGCACATAGTCGTCCTTCAAAAAGTCTTTGTGGATATATGAGCCCCTAGGAAAGCCAGAAGTCTGTAGATTCTGCAGTGAGCCCACTGTCCACATAATAGAACGTGCATGGGCCTGTTCTTGGTGACTACAGCCTCCTCCACATTCAGGAATCTCCGCATCCATTCCCTCCTTTGTGCAAGGGCTGGAATGCTGACCATGGCTGATGTCCTGCTGGTATCTCCCGGCTGCTGTGGTAATGGCCCTTTTCAGACATCAGACCTCTGGCCATGCTCTTTTTCCATGACAATGTGTTGCTCATCCTAGCCACTGGAGGTTAGCCATGGGCTAGGAGAAGGAGTGGGGCCTTGTTGCTGATGAGAGTGAGACCATGCCACTCAATGCCAAGTGGAGAGTGAGTAAGCATATTAAATCACATGGTCAAATGTTCAGTTAAGTACATTAAAGCTGAATTAAATGCATGCTTTTCAAGAATTTGGATGATTTGTGACCACTGCAAAGTTCTCTTTTATGGCCCGTTCTCCACAAAGTCTAGCAGCGATCACTCCCCAGAGGTGGAAGTGTATCACCTTTAAGTCTACCATGGAACCATTTCAGGAGCAGCATTCACGGAGCGACTACTAGGTATTGGGTGTCATACACATGGAATTGCCTCTCATTCCATCCTCAAAACAACAGCTTGAGACATATATAGTAAAAGACA
Organism: Tapirus indicus; assembly: GCA_031878705.1. Lineage (NCBI taxonomy): Eukaryota > Metazoa > Chordata > Mammalia > Perissodactyla > Tapiridae > Tapirus > Tapirus indicus. The sequence continues at coordinate 141,999,581 of CM062921.1, forward strand.
TAGGTGTAGGTGTAGATACAGGTATAGCACAGTTGTAGGCATGTACGTACATATAGGTTTAGGTTTAGGTTTAGGTTTAGGTTTAGGTACAGGAAGGAAGCTCAGCTGAAATGTCCTCAGAGTTGAGACACCTACCTCCATTCACAGATCTCAAAGTAGAGCATCCACAACAGTGCACTGGGGCAGTGCCTACTGATTTTATTCTACTGGCATTACCAACAAATAAGGAGATCTATTTTGATGGGGGACCTGGGATGACCAAGAAATTGTGCCGTTAAGTGTAGGGGGCAGAGAAACATTTTCCTATGCAAATGATCCAAGCCCAGTGCATAAACCTAATTTCCTTCATTAGCATAAAATGTGCACTTCAAAAAGTTATGAGTTAGTCCTTACAAGTAACCGATTTACTCGGAGGGGCTGAAAATTAATTTCCGCCTCTATGTATTTAAGTTGCTGCTTACTGGGATATTTTCCCATTATCCACCTTCGCTCCTAGACATCTTTTCTTGTTGTTGTTTTCTTTTTATTTGCTATAGCAATTTATGGAAGCAAGTTATAGAAATTTACGGAAGCTATGGGTTAACTATGGGTTAAACACTCTTACTCAAGTAGTTTAATGTGGTAGAAGCTAAAGTAATCTTCAAGTGAAGTCGTGAATTTCAGATGGTTTCTAGATTGAGAAGCTAAAGGAGACATTATCTCTCTGGCCCATAACCCTTTATGCAAATGCCGGTGTTTGACAAGCTCTTTGTAATTTCTACAGTGAAAACAAACTGGCTGAAGGTAATACAGACTTTTGAAGCCGACATCGTCTGAAGACCTGTGAACAACCTTGTGCTCAGAATGGAAAATTACTACTTCACTGACCTATATGGGTGACCAAAACCAAAATTCCCAAATATCCAGGTTAAAACTTCTAATGCAACATTACATATTGTTTTTAATAGAATTGGGTAGAATGTCATAATTTTTGACCATTTAAAGTTTTTCAATTGTTCTTAATAATATCAAATTTTAGTAATTCAAACCATCCTTTGCAATCATATAGGGCAGCCCTCCCAAGGAACTGGAGGATTAGGAATATACAGCCTGAATTTAATCCTAAAGCAAACGTTGACATTTTCAAGGATAAGCATTATCCTTATCCTTATCAAGCATTACACAATTAGAAGAAAATTATGTCAATTTTCTTTTGCTGCATAACAAATTACCAGAAATATAGCTTAAAAAACACCATTTATCAGGTCATAGTTCTCTAGGTCTGAAGTCTGGGCATGGTGTGGCTGCATTCTCTCCTCAGTGTTCTACAAGGCTGAGGTCAAGGCTGAAGTCGAGTCAACAGCTGCACCTTGTTCCTTTCTGGAATCTCTGAGGAAGGAGTCACTTCTAAGCTTATTCAGATTGTTGGCATAATTTAGTTCAATGTGGTTGTAGGACTAAGGTTTCCATTTTCTTGTTGGCTGTCCGCTGGGGGCCATTCTCAGCTCCTAGAAACTGTCCACATTCCTTGCCATGTGGCCCCCTCCATCTTCAAAACCAAAAGTGGAAGTCCTCCCTCTCATCAAATCCATCTCATTCTTTGAGATCTCTTCTGCCAGGAAGTGCTTAGTTCCTTTTAAGGATTCACCTGATTATGTCCATCCTGACAAAGATAATCTTCCCTCTCTTAAAATCAATTGATTTGGGACCTTAATTATATAGGGAAAAAAAATCCCTTCATAGCAGTACTTGGATAAGTTTTATTGAGTAACTGGGTAAATATGTGCAAACAGAGGGGAGTGAAAACATCGAGGGGCATCTCAGAATTCTGCCTACCATATAAAGGACAAATGACCACATAATTTATGCACTCATCAATTCTTTCAGTTAGCACATATTAATTGATTACCTTCCACATACTGACCACAAGCCAGAGTTCTCTTGAGCTTATGAGTTCACAGTATTGCAAGAGCAAGAAACAGGTGAACAAATAATGATTGAAAGGTATAATAAATGCTATACTCTATTAAGTATATACTATTAAGTATTAAGTATTGATTTAACAGAAACAAATATGGTATGAAACACAATAAGAAAGTTGAACCAAAAGGATTTGGCCATTAATAAAAAAAGAAGTGGGAGTGTCTATGGTTTCTGGTAATTGTTTAGGAGCCAGTATCTAGAAATTGAGCCAGTAACTAGGAAGGGGAATATATAATAAGGGATGGGTTTGGGGAAAAAATAATTAATCCACAATTTGACAGGCTGAGTTTGAAGTCCCAAGAGGACAATCAGGAAGAAGATTTTCCAAGGGCGGTCCTAGCCCTCAAGAGAGATTTGGACTGTAAAATGTTGGTCCCGTTATTCTAAAGTTGAAGGTGGAACCCTGGGTAAAGATGAGCCAAACTACCTGGAGAGAATGTGTAGAAAAATGACAGAGGACAGCCAAGGATGAAATTTCAGAAAAAGCTAGTATTTTTCTTGAAACTTGAATATTCATGGATGTTTGTTTTATCCTCTAACTTTAAATTTCTTTCAGCTCAAGTTATCATAATGTTGCATTTTTCTCCTCCAACTTCCCCCAGGTCATACCATAATCAATAGAGTAACTGGTCTACAGTAGCTGCTCGGGGACTGTTGATGGGTTAGTGATGGACTTGTAAATCAGAATTCCCCAGATGGTTACTTATGCCTAACAACAGTGCCAAATCTTTAGGCCAGATGAGATAATGTATTTGAAAGCACTGTAAACTCAAATGCACTCTCATGATACAAGTTACTACAAATAGTGGAAGCAAATGCAGTAAGTCCAGACAAAACAGTAAAAGAAGGGAGTCTCTGAGCTTCCCTCGGGTTTTGCTAGTTAAGACTCTAGTTTCAAATAAATGAAAAATATATGCAACTTAATGGAGGGGTGGAGATATTACAGTTATGGGTGGCGGAGGTTAGTAAGAATCATCGCCCCATAAAGTGGAGAACAGACTTTGGATAGACTTCCATTCTCTCTCAGGAAGGCCTCGAGATTGTTCCGGGATCTGGAGTTTGAATAGGAATTTTCAAACAAAATTAGAATCCTCATGGGATCCTAAAATTATTCCATCTATAAGGAATCTCCTAGTATTGGCAATAACCTAAATCCAAATCCAAAAGAAGATTCCCCTCAGGGTGATCTTCCTGGTCTCCCAGGCACAGATTTACCCCTGTGAGATGTCCCGCTTTTCCTCATTCAATCATCATCCTGTTGTTCAGCTCCATGGAAAGAAATGTGTTGCAGCTCCTCTGAGAATTGCTTCTTGACTGGCTACTAGTTTTTCTCAAGAAAATCTTCAGCAAGCCTGCCATCCACCAAGGTTTCCTATCTCCTGGGACTCGCATCTTATATCTTTAGAGTATGACCACATTGGTCTCATCAATCCAGTACTGATTCTCACAGAACAGGTAATTCAGGCAACTAAAATGCTTAATATGTTCATTGCATATTTGTTTCCCTTAGTTTCATTTTTAATCTCATCACTATTTTATGAATTGCTCAAGCCCTTATAAGTACTTCAAATGAAAATACAGGCTTTGAGCTCGGGGTGGGGGGCATCTCTGAATCTGAAGATGGTCTTCAAGGGTCTCAGTTGAGAGAAGAGGAGGGAATTGCAGGAAAGGAGATAAACATGTTGGACAAAATATGATTTATATTCAATGTCCACTGGACTGAAGCTTGGTAGAAAATATTTTGCACAGTCTATACTTTTGTAAATGAATTTAGTGCAATGATTACTCTTACGTGTTTATGTTAAAGCTTTCATGCTTGGCTCTATATTAATGCATATTTTATGTTCTCATGAACACTTTGATTTAAATGGAAAACTCAGTACTAACTCCCACCCAGTGGAGATAAGAACTATCTGTGAAAAGATATAGCTTCCACATTTTTTTAGCTGTCTATTCTATTTACAAGTTAAGGAAAACTCTTTTCTTTTTATTTCATTATTGGACTTGTCATCGAATATTGATTCTTCCATTCTAATTTTTTCCACATTTCTCTCTCTTTCTCTCTTGCTACTGCCATCACCTGAGGTCAGGCATTCACTGCCTTGTGTCTGGTTGTCACTGAAATAAGGACAGAACTGACCCAAAGGGAAGAGGAGAATTTAATTACAGTGAAAAATAATGTCAAGGGATATATATAAGACCTAACTAAATCCCTTACTCCATCTCTCCCCTCCCTCTTTCCTCCCTCTCTCCATTTCTTCCTCCCTTCCACGGACATACACTGAGCACATACCATTGTGTTCCGGTCACTGAATTTACAGAGATAAACAGTAAAATCTTCATCCTCAAAGGAGATGATTATAAAACACTGTCACAAATGCCATGGCAGAGAAAAGGGGACTATCTACTTGGAGTGGGTGGTGGGACTTTAGGGAAGGCTTCCTGGAGGAGGATTTGCCATCTAAGCTGAGAGTTAAAAATGAGCAGCTGGTGAACAATGAAGAAAGAGGATTCTACTCCAGGTCCTGGAAGTAGCAGAGCATAGAAAACTTCAGAAGAGAATACAGAACACTTAGGAGAACGTACACCTTTCAGGATGACTTGACGATTGGATTCAATAGAAAGAGGGAGCTTCCGAGGGAGGCAGGAGCAAGATCTTGATAGAAATTCCAGGCCATGCTGAGGAGTTTAGATTTCTTCCCAAGTAAAATGATGAATGATTGAAAGATTTAACACAAGGAGGGATGTGAGTGGATTATTCCTTTTTGGTTTGTTCATTCCTCTAAAATGCAGGTTTCTAAAGAGCAGGTGCCTTGTTTGGGTTCTAGAAAAATGGATAATGCCTGGCATATAGTAGGCACATGATAAATACATGTTGAATAAATGGATGGATATACGTTTTTTAAAACCTCAAGTGGAAAGAACCACTAGAGTGAAGAGCTTTTGTGGATTCTTGAAGATAATGCAATTAATCAGATATGCAGAGCCATAATAAAATATTTTTACAATTATGGAAAAACTAACCTTGTAACTAACTTGGATGAACACTTAAGTAGTAGGATATACAGCATGAATGTGGTCTTCTTTAGTCAATAATGGCATCTCCCTATGACATTTTGGAGAACTGCTAGAATGAATGCCCACAACTGAGGAACCTCACTAGTGGGGCACAAAGGTCAGCAATTCCATAGAGAAAAAAGGTAAAGTATGGAAGATGGACGATGATTGCACAAACTGGCCACATACAGGAGGCTCTGTGACTTCCTCAAGCTGTGTTATACGCAATGGGAAAGGAGAGTTAAGCTCTTTGGCTGCTTCAGATGTCATCACACCAGTCCACTGAAATAGTCCCCTAAGACATCTTTCTGGTTCTCATCTCCACTCCCACATTTCTGGTCCAACCAACCTACACTCTATCAGACTAATGCTCCCCAAGCACCCGTTTCGTCATGACATTGCCTGGGTCAAATAGTTACAACCTAGACAGCATTCATCTAACAAATATTTATGATTTGGCAGCCTGGCTGCTGGGCTACAGCAAATCAAATCTGAATAAGCCATTTGCACTGTTCTCACAATGCCCAGAGCCTGGGGGATGCTGGCAACAAGGGAGCATCTTGGTTAGTGGATGGCTTCTCATAGGGTAGTTGTGAAATTGTAGATGAGAAAGTCTGCAAGGAATGAACTACCACAAGAGTCCAGTAGATATCAAGAGTGGTCCTGATACTGGCATCCAGATGATATAGGATGTTATTCATTGAGGAAACTCTTTGGCTTGGCTCTTGATTATCTGCAAACTTTCTTTCTGACTATTCCAACAAACCACATTCCCACTTCAGGTAGCTATTCCAACCTATCTATTTACTTGCCTTCAAGTTTCAACCAGGGGAAGGGAGCTGTGCATGTATTCAAGATGGCCAATTAATTCGTTTGTTTCTCTGCCACATGATAGCAAGTCTTCCTCTTCAATGCTGGTTCTAAGTACTACTGTGAGATTAACCTACTGCTAAGATCCAACTAGATCTAATTCCATCTCAGTTATGTGGGGGTGTGGTGCAGAGAGCAATATAAATAAATAAAAATGAATTCATATTTATTATCATGGCTGAATATTTCCACACATGTTTATTTTCACTTTCACATCACTCTATGGAGTGTAGTTTATCATATCAAATTTTTGGAAGAGACAGTCAAGACTCATGGAGATAAAATGATTAGTCCCCAGCTACTCAGTCAGCAAGTGTTAGAGTCACCATTCACCTCCTTGCTCCAAAGTTTAAATTCTCTCCCTTGTGCTGTCCTGACTCTCAGAAAAGCATAAGATCATTTCTTGACAGGCTGCTTGGATCGATGTAGGCGTTGGTTCCTTCAAAATTGGCAAACAGCTTTTCAGAACTTGAGTGATGAGACAAACCTTCTCCAGAGTGGCTAATTGTCAGTCCAGGAGGATGGTCTGCCCATCCTGCAGAGTCCTGACAGGTAGGGTAACAGGTATTGCTTACAATGTCATTTCAAGTAGGACCAGTCTGATAGTTACTAAGTGTCTGGAAGCGATTTCCTGGTTTTTAAGTAGCCAGGATTTGCTGCTAATGTAGTCAGAGTCAGCATTACACCCACCGCTCATAAATGACTTATTTAGAAAGAGTCAAGACATGTTGTGACTTGGCTGCCTTCTATTCTTTGGAGATAAGGTAAAAGTTCCTAGTAACGAAACATGAAAACAAACATATTACAATTATTTAACATATGTTACAAGTAAATAATTGGACAATGCATATTTGCCTTCTTTTTCCCTGCCTTTTATTATTTCCTTTGAACTAACACATTCTCCCAGCTGCCAAACACATGTTTTTCGGGTGATGGAGTCATTGGGAGGAGCAGACCCAGCACGATTCTCTACTGTTCCCATACCCAACACTTCAGTGCTAAGTAGACGGGATTGCACTAAGACACTGCCCGCGTGTAACAAAAGTCCTCATGTGCTCTAGTAACTGACCCAGTTCAAGAAATCCTGGTTTGTTATTTACCATATCACAAAAGAAGAAGGCGCCTTTTCCAAATTGCCCGTAATAAAGCTAACTAGAGACAGATTCTTTGCTTTCCTAAGAGTCAGAATCCTGTCATTTTGGGGGCCATGCTGTCCATGGAAGGCAGAGTTGCATGGTGGATGTAAGCATGAACTCTAGAACAGAACAGTTGAAGATGAATCCTGGCTTCATCACTAATTGTTCTACCTGGAAATTTACCCAGCCTATCTGTGTCTCAGTTTCCCCATGAAATATACCTCTTAATGTGTTTGAAGGGATTTATGGAATTAATTATATAAAACTCAGAGAGCAGTGCCTGGCCCATGTAAGTCTTATAAAAGTGCTTGCTATGGTGATGATGGTGACGATGACGATGGTGACGATGACGATGATGACGACGATAGTGATGGTGATGAAGATTAGATTATGTAGAAAACCCTTCACAAACACAGTCATTAGAGGTGCACTAATTACAGTTCCAGCAGAACTAGCACAAAGGGGTGACGATCACAGTAAAGTCACCTTTATTATTTATTTATTTACCTACTTATGATTTATTTCCTTTAATAAATAGACTCTGTGTGTCTAAAATGTTGGGATAATAAACCTAGCAAGAAATAGAATATACCATCTTTTTACTTGTTATCTCATTTTGGAAGCAAAATACTTTTAAAATTAAACTTATTTTCATTGGTTGAAAATGACATGCTATGATTCAGTCATACAAAGATGAAACTTTTCTTTTTAAATAACCAAACCCAAACTCTTCATGAGTCTCTTTCTACTCAGAGGGTTCAATAGTCCAATCATCGTTTGTTGTCCTGTCTAAAAGACTCTTCCAGGTTGCCTCAGTCTTTTTGGTGTGCACATCCAGTTTTTCAGAGACGTCCTCTTCATTTTTAAAAGAAAATAAAGTTTTATTTCAGAATAGTTTTAGATTTACAGAAAAATATGTGAAGGTAGTGTAGAGAGTTCTCATATACCTGACACTCAGTTTCCCCTATTACTAGCATCTCATATTGGTACCATGCTTCTGTTACAATTAATGAACCGTTATTTGTACATTACCATGAACTAAAGTGCATGCCACACTCAGATTTCCTTGGTTCAAACCAAGGGAAATTGAACATTTACTCAATGTTCTTTATATATTCCAGGATCCCACCCTAGACTCCGTATTGTATTTATTAGTCATATTTTCTTAGTCTCCTCTTTGCTGTGACAGTTTCTAAGACTTTCCTTGTTTTTAATGGCCCTGACAATGTTGAGAAGTTCTTGTCAGGTATTTTGTAGAATATCCATTAACTGGGATTTGTCTGATATTTTTCTCATGATTAGATTAAGATGATGGGATTTGGGGAGAAAGGCTCTGGAGATAAGTGCTATTTTCATCACATCATATCAAGGTTATATGCCATGAACATGATATCACGGTTGACCTTGATTTCCTGGCTCAGGGATGTTTGTCAGGTTTCCCTATGTAAAGTTACTCTTTTTTCCCCTTTCCATACTGTAGTCTTTGGAAGGAAGTCACTATGGAAAGAGCACTCTTACTTACAGAGTAAGGTGTTATGCTTTAAGAGTAGAGTATTATCTTAGTCTGTTTGGGCAGCTATAAAAAAATACTATAGACTGGGTGGCCTGGAAACAACAGAAATTTATTTCTCACAGTTCTGGGGGCTGGGAAGTCTGAGATTAAGGCACTGGCACATTTGATGTCTGGTGAGGGCCCCCTTCCTGGTTCGTGGATGGCCATCTTCTCATTGTATCCTCTGATGGCAGAAGGGGCAAGGGTGCTCTCTGAAAACTCTTATCAGGGCTCTAATCCCATTCATGAGGACTCCACCCTCATGACTTAATCACTTCTAAAGGCCCCATCTCCTAATACAATCACACTGGGTTTAGGTTTCAAAATATGAATTTTAGGGCAACAGACATCAGTCTATAGCAAGTATCTATATAAATTACTTGAGTTCTTCTGCATGGGAGATTTGCTGTCTATTCTTGCCCATGTATTTATTTATTTAATCATTGACATATCAGTATGGACTCATGGATGTTTACTTAATACTTTGGATTATAATCGAATGCTACTTATTTATTTTCTTGCTTAGATTGTTCCAGCTTTGGCCATGGGGAGTTCTTTCTGTTGGCTTTTGGATCCCTTTGATATACTCTTATCATTGGGCTTTTTGTTTGTTTGCTTGTCTGTTTGCTTTTGAGCAATTATTTACTTTCCAGTGCTACAGGATGCTCCAAGCTCATATTTTGTATTCCTAGTAACAGTCATAGAATCATCCATTTCTCCAAGGAGCCCTGGTTCCTTTATCAGAGAGTGGATTTAGAAACCACAGTCTGGAAGCCAGATGTATTGGTTGCTACCGGGGTGTTGTTGCTTCTTGACCCTCTCAGCTGACATAGGAAGGAAATATATATGTGCATTTTAACTCCTTTGTATACAAATACCTATAAATATGTTTGCATGTAACCATCTGTTTCTAATTATGCTAAATATTAATTTACACATATATTTTCAACTCTAGTTCATTACCTCATGGATCATTCTAATCTCTCCTTACTTATCTGTAACTTCCCCCTCCAATAGTGAGAAAACTGGCTCCCATTATCTGCCGTACATTCTACCTAATTATTCAATTCCAGTATACACATAGAGCCCTAGCACGTTTGTTAACCTATACTCCCACGAGAAATAACTTTATCAACTACAGTACAGTGCTATATCCAATTTCTTTTGCCTTTAATTTTACAGACTCCACTAATATCCAAAGTTGCTTAGGAAAGAAATATTTTCCCTCATGTTCTTCAGTGAGATTGTTTCATATATTTGTAATACAGTTAGCATGTTTTGTCATATTACACATCCCATTCGGGGATCCCCCAATCTCGTAAATGTACATTGTGAATCCAAGCCTTTTATTGGATATGTGTTTCTCAAATATTTCCTTTCAGTCTGTGGCTGAATCTATAGATAAAGTTGAAGAGAATTAAAATCCAAATAACATTAAATCTTTCAATATCTGAACACAGAATATCACCCCATTTCTTGAGACTTTCTTTGATTTCTTTCACGAGAGTTTTTGCTTTCCACATATAGATCCTGCACATATTTTATTAGGTCTATATGTCCTTTACTTACAGAAAATTGTGTGTGTATATATACACACACATAAAATTTTAAATTCCAATTGTTTTCTGTGAGTATACAGGAGAGTAATTGAGTTTTGTATATTTCCCTTGTATTATGCAACCTTGCTATAGTCACTTATTCCTTCCAAGACTTTTTTTTGGTCAATTCTTTGATATTTTCTACATAGAAAGTCATGTAATCTGCAAAAAAGATAGTTTTACAACTTTCTTCACAATCTGTATCCCTTTTATTTCCTTTTCTTGTGTTGTTGTATTATCTAGATGCTTCATAAGAGTAATGAGAGAGGACATTCTTGCCTTTTTCACAATCTTATGGGTAAAGCATCTAGTTTCTCATTAATTATGATGTTAGCTATAGGTTGTTTATATAAATTCTTTACCAGATTAGGACTACACCACTCTATTTCTACTTTGCTGAGAGTTTATATCATGGATGCATGTTGGATTTTTTAAATCAGTTGTTTTTTACAACTGATAAGTTTGTACGATATTTTGGATAAACTGATTGATTTAAAATGTTGAACCAAACTTGCACACTTAGAACAAATACCACTTGATCATGAATATAATCTTTTTTATACAATCTTGGATTTGATTTGCTGATATTTCTTGAGCAATTTTATGTCTATGGTTATGAGAGATATTGTCTGCAATTTGTCTTTCTTATAATGTCTTTATTTGGTTTTGTTACTAAGGGTAATGCTGGGTAATGCTTAGAGAATAAGTTAGGAAATGGTCCATCTGTTTCTATTCTCTAGAATAGATTGTAGAGAAGTCGTACACCTAAATTTTTGGTAGAATATGCCTATGAAACCATTTGGGTGCTTTTTTTGAAGATTATTAATTATTAACTCAATCTCATTAATGATATAGTTTTACTCAAGTTCTATTCAGATCATATATTTCTCTTTTTGACTTTTGATATTTTTGTCTTTCAAGTTATCGATCTATTTTATCTAACATCAAATTTGTGGGCATAGAATTGTTCTTAGCATGCTTTAATTACTTTTTAATGTTGGTAGGATCAATAGTGACAATGTATCTTTCATTTATGATATTAGTAATTTGTGTCTTTTATCTTTCTTTGTGAGCCTGTCTAGGATTTATCAATTTTATTGTTCCTCTTAAAGAACCAAAGTTTGGTTTCATTGATTTTTTTCAATTAAGTTTTCCTAATTTCACTTTTATTAATTTCTGATCTAATTTTTATTATTTCTTTCTATTGCTTGCTGTAGGCTTAATGTGATCCTCTTTTTCTAGTTTCCTAAGGTGGAAGGTTACATTGTTAATTTTATCCTGTTTAATTTTCTAATATTCGCATTTGATGCTATAAATGTCTTTCTAAGCACTGATTTTACTACCTCCCACACATTTTGATGAGCTCTATTTTAATTTTCATTTAGTTTAAAATATTTTTTAATTGCTCTTGGGATTTCATCTTTGATCCATGTGTTATGTAGAAGAGTATTGTTTAATTTTCAAATTAAACATATTAGACAATTTTCCAGCTATCTTTCTATCATTGAGTCTGGTTTAACACCATTGTTGTCTGAGAATATGCTTTGTATGAGTTCTGTTTTTTAAATTTTTAAGGTGTGTTTTATGCACCAAAATGTGATCTATCTTGGTGAATATTCCATGTGAGCTTAAGAAGAAAGGATACTCTGCTATTGCTGGATGGAGTAGTTTATAAAAGTCTCTTAATTAAGATGACAGATAGCGCTGTTTAGGTCAATTGTCTCCTTATATCCCCTTGATTTCACAATTACTGATCAAGGGTTGTGAAGTCTCCAACCATGAGAGTAAACTTTCTATTACTCCTATCTGTATCATCAGTTTTTGTCTCTTTCACATATGTTGGAACTCTGATGTTAGGTGCGCGCCCATTTAGGGTTGTTATGTTAATGTCTTCTTTGGGAGGAAATGCATTCTAGGTGCTGCTGAGAAGGGCCTTGCAGGTACAATTAGGTCACATACTTTAAAATAGGAAGATTTTCCTGAGTTATCCCATGGGCCCAATTTAAATACATGAGCCCTAAAAAGTAGAGAACTATCCCTAGCTGGAGGCAGAAAAGAAATGTTGCAGAAGGGGTAGTTGGAGAGATTCCAAAGATGTGAAGGAACTGATGTTCCCTTGCTAGCTCAGACATAGAGGGTATCGTGAACAGCAATGGGTGAGGCCTCTAGAAGCCAAGAAAGACTCCCAACCAACAGCAACAAGGGGATGTGGGCCTACAAGCACATAGAATTGAATTTCACCAACAACTGGAATGAACTTGGAAACAAATTCTTCCCTAGAAGCTCTAGAAAGGAACACAGTCTGTTCAGCATCACGGTCTTAGAGCTGTGAGTCCCAGAACAGAGATATAGGGTGAGTCACACTGTGCCCAGTCTTCTAAGCTACAAAGCTATGAGATAATACATTTGTGTTGCTTGAATGTACTAAATTTGCTGTAACTTGTTATGGCAGCAATAGAGATCAAATGCACTGTGCACGTGCTAAAGTTCTGGAGACAGGGAGAAGGAGCACAGCCCTTTGAAGAACCTGACAAAGGGCTGGTTTGCAGGAGCTCAGAGAGCAGGGAAGTAGGTGTGGAGGTGTCTCAGTCAGTTCAGGCTGATGTAACAAAATACCAGACTGGTGGCTTAAACAACAGACATTTCTTTTCTTGTGGTTCTGGAGGCTGCAAGTCTGAGAGCAGGGTACCAGCACTGTCGGGTTCTGGAGGAGCTCTCTTCCTGGCTTGCAGATGGCCACCTTCTGGCAGCGTCCTCACAAGGCCTTTGCTTAGTGTGTGCATGTGTGGAACGATTAAGCTCTCTGCTGTCTCCCCTATTCTCATAAAGGCACCAATCCCATCATGAGGCCCCACCCTCACCTAACCCTAACTACCTCCCAAAGGCCTCATCTCCAAATACCATCACATTAGAGGTTAGGGCTTCAGCATATGCCTTTTAGGAGGCACAACACTCCTCTCCACAACAGGATGTGTTCCTGTCTTCTTTGAGGTTGTGGTGAGGACTCAAGATAGAGCACGGCAGAGTGAGAACACAAGATGTGCATTCAACATTTTCTATTATTATTATTATTTTTGTCTGTGTTATTGTTCTGTGGATGTCTGCAGAGGAAAACAAACAACTTTTAACGCCACCTTCCCTTTGCCTTTCATTCTCACCTTGGGCCCTGACCAGGGCTGATTTGTCCCAATTTCAAATTCCGTCTACACACCGTGTTCTTCATTCACACCAAGGGTTTCCAACCTGGCTCAGCTTACTCAGTCCATCAGGATATGTATATCGCTGAACTTCGCCTGACACCAAATAGCACAGAAGTGCCAGGAATCTGTAAAATCTCTGGATAAGTCTGATGACCAGCCAGGTTTGGAAACAACTGGGCTATTTCTCCTTCTCCTGTCAACTCCTAGCCACACTCCACTGTTGCAGCTACACTCTTCTCTTTAACTAAAGATTCCAATCCATTTTTCACCATCCATCCCTGGATGCCCTAGGGTTCACGCTCACTTCTTGTCCTCTCATAGTCCTTTTATGAGCCTTTATTACAGCACTTACCACATGGGGTTACAGCTGCTTTATTAACCCCTGACAATTCCCCTCACTGGGCAAACTTCTCCAAAGTAAAGAACAGACTGACTCACTTTGTACCGCTGGTGGCTTACTCGTGCTCCATGAATCGTGAAATCCTTTCATGTTTTTTTGAAGAACAAAGGATTGAACAGAACTGTGGCCATTCTCGGCCTGATGCTGCCCTCGCTACTTTAATTGAGAGCTTTGGCTCCAATTCATCAGACCTCGGAATTCACACATTCAGAGATAACTTTGAGTGTCTACAGGATACCAAGTGCCGTGTTAATACACACAAGCATGCACCAATGACAACATCACACAGAATCCCTCGTTTCAGTGAGACAGTGCCTCCTGCCCCCAAGAAAGATGCAAAAATCATTGTGATTTGTGGTAAGCCCTACAAAGGAATCCCATGAAGGTTTACAATAGAGGGTAATGGCACACCTAAATTTCCATGGTCAAGGAGGGCCCCTCTGTCCTGAGGAGCAGGAGCCTCAATGAAAAGAGCGGGAGTAAGGATGTGTGAAGCTGGGAGGAAAGAAAGAGGCCAGCTTGTTCAAGGAACCAGAAGATGCCCAAGGTGACTGGAGCAGGAGGGGAAGTAGACAGAGGCAGGTCCGGGAGGCCAGCAAGTGCATGGGCACAGATTGCCCATAGAGTTGACTCCTCTAGGATGAATTTTTCCCTCTTAGTTTGCACTTGTCCATTTCTAAGGGGCAGGATGACACAGGATCACAAGGAGGAAGGCCACACATGCTGATTGCATTTACATTCCCTCCTAAGGAGCCTCACTGGTTTGGTAGGAGCACAGAAATGCTATGTTTCCAAGCATATCAGCCTTGTCTCAGAGCCTGAGCCAGAATCTATGAATCCTGTCTCCCCGGAGAAGCAGGGCAGTCCATGGCCTCCTTCTCTCAGCAGGCCCTGCGGGCTAGTATCTCTCCTGGGGCACACTGCCTCTGTCTTTGCTTAGCTGAGCTGATTGTCAAGTGTGTGGGAAAGACTTAGCTTCAATATGGGCTCTGAACTCCACAGTAACTACCTCCGTGGGAGGCAACAGGCAGACTGTTGCAATAGAGACTAAAAGCAAAGCCGGTTCTTCCTTCCACTTCACCCATGGCCAGGCGACTGGATTGGAAGCTCTGATGGGAGTTTCATCTTGAAATCACTTACTCACCACCACTCGGAAGGTGGAGAATGTGGGAAGATGCTTTCTTTTGGTTTGTCTCCCAGTTTGACAGGGCACTGGGCGTGATGTGTAACCTCCTTTACACACTCCAGGCTCCAAGCCTGCACGGTGAGCATGGAGCTACTGAAAGTGGATTGCGACCTCCTCAGGGGGTCTGCCTCTGTGATTGGATCTGTCACGTGGCTCCCGCCTGCTTCTTCAAGCAACTTTCATCAAAAAGTGCAGACAAATGGGATGGATTGCTGCTAATACACATTCAGTAGTCCAAGCAAGGATTTTGGGCTGCACCTAACATTTCAGACAGTGAGCCACATTTAAGGAGACCAAAACAAGAATGAAAACACAAACTGATTAAATGTAGATAGTTTTAAGTGTTGATTCTTAAAACAAAAGTCCAAAGAGCATTGCTTTTCTGTCTTTCAAGTCTGGGTAGATGCTTTATATCAACATTTGGATTTGCCAGAAAGTCATTTGTTGTTTAGGAATTGAATTGCTTCTGATGCTACAGTGGGGTCTCCTGTAAGGATCATGGGTGGTTCCTACACTGGGTTGTGGGCCCAGGAGGAACCCATAAATACCTTCTTTAAATTTCTTGCATTCTAGTATTTGAGCTATTCGACTGGACTGGGCTGTATGTGTGAGCAGGACAGGCCACTTAGCTTCTAGAATTACCATCCTCACCACATCAGCAGTCTGAGCAGGGATGGCCAGCAAAGTCCCCCAGAGAATTCATTTAAATGTCAAGTTTACCACTGAAGTTTCCCACTTTAGTTCTACTGAACCAGGAAATTCTGGGGACCAGCCAGTTTGGGAATTGCTAGCAGGCCTCGGCATCAACATCCTACCTCATCCTTCTGCCCTTCAGGATTGTGGACAGTGGAGTTGCATGAGAAGCACTGATGATTGAAAGGAAAGATTAAAATATCAGATTTTTAATGGTAACATTGCTTTGGAGAAAATTGTCTGGACCTGAGGCCACAAAGTAGCTTCTTATCCTTCCACTCTGAACCCAACTTCCTCAGCCACTGTGCTGTGCTGACTTCTTATGGAGGGATGCTCCAGAGAGAAAGCCCCACTCTCCTCAGCTGACAGCCTGGACGAGGAAACAGAGAGAAGAAGGGCTTCCTTGAGAACAGGCAGATCCAAGAGAGGTGCAGCAAAGCTGAAGGAGTCCAAGTTCAGCTTCATCACACTGGCCTTCACCCCAAACTCAAGAGTCAGCTAACTCTCTTCCTCCTTAGGAAAGAGTGAGCAAGTAAGAGCAGGTCAGAGGGGACTAGAAATTCTCCTGGCACTGGGGCCTGTAGAGGAGAGCTCTCCACTAGATGAGAAGGGGGACAGGTGACAGCTGTCTCTCTGCTGATGCCAACATTCCATTTTCCTTGTCTGTCTTGTCCATTCCTCATGCTCCAGCTAAGACCTCCTGGTACAAAGTTCAATAAGACTGCAGTGCTAGATCCTCAGCTGCCTTACTTGTGGTTTCCTCCATACCACAGTGGACACGACTTCACATTAACTGTTTCACCTATGTGGCTTCTCCACACACTGACACCGAGGTAGTGAGTGCCACCAGAGAAATGGCACACAACTGTGCCCTTTGGACCAGGGATCTTCTGATCTAGTCTGTTATACCCTCAAAACTGATCAATGACTTCTTCAATGTGTGTCCTTCATTGGTGTCCTCTTCCACTGGTCCAGTAATTATTTACTAGTATTCCAGTATTACCAATATTTACTAGTCCTTTAGCCCCTGCTGACCCTCCAATGTGACCTTCCATCTTACTTCACAGGGGATGCAGGCACACGCAGGACAGAAGCCCCTGGAGCCTTTGCCTCTTTCCTGTGCCTGATGGCTCTCTGGGCTCTTCCCAGTGCCTCCTCTCCTCTCACTCTCAGAGGCTGTCCTGTGGCCTCCAGCCCTTCCCCTGTCCATCATGTTGCTTCTTTCTCCTTTATAAACACTGTCTTTCTCAGGCTGGCCCAGTGGCATAGTGATTAAGTTCATGTGCTCCACTTTGGCAGCCTGGGTTTGTGGGTTTGGATCCTGGGCTTGGACCTACACACTGCTCATCAAGACATGCTGTGGCAGCGACCCACTATGAAATAGAGGAAGATTGGCACAGATGTTAGCCCAGGGCCAATCTTCCTCACACACAAAAAAGGTGTTGCTTTTTTGTGTTCCATTGCTTTCCTCCCCATAGAAACACAATAGCATCTACATTATAAACAACTAGCTTACAAAACCACCCAAACCTTCTCTTGGTCCTTTTTCAGATACTATCTGAAAGTTCTCCTATATTTCATGATTGTGCTTCTAGAAATACAGGCCTACATGTGTTGTTTCTGCTTCCTCATGTTTGATTCAATGCACCCCTAGCCAAGGTGGTCTGTCTTGTACCCTACATTGTACTGAAACTCTTCTTGACAAGATCCTAGTGAGTAACCAGTAAGCTAACCAACTGAGCCCATTCCATCTTCACTGGTAACATCATGAATTTGATGCTATTGACCTTGAAACATCCTTTAGCTTTCTTTTCTGTTTTGTTTATGTTTGTTTCTCTTTCTTGGTTCTTGCTGCTTCTCTGCTGCCTCCTTCTCAATCTTCTCTGAAGATGCCTCTTACCCACCTCAGCTCTCAATTCTTGGTAGTCTTTCAGTCCCTGCCCTCGACTCTATTCCCATGTCTCAGCCTCTCCCTGAACAATTTGTCCTGTGTTTCCTGAGCTACCACCTGTAGTCTTATCTCCCTCAATTCCTTTTTTATTCATTTTTCTTTACCTGTACTCAGGCATTCTTCCAATATCTAAATTTATGTACCTGATTGGTTACTAGACATCTCTGCCTGGCTATCTTTAGGCTGGGCATTGTTTGAAAAACACTCCATTTTGGACAGGTCACTGGCTCTTCCCCAAGTATTTTACTGGAGGGGAAAGGCTATATATGTGGATCAACAGACCCTAAGTGAACCTGGGGGTAGTACTTAGTGGAATCTACTCTTTACAGTTCGTTCTCCCTGAGGTCGTGGGGGGGATGTCCCTGGAGCTGCTTGGTAAGCTATGGTTGCCACCTTTGAAGACATTCTTACCACAGAGTGCACATGCTGCATCTAACAGTCTGTGTGATGTCTTAGAGGTACTGATCGTATGCAATCCCGAGGGGGTACTTGCCTACTGCAGGTAGCCTGCCTGGCTACCTGACATACACGAAAACCTGACCTGATCCAGCTGATGGGCCTCATTGCATTTCAAGCTCAAATGTTGAAATTAACTAAAGTGTCCCACTTCATAATTTTGATGGTTGGAAATGAATAAGCAGGAACAGCAATAAGCTGTGACACAGGCTGATGAGCTTAGGAGCTCATCCACAGTTTGTAGATGAACGTGTGCAGCTGTGTCAGACTTTCCCATGAGGACTCTTCCATGAGGTGCTGATTTGTGGTGCCCTGGATCCTGTCCTTTGTTTATAGTGATTGCATTTTTGTTTTCTCTCTTTTAAAAAGTTTAATATAGCTCTTCCTTTCATGTAGTTTTAAATAATCTCTCAAATATCTAGTTTATGGACTTGTCCAAGGTGGCCTTAATGTTCCTCTCAGCTTGACTAAAATTTAGACAGATTTCTTCCTGACTCTTGGCCCCTGACCTCTCTTTTCTCTGAGTATTTTCTTTAGAAAACTTGTAATTGTCAATTTTTCTTTCTGCACCTTTCAGTTATATGGAACTCTTTTTAAAAGCCTCTTGCCACTTTCACAACCCAGCAGTATCTTTCTCAAGAACCTAGAATCCATGCCTTTGAAATGTGATCATCAAGGAAGATAGAATTTTTATCTCTTAGTCTCTGTGGGAGGGTAGGAACCTAACTTCAATGGGTGACAATTAGCAAACACAGATGGCCTAATCACAGAGATAAACATTTGCAGACTCAGGAATAATTCAATGTGCTGGACACACCCCACTGACCAACCTCTCCCCTCACATCCTCCAGTACTTTTTCACTAGCTCTTTCCAGCAGACTAAACTTCACTGCTCTTTGTTTCAGAAGGATTGCGTTCCCACTGAGTCCTGGTCTCTCTCTTCTATTGCAAAAGCTTTGATTCAAGTCTTTCTTGCCCATTTAACCTTGTCCGGTGCAATTGTTTCTTTGACAGACTGCTCTAATTGGGCTGCTTATTCTCCTTTCCCAGATATAGCAGGTCAATGCTCTTACTACAGAGTTATAGGAAAAAGTCTGACTAATAGAAAATGATGGAATCCACATCTAATAAACCATTAAGTATGTAGGCTGCATGGGGACACCAAAAATACTTAACAAGACTCAAAAACTATTTTACATGGAGGCTTCTTTTTCCAGCTGACATGACAGGACTCAGTGTTCTCTCACTGTTGTGTCCAGGCGCCCATGTTTTCAGAACACTATAGTTCATACAGAATTTCTGTGCCTCTCACTTCCATGGCAGAGTCCCTTTCCCTGGAGAAGAAACCTCTCTCTACCCTGGGCAAAGATTAAAAAGAAATCTTCAGTTTACTCCCAAAGAAGAGATCTTTCTCTGGTTCCTTTCGGAACCCACATTCCATGAGGTCCCTTTTGGAGCTCAACGTCATCAACTCTGAACCCCTGGAGAAGATGGAGGACTCCACTTGCTTGTGGACATTTCTGGGTCTCCTTCTCTATCCACCAATGTTCTCTCTTTCTGTATTCTTCCCAAAGAGCTAATTCAGGGCTTTCTTTTGGTATCTTCTTCCAACTGGTTCCCAAAGGATCTTGTCTCTATAATGCATTTTTCACACAGCTAGATTAGATCTGTGTTTCAGGATCTGCTGTAGAGCAAATTCTGCCCTTAAATACCCTGTATTTTCAGCAAATATAACTTTCACCCTTGGACGTTGGAGCCAGCTACATTAACTCTAGTAATTCCATCGCTGATTTACGTTAAATCACATATGTCAAACTAGCCATGACACAGCATGAGAAGATAGCCAGTAGGAATTTTAAAAAGTGCTCTGAAACTTTTAAAGTATTTTTCTGCATCTGGATTTTCACTTTGAATCATCTGGCTGTACTTTATCAGATTAGGTAATGCCGAAGAAGAAAATCATCCCCACCTCTAAAAGCATACCTCAAGGGCTTTGTTTGCGGTGAAAGAAGCATTTGTTAAATCAAATACATTTGTGATTTTTGACCAGCGACTGCATTAAAGTTTGGTAATTAGAGGAATCAGCGTGAAAAATTGTGCATCATGCAATCCAATCTCCCTTGTGAATCCAAATGATTGGAACTGCATGAAGCAACTTGATTAATCAAATAAAATGGATCCATCAGGGCTATTAGGGTATCAGTGATTTACTCTTAAAGTAGCGAATTATTGCAGCTGACTTTGGAATCATTTTTAAAACTAAAAGCAAATGCCTACATCTGAACGGGCAGTACGTTTCTCTAGGAAGAGTACCACTCCCCACGATAATGCACACATTCATAATATTATATGAGTCACTGCCATCTGTTCTCTCTCTTTTTTTTTTTTTCTAGGAGAATAAAAATCAATTAGATTTTAAGAGAAAAATACATGTCTAAGACTTTTTAATTCTGGTTACTTTTTATTTTATTGTTTTTAACCCAAGAGTTGTCTTTTAGGGTTTAGACTGGTCACACTTTTTATGGCTGGTTTCATAGATTCTGTTCTTTAAGTCTAGATCAAGGGAGGCATTTTAACAACAACATGGTCTTCAACTAAAATGACATCTGAAATTGAGTAGTCATTGTACATCTTCTTTGGATTTCTTTCCAAAGTAGAACAAAATGGCTCTTTACCTTTACAGCCATGTGCCTGGGCACATTCCTTCTTGCACACATGTACAGCGTGGGAGGTTCAAAATGTATCACTGAAGGGTGGGAAGGAGGTGACTGAATCCTGGTTAGGGACTGTTGATGTGATCCTGCACCCAGCACCTGTCATACCTCTGGCACAAACAGGATAATCCTGTTTCCTGCCCTCAACAACATCTGCATCTACTGAGAAAAACTTATACTCAACACACAAGAGAAACCACAACTAAACAAACGATTTGCAAGTGTTTCTTGTTCCTGTGCTTCATCGGTCTGCAGCATCTGCAGGTTGAGAAGGATGTTGGTCTGTGAAGGTTCTGAGTACATAACGCAAAGATGGTGTCTGTGACACAGCCCTGGACCAAAAAAAGCACTCACAAGAATGTATTTTCAGTTATTGTATTGCAATCAGATGGAAAAGCATGTGTGTTAGGAATATTTTTGTTTTACAATTCCATTCATGGTAATGAGATAGATGAACAAAACGATCTGAAAACAAACCTTTATTTTAATTGAAAAAAGCAATACAAGACCCCTCTAGGTAAATAATAAAAATAATTATATATGTGCATATTCACTACCAAGTAAAATGCAACAAAATAGAAGAGTTTTCCAGAAACCTCCATAGACAGTGCACTGAAGTAGGATCATTCTTCCCTTATTTTCTGATCTTCGACATGTGAAAATTCATTTTGACTAATACTAGTGGTATATAAAGTCATTTAACTAGAGGTTCTTTTTATTGGTACCAGTACTACTATTATCAGTCACCCCAATGTGCCAATTAGCATTTCTTCTTGGTTCTGAACTTCTGAATCGTCCAATTTCTAAATTGCCAAGTTTTCCTGCCTGATTAAGCCCAATGGGTTGTTGCCATCATCCAGACATGAAACTCAGGGTTATATTTTTCTCCTTTAAATCAAAATGCTTATCTTTGCTTGTTTCCAGTACATTTACTTTTATAACTAAACCCAAGGAATCTTGGCTTTTTCCACTTATTTTGTGTGTGTGTGTGAGGAAGATTAGCCCTGAGCTAACATCTGTCGCCAATCCTCCTCTTTTTATTGAGGAAGATTGGACCTGGGCTGACATCTGTGCCTGTCTTTCCCTAGTTTTTTTGTGGGACACCTTCCACAGCATGTCTTGATAAGCGATACATAGGTCGGCACAAGGGATCCAAACCCCTGAACCCCAGGCTGCCAAAGCAGAGCACGTGAACTTAACTACTACACCACTGGGCCGGCTCCATCACCCATTTCCATTTACCCATTGGGGCAGCATTTTAAATACGTTTTTCTAGGTGAATTATGACATGTCGGTGAGTGCCCCACATTTCTGTTGTTGAAATTGAAGGCCAAGCCCAGGAGTAATTTACCTGCAGCCCTGATCACAGTTAACGCCCCAGCCCACGGCCCGGAGGAAGTTCGGGAAATGTTGAACACCCATTCCCTTAGAGATGCACAAGGGACATCACTGTGTTGACAGGATCTGGAAATTCTGAACTTGAAAAATAGGGGACAGGGAACTTAACTTAGTGTTTCTCAAAATTTTGACTAAAAAATACATGCAAAAAATGTTTTCTCTTTTTAATGTCACACTTGTTCACATCAAGTAAAACTGTGATTTTTGACAACATTTTAGAAATGCATGCCATTTTGTACTGAATTGAAGAATTTAATGAAAAATTAGTGGCGATTAAAAGATCGAACGCCGTCTATTCACCAGAATCACTGTGATTAGAGGATCATGAAATTAAGGGCAACTTTGTCAACTTAATAATAGACCTTCAAAGTCTAAAGGAGTCTGTAACGGTTCTTAAACAGAATCAAAGTTCAGATCTACATTCTAATTAAAGCAGGGATTCAAAACATTCTAGAAAAACATACAGCCATTGATTTCAGTCACGGCATTATTTAGAGTCTTTCATGTGAAGTTAGTGTTTTTGGTTTGGATGAGACCACCTAGCTCTTGGGGAGAAGAGCTTTATTCCTAAAAGCTGTGCAGGTTATGCCCTGGTGTAGCCAACAGCCTCAGGAATTCTGCAATTGGCAAGAATTCTGGATCATTTAACTGCATTAGATGCAGGGGCCAAAGGTCTTTCAGAATTTCTTGAACTCTTCCTGATTTATACATTTTTCATTTCAATAAAGCTGGGAAACTTAGACTACTTTTTATAGTAAAAGTCAAACCTGACAAGTTTTCTTGTTCAGAGAGTCAATTTCTTTCACATTTACTGTTTGTAAAACACGCCACCAATTGGAAGCTAAGTGGTGATCTCACCTCCATCAAGAATGCCACGATTGACTTATCCCTTTCACACCTCTGGAGGTGCTGTGGGTGACATTTCTTGATATCTAAATGGATAGCAACAAAGTAATTGCAGCTAGAAATAGTGTGTTTTTCTGTTTTGTAGACTCGGGAGAAATGAAAAACAGAAGAGGAAATACTATAAATGAGTGTCCGGTCAGCTGAGGCCACCATCACAAAATACCATACATGGTGTAGCTTAAACAATGGAAATCTATTTTCTCACAGTTCTGGAGGCTGGAAGTCTAAGATCAGGATGCAAGCATGGTCAGGTTCTGGTGAGGGCCTGCTTCTTGGCTTGTAGATGTCTACCTTCATGCTGTGTCCTCACATGGCCTTTCCTTGGTGCATGACCATGGGGAGAGAGAGAGAGAGCAAGTTCTCTGGTGGGCCTGACCTTCATGATCTCATCTAACTCTAATCACCTCCCAAAGGCCCCATTTCCAAACACCATCTCGGTGGGGGTTAGGGCCTCGACATAAGAATTTGGGGAGGTATTGGGTCAGTCTCAGCCATCTGATAGTCATACTCTCGACAGGAATGCTGGGGTGCTTGCCCAGGCCTGTACTACTTTTACTGAGCCCCACAGACGTTTCCTTGACCAGAGCCAATGTTGTGGCTGAGCCAGCCCTTGTGATTCTTATTATGATTACAGGACGCACTACAGCAAAAAGCATCAGGGAACTTTTAGGAACAAGATTTATTACTCACAAGTCCTGGAGGGCACACAGCACATACAAGGCCACAGAGCAAGGTCGTGGGTAGAGAAAGAGAGAGAGTGTGGGGACCTGGGCCTCTGCGTCTACTGGGGTCAAGGTGGGGGTCTAGGGTTTCGTGGGTTCACTCTTTATTAGCAATTCTAAAACATAAAAGCAGAAATGAGGGCATAAGAAGGAAGAACGGGGTCCCTCAAATGGTCAGTTATCTAGGTCATCCAGGGCTTTTTGAAAGAGGGTGCTTCATGAGTGCACGGGGGAGCTAATTCCTTATCTGGCTGTTTTGCTGGTGACTATGTAATACAACTGGCAACGTGTTTATTCAGAACGGATGTCATTGAAGTGGATGCCTCGGAAATCAACAAGTTTTATGTCAGGCACTGACACTATAGGAGGATACATTCAGTCCCTTCCAGCACTGAGCAACTTCTAAGTGTGCAGTTGCAAAGAAGAATGTCACTGCCATCTTGATCTTGGCAGGAAGGCACCAGGAGTGTGCTAAAAAGCCTGCAAAGATTATTTTTATTGACAGAAATTGTCACCATTTGCTAGATTTATTAAATATCAAATTATTGAAATAATTGATTGAAATATGCTATGGAAGTTGTAAAATCAAGAAAAATTTTAAATGCCTCAAACTTAAGCTTCAAGTGAGAGGAAATAGATGTTATCGCACCAATGAGAAGTGTCTCTGCTGTATCAGCCCCACGCACCACCTGTCAGGGAACAGCTCGTCACAGGCAATTCTTTGGGCTTTGGCCACAGAGGCAAGAAGATGTGTTCACCTTAGATTTAGGCAGTGGCTGATCCTAGTGCCAACTATTAAGAAAAAAATCATGCCAGTGCCACCCAAAGAGGGTTGTTCTATGTTACCGTCTCCAGGAAAAATGCCAGCTACTATAGGCCTCACCACGTGTCGTGGACTGAATCATGTTCTCCCTAAATTCATGAACCAAAGCCTTAACCTCCAACGCAAATGTACGTAGAAATAGAGACTTTATAAATGTGATTATGGTTAAATGAGGTCATTATGGTGTGGCCCTAATCCAATATGACTGGTGTCCTTACAAGAAGAGGAAGAAACACTAGGGATGCATGTGAACAGAGAAAAGACCACGTGAGGATGCACCAAGAAAGCAGCTGTCTGCAATCCAAGAGGAGAGGCCTCAGGAGAAACCAAACGTGTGACACATTGATCTTGGACTTCTGGTCTTCAGAAATGTGGAAAATAAATGTCTGTTGTTTAAGCCGCCCAGTCTGGTATTTTGTTATGGCAGCCTGAGCAGACTATTGCGCCCCTTCTCCATTGAACATTTTTGATGATACCTGAGTGGTGGTATCCTGATTGGTTCTACCTAAGTTTAGAGCTACATTATATATACTTGTAGAAGATACCCCAGAATGATGGGGTATGATGAAGGACCTAGTCTCTTACTTGCTCAACCACCCACTAGTATTCTGGTGCTAGTCAGCTATAGTACGTTTGCAAAGATGTCTAAGACCCCAAAGGCATTTATCAACCATCACCAGTCACTTGCATGCCAGAGACTGTACACAAAGAAAGATGCAGCACAGCGTCTGCCTCCAAGGAGTTTGTGGTCAATCTAACAGTAGGTATGGATGACCTGATTTGAGCTGAGTTTGCCCAGGCAATGGTTTCAGGATCTTTGAATATCTCTCTAGTCCTGTTTCTAGAACAATGACAACAAAATATTTAGACTCTTAAAATAGGTCATTGGAACAGCCTCCCTTCACCTGAATGGCAGTGGGAGCTTCTACTCTGAGTTTAGACACTCTCAGTCCCTGTGATCCTTGTCACAGGTTTGGCATGACAGGTCTAGAGTTAGCCCGCCCACGTTCCTACAGCCGGGAAGGAATGGCAAAGTTGGTCATTCCAATCAAGTGTTGAAAATCCATTTGAAAAGCATGGCTTCTGTCAATGTCATCATGTCATCTCTTGGCTGCTGCAGGCGTGTGACTTACATCCATCCTTTTGAGCTGCCTGGCTTAAGTCCACCACTTTTCAATTCTTGCTGATGTGGCTGGTTCCTCTGTCCACCTGCTACGTGCTGGACATTCGGCCTCACAGATGGTGCTGCTTTTCCACTGATGCTTAGGTCTTCCTAATTTAGCTACGACAGGAGGCTTCACATTTGTTATCTGATAACCAGTGTGTTCAACTTCTTCCATAAATGTGTGCCATGGTGTAACAAGACGATACAGCTCACTTTGCACTCGCCGGGCCTCATCAAGAATATTGTGCCGAGTCCTAGGAGGACCGTCTCTCTGAAAGACAGACCACGTGCTCATGTCATGAGACACGTGCTCCAGTGGGCTCACACGTTATTAGATGAGGCTCCTCCCTCCCCCCATTGTTGAGTTACAAAAGATGATTTCGCTTCATGTCTTGTTTAGTAAACTAAAATTTTCTGAAATGTGTAATCCATGGATCTGGATTTTTAATCAAGTCTCAGTGTCTCTATTTCTAAAGGGAGGGCAATAGACACCTTGCATCACACAGTGTGGCTATCAAATGAGAAGGTATGAGAAGGAGCTACATAAACCACAAGATCCCTAATACATTTCTCTTGTGCATCTCAGTGATTTTTTTGTCTGGAATTCCTTCTAGGAAGTGTCATAGGATCTGCCCACCTCATCACTGCCAGTTGGTTCAGGAATGGGTGCATGGACTCATCTAATTCAGTCATAATGCCCTACTCTTTCTCTCTTCCCTCCTCCCCAGACCATTTATTCATCCAGGTTTGATTCCTAAACAGGCAGGAACAAGGATGAGCTCCCTGTGATGTTTGGATATATGGAAAAAGAAGCAGGCCAGGTCACTCTATCACCAGTTGGCTAAGGGCTGGTGAACACTCTGGGCAACCATGTTCTGTAAGATGTAATGCCAACAGGCAGAAAGAACTAAGATAACTTTCTCATTTCAAGTCCTGCCTGCCCCGAAGTCACCTTTCACCTTCTCAGGGCCGGGGTGTACAACAGCCCTGGGGTTCTGCTAGCCAAAGTCTCCTTTTACATAAGTTGTTTGAGTTGGACTTGCATCACTTGCAACCCAAATCTAACGAAAACATTAATAATTCGTATGAATCTCACAGTCCACCCCGCCTGACAGAGAGACCAATAGCCAACCGCATTGTCTTCACTGTTTATAAGAACTAAGAATTTTCTGTTGAGTTACAGACTTCTGTGATATTATTACTACGTGTTTTATATTCACACAACTTAAGAATGACATCACCATCATCTCTGGACTTAGAGTCTGTCTGTGTGGTTGCGCATATTGCAATTAGGAGCCAACGGAGGTAATAATCCCAAGTATTATTCAGGATCTCGATAACACAGTCACTATCTAATTGTTGAATTTAGTTGGGAACTATCTAGACCTATGGATTCGACGTCAAAGGATCCTCGTGTTTGTTCATTAAAGCAATCTATTCCTCCACTGGGGATTTTCATTCCCAGCTCTGATTTGGGCCACCTGCCTGGGGCTTTCCAGAACATGCACTGAGAAGAGACTATATAAACCACATAGGCATTGTGATAATAATAAACCAATAGATAATCTATTCCAGAAGAATCAAATAACAGAGGGCTTTGAGTTATGAAAAAAAGCAATTTATCATGTCTGTATTGAATTTGTGACAAGCGACTAAATTGAATCTTGACTCATTCCTTGCAAATTAAAGTGTTTTACAAAGCAGCACCTCTTCATGCCAAGTACATTATTCTTTGCCACCAAACATTTTGTGTTTGCAATAGCAGAAGAACTTGGTGTCACCGTGGATGAATCTAAGGTGCTGACTGCTCTGGCACATTCCTGACCAGCTCATGAAATCGGAGCTTGTGATGCTCAAACGCACTTGTCATTTCTTCATTAAGGAGATGAAAAATATTTAAAAATGTGTTTTGGAATTGAGCAGTATGATTCCTCTCTGGAAACTCATTGAGATGAGTCTACAGTTTTGGACCTGGGAATATGATATTAAAAGTACTGTTTTGGCTCTTGGCCTTTCAGAAGTCAGAGTACAAACAGTAAAATAGAGAGAATCAAATTGTTCCTCAAGAAAAAAAAAGTAGATTTTAAATCAGATTATGAAGAGCCAAGATAAATAAATCCTGTGGATAATGAGAAATAAAAGATTCCTGGTATGGAATTATTGGTCAGGAGATTGGGCGACTCAAGTTGTTATTAAGGGAGGGGCTCCCTGAGATTTCTGCCCCCGGGGGAGATGGTGGAACCAATTAGGGTCTAGTGGTAATGAAGATGCCTTGTCAGGTGACTCAGGTCGTGGGCGGGGGGATGCTCTCTCAGCAGAACAAAGTATAACATATGTAGGCTCATGTGTGATTCTAGGGGGAAGATTACTTTCTCATATCTTCTACAAAAACTCACCCTTGACGAGAAAGAGACGTGCTCTGTTTTGGATATCTCATGAGATAGAGAACTGCCTTCTGGAAGGAAGACCCCCTCCTGCCTCCTTTTCCTCTCTCTCAGGCCTTTATCGTGGCCTCTGGTCAGGAGACTCTGAGATGGCATGCACGCGCAGCCTCCACCTGCTACAGAAAATTCTTCCCCTGGCAGTGGCTGCTGGGGCGGGGTCCTATGACAATCACATTGCAGAAGAGGGTGGGACTCCATCTCTGTTGCCTGGAGTGGAGAAACGGGAGGTAGGGGTTCTCGGGAGGGCTTAGGAAGCAAGATATCTAGAGAGGGGGGACAGAGGGGAACAAGGAGGTCTGCCACGTGCAATGCTCGGCAGAGACCTGTGAGCATCCTCAGGACAACCTCGCAGACATCTGAGCAGGGAGGCCTCCGCCGATCGGGGGAGGAAGCCCAGAAAACCACACCCTCCAGACCCTGTTGGCCTGCGGGGGATTTGCCTGTAGAATGGGCACGTGTTGTGATATTTGGGAAATGTGGCGACAGAGTCTCCCCTCCCAGGCAGACGCTGAGACTCCAGTTGCCCAGCTGGAGAAGCACCAGCCTCTAATTCCCATCCCAGCTCCCCAGGGGACCTTGGGAATACAGCCTCCGAGGGCGGTTATGGGAATCTATGGGGGCAGCGAGACCCTCATCAACTAGTCCTTCAGTACCAACGAGAAACCTCAGAGGATATGATAACATGGAAATATCAAGGGGGAGAAGCAAACCCCAACGAAAAAGCAAACCCAAATCAACCGAGTAAATACACAAAAATAGGCTGATTTAATCGCTCCTGAGAACATCCAAACATGTCTATGAAAAAGTCCACCACACATGCACTCTACTCTCTGCGTCTACAACCGCACAGGCTATGGGACCAAGAGAAAACAAAACGAAACACCATTTGATTTCTATTCCTTTTACATAATAATAGGTTTGTGACATTAGCCAAATTATTTTCTCTGAGCCAATTTCCTTCCCAGTTGACTGGGAATAATGATAATGCCTCACCCAAGTATTAAAGGTACTGTGTAAGCTGCAGTTAATTATCGTGCTTATGATACTGTGCGTTAGAATCTGAAGTTCACTGAACCTATTAATACTTATAGGGCATTTACTATATACCATACATTTTGCTAAACCTTTAAATATATTTAATCATTTAATCCTTACAAAAGCTTCATGGAATACGCTCCATAATTTTTTCTGTTTTACAGAAGAGGAAACTTAGGCACAGAGAGGTGAAGTAACTTAGCCAAAGTCACACAGTATGTGAAAGAACTAAGATCTTCGACTCATCAACAAAAAATAGAATTATATCCATTTTATAAGATTACAAATTCTAGAAATAATTTCTGAAGGAGTAGAAACAACTTGACATTCTGTTAAATAATTTCTACAAGACAAGCCAATTAACCACATAGTTACTATTACAGAATAGGCAAATGGATCAATGGGACAGGGACCCCTCAGAGGTCCACAAATACCTGAAATTCTAGCAGGTGAACAAGGTGCAACCCAGGTAAATTTGGAAAGGATAGACTATTGAATCACCAGTGTTGGAGGCAATCTGGAAGAAATAGATAAATTTAGATGCCTGCTTCACACCATCCAGAGAAACAAATTCCAGACGGTTTAAAGAGGAAGCAAAGTTACAAATTGTTGGTCTTTATTGGTAATCTTGCAGCAAAGTTGGCTTTTCTTGTGAACAAATAAAACAAAGAAGCCATCAAGAAGAGGACTAAAATAAATCTTAAAAATTTCAGGCAGTGGCCTAGAGGAAACCATTTGCCACAATATCCATAAAGTATAAAGAGACCTTGCAAACCATGAAGGGAAACTCCAAAGCCCAGTGTAAAAACAGATGGAAGGCCGAAACAGCAAGTCACAGAGAAATGAAATGGACAGAGCCAGCTCACAGACAAAAAGATGCTCCTCCCCTGATATTCAGGGGACACAGGAACAACAAGGATCTGCTATCTCCCACAGGGTGAGCTTTCGAGAGCTTGAACGTTTGAAACTATTCAGAGAGAGCAAGAACTGGTGAAACGTGAGGAGAAATTGTCACGGCCTTTGGGAGGTTGATTTGTTATTAACTATCAAAAATTAAAATGCACACGTTTTGCTAGCGATTCCACTTCAAGGACTACTCCTCAGAGATCTTCACATGTGTCATGACATACGTATAGTGCAACAGTATTTGTAATCACGAATAAAGGAATGTAACCCAATGCCACTAAAAGAAAAAGGCAGAGTAAAGGATGTTAGCTTTGTCCATCTTCTGAAAAACCAAAATGAGCGAAAACTCAGGCAAATTGATTGTGGGAGACGGCTGGGGCCACTGCCATTTGACTCTTTGTAAAACTGTTTCCAGGGTCTATTGTGTGCATGTGCCCGGGAGGGTTTAGAATAAGAAGGAAATTTTATCAGGTTAAATGGTTGGCATTGCTTTCCATG
This sequence comes from Tapirus indicus, assembly GCA_031878705.1. Lineage (NCBI taxonomy): Eukaryota > Metazoa > Chordata > Mammalia > Perissodactyla > Tapiridae > Tapirus > Tapirus indicus. Next base: position 142,030,253 of record CM062921.1, read on the forward strand.
TAGGCTGCCTCCAGGGAAAAAGAAACAGACGTGAAAAGTTCACCCACTGTCACTCTTGTGTTGATTCATCTTTTACCTCCACAGCAGGATTGTAAACTTAATAGAGGAAATAAATAACACTGTTCTTCTTTTATATCTCTCCCGCCCCTAGCCCTGGACTACTGTTAGGCATAGAACAATATTTACAGACTTTTTTTGACTGGTTCCTTTATTCATGGTAACTCTTATTTTGGGGCATACTCTGTTGTCTAGGTACATGAGCTCCATTCCCCCTCTCTTAGGTCTGAACTTCTGGAAGGACAGGCTTCTCTTCCTCCCAGGGAGTCAGTTGTGTCCTGCCTCCGGATGTCCCTCTGGCCTGTCCTCAGAGTCTGGAAGCCCAGCCCCTGCTTCTCAGAAACAGGGTCCATGAAAGCCTGCTGCCAGGGGCTGGCCTGTGGGGACCCTCGCGACCTGAGGCCCACAGCTGGGCACCAGTCGGGGTTTTTGACTATTGCCTTCATGTAGCCTTTTTCTTTTATTTTTTGTTTTCTGAATTCTGAAGCTCTGACTTCTTGGGGCCTTGATGACCCTGAAGGAATTGCCCCTCCCAGATTTAACCACCTAATGCTTCCAGAGTCATCTCTAGGAAGAGATAGTAAACCACCAGCCCTGGGAGCGTGCCTTTCAAATGCAAACCAACCAATCCAGAGCCCACAAGCCCAATCACCTCCCCTGGATTCTCACATTCCAGACCACTATCCACCTGCCCTGATCACCCCAGAGCCAGATGCCAGACAAGGAACGGCAGCCCTTACGCCCCAGAGCCTGCTGAAATTACTCAGATTAACCAATCCCGAGCCAGCTCACCCTGCCTCACTCATTTATGCCCATAGAAACCACAATAAGGCCTCCTGCCCATGCCTTCCTTTCACTCCCTCTGCCTCTTGCCAGCCTGGTGCCTCCCCGTGTGGCCCTGCGTGGCACAGCATACTGTCTGCCTCTAGGGAGCCCTGAGTATAATCAACTTCTTCCCTCAAACAGTCACTTCCACATCCACGTGTCTCAAAACAACTGATTAAAACAACTCCCGGGCACCGTTAGGACACTTCTGGTTCACACATGTGCTTTCTGAGTCTCAGTCCCCAGGAGTAATCCACCTCTTGCTGGTACTTCCAAGGTTCTTCACAGCATTTCTTTGAGAACTTCCAGTTGGATTCTCCAGATGGCCCCTCCTGCCTCTGCAAATCACATGGGAGCCCAGTGGCCTGGGCAGCTTGTGGAGCTCTGCCACTGTGGTCATGGCCGGCTTGTCCAGACAGGCCCCAGACGTCACTGCCACCACCACTGTTGTATCGGAAGATGTGCCTCCTCCACGGGCTGCAGCTCTACAGGACGATTTTGAGAACACCTGTCTGGTCTGCACAAAGAAGCCCAGGGGTAGCTCTTAACCCTTCTGGGGCCATAGGCCAGAGCCAGAGATGAGAAGGCCTGGCTGGAGCCAACCAGCGGACACTGTACACTCCCGTACGCAGATACTCCCAGATTTCCCTCGACCCTCAGGGCTGTCAGAGCAGGTGATGCTCTGCAGGGGAAAATGCGTGACAGACAACTGGTCTCCAATAGAGTCGGTTTGAGGTCAGTTTTTCATTTGACAGGCAAAGTTGCGTTTTGGGACTGTGGGCAAGGTTGACCTGCAGTGTGCAGAGACGTCCCCTAGGTGGCAGCATAGCCCTAATCGGCCAAATAGACAAAAGCCATCCTCCCTGCCATCAGGGAGTAAGGTGAATGGAGCAGCCTCAGGCCCTTCCTGCCGGGCAGCCACTCAGGGGGCAGTGTCTCCAGAGAGGTTGGGACCCAAAGTTCCAGGGAAAAGGGAAAACTCTTCCTGAGAAGGATTCCCAGTCAAGGAAAGAGGCTCTGTGGGGGGCTTTGTGGATGCCTGTTGGACCAGACAAAAGAAATCCACAGATGCCATCCTGGAATGCCAGCAGCTAAAAATGGTGATGGAATCATCATCTATGGGATTGGGGCATTCTGATGTGAGAGCTGCCGCTCAGTCAGGTGTGAGGGAGGTGAGGTCAGAGGGCTAGCAATAGGCCAGATTGAGGTTTGGGGAGAGGTCAGGGTGTCGCCAAATCGCTGTGCCCATTGCAGGGTGCCTGAATCTGCTGCGGGAGGATGCCCAGACAGGCCCCAGAATCTGTTGCTCATATGACGTGATTCAGAAGAAGGATGAGTCGTCACTGAAAACCTTGGGTTTGAAACAAACCATGATCTTCCTTTCCGTGAGCTGCTACTCCATCTTTAAAGGGGGTTTCACAACTTGAACTATTTGTTCCCAAAAGGGAACATCATTAGTTCTGTTAAAAATGTCAACCGCAGGCCCGCCCGGTGGCGCAGCGGTTTAGTCCGCGCTTGGCAGCCCGGGGTTCGCGAGTTCGGATCCCGGGCGCCCGCCGACGCACCGTCTGTCAGCCATGCTGTGGCGGCGTCCCATATAAAGTGGAGGAAGATGGGCACGGATGTTAGCCCAGGGCCAGTCTTCCTCAGCAAAAAGGGGAGGATTGGCAACAGATGTTAGCTCAGGGCTCGTCTTCCCCACAAAAAAAAAAAAAAAATGTCAACCGCAATATTGAAATGTGAGTGCCTGATATCATTGCTTTTAAGTTCATTCTGAAGCACGACTGGCTTTTAAAGAGAAGTGAGAGAGAAGACATTACTGCAATTGTGTGCCAACTCAACAAGGCATTGGAGCATTTATTTCATTATGATATAACTCAGAGAATAGTACTCATGATTATGTAGTGCATCGTAATCAGTCATGCAGGGTCTGTCCTGCCTCAGTTCAGCTCTCGTGTCCCAGAACTCACAGCACTTGGCATCACATCTTACCCGTAAAATGGAGTCTATACATGATGGTCAAATGGAGTTCAAACCAGCTACAGAAATCATTTACTTTTCAAATACCCGCTGTGACAATTAATTCAAAATCTTATTGCTGAGCCGCACTCACTGTTCCCAGCTCTGTGTTCAGCTGTGAAACAGAGGAAATTGTTAGGAGAACAGGGAGTGAAAAGGAGGATAAAGAGAGGAGGGAGAAGACGAGAGTTATTCATGGAGGAGCAGCTGTTGGTGAAGGAGCAAGAATAGCAGACACAGAAAACGTGGTTTTCGCATCAGCTCTTCTGCTCACAAGGCCTGGACACACACCTGTCACATCTCCAAGTCTCAGTTTCTGCATTTGCCAAACGTATATTCTGTGCAAGCTGCTAGAAAATTCTGCCCCTGTTGGGACTCTGTTTCTCTCCTGTGATTTACATATAACAATATTGTTCCTTCTTCAGATTACACCCTCCATCCCCAAACTGGAGGGATATTGCACACAAAGACAGGAGGGGGATTCTACTGCTGAGTCCTGGGAAACCACACACAGGATCCATATTTGTACATTCACAGTTCTGTTCACAGATGGGGCTACCGTCAGCTAGTTTTACAAGATTCCAGACTTAAGTCTATCAGTTCCCTAACTTTTTAATTATATCTTTGGGTCCACTGTCAGCTTTTCATTGGTTGAAAGACCGTTTTCTATTATAAACTCATTAATCCTATTGTTGTGACAAAAAATTTAGGCTGATTTTGTCCATAAATGTGGTACACACAAACAAGAAAATGCAGTAGAAACAATGACATAAAACTTAGAAATATAAAGTAGTTTACAATATAGCTCTTGTGGCTACACGTTCAAAGAATCTAGCAGATATATTGATTATGTCATACAAAAAACTCTATAATTAGTATAATCATAGCATATTGATTTACACGTATTCTGTAAACACCATGGGCCACAGTAAAAGTTCAGGTAAGATTTGTCTAGATGTTTTACCTCACCAACATGTCTGGAGTAACATAAAATAAATTAATAGTTTCCGTCCTCAAAAGACTTATAAAAAGGAATTAATGTTTGTGGTTAGTAGATTTCACTTGGATAAAATTTTAGCTATCAAGGAATGTGATCAAAGGAAGACTTGAGCTTTTTTTTTTAATGAGGAAGATTGGCCCTGAGCTAACACCTGTTACTAATCCTCTTTTTGCTTGAGGAAGAGTGGCCCTGATCTAACATCTGTCCCAATCTTCCTCTATGTTTTATGTGGGTCACTGCCACAGTGTGGCTGATGAGTGGTGCAGGTCTGTGCCAGGGATCCGAACCTGTGAACCCAGGCCCCCAAAGTGGAGCACACCAAACTTAACCACTACACCACCAGGCAGGCCCCTAGACTTGATATTTTGGGCTGGGTAGTAAGAGGGCCTGCCCTCAGCTCAGAGGAAAACTAGTTCTCTGCCTTCTAAGGCTGTTCGCTGTGCAAACATGTCTGCTAGTCTGGAATCAATGCAGCCGGTGCCTCTGTTCCCAAGACCTGTGGAAACACGAGAGAACCGTGGAGAATCACCTCCCGACTCTCGCTACGTCTGAAACACCTGTAGGAGTCATTGGCACGTAGAAGTAATTTGCTAACTATTTTTGAATATGTATGTCAATGAAGGAGAGGACAGAGATGACAGAGATTCGTGACGGCAGTCTGACAGGTAAGTAGACACGTTTGGTCCCTCCCCGCCCCTTCTTCCACTCAAGCTGCATGCTGACGACGCATTTCCGAGGTCCGAATGTGAGTCAGCTGTGTGGACATCTGGTTGCTTCTATGCACGAGGCATTTACAAGTTTGGTGTGTGACACTTGGACAGGGCCTGTGCATGAATGCCCGAGGTATTTTTAGCCTCAGCTGGTGGCATGAGCGCGGCCCCAAGGCAACACCAGCTGCAGAGGGTTTTGACACTCAGGGAGGGCCCTCCAACTACACGGGCCGGACTCATTTGATTTAATCAGCTGTCCCTAATAGTAAGAAATGGTAGTTTAGACCCTCAGGAAAAAGGAAGAGTTTGTGTGTCCTTTGGAAAGAGGGGAGATTGCTCCAAGCATGTCCCATTATTGGCATGTTCCTTTTTCCTGCTTTCAGTAACAATACCTGAGAAATAGGCTCCTGGTGATTTTCATGCTATACCTCACAATAGAGGTGACGCCCCTGAACGAAGGTCTTGAACCCTGCCAGATTTGTACTGACGTTGCCTTAGCAAAGTGTCATTATGCAGAGACAGCCTTTGTCTTGCAGGGCCCAGTGTGTCTCACGGGGTTGGGTCAACTTGGGCATAAACTAGCAAACACCAGGCAGTGTGTGCAACGTTTTAAATGACAAGGCCACTTCTTCTCCATGCTTTTATGTTTGGGGATGGCACCAGTTACTAGGATAGCCTCTCCAGGAAGTGGCTTAGACATCCCTGAGTCTTTGAACTTGAAGAATACTCTTACTGTGGGTTTTTGAGAAATTCTCCTCTATTTGGTCCTAAATCCCATCCTGGAACCTTTTTTTTTTTTTTTTTTTTTTTTTGCAGGAAGTTAGGTACTCAGATATAAAAGATTTGGTCATTAGTCTCTACATTTGTACATATGATGTTCTGAAAGCAATTGCTTCACTGATCCACCTCTGGCACATACATAAACGCGCAACGGTAGTTTAAACAAAATCAGAGCTAGAAACCAAGCTAGATGATTCTGTTTGCACTTTCAAGAGCTTTAACTTCACAGAAAAATTGTAACATGGAATAATATACAAATAGCACACTTTATGCTTACAGAGAAAACTGGTAAAGTCTTCTGCTATTTCTAAGCACTTTTTATACATCCACCCTTTAACGTTGTGGCTAAAATGGCTCTGAATCACAATTTTGGCAATTTTGGAAGTCTGTGAGGCAGTGAATTGCGTGTTACAAGATTACATGGCATGCAGGAAACAAGTGTAGATTATACCAAATGACACTTTCTTCGTTCACTCTTTCACTCAGTCCATCTTAGACTTTTCTTAAACCGAAGGAACTGGAGACATAGTGATGGTATTGGCAGATAAGGTTCTTATTTGAGGATAAAACTCAGTGAAGAGATTCGTAAAGGCTAATGAATGATTATAATATAGGGTGATAAGTAAAACCAAGAGCAAGAGGAGATGAGTGCTCCTAAGTTAGATCTCATGGTCGAAGGGCTATGGTGTTCCAACCGAGACTTGAAGAATGAGTGGTGTTTATGCAGAGAAAGAGGGCAAGAATGCCAGTCTCCAGGGAGGAAACCGTTATGATGTCCTAAAGTGCCGACCAAGTATTAACACATAGAAGCCGCACTGATGACACTGTTGGTCTTGACTTTGGGAAATGAACTTTCTCTGGCACTGGAAGCAAGAGATAATAGAGGAAAAAGAAGAAAGATGTATTTTGCACCTACTAAATAAAAGGCACTATATAAAGCACGTTATATGCATCATCACACTGAATTCTTATGACAGTTCTCAAGAAACAATAATCAGTATCATCACAGTTGTCCTGAGTTCAGAGCTTAAGTCACCTTCCCAGACCCACACCTGGCTAGTTGTCATGCCTGGATTCAAACACACACCTGCCTGATGCCAAAATGGGGGGATTTCCACTCTTCTATGGGGCTCTGCCTGAAGCTTTTCAAAATAAAATTAGACTTTATTTATAAATAGTATGCATTTTAGTCCCACGGTACTGATACAGGTAAATTAAGGAAACCCAAATGCCTCCCTGGCTTCTAAGCAATGGAGTTTCTTCCATAGCACTTACTTTGTGTACAGGATGCCTGATTGGTAGGCCGTCCTTGCTGCAGTGAATGAGGGACTTGTGTCCCTAACGTCTGGAGTGTTGTCCATCTTTAGATGTCAAGGGTCATCACAGACAGGGAGCATGTGCAAAGGCCTTGTGGGGCATTTTCACACATCTGCCCTGTCAGTAGAGAAAGCATCTAACATCCCTCGTCTCGGACTCGCCACAGGGACACAGCCACACCTCATCAAGGAGGGCTGGGACATGCAGTCCAGCTGAATGAAGGATTGATGGGCCAGGCTTGTCACATGTGATTTTATACATAGGTCATAAAAATAGAGGCTTTTTTGCTTTTTATAATACACCATAAAATATCAAATAAAACAAAGCGAGGTTATTACATATATTCATAAAAATTGAAAGACCTGTTTTCTGGATTTCATAACCCAAGAAAAATCTCTACAAGCTAGTTAATTGTTTTTAGCCTGGATTCTATTTTGACCACCAATCAGCCACATGCCTGAAATGTGAGTTCTTAGAAAATTCATTCAACTGTTAGGGAAAATAAGGACTCCACATGTCTGCTATTTGGACACAGTACTAAAGCCACAACTTTTTAAATTATATTTTTACTGAAAAGAAAAGTGTGAAGAATGATTTTCCAATAATCCTAAGACTGTTTGTTTGCATGGAGAGATCCCACTGAAACTGGTACCTGTAATGACGTGTTGTCCTTCTTGGGCAATGAGTGCTTAGAAAGGATGTCCAGCAGCACTGGCTGGACTTGGTGGGGACTTCTCTGTACTGTTAGAAAGACTCAAGGGCAGGGCCGAGGACTGTCCTCTGGACCAGCACGGATGCTCCACAGTTCAGAAGAAGCCTCTGGATATGGAGGGGTTGGTTTGAAGTGAGCGATATTTGAGAAATTCCCAAGAGGTGAGGGGAGGGAGAAGGCCCTTTGGCTGCAGTGGGGTTCAGAGCTGGAGGAGGAGAGAGCCTGCCCATGGAGGTCCTGGCTTGTGGAGTTACAGAGCCTCCTGGGAGGCCCTCATCTTCTCCTGGGAGCCCCAGACATGCCCTGAAGGCATTGCTAGGGCAGTCTATGCTCTTCAGAGGCCACAAAAGCTTCCTGAAGCACTTCTCCAGCCTCCAAGTTGTACAGCACCATCTGCTTCCTCAGCATCCAGGTCTCTCCAGACCACCGACCCTTCATTTACCACCAACATGGATCCCAGCCTACATGGAGAGAGAGTGCTGCCATGTGCATTGTTCTCCCAGCTTGCTCTTGCTTCCTGCAGCTTTCCCCTTCCTGCAATGAGAAAGCACACACTCACACACACACAGACACCACCTTATTCCTTCTCAAAAGTGACTCTAAATTGCACAGTGACACAATTGATATAACTTTGAAACCAATAGGTCATATGTCAGAGCTTTGTTGGCCTCCCTCTGTTGAACCTGAAGGATAGAGCAGGCCTCTGCTGCAGAATGCCAGGTGCTAGTGTGCGCACCCCGGTCAACTTCTCCATGAGCCATCTGCCGGGAATTGAGCTCACTTCTGTTTTCATTTTGAAATATGTGTTGTTTGCCATTGCTGTGCCAGGTAGAATTCCAGGTGTTTCCCCATCTGTGTCTCATTTAATACTCAGAACAAACCCATTAGGCAGATATTATGGCTCCTATTTTATGGATCTGAAGATGTGAGCATCTAGATGTGAAAAAGTTTAGTTTATGGCCAAAGTGCTAATCTGACGAAGAGGAAGCCAAGAAACCTAAAGAACATCTCCATGACGTTTGTTCCTTTTTAAGAAACTGAAACAAAATAATAGATAAATCCTTTACAGAAACCTTTAATTAATTAATGTGGTGGTGATATTATAATTTTAGGAACAACTACACATATCTTATTTCAGTTGAGATTATGAAAAGCCCTTGTAATTCATTGACAAGTCAGCACTTTGAATTACATAATTGCAAATCTGGGTGACCTGAGCAATTCTAGTTGGATACAACAGTATCGTTTTAATGGTTGTTTGTCCTTTGTACATCAATATGACAAGAGCATTTCAGATATTTGTGCTGAAGTGTGTCCTCCATGGATCACAAATGCACAGGTTCATGCTTTTACTCTCGCAACCAGCACTTGTGTCAGAAAAGAGCTCGGCACCACAGGCAGATAGCCCCCCTTATTCCCCAGCTCTCCGTGACCCCGTCTTGTCTCTTCTTGGACTTCCTACATGGTGAATCAATCCTGCCATATGTACTCTTTCCTGTCGGTCTTCTTTTACTCAAACTTTTGTGTGAAATCTGAGCCGCTTGTTATATGAATGACCAGCTTGTTTGTTTTCATTACTGTATAGTCTTTCATTCTATGAATATGCAGATATAAATTAATCTGTTTACCCTTGGGTGACGTTTGCATTCTTTACAACTTGAGGCTGTCAAGACTAATGCCGCTGTGACATTTCTTGTGCACACTTTCTTGTGCGTGCATATGCGTTTCTGGTGAGCATCCTAGGGGTAGGGTTGCTGCATTATAGAGTGTGTATGTGTTCATCTTTAGCAGATGACTGCTAAAACGATTACCAGAGTGGTTGTACTGGTTTATACCCTCTCAGCGTGATGAGAGTTCTGGCTGCTCCACGTGCACACCATCATACCATGTTGCCAAGTGAGTGTGTGTGTACATATACACATACACACATATATGTGTGTGTGTTTGTATAATATGCATTGTATAAGGGTACGTATAGTAATATATACTGGTATTGTACATAAAATGTACAGCATATATATCATATATATTAGTTTATGTGTGTGTGTGTTTATATATGTGTATTTATTTTAGATGTCATCATATACTGGTTAGTTTTGAGAAAAGAATCCATCTTTCAGAGATACACTCTGAAATACTTGCTTCACATTCATACAGGGACGAGCAAGTTCACAGTGTCACAGTTGGTGAGGGTCTATAATGGTGCATGGAAGTTGATTATACTAGTCTGCCTACTTTTGTGTATGTTTGAGATTCTCCATAATAACATTGACACGTATCTTCAAAATACATCTCTCTCTCTCTCCACCTATATATTTATCTATATCTGTCCTTACCCATATCTATATCTATCTATATTTCCTATTAATTTTGTCTTTCTGGAGAACCCTAACTCATATAACTAATAAGGTTAATCCACTAATTGCATGTCTGTTTCTCAGAGGGAAATACAAAGTTTGAGTCAAAGCAATAAATCTCTAATTATGGAACTGGGGGCATTGATTGGAAGTCGGAAGCACACAGACCTGCCTTCTGTTCTGAAGTCATTCCACCTGGGAAGTGACCTTTTCTGCTTTCTGTGCATCTCTGCGGATGCTGCTTCCTAATTATGGTTGCAGCTGTGTATTGGAAGGGTTTGGGTTTGGAAGTAGGCATCGCTTGTTCCTGGCATAGAAGCCAAGTGAGATCAGAACATATTTCCATGGCTGGTGCTAAAATCAAAATGCCTCCCTCCAGAGAGTGATTATAACCCAGTTGGAGAGGCCTCACCCTCTGTCCCTGCTTTCCTTTTACTGCTGGGCTGGCCCTTGATTGTGGTTGATGCTTCCCAGATGTTCTTGCCTGCATGAGTACCTCTGTCTCCTCAGTATCACACCCCATCCCTGCTCATAGGAAAAAATGACTTGCAACAGAGAGCACTTCTCCCACCTGGCAATGGAGAGTGCCTGGGTCCTTGGGACCTCCCTGGGGGACCCTAGCCACACGTGAATGTAAATCAATGATTTTATCCTCAGATCTGCACAGGAAATATTGGTATGGAGCTCCACGGTCCTTCAGGCCCCAGAGAGACACAGATAATCAATGAAGAAAGTGCTGTGAGCTACTGAGCATGTGGTGGGCCGAACACAGACACAGACACGGGGGCTGAGAGGGGCAGTGATTCTCCAAATGATGCTCTATTAGCAGCTTAATAGCAGAGGCGGGAAGAGCCAGGGGCCCCCAGAGCAGTGTCTCCTTTGCTTACAAAGTAAATTAAACCTAGATACAGTTTTAAATATCATATAGAAAGCACATCTTCAAAAGATTTTATTATTTAAAATTTTCTATTTTATAAACATCTATGAAGCACCAACCATATTCCCAGGATTGTGTGCAGTGGCAGGGAGCACTCTATCCATTGTTCTGTTTATGTGTTTGTAATAAACTGCAGCATAATATGGATATGTGGTGCAGTGATTCCAAGGTGCATTCCACCATCGGTTTACCTAAGGAGTTACTTAACTTCCCCATGCCTCAATTTCTTCATGTGCAAAGTAGGAATAATAATGGCACCAACTAGTATGAGCTGTTTTAATGATTAAAAAAATTAATGTATTTGAAGCACTTAGCAGAATACCTACTGAATGATAGTTATCATCATTGTCCTATTTTTCATTATATTGTCATTATTCTAGAGGAGTGGTTCTCACCAGGGGACATTTGGCAGTGTCTGGAGACATCTTTGGTCTTGACACTTGGTGAAGGTTCTTCTGGCATCTAGTGGGTGAAGGTCAAGGATGCTGCCAAATAGCCTAGCATGCACAGAACAGATCCCACAACAAAAAATCATTCAGCTCAAAGTGTCACAGTGCCAAAGGCAAGATATCCTGCTCTAGAGAGAGAAAAAGGAGGGACAAGAAAACACAAAGTGAGAAATCTACAGTCTTGGAGGATATGGTTTCTAGAACATTGTTTCATTCCTCCCATAAGTAGGGAAACACCTTCTGTCATGGTCTCTGAGACTCTGGAATTCTGAGTTTTCTACTTATTCATTAAAGAAGTTGGAAACTCAGCTGTTAGGGACAAGTCTGTCTTTCCTTATGGTCCTACAGTGAGCATGGATCTCAGGGGACTGGAAGGGATAAAAATCTGGACACTTCTCCACGATGACAATAAATGCCTCCTCCAGGGCCCATCATAATGACCAGAACCACTTAATCTTCCTGCTTTACGCCTCTGAGCAGCACCGAGTAGATTTGGAACCTACATTTCTCAGGCAAAACTCGAATGTTGTACACAGAGCATGCAAAGAAGCATGAGAAAAACATGGAGGTTTTCCATTAAAAAATAGCCTGTGAGATTCATGGATACATAATAAGTATCATCTCCATGACTATAGTTGATTTCAACACTAAAATTTAACGGTTGGAAATATATTTGAAATGACAGCATTGGCCACTGGTCTTCTGGGCTATTGCCACAGGCAAAGCCTATTGCTAAATTGCTTCTATCTCCCAGTGGCCCAGTTCCAAGAATAACGAGATGTCTTATGCAGCAAGATTCCCACAACTATGCTGGAAAGAATTACTCCTGGCAATACCATAACAAATAGCTACTTGTCTCAGAGATGGAGGCTCATATACCATCACCGCACACTGGCACCCAAGCAATTCCCATGTAAAGGAATCTCGAAGAGCAGATGAGCAGAAGTGGTGCATGGCCCACAACAGAAACCCTGGCTCTGGGCTGCTTGCTTAAGGGAGATGTTGCATCATGTTAAAATATGACCCTGCCAATCTGTAAAATCGTCACCTCAACACCAGCTGCTATGACATCACAGAGGGAGGAGAGCAAAGTGGGGGACTAGCAGCCTTGCCGAAATTATGGGTCCATGTAAAGCAATGTTTCAACCTACAACTCAGCCCTACTTTTTCCTTCGTGTTCAATACTTGTCTCGTCATGGTAGCATCAGTCACCACCACAAAGTAGCAGCACCACATCCAGGGCGTATCCTTCTCCAGGGCTGTCCCATGTAATATGTGGTCCTCTCTACCCTTGGAACCATGCCTGGGCTCCCTGGACTAGAATTTGCCACTGGAGTTCCCTTCCAGGGGATGGTAAAGCAGCTGTTTCAATGCCTAGAGCTGTACCCCAACCACAAAGCTGCCAGCAGGAAGATTTAAAAGCAGGATGCGTATTGGCCTTGAAAAGCATAAATCTTTGACTCAAGCCCTGACTTCAGAAAGATAAAAATGAGATGGCCCTGGTGGCAGCTTTGGAAATTAGTCCCTAGAAGCATTTGAGAACTCTGCAATCTCTTCTTTTCCACTGTCATGTGTCTCAAGAAGGATTCTTATGCTAAACATAATTAACTATAACAACAGAAATGTAGGTGATGAAAACATACAGTTTTGTTTATCTTTGCATATTCCACGTACATATCCATAGCACTTGTCTCTATCAGTGACTCTTGATTGGCTCACACAGATTCCTCATTTTGTACAGGGCAGCCTGCCCTCCTGCACTTTTCCATTAGCATAAACTTTCTGCCTAACATCATCAGTCTTTACCATTGGGTTTACTCCTCTTCCTGCATCATTTTTCCATTGTGGAGGACAACAGACCCAGACCAGGAAGTGCACAGGTATGGCTACTGTCGCCATGCATGATCCTCAGTGAGCCATGAATCATCCTTGTCAACTGGCTTAAAAATGCATATGGAAGTAAAGAGTTACAAGTTCATCTCATTGATTTCTTTGTTCGGGTTGCCATGGTTTGCAACTCGATAAACAACCACCACAACCCCATCTCGATAAACAGAATATAAGTCCTAGCATTACCCCAAAGGTGGTCCAATCATGACCCAAGTCTCTCAGTTCTGACCTCCCTCCCATGACTGTCTTAGCATATTGAATAGGAAAAGGATAATCAGTGACAATGAGCATCTGGGGGAACGTGGTCATGAATAATGATGTCTTAGCCATAATTTCATCCATAATGACAGATGGAATTCTTGCAGCCCTGAAACACAGGAATTTTTTGATAATTTGTATTAGAACTTAAGGTAAAACTCAGCATATATATTGCCATTACCAGGCAGTCACTGTCAAGGTGTCCTACTCCTTGAATTCAAGTGCTCTACGAGCCAAGCTGCCATGTCCCATCAGTGCACACACCGCTGCTCATGCTCCAGAACGCTTTCCTCCCTGCTTTTTCCAAAAGGGGCCTGGAAACCGTTATCTGTGGTGCCCAGAGTAGTGAAGCTGACATCATACCCCTCTTCAGGTGTGAGTTAAGGAGTGGATGGTTTCAATTATCTGTCCTGTGGGGGTGCCTCACGAATCCTACAGCTGCAGCTGTCACTTCTCTTGGGAGCTTTAATTCTATTTCCACCTGCTGCTGTTGATCGCGACATGGACATCTACAGCCACCGGGGATGCAGAACGCTGGGGACAGAAGTAAGCTCTCCATCCTCCTTCACCTTCTGTGTCCTGCCTCTCACCCTCCGAACTCAACCTTCTCAGTGCTGCAGAGCCATCGTCCTGAGGGTGGTTCTTGCTGTGCTATACTCCGTGCAGAGATTTTGGAGGCCTCTGCCCTGATCACACGGTTAACTCATAGTTCCTCAGTCTGCAGGTCAAGGCCACGGATCCTTGCCTCCATTTGCCATTCCATCTCCACTCCTGCCATCCCACCTGTGGATCCCATTTGCTGAACCAGGCTCATTCTCCCACCCGGTGAATTTTCTCTCTTCTGTCTCTATTTCAGGAATGCCCTGGCTCTCTGAGCCCTTTCTGCCTACCCCGTGAGTACATTTCACGTGGGTGTCTCCTCTGCCAAGCCTGCTGGGGTGTCCCCTCCTGCACGTGGACCCCAGTCCTCTCAGCCCCCATAACACTTTATTCTTTTATGGTACTTTTGCATCTCCCCCTTAAGTTATCATGGTTCATGTACAACCTTCTCTCACTGACTGGGCCAGAGGCCCTTTGAAGTCTTAATTCTTCAGGACCTTGGTTGTGGGTGAAAACTCAGCCTTGGCGGGGAAGGGGGAGGCTGTCAAGGGAAAGTGCCACTCATTCCAACACCTTTCTTCAAAGTGATTTCCTCTTTCTCACCATCTTGAAAGTCAGCGTTTTATACTCTCCAGGTGAGTGTGGAGCTAGCAGTCACACACTGCCTTTTGTCCCTGCCCTTGGGAAGTCTTCACACAGGTCTAGCATCTCAAGGTCCTCTTTCTGCTCCTGTGGTTGTTGGTGGAATTCAGTTTCTTGTAGCTGTGGATCTGAGGGAGCCACTTTCTTCTTGGCTCTTGGCCAGGAGCTTCTCTGAACATCTAGAGGCCCCTGCAATCACCTGGATGTGGTCCACTCACAGGTCTTCAAGACATGGTGGCTTCTTCTATGCCACTGAAAGAATCTCCCACTTTAGTCTGCTAAGAGGGCTTTTTATATAATTAAATATAATTCTGAAATGACATTTTATCACCTTGGCCACATTCTATTTGTTGGAGTCCAGTCATAGACTCCATGCAACCTCAAAGGGAGGGGATTAGACGATGGTGTAAACCACTGGGGTCATCTTAGAATCCTGCCCACTACACCATGTAGATAACCATTCCCAACAGCCCCATACAAATCAGTAAACTTCTTCACAGGCATGCCCCACCCTCTTGCATTTTACTTGTTCGTTTATTCATAATGCATTTTCTGTCTTCATTAGACAGATTCTGTCCTCATCAGGCAGAGGTTTGCCTGTGAAGTCCGCCACTTTGCCTCCAGCACCTGTAACTGTGGCTGATGCATAGTAGGCATTAAGAAATATTGGCTGGATAAATGGGTGGATGAGAACAATTATTCCTCTTTATTATCCCTCAGTGAGAACACTCCTCTCATGGTGACCTCTTACTAGATGCCATGTTCCCATCTCAGTCATTATCTTTCTCCATCTTTCAGCAACATTTGATTCAGCTGGTCGTTCCCTCATTCTCAAACTCTTGTCTTTTCTTGGCTTGCTTGATAACATATTCTCTTGGGGTTTGAAACTCCTGCAGGATAAGCGGCAACTTCTCAGTCTTCTCAGCTGGATTGTCACATTGTGTGGGGCCTCCAGGACTGCACGTCCTCTGAGACTCCACACGTGTCCAGGTGATTGTCTCCAGTGCCAGCCAGATGACAAAGGGACTCTCTCAGAACCCAGCCAATGGGATCCCTTTAAACCTCATACCCTGTATGTCCCTCTGCTGCTTCAAAGACCCCCAAAGTTTCTATTTGCAGAATGACGTGCCAACCCTTGCAGTGGCCTCCAAAACCTAATGTGATGAGGTCCCACGTGAGGCAGGCTTTTCCGTGCCTGCCCCTGTTGGGAACGCTCTCCCACCTGCCCCTGCCTGCAGGGCTGACCCCGGCATATCATTCGGGTCTCTATTGGCACTTCTGACTCCATTAGGAGAGAGCTACCCAATGGCTCCACATAACCTCCCCTTTAAAAGTCCTCTGCGCACCCTGTACTGCCGTTCGATGTTTTAATCTCTATTCTTGTTGTATTGATGTGTCTATTTATTTGCTATCTCCCTCCCTACAAGGATGTGAGTTCCAGGAGAGCAGAAGCCTCCCCCATCAGTCTTGTTCATAGTGTATCCCAGTGCCTGACACAAGGCGGGTGCTGATGAAAAACTCATTGGCAGCCTCAATAAATGGATAAATGCCGGAGTCCTGGGTCTGTTGGTGTAGGCGGGGGTCCCTGCTCTGCCAGGAGCTGATGGACATGCACTCACAGCCACTTAGAAGCAGCCTTGGAGGTCAGAGTAGGATTCCTGGATTGTCCTAGATTCTGTGATAGGGGCATACAGTTTTCAGGGATAAATAAAGGCAATTCCAGTGTTAACATTTCAGATGTTATACCATATAGGACAGTAATCCAACATTACCTGGTAGAGAAAAGGATAAGAAGAGTGTTTTCGTGTGTCTCTACATCTCCAGACTTTGTGTGTGTATGTGAGTTAATCCTTCGTTTTTTTCTGTTAACCAAGCTCTTTTGTCCGTTAAACAAAATGCGCCTCGCCACAAAACTAGTCTTATCCATGGTATCAGAGGTGGGGGCCACATCCATGATTCAGATCCGCTGGAATCAGAACAGCATCTGTAGATGCTGAATCATCACAGCATTGAGCCCCAAAACTTGTCCATGGTATCAGAGGCAGGGGCCACACGTTTGGGACAGTGGAGTCTGTCACCACTAGAGAAATGTCTGTTCAGGTTTGAGCACAAACAGATGCAGAAAGAGAATGTGGAGCCCCCCTCCTTTCTAACGACACAGAAATCATCCTCTTGCTCACGTAAAAGTATTAAAGTCACTCTCGCTTCAATAATTTTTGTTGGTTTTGTAGGAAAAAAAATGCAAACGTTAAGTCCAGCCATTATATCAAAGCTTAGCTAAACATTCTGATGACGGATGCATCTGTTTATCTAATAACTTGGAAGTTTCTTAGGGATCCTGGCTGCTTTATCGGAACGAATCGTGGATGACACAGTCAATTTATTTTGGTATCCTGTCTCCAGCAGTCTTCAATACATTGCCAGTCTCTTCAGAGGGAGGCAGAGTCTTGGTTCCAGAGTTCAGGATGCTCTTGCTCTGCAGGGAATGCTCTCTGCGTCCCAGCTGGGCAGTGGTTTAGACCTTGAATGTGATGGTTAATGGGCCTTGAGATGTGGCCATGCTGAGCATCTACAGGCACTGTTCTGATTCCAGTGCTGCTTATGTGATCCACGCTTTCTGTTTCTGCGGAATCTGGATTAATATTTTATTGTGACGTAAATAGCTACAGCAACAATATATTCTATGCTCTATGCAACCCTGGATGGGGAAGCACTTTCTTTTCATCCCCTCTGATCTCTCAAACTATAGTTTTTCAAATTTGAAGAGGGAATCCTTGGCCCTAACTATCAGGTTTATTTCCCCACTGGCTGACAGTTGCAGGGCTGTCCATCGCTTCTAAGAAGTGCCAGGAAATCGAGTGTCCTCTTCTTCAGGGAGCGTCTATGCGGGCTGACAGATCTGGAATTTAGTCCTGGAGTGTAAATGCTGATTCACAATCCACCATCCTGTAATATATTTCAAATTATTTGTTCATTTTAAAGTCATGCGCTAGGAGGTCATGACACTCCCAAGTCAGGATGTCACCACTGAGCTTCTGCTCTGTTCATCTCCACTTGTCCTGTTTCCTTCTCAGGAAGAGTCAGTGTCATTTCTAAAACTTGATCATTTAAATCAGCATCATAGCTTCCAAGATACTTCCAAGGATAATTTGGGATTTTGCAAATATAAAACAAAGATCCTTCTTTTTTGCATTTCTCCACCTGGAAAGAATACTTTGTTTCCTCTTTTGAAGGTGAGTTGCCAGTAGGGGAAAAACTGACATTTACACATTCCACATCCATTCTTTCCACCACCACCTCTGACCCCAGGAAACCACTGAGCTGCTTTCTATCACGATAGATGAGTTTGCTTTCTCTAGAATTTTATATAAATGGAATAATATATTATGTCCTTCTTTTTGGTCTAGCTTTTTTCACTCAGCATAATTATTTTGAGGTCTATCAAGGTTGTTGCATATATCAATACTTCATTCCTTTTCATTGCTAAAGAGTATTACATGGTATGGATGCATAAAAGCTTATTTATCCAATAATCTGCTGATGGACATTTGGGTTGTTTCCACCTCATGGCTATTACAAATAAAGTAGCCATAAACATCTGTGTGCAAGGTTTGTATACACAGACACTTTCCCTTGAGTAAATGCCAAAGAGTGGAATGGCTACATCATAAGGCAGATGTAGGTTTAACTTTTTTTTTTTTTTTTTTTTTTTTTTTTTTGTGGGGAAGACCAGCCCTGAGCTAACATCTGTTGCCAATCTTCCCCTTTTTGCTGAGGAAGACCGGCCCTGAGCTAACATCCGTGCCCATCTTCCTCCACTTTATATGGGACGCCGCCACGGCATGGCTAACAGGCAGTGCGCGTCCGCGGGCGCCTGGGATCCGAACTCGCGAACCCCGGGCTGCCAAGCGCGGACTAAACCGCTGCGCCACCGGGCGGCCCCGTAGGTTTAACTTTTTAAGAAAGAGACACATTCTTTTTCAAAGTGGTTGTTCTGTCATATATTCCAATCAGCTGAACATGGCACCCACATCTTGTTTCTGATCTTAATGTTAAAGCATTCAATCTTTCACCTTAAGTATATTACCCGTACTGTGGCTTTTTAACAGATGCCCATTATTGGATTGAAGAAGTAGCCTCTATTCCTAGTTTGCTGAAAGCAAATGATTTCCATGAAAAATGGATGTTGGGTTTTGTGAAATGCTTTCTACGCTTTTACTTAGATGTTCATGTGGCTTTTCACCTTTAGTTTGTTCATACGATGAATCACACTGATTGATTTTTGAATGTGAAACTGGCTTTGCATTCTTGGGATAAATCTCAGTCACGATGTATTTTATATATTGTTGAATTTGATTTGCTTTTTTGTTGTCATTATTTAGAATTTTTACTATTCCACTTTCATGAGGTCTGCAGTCTTCTTGTAACAGCTTTGACTTATTCTTTGGTGGCCTTATAAAATGAGTGGGGAAGCACTGCCTCCTTTTCAATTTCCCAGTTGTGTTTCTATAGAGTTGTAATTATTTCTTCATTCAGTGTTGTTAGAATGCACCAGTGAAACCATCTATTCCTGATATTTTCTCTGAGGGGAAGTGTTTAACTACAAATTCAGTTGCTTTGATAGACATGGGGATGATTCAGGGTATCTCTTTATTCTTGACTGCATTTTGGTAGTCTCTGTCTTTTAGGAGATTTGTCCATTTCATGTAAGTTGTCGAATTTACCGACATAAAGTTGTTCATAATATTCCCTTATTATATTTTAAAAATTCTAATTGTGGTAAAATACAGGTAACATGAAATTTACCATCTTAACCATTTTTAAGTGTATAGTTCAATAGTGTTAAAAATATTCACATTGTGCCACCAATCTTCAGAACTCTTCATCTTACAAAACTGAAACTCCAAACTAAAGTATACTTCTTGTAGTCAGTGTGTATTTGGGTCTAGCGTTTTGATCCTATCTGACAACCACCGCTTCCTAATGGGGATATTTAGTCCACCACGTTCACTGGGATTATTGATTTGGCTAGGTATCTATCCATCATCTTATCATCTGTGTTTCATTTGTCCCATCTGTTCTTTGTTCTCCCTTTCCTATTTTTCTGCCTTCCTTTGGATTACCTCAATATCTTTATGATTACATTTTATATTTGTTCTTGTCTCATTATCTATAATTCTTTGTTTTATTACTTTTGTGGTTTAGGGTTTACAATATAAGTTTAATTTATCCCAGTCTACTTTCAGGTGATATTATACACTTCACATATAGTATAAGAAACTTAAAATAGTGTAGTTCCTATTCTTTCCTCTGGCATTTTGTGCTATGTTTGCCATACATTTTAATTTTATATTTGCTATAAATTCCACACTGCATCATTATGTTTTTGCTTTTATGTTTTTTGTTAAATCCTCTTTAAAAGAGGATTCTCTTTTCAATGAAGTGTTCTTCATTCTTTTGCTGTAGATCCACGTTCCCATCTAGTCATTTTGCTTCTCCCTGAGGAGATTTCCTTAATATTTCTGGTAGTGCTGTTCCATTTGTGATAAATTCTTTCAGCTTTTTACATCTGAAAAGTATTTATTTCACTTTTACTTTTAAATGATTTTTTTCCTCTGGATATAAAAACATAGGCTGACAGTTTTTTCTTTCAGTATTTTAAAGACGTCACTACACTTTCTTCTTGCCTGTGTTACTGCTAACAAGAAATCTGCTCTGATAGTAATTGTGTTACTCCTTATATAATTATATATTTTCCTCTGGCTGCTTTTAAGATTTTATCTTTGTCATAGATATTTGTAGTTTGATTATGGAGTGTCTCGGTACAGTTTTCTTCAGGTATTTTGTTCTTGTGTCTCATTGAGTTTCTTGAATCTGTTTGTAGTTTTTACCAAGCTTAGGAAAAAATTTGGTTTATTAGATCTTCTTCTTCCCTTCTTTCTTTTTCTCTTTCTCTCCTTCCCTTCCTCCCTCCCTCTTTCTTCCTTCCTTCCTCTCTCTCTGTCTCTTTTGTTCTTCTTCTTGTTCATCTTCTTTCAGGCACTTCAATTATCTCTATATTATTCTGCTTATATTTGTCCCAGAGCTCACTGATACATTTTTTTTTAAATTCTCTTTTCTCTGTGTTTCATTTAAAGTTTACAGTAATGTGTTTTCTTCTGTAATGTCTTATCTGCCATTATTCCTATCTGAAATATTTTAAAATCACACATGTTGCATTTTTTTTATCTCTAGAAATTTGATTTGGGTCCTTGAAAAGTCTTCCACGACTCTGCTTAGCACTTGAACACGTGGAGCACAGTTATCATGATCATTTCAAGACGTTATCTGCTAATCCTAACCCTGTGTTAGTCCTGAATCGGTTTCAATTGATTGGTTTTTCTCGTTCTTATGGGACATGTTTTCCTCTTTATTTGAAAGCTTTGGGAATTTTTATATGATGCAAGGTACTGTGGTTTCATCTTGTGTGCTGGGCAATTTTGTTTTCTTATAAATATCCTTGAGCTTTGTCTTGAAATGCCATTAATTTACTTGTAAATAATTTGATGCTCTCATGTCTTGCTTTTAAAGACTGATCAGTCCGTCTAAGACAGTGGTTTTCAACTAGGGATGGTTTTGTCTTCAAGGAACATATGGCAGCATCTCTGGGGGTTATGGTGTTGGCATCTAGTGACCTAATATCAGGGATGCTGCTAAACACCCTACAATGCCCAGGACCAGCACCCGTGACAAATAATTACTCAGGTCAAAACGCCAACAGCGCTAAGACTGAAAATCACGGGTCTGCGCTAATCATTCTTCGTGACCTAGACAGGACCCTTCTTTGTACTTTGCCCAATATCCCGTACATTATGAGTGTTTCTTGTCTAGCTGTGGGAACAGGCACTATCCTCAGTCCTGTGTGAGTTTCTGACACTGTTTCTCTAATTCTTTCAAGAGGTTCTTTCCCCAGCCTCGAGCAGTCTCCCCACAGGCATGTAAGTTCATTGGTACTCAGCTGAATGCTCCTCAGGGACCTCCTGCAGCTCCCTCGGTGCTGTCTCCTCTCTGGTACTCTGCACTGGGAATTCTACCTGCCCTTGCCCACCTGGACTTACAACTTCTTCTCAACCCAGACACTCTGCTGGTCTCCAGTGCGGTCTGGAAACTATCTCAAGGCAGCAAGCTGGGATAAGTTTAGGATTCACATCATTGCTTTCTCATCACTCAGGGATCATTGCTTGATTGTCCAGTCTTGACAATGTATGTTTCATATATTTTTGTCTGTTTTTTCTATTCTTTAGGAGAGAGTAAATACAGTAACTTTTTAGACAGGAAGTGGCAGTTGCTCTCATATATTTATTTATCATAACAATCTTATAAAGAAGGCTTTTCTTTAGTACATTCTATCTCTCATGGAAAAATAAATTATTAGCTTGCTTATACATATGACACAAGAAAATGTTACTTTAACTAGTGACCTATCTATTCAACTCCACAGACATTAGAAAAATTCAAAGACTGATGTTAATATAGTACAATACTTTCAAAGTTATACTTAAAATGCTTTATTAGATGATTAAATATGTTTTTATCTTTAAGATCTGAGTTGTTCATCTGGGTTGAATTTAATTTTTACTAAATAAAATGAAATGAATAAGAAAATTTGATCTTTAAAGTTGCAGGGCAAAATTTTTAAGAAAAGATAAAAGAGAGTTCGATAAAAAAGTTAACGTAGTAAGGGGCCGCCCAGTGGCGCAGCGGTTTAGTTCGCGCTTGGCAGCCCAGGGTTCGCAGGTTCGGATCCCGGGCGCCCGCCGACACACTGCCTGTCAGCCACGCCGTGGAGGCGTCCCATATAAAGTAGAGGAAGATGGGCACGGATGTTAGCCCAGGGCCAGTCTTCCTCAGCAAAAAGGGGAGGATTAGCAACAGATGTTAGCTCAGGGCTGGTCTTCCCCACAAAAAAAAAAAAATAAAATAAAGTGAACGTAGTATGTACTAGTCGACAGCAGAAAACAGTAAATGTCCTTGGCTTTAGGACACGTCTTGAGTCCTTGGGGCTCATTGTCTTCTGCCAGCGCTTTGGTTTTTAGTTTCTTAGAGAATGACTCAGAGAGGGGCGATGTTATGTTTATGTTCATGAAACCATAAACTGCCATCAACATAAAAATAAATTGGAGGAATCTGGCCCTTTAGTCCTGTCCAAGGTACCCCCCCTCCCCCCACAAATCATTCTTGTGGAACATTGCTTTTGCTTCTTTTAATCTTTGAGTTGTCTGTTTGGGGTGTGCGTGTGTGTGTGTGTGTGTCTCAGCCTAGAAAATCCCCCAGGGAAGGTCCAACACATCAAACTCCTCCTGGAATTTCATGAGGACGTAGAAGCAGGGAGAGAAGCTTACGGAGGAAGCAGTGCCATGGTGCTCAACCACATCTCCAAATCCTGAGTTGAACCAGACTTGTCTTGTTAAAACTAGCCTTTTTTCACATCCTTTCCTCAAGACCTAGTTACAACCTACTAAATAATTTACACAGAGATGTCAGTCAAACACTAAAAGCCCCCTTAGTGATCACATAACGTTTCTCTTTACGTTGTGTTGGCTTTAAAGAGACTCAACCAAGGGCACAATTCTTGCTTGCATGTAAATTCACATATTTACATAAAGCTGTCATTATTTTAGTACTAAAGTCAGGTCTATGTTATTACAAAAGAGTTTACTCAACTTGATAATTAAGTTTAGATGTGGAAATAGTAACAGATTCGGTTTTAAGAATTCAAAAATTGCAAACGTTATAAGACATCATGCTCACAATCCTTCAGTAGCTTGCTTTCCTGCCTCTCTGTAGCAGGCAGAGGGCTAACATTGGTCCCACCTCAGTCCACGCTCCTCCCGTGCTCTGGAAGGTTGGAAGGCACAGATTCAGTGACTTTAGCATTATCTGTGCTTTGGCACTTTCTGGTTGTTTATTGAGCTGAAGAAATTAATCCAACTCTAATAAAACCACAGATGTTAATTAGTTCTACTTGTTGAACTGCTCCCGCCTTGATATATTACAAAGACTTGGATAAGACGTACTGTGGGAATTTGTAGAATTTGATGACATTTGTGTCCGTGTTCACTTGTGTGCATTAAAAAAAAATCCGGGGGCCGCCTGGTGGTGCAGCAGTTTAGTTAGTGCTTTGGCAGCCTGGGGTTCGCGGGTTCGGACCCCTGGCGCCCGCCGACGCACTGCTTGCCAAGCCATGCTGTGGAGGCGTCCCATATAAAGTGGTGGAAGATGGGCATGGATGTTAGCCCAGGGCTAGTCTTCCTCAGCAAAAAAAAAAAAAAAAAAAAAAAAAGAGGAGAATTGGCAGCGCATGTTAACTCATGGCTGGTCTTCCTCACACACACAAAAAAAATTCTGAATGAGGCTTCAGGCAGGAACAGTAAGGGAGAAAGCATCGCAATCTAACCTAGTAAGAATTCAAATGCTTTGACGCCAGCTTGCTTCAGATGCTTCCTTCACTCCGCGGGTCAAGCTCCCCTCTCCTTGGACACAGTGCCTGGATGCATAAGTAAACACTTGTGTCGTCACAAGTGTTTTGGGGGAGACCTGGGAGCTAGTAATATGGATACCCATCCAGGCCACGGGACAATTCCCTAGCAAAGAGGAGCTGTTTGCTGGATCAGCACATCTCTCCCAACCCCATATGACCCTTCCCCTGGCTGGACCTGAGATCCAGCCTCATTGCCTAACGAAAGGCCAGATTTTCGTGTGGGCAGTTTCATGGAGATGGCCACACAGCGTGAATCCCAAGGGGCCTGAGCCCCCACTATGTGCACTGGGAGACTGATGGTCTGTTGGCATGAAGGAAACTGGAGCCCAGGGCAAACAACTGGTGGGGTTGGCTGTTCCCACCAGTGCAGGAGTGTCAGAGGGATGACGGGAAACAAATAAGCCCAGCGCTCCTGCTCCACAACAAATCTCCAAAATGCAATCTCCTATTGAGAGGAAAATGCTGAACAATAATTCTGATACCCCTCAGAGCAGTATCTCTGGGGTCTTCAGCATCTGTAAGTGACAACACGGGATTGTAACTTCATGGTAAGTTCGGGACTTTATAATGTTAAGTAACAACATGATATTGAAAGTGACAAGCAGAGAGTGCCTGGTCCCCATTGAATACTAATTGCCGCGGTAGAAAGAAGTCTCAGGGTCATAAAAGCTGTCGTCTATTGGCCTGCATTTCTATTGCACACAGATCGGTTACATTCCTCCTCCACATATGTTTCAAATCAAGCAAGGGATACAAACGAAATATATAACTCCACGTCTCTCTTACATTTGGCTCAGAGGGACACTGACAGCAGCCCCATCCCAGCTCCCTTTGTGCTGCTGGACTTTCTGGAACAGAGGGAGGCTGCAATTGGTCCAGATCTCCTTCGCTGGAGCCAGGGGAGGGGATCATGTGATGTTACCAAGCCCTGATGCTTGCACATCTCTCCCACCTGCTCCATACCTGACTTTCTCTGATCCAGGACCATAGTTCCCGGTGGATCCAAGGGAGCACGCTTTCCCTCCGCCCCTGCATGAAAGCACATGAGGATTGCCTGACTCAGTCTCCCTTCCATCCTGGAGACTCTTTGACCATTTTACCCCATTAGCAACGAGAGCATCTGCTCACAGGCTAGTTTTCTCTCTCATTTATTTGGAGAGATGCCCTTTTCTTCCACCCCCTGAAGCAGGAGTAAGAAGCCTTTTCAGCATCACTTAACTTTGAGATGAGGCTGCCGCAGCACACTCAGATCATATGACTGTTTTGTTTCGTAGCCAAGAAAATTATTTCAGAACAAAACCTGTCCAATCTGAATGTTTCTTTTTCTTTTGCCACAATCTTTTTGGCAATCCATTTTGATGTGTTTGTGGACGCAGGTGCTGGTAGGAGGAAACTTGAGGGTCCAGTGGTTCATGTGTAGCCTGGTAATTATTGCTCAGGAATAACTCCCCTCGGAGCATGGGAAACAGGCGGGCTGGGCAGCCTCATTTCCTCCTGCTGGGTCTCCAAGCAGAGTAAAGCGTAAATCTGATGGAGCTGAAGTCTGATGGAAAAATGGTACTGTTCCCTAGAGTAACATCTGTGGTGTGGACCCCAGGCAGCCTTCACCTGGGGTGCAGGTGAGATTCCCCAGCAAAGAGGAGCACACCCACCTGCCAGCAAATGTGGTCAGAGTAGCGTCTCCTCACATTCTGAATGAAGCTCTACGAGAATGGTTTTGTAGTTTTTTGTAGTTATCTAGTACTTATGACCTATGCTTTCACCTCCTAATTTTGGCTATTTGCTCTTATATGAAGGAAGAGTGTCTGTTTCCATGAAGTGTTGCCAACATGCATCACCTTGGGAATTTTCTCACTCTAACTGGAATCGCACCCTGCGATTTCAGTCCCATAGCTCAGCTCTGTGTAAGGGGAACATTCTATGTGTTGACATGACATATATACCAAATCTTTTTGGTTCCAGGACTTGAAAAATTCTAACATTGTGGTTTACAACTTTGATATCATTATTATTATTTTTGGAAACCGCGTCAAATGTTGGGAAAATGAAGAAGGAAGCCCCTTCTTTGACCCATGGTAAGGGAAGTGCTGTAGTATTCTGGGAAACACGAACACACAACAGGCAGTTATACCACCTGGTTTTCTTCTCCAGTCTAGCTAGACTTCCCCATGTGGTGGTCCCAGCCAGAGGAGCCCAAGCCTTCCACTGGGGACCAGACACTCCTTAAGAAGCACAAGTGGTTCACCTTCCACTCCTTTATCTCTGCCACTAGAGCAATGGTCAGCAAACTTTTTTGGTAAAGGGCCAGACAAATATTTTCAGCTTCATGGGCAACATGGTCTCTGTTGCAGCTACTCAACTCTACATGTCATGTCACAGCAGCCATAACCAAATGAATGGATGGGTTTGCCTGTATTCCAATAATGCTTTATGTACGGACTCTGAAATTTGAATTCCATATACATTTCGTGTGTCAGAAAATCTTCTTCTTCTATTGTTTTTTAAACATTAAAAATGTAAAACTCATTCTTAGTGTGTGGGCCAAACAAAACAAGCCTTTCTGCCAATGCCTACAAGAGACTAACGTGAGAAGAAAATAGCTGTGCCTGTTGGGCACACCTTCTTAAATGCTTCTTTCCCTGTGTTTGGGATCTCAGGCTCCAATGAGAATTCTGTTTGTGTGCAGATGGCCACTGAGATGCCATTAAGTGGTAACTATAATTTTGATTAATATAGCTAAATTGGGCTCCTGTGAGCAAATGCAGCCAGAATAGTGATCTAAATGTTTATATTGAAAATTAACTAGGTGAGATGTCTATATAGTGTTAAAAAACCTTGTTAAACCACAGATGGGTTTACTGATAAAACTTTTTTTTTTATTGTTGCTGTTTTTGAGAATGAAGTCGTTTTGTTTTAAACTAGGTCAAATTATGTTAAGACATATTACTGAAGTAGCACCTTAAATTTTGAGTCCTTAATTTATGTGAGAATATCTTTCCATTTGGAATCTGTTGTCTTATTTCTCTCTCTTTTATATATGATAAATCTCATGTCTTCTGGTTTGTTGTCTCTAATCTCATGCCTTGAGAGGTCCTTCCTTGGCACTTTTCCATTGCTTTTACTGGGAAATGCATATTCATAAGGTAATTTGTGATTTTGAAAAGATTCCAGTATGAGGAAGGGGAGGAAAGATTTCTTCCTTGAGTCTTGTATCAAAATTTACTTTAAAAATCCTCAGTCTAAGTCCCTGTAGTGTCAGTAGCCATCCACTACCCTCATCGTTGAAATTTTGAATTCTTCAGAAATGTTCAGAACATGTCAAGCTACATTTTTAATTTTGCTTGACGTAGTTTTAAAAAAAGATACACTTTATGCAGATTCTTGATTCAACTGGTTGGAAATTTCTATTGAACTACTTTTTTGGTTTATCACCTTATATCAGGAAGAAGACACAATTCTCATTTTATGGAAATGTTTGGGAAAGGATATATTTGAATCAAAGGTTTTCATCTTTTCCTGTTTCCTGCAGCACTCTGAGAAAACTACAAAAGCAGAATAAACTTCAGAAAAGAATGCTGAAGATAAATTTCAATATTAGTTTCAGGGTGATGCTCTAGAGCAGTCTGACTTTTCTTGCTCATGTCTGCTGCAATCCTCATTTCCCTGAGAACTCTGTTTTATGGTGTCTCTGCGTAGCAGCAACAAGCCTTTCGGGATACAGCTGTCGTGGTGCCAGAAGTCCCTAATGAGTCCTCCTTTCTGAGGCTACAGGCAGGCGAGTCTGTTAGCTCAGTTGGTTAGAACACGCTCAGGACAAAGCCAATGGCTGGGGAGTCATCGTTGTGCTGATGGGTTTTCTGTTTTGCTCTGTTCCTTTGTCACCGATCTCACCGCTGAAAACTTCCAGCTCTCTCACAAACACATGCCTTTGGTCACAGGGGGGACTGGGTTGGATATTGCGGCTGGACCAGTTCAAATCCATCACCCCAGTGGGAAATGACTCAACCACATGGCTTGGTGGCCCTGATCCTCTCAAGTCATCCGTGTGGACAAAGGCAGCGCCATCATCGGTAATGAAGTGCGGCTGCCAGGGTGCTTTCTGTCTTGCTAAGCTGGGCTCACACACTTATCCCTTTCCCTTCCTCTTGCATTGTTTTCTCCATCATTTTAAGCATCATTAAGAAATGGGCAATATTCGTTTATCATTTTGAATTGCGCAATGCTGAAGCTATCTGTCAACATTCTGGAGAAGTTAAAACACAATTATTCCAATAAGGAATAATTCCAATCCATAATGTTTATACACATTTTTTCTAGCCATATCCATGAGCGCTCACTCACAAATAGCTATAGTTTATTTTTGGCCCCAAATACTTATTTATTAAATGTGATCACATGTGAAGCATAGCTTACATAGGTCAGCAGAATTGTTCATATTTATGCAATTTTACCAAATAAAATCAGATCTATTGATTTGAATCTAACTTAAAGACATTCAACATTGTTTGTTACACTATTTCTCCCAGATGTCTTCATTCAGAGAGTTTATAGATGTGTTTTTCAATTACTTACACTTTATAAATTTCTATGACCATCTCCATTTCCCATCTTCATTTCTTAGGGTTGTGTCGGTTCAAAATGACAGAGGGAGGAAGGGAGCTTCCCTCCCATGTCACGGTGCTTGCCAGGGCGCATTTCCCGGACCCTTGGAAGTTCCCAGTGGCCGTGGGGACTGGGGTGTGGTTGGTGAAGCACTGCTGCTGCTTCCAGGCTCCTGAGCATACCCCTCCCCTTGTGAGCCTCCCTGTACTCCTCCCCCACAGCTGGATGCAGTTTCCTGAAGGGGGCTGAGGACCTTGGGGATGGACTGCCACAAAGCAGAAGACCCTATGTCCCTGAAATTCCGTATGGGAGGCCACCCCCCAACTGCATCTGCCTTACTGGCTTTGGAGGACACCATTTTCTCCTTCGGCCACAGGGGCAGTTCGGGTGGGACTCAACATCCTCTGCTGGTGTGGGCTGACTGTCTTAGACTGAGGACATCAACTGACCACCGTGCAGGGTGCTTGTGTGCTCCTTGGGCAGTGACACACCCAGGCACAGACAACGAAGCCTGATTGTCATGGCACTGCCCTGCTCTCCCAATTCTCATGTCTGGCTCCCAGCTGGTGTCTAGCTCCCAGCCCAGCAATCCCAATGTGGGTGGTCAGTCAGCACCCGATCTCTTTTCTCCTCATTCGTATGGTTTCATCTCCAAGCCCTGCTCAACCTATGGGCCTTTCTTTTCCCTCCTTGAAAGCCTAACTAGAAGAAAAAGTCAACAAACAAAGACACATCCAGAAGCTGTTTCTTTCTCTTTGCAGTATAGTTAGGATGCTGTATAACAATCCTAATTTCCTCCAAGACTGACAAGGAAAGAGTCATTATAAAGAAGTAATGATGGGTTCCAGGTAAAATTGTGAACTGGAACAGGTTTCTTCTCTCCAAAATTCCCACTAAACCTACAGTAAATGTATTTTTCCTCCTTTTTGTGGAGAACCATAAGTCCTCTATGGTATAAGCCGCTGTTGTGCCCCCGTCATTGCGGCCAGCCCTAACCTTGACTGTCACAGAGATTGTGAGGATGGTGATCCAGGCAGGGAAACAGCTTGGAGGAACAGTGAGGATGACATCTCGGAGGGCATGCCATGGTGCAGGACGGAGGGTGGGTTCAATCGGGAGAGCTAGGAAGTAATCCCAGA
Source organism: Tapirus indicus (assembly GCA_031878705.1). Taxonomy (NCBI): domain Eukaryota; kingdom Metazoa; phylum Chordata; class Mammalia; order Perissodactyla; family Tapiridae; genus Tapirus; species Tapirus indicus. The sequence continues at coordinate 142,060,067 of CM062921.1, forward strand.
GTGACAGGCAGGCTCTCTTCACTGTGTGACAAGCCAGGAGTGGAAACCTGGTCTGAACCCTGAGATGGACCATTAAGGAATCTAATCAGTCTCTCAATCTGTGATCAGTCTAGGATCAGATTTCAGATTTTCATCCAGAGGTATCACATTGGTTTTCACAGGGAGAATGCACAGTGTATGTGTATTAATGCATGTGTATTCTTGTGTGTGTGCAAATGATTGTGTTTCTGGGTGGGTGCATAGGTGTGCATGTGTCTGTTGGAGGGAAGAGTGGAGGTAGCCTTTTATACAGAAAATCCAGTTAGGAAATGACTATAGCCATATAGAGGAGAAATTATGAAGACTCTAACTATGATAAGTATAAATTGCCACACCATGGTAGAGACACATGTGAGAGAGAGAGGAGGAGTTCAATTACTCAGAACTTTGTTGCTTATTAGGTACAGTGGCTGCACAATTACCATCTGGGCCTGTCACAGTGCCTGTTATACAATGGACAATTGATACACAGGTATTGAGCAGATGAAACAGTACATTAATTTTAATTCATACTAAAGCTTTTAAGTTTCCAATTTTCCAACATCTGGGGAAAGATAATAAATGTTAATATACACATTTTTTCAGGACTCTATTTCTCTTGTATAGTGCACTGCAGTGAACTTGCAAAACACAGTTTGTAAATAAGCAAGAATTTAAGCATCATTGAAATTCAGTGCATGCTATTCTAAGAAAATCTGTGTTTCTCTTCTTTTTAATTATGATCACACACCTGTGTCCAACTTGAGCTTCGAGGCCTTGTTCACTCTGTAAAAACTGCGAAACACTCATTTGTGCCTTGTCTTGCAACCTGCTTGGGAGACTCACGTGAATCTAGGGTCTGCCATTGCATGACTAAAATTGAAAAATAGGTATCTCTTGATAATCAGTCTACTATGAGAGGAAATACGTTTCCATCCAATAGGATGTTTTCCTATAATACTTCCAAGATTAAAAATATCCACTAATATTTGCTCCATAAATATTGATTATAGGGTCACTCTTGGGTTTTCCTCATTGTGTGTTTCCTGATTTCTCCCACTAGTGATATAAAGAATTGACATCAGACCCACCGTGCTCAGTCTAATCATGTTAAAAAGGATGCTTCAAATCATGCTTTTCCTCATTGTAGCTACTTTTTTTGTAAAGTATTGAACACAAGCCATTACCATTTTCTATGGTAAAAGACAAAAAGCAGCTCCTCCAAGAGCTATTGGAAGTGTCCAGCTTCTGCTCTCCCAGTGAAGAGAAGGCATCTCATAAATGTGTCCTAACCTAACACAATTCTGGGATAGAGCAAGACCAGATGGTGTTAGCATGTATCAGAAGCACTGGGCTCATGAATCTTCCACAATCTCCCTTCTATGCATTGCCTTGTCACTACGTAATAATTGCCAGATAGAGGCCTATATCTTCCCAACCTCAGTGTGTCTAAATCCTCACTGGGATCATGGTTGATTCCAGAACAATTCTCTTGGTTTGTGCAGGCCCAGCCACTGTTTCTTTCAGTAGGAAGGGGCAATTCATATGTTCGTGGGGGCTTGCTCTGGAGCGCTGTGGGAGTGCAAACCCCAGATGTGAGTTAGCAGTTGACATGCGCAAGTGCAAAATGGTGACATAAATGTTGTGATATAAGACAAAGGGAACTCCTAAGGTCTGGAGGGGGATTGTGTGTATAATCCTGATGTGAATTGGGAACCCCTGGAAGGGAGGAGCGGTTCTCCTTTGCTGCTGGCGGATTGGACTTTAGCTGTGCCAGGTGGAATGATTTAGGTCTGTACTGTGGAATTAGGGAGGACAACATTTATAGAGACAGGAAATTGAGGAGCTTGGAAGAGCAGATCCCAGGTGGGGAACATGAATGCCCTGGAAGGAGATATAAAATTGGAGCGGAAGTGAGTATATAGATGCATAATAACTAAGGTTTGGGGGTATGATCCCAGAAGTACAGACCAAGTTTATGAAGCAGTGTGGAAAACTGACCTAAGTGAATTCATCCTCTCAGCAATTGTCAGTTTTTTGGATAAACACAGCCCCTAGCACTTAAAAACTGGCAGGAGAGTATGTCCCTTCTCCAAGGTCTTTGCCACCAGGTTGCGACCCAAGAAAAGACAGTCTTAGTATCAAGTTTGCAAATGACACAGTTATTTTTTGGCATGCTTGCACAAAATCACTTGTTCAACCTGTTCTAATAGCTGAATAAAGCTCCAATCTTTGTCTTCTGGAGCTCCAACTAATACTTTGTGTGAAAATATTGCTCAGAGGTGGACCCAAGGATACCGTGACGCTAGGACCAGCCATGCTTGGAGTTGCATAAGAGGGAAGAGTCCCGATGAGGTAGAGGGATACAGGACCAGCCTGGCTTCAGATAATGACGTGAGGTGATGAGTTTGCCAAACCTGCAAGATGTCATTAGGGTTCAGGGAGTGACAGGCATGAGGGCATACGTGAGTCCTGCCAGGTCAAGGACAAGGTATTGAACAAAAACCCAAGAGAAGCATGGGCTGATCGTGTACGAGGCTCAGAATCCCTGGCCCGGGAACTGGAGAACAAGCAGGTACCGTTTATACTCCTGAGCAGTGAGGGGCCTGAAAACCAGATCAGAGAGTGGATGCAAGAAGGAGCCAGAACATTCCAACAGAGGAAGGCAGTGAGAACATGTTAGCTAAACCCTGGCATCCAGGACTCAAGGTGCATGAAGCAGGAGGTCAAGATAGGGCAGGTTCTCAAGATGGTACACAAGCAGGGAGCTGCAGGGATCATGTCTTTCTCGCTCGGCTTGTGTGAGATCTGAAGTTTGTTTTAAGAACACAAAACGTGGTACAAAGAAGAATATTTGTTTTGAATGATAAAATAAAAATAAATCACAACAAATTATAATTTAAATGGAAACACACTCATAAACACACATGTATATAAATGAATAATTGAATGAACTGCTACATATCTTCTGTTTTACTTTTCTGTAACTTTGGGGTGCATAGTATTTGATTACCTTTTTAAATGATACTGAATTACTACATATTTTCTATAGAAAAACTAGAAAGATAATTTAGTTTTTGCTTCAACTTGGTTGTTATAAATGTATTTTTATTACTGAACATGGAAATAACATAAAACATGCAACTTCACATGAGGACTCACTCGCCATTTGTACTATTGACGTGAATGTGTGCCCTAGAATACTGATAAATTCTACTTCATGAGATTTCCTTCAAAAAGGAAAAAAGTTATGAACATATTTCTAAATATCAATATTGTTTTACTGAGGATGTTCCTGACAGGAAGAAAATCCATTTTGACTAGGAAATCTGCTCACAATTGCACACATCTGGGGATTGGAAGACATTCCCATATACTGCCTTCTAGGGCCTAGGTTGTAAATGTCTTCTCTCCTCCGTTACCACAGGTTTTGGTGCCAACACCCATAGGACATATTTCTATCACAGGACCTCTCTTCTGGGTCTTAGCATGTATCTTATGAGCTGATGGTAGGGACAGCTACCCATCACTTAGTTACACAAGGGAGTGACTGCTAAACTCATTAAATATATTCAGTGAAATTGCAGATTATATGTATTCCTAAAGCAACTGTCTTTACTGGATCCCTAAAATGTCCATGGCCACCAATATCCCCAGCCACGAGGGGAAGGTGGGCAAGGGGTAGTCAAAGTGGAATTGACCCCAATTTCAGCTAAATTCATACTTTGCACATTTTATAAAGACGTGACCACAGGAACACATTGCCAGAGATCATCCTAGGGCGTCCATGGACCAGTGGGGGTAGAGGCTGATACCGAAGTTTTATCAACTTCACTACGAACCACCTCTGATTCCTAGTAATTGCCAAGGTGCCTTGAAAATAGTCTAAATAAGGGTTTATTGGACAAATTGACATGCATAAATAATACCCACGAAAGGGACTTCAAAGGAAGATGATACCTACTTCAGGCAAGAGGCTCCAACATGTTCCACACTTCTGACAGCTCCAGCCCAGAACAGCAGCCTCAATTCCCCTCAGCTGGGAGCAGAGTCAGTGCAGCCCGTGTCCCATGTGTGCCCAAGCAGAAATGCAGCAGAGGCACGTTGTCAGGGAGGACAACACCTCAGGAGACAGTGGGCTCCAGGTGCTGATGCTGAGCGGGCAGACCTCTGCAGGTGAGGGAGTGAGAAGTGCCGAGGGTACAGACCTAGGACATGGGATGTAGTCAGTTCTTTCTTGACCAGCTGCTGTCCTAAAGAGTGGGGTGCTGGGTGTTTTATTAATGATTTTCAAAAGTCTTCTTGAGAGATACTGATGTGTTTATGACATTCTTAAAAGTAGAGGCATGGAAAGAATCTTAAGTCAAGAAAAAGATGATCTGTAACCAATAGTGAGTCCGGAGTAGACAGCCATGCTTATGTGTCCTGGAGACAGAGCCAAGAAGTGGTGGACAGAATGACCCGAATGGCCCTAAATGTAAATTAAAATGCACGCACACACACTAAAACGTATTTTATCGACTTTGATTTCTATTTACTTTTTGTGGGAGAGGTGGGAAAGCTGCATTTTCTCCAGGCTAGCAACAGGGCTCAAGGTTTTGTGATGGGATGTGGCTCTACGTATGGGACCCGAACGACTTTCTGATTCTGTTTAGATCATAGACCCTCTCTGGTTCTCTTTTGTTAATGCCTAGAGACAACAGTATATATATTTTACTTTTTGTGTAGCGGTGGCTGAAAAATTCCAGCCACAAAGATGTGGTTGGAAGACAAAATTTCTCCCAGCTGAAACCAGGTGCATATATACAACCTAGAATATTTCCTTAGAGACTAAATGCTTAAGCTGTCACCAACAGCAGACAATAAACTTAGCGGTAGGAGGCAGCAACACGAGACCCAGTTCACTAACAAAACGTAGCTCAACATGTGTGACAGGCATGGTTTAACTGAAATAACCTGCGGCCAGTGATTGCATTTCCAAAATAAATTAATAACCACCTCCACAGGGCTATATATTGCATCTCCAGTTCTGAAACAATAGATCTAGGACAGTCATACTCATCTGGGATGAACTAATCCTTTTCTGACAAGGAAACTAAAAGGAATTATTTACAAGAGATTTATGAGACTCATGGGGATGTACAGTATACTTCCAAATTCACAAAGCCACATTTCTTCCAATCTACAAGCCACCCCACAGACAGTGCAATATTCTAGTGAAACTCTTCCTCGCGAGGGAACTCCAGAGAAAGAGACAAATTCTGGAAAGATGATGGTAGCAATAAAGGTACTATAGAGTAGATAGCATTGAGTCAGTGGAAAAATAGTGGGTTATTATTTCCCTGGAGTGACTTAATATAACAGAGATAATTTGAAAAATATATATCGGTAGGAGCTATCAGTCTGACAATGGTAAATGATCATCATCATAATATTAACATAATCATATTTTTAAAGGGGGTGGAAATTTGAGAATATTTAAAAGTAAGTGGTGAAAATAATCAAAAGGTCAGAAAATAGGTCTAATGAGCGAAGGTCAACTGAATTATGATGGCTGAGGTATGAGAGGAAAATGGAGTTGGCTATTTTAAAGAGTGGACCTGGAGAGTACACATTGAGGAGCAGAGAGGAAATGAATGACAGATTATAAGAAAGAAGAAGCAATGGCTGTTAAAACTAGAGAAGACCTCAGAAGCCACATTTGGGGACCCTATTTGATGTACCAATTAGAATCCCTCAGGAGAAGGACCAGAAATCTGTGATTTAAAAATCTCCAAGTGGGTTCATTGATCACCAAATGGAAGCCCATGAATTACTCCATCTCCTCCTATTACAGATAGAGAGGTTAAGCAGCTCAAAGGAAAAAGGGCATTCTGGTTTCACGCTTAATTAGAAATTAGGGCATTTTAGATACATTCTGTAAACTCGTTTCCCAACATCCCCAAGAATTCCTCTCCTATCTTTTGCATGATGAGGACCAAGGTGCCATTTTAGGTATCTGAGGTGGACACAGGTCAGAGAAGCTGTGCAGTCCCATGTAGCCCTGGTCCAGGAAGGTTAGCCAGGCCCAATGTTTTACTGCAGTCAGGAAGACTGTGTACTTTTATTTCCCTCTGGACTTGGATCTGTGCTGATTGTTCTCTTTAGATACTTCTCAACTCAGCAAGAAGAGCCTCCCTTACACGGGACAGATTTAATTTGGCAAAATCCTCCACTGTTATCAAACGGAACACTTGGGAAGCACCTAATTTTGCATAATGGAGTGCTTGGCACCGAGATTCCACACACAATCACCAGAATGGTCAGGGTGTTTGTTGTACTTCACGGGACTTGGGTTGAATTTTGAAATTGCATTCTGAAGAGTTATACAATCATCATTCTTGTCGTAATACATAGTGATTTCAATTGCTAACATTTTAAAGATGCATTGAGTTCAGCTCTTTGGGTTTAAAGGTGGAAGTCCATGGAAACACTTGGAAGTCATCCCATTCACTCAAGTTGATAATAACTGGATGAGAAACATGCACAGATTACTCTGTACTTTCAGGGAAATAAGGCGACACAAAGGAAGCAGCATAAATTGGCTCCACTTTACAGTTGGATGGCTCTATTAAAGAGAAACAGGTCATGTCCTCATATTTACTAGCAAATCTCATTTTACTTACTTGCTGTTCTTGCCTTTTGGCCTACAGAGTCATCAGTCCGCCCCAAATCTCCTTCGGACCTATCTCTGCCACTTATTAGCTGAGAAATCACTCATCTTGCTGGTTCTTGGTTTTTGCAGTTTAAAAGGAGAATAGTAATACCCACCTCATAGGGTAGTTGTAGGAATAAAATGTTGATTTCATAGTTTTTCAAAGCATGGAGTATTTGAACTCATTAGAGGACTGCCCATACTGGGTGGTCGCATGTGTAACCTTCTCTCATAGAATGTGGAAGCCAACGCCCAGCTGGCCAATGTCCGTTAAGTAATTAACAACAACAACAAAAAATTATAGTATTGAGTCCAGAGCCCCAGTACATATTGGTGTTCCAGGCTTGTTATCTTCCTCCTTTGATATTGAAATATTGGAAAAATCAACATGTAATGGAAAGCATAGTGGAAACAAGATTGCTTAAAACTGTTAGAGAGCAAATTATTTTGCTACCACAACCTGAGCTTCTAGAGTCACCATGAAGCATTGGGGGACACAGGCTTCCTCCTGTTCCATAGCTCTTTTACTATTGCTTGAATGATTTAGACATGAAGATGTGAGAGAACCTGGAGGAAACAGAGTCCATCTGAGGATCACCTGCCAGCATCACGGTCCATGGTACGTAGGTGTTTCAGGGATGATCCAGTCCCCCTAAGTTCCTTCTTCTTTGGAATCTTTTGGCTGGTTCCTCTGTGACCCACCATGATGGACACTTCTTCTTCTTCCATGGGGCTTTTCTCCACAGAAGGAAACACCAGTTTATCAATTTTCTGAATCATCCTTTCGGGTCCCTGGAGTCTATGATCAGCCTGCTTGAGTTTCTTAAACATTTGGTACCAGTAAGTATTTGGGAAACAGGGTTAAAATTAAAACAAAACACACCAGGACAGTTAGGAGACCTCTCCTAAGTTTCACAAACTGAGTTGTTCTTTGGAATATAAATAGGGCCAGGACTCAATTGCCTTCCTTTTTCATCAACACAGTTGAAAAAGAGAACCTCCTTTCCTGACAAATCCAACTCTAGCCTACTCCCTCTGCATTCTGCTTACTTCCTTTAGTTTTGTCCTTGCTCATCCCAGCTCCTTCCTGAGGAATCCTGACTTTATCCTTCCATCTCTTCTCTTTCCTCTTGTAGCGGGAAGCCTGATAAGACAAAGACGAATGACAGTTTACTTACATCACAAGTAAAATTCTAAAGATATCTCTCTCACAATATTTCATATAGGAAAATATCTTTGAAATATCCATAAAATATTTTATAGGTCGAACAATTAAAGACACCACTAAATGTAAAAATATGCAGAGACTGTAAAGGATAAAAAATATCTTTTGGGGGCCAGCCCGGTGGTATAGTGGTTAAGTTTGCACGCTCCACTTCAGCGGCCTGGGGTTTATGTGTTCGGATCCCGGGCGGGGATCTACACACTGCTTATCAAGCCATGCTGTGGTGGCATCCCATATACAAAATAGAAGAGGATTGGCAATGGATGTTAGCTCAGGGCCGATCTTCCTCACCAAAAATATAGATAGATAGATAGATAGATGCATAGATCTCCTTTGCAAAGAATCTGAGTAATATTTATATAATTTCAGCTTATGCTTAGCAATGAAGACACGGGGCATTTGTGTGGATTTTTTTTTTTAACTTGCAATTATAACCTAATCTTTCCTACAAATGCACAGTATGTACCTGCCCAACTCAATACCAAACATTACTTACATGAGTTTCTGTTGATCTTTGTTTTTTCAGTATTAACCTTTCAAATGTGTATTTTAATTTAATATGTATATTTACAGAGAATGAAAAAAATACAAGCAAAAAATAAGAGTAAATCTTAGTATATTCAGAGACTTCTCTATTGGATACCATTTTATCAGAAATGTATCTTTACCTTACTAAAACCTAAGGACACTTTTCATTGCTTATCTTAATGGACTTCTTTACAGAGTGTGCTATTTATTGCTCTTTCTTATCACTCAAATTTGTTGGCTTTTGAGAGAGTCCTCTTTCCTGGCTCTCCATGGATGTCACCACTTGTTTTGTCTCATTAAAGAACTTCTCTTCCTCTGATCTCTCTCTTTGGACAGCGGTGATTCTGAGGGATCCATCCCTGGGCCACTGCTGTCTCCTAAGTAAAGTCTCTACATGGGGGAGCCCATGCCTCCTCAAGATTTCATCTCTTGTACACCCAGCACACACACACGTGTGCACCTTTCATGCCGTGGGCTCTCCCAGGAACATCAGACACACGATTGGAACCGCCTGCTGGATGCTACACCTGCAGGCTCCCAGGGCTCTGCTGGTGGCAAGAGCTCGTCTTACTCTTGGGTTTTCCTGTGGCAGGACTCCCCTTACAGCACCTCTCCTCACCTCCCTCTGCCTATTCTCTCACTCCTGATTGGTGAATTTGGGCAGAGACGACAGACAGCCTGGGCCTTCAGCTCTTCTGGGTCCTCCATTGGGGCTACTATGTCTGTGGAGTTTCTGGGTTCTTGCCTGCTCTGGGCCACATAGCAGTTTTTCTTTGGTGTTCTACAGAAAAACCAACTAAGAAGGTGGCATTGTGTCAACCACATTATGTTATATAGGATTTGGAGAGACCTTCTGGTGCCATTGGTTCTTTCACTTTAACAACAATGATCATAATCTAAAATATTCAATCACATGACACTTATCACTCAAGAATTTGCTATCTGGTGGAGTCACCATTGGTGTTACAAAACTGGAGTAAAAACCAACATATCTGGAAGGAAACTTGGATGTGAGAACATTCTACAGAGAAGTTCAAATTACTGCCAATGTGTGCCATGCTGTTAATTAGGAGTCAGCACTTTGTGAAACGTTGAAGTTCATGAAAACCTACTAAAAATAATTTTGAAGGTTTCTCTTTGTCTGTATACTCTGTTAGAATTTAATAGTACAATAACTATGTGCCTCTTAGAAGTTAAATACTAGTCACATATGCACAGCAGGGGGACATATTGATGAGTCCAGTAGACTGTCCCCCTAAGCTCCATCTCCTGGGGAGCTTTTAACAATAATAAATCTCACACTTACATATCCAATTAACTGACCCTCTGTTTCTCTCTCAGTTGAGCCCTAAAACCGAGATGTGTTGTATTTATTAGAACCCTAAATCTCCAACAATAACTCAAACTCCAAATAATAAAGACCAAGCACGTCCAGCTTCCCCCAAATTTGTACCCTCTCTCTATTACACACCTACATTAGAAAGCCCAGGTCAATCTCAACAATCTCCCTTCCTATGCCCTCCACCTTTAATTGCCCTAAAACTTGGCTATTATTTTTCCCAAATATTTCTCTAAATCTTCTCTCTTCCTATTTCTCCTATCAGTGTCCCATTTTAGAATATACTCTACCTGGCCCATTGCAGTAATCACCACTCCATATCTTGAATCCCCACTCCCTCCCATCCCTGATCCTCCAACGGCAGCCAAACACAGCTCCAAGATGCAGGTGGGACCACATCACCATCCACTTACAATGCTTCTCTGGCTTCCCATTTGTGTTACTTGGGCTATTTTAGTTGCAAATCACAGAAGACGATGCAAAACAGCTTAAACCAACAAAGGAACATACTGGCTCATTGGACTGAAATGTCCAGGGTTGGGCTGGCTTCTCATTAGCTGGGTGTGCACATACTATAATCCTGCCTTGACCGCTCTCTCCTGCTACAGGCAAAAAGCTCAAGTCCTCAGAGACTGTAGACCACCTTCTCACAGGCCCCATCTCACTCTCCGTCTTCGACCCCCACCACCCCTCACCCCAGTCTTTCCATGGTAGTGAATACTTAGCAAACCTGAGTGTATGCTTTTCTTTGTTCATACACCTCTGCTCAGACCGATCCTTTTGTCTAAAATATGACTTTTATTTTCTTCCTCTGGCCAAGATTACTCATCCTTAAAAACTCAATTCTTATCCTCCAGTTGTCTTTCCTTTGTGGGAAACTGGACCCCCCGCTCTTTCATCACTCACGTTCTTAAACCCAACTCTTGGCATGTCAGACCCTATCTTCTGAAACTCCTTGTCTAGGAAAGCCAACTTCCAGGAGCTTTCTGCAGAGAAAGGTCCCCTTTTACAGGCTGCATGTAGCCATGAATCTGGAGGAAATCCTTAAGCCATCAGAGCAGGAGATTTGTCTTCTTGGTGTCTGGGAAGTGGTACATATGTCTTAAGTGAGAGTTCATTGCCCAGAAGTGAACTGATGGTGGACAGGTTGTTCAGGTTAAAGAGATAGAAGGTTGGGTCAAGACAGCACGTGGTAGCTATTCCTAGTTAAATGGGGACAAGCGTTTTGCGAAGTCTGTTAAAAAGGCGGGGGGCGGGGGAATCCCTCTATGGAAATCAATAAATACTTAAAGGACATACTGAGAATGTTTTGAGGAATTGAAAATGAATAGACAAAAAACATTCACAGGACGAAATTAAAGACTATGAATCAAGGAAACAAAGAGATGCAGGCCGGATACCATGGAGAAACACAATGTGGGCACAGAGAGGGGTCGAATCTGGAAGTTAAGCCCTCTGAAGACACTGAGAGTGCACACCAGTCCACAGAAATCACATGTTGGAACTCAGCGTCCATCTCCAATAATTGTTGCATTATCTGTGTCTGAGATCACATGTGATAAATTATATGCAGTTCTCATTATAGGCTCAGTTATTGTCAACTACTTTGGCTTTTTCATATATTCCCGAGTTACAAAAAAATGCTCAGAAATTGATATCTGTAGATGCTTAGATGGATCCTACCCACAGAAAGCCAACGGTCTGGTGTTGAGAAAGTTGACTCTAGTTTTACTGAATGGCCGATTTTACCAGTGTTTTTCCTTTGGGATGTTCCACACATCATAGTGTCACTTAATTCCTTCTTTTCCTCTGATTTTTTCATCTCCATTTCCTTAAGGATACAAATATTTCATGATATTTTGGAACATATTGTTCCTAATTCTGGCCAGGTTTCTGGCTTTGTTAGACCAGTGAGAAAAAAGAATCCTTTTAAAAGTTACCCCTCTTTATTAGTGTGCAAGTCCCCACTAACCAGTTGGCCCAGCATTAAGTCATTTTAACTATTCTTTCTTAACTGGGACTGAAATCTACTATCTCCCTTCTGTTGTTTGCTCCTTGGTAAAAGGTTAATAATCAGAAAGTTACCCCTGCAATGCCTAATTTCAATGTAATATTTGAGTAATTTTAATTTTTAGCTTCAAATTCAGGTAATCTGTGTATTTGTTTCCTGTATTTTTCCTGTGCTCACCACTTTTCTTCACTGCACAAAAATGTCCCCAAGAACACTGAAGGCCATGTTCATAGGGTCTTGAGGGCTACATTTAGGACATTGTAGCTGGGGTGACCTAAGAAGGACCCTAACAACCCATTGAGAAGGGTACGCGCACACAGCAAAAGTAAGCGCAGAAGTTCCCTGTAGACGCTGGAGGGAGGAAGGAGCCAGAGAACTGAACTTCCCGAGGAGAGAGCGAGTGGGAGGCTGCAGCTGTAACATATCTGAATGGCCCTTGACACGTGGGCTTATTAAATTAAAATTATTGGCACAGAAACATGGGCGAATGTCACGCGTTGAGTATGAATCCAGGATTCATATCCTGACTCATGCCTGCATCAATTCCTGCCTTTTGTGAGGTGACAGTTATATTATCCCATTGAACCCTGGCTCTTCTGTGATAGTAACAGGATGCCCTTTAGCTAGGACACTTGAGATTTATCTTGTTCACTGCACCGAATGCCTCGTGACACTGCTTTTCTCTGCTTGCGTCTCCATTTGTTTTAGAAAATTTGCCAGACTGCAATCGCCTTACCCCTTCAGAGTAGTTTATATTTCATACGCATTTTCAAAAGTTACTTCTCCAGCTCTGTCAAAAATGAGTCAACATACTAAAAAACTCACAGTGCACACAGTCAAAGCCCCTGAGAAGTTACCGGGAAGCCGATGAATAACACCATCAATCTCAAGTGCCTTGAGTCCAACATTTCAGGTAGATCTCTACCCTGGACCCTTGTTACAAGTAAGTCCAGGAATCCCTACAGCCAGCAACTGGCAGACCAGACAGATGATTCTCCTCCTTCAGGCTCTGAGCCTCTTTAAACCTCTCCCTGCAGCTACAGTGGCCCTGCTGTAGCTTGTGTTAAGAAAATATTCCACATGGTATCCTCTGAACAAGTTGTCACTTTCACGCACATGTTTTCCCCATGACCCAAATGCCCTTCCACCCCGCCTTCCAGCCCCTGTGTCTGCCCAGAGACCACCTCTTTGGCTTCAATGTCCATCTCAGTTGACGTCTCTTCTCTAAGCTTTGCTACAGGAAAACTCTGTTCTCTGCCTTCCTTCAGCATAGCACCCTTGTCTCTTGTACCATGTCTTTCACACAGTCTTGTAGATATTTATCCCTGTGGCTGTCTCCCCAGGGGCTGAGTTTCTGCAGGACCTGGTGAGTAGTTGTTCGAATCACCTTCTCTTCACCCCATCAGTGAGGGAAGGATTCCTGCCCCAGGGGTACGGGATGGCCAAAAGTCCTACACCCAACACTGGACAGATGAGATTAGCATCAGTTTATTAGTGACATGTACTGACATCCCGGGGGGACACCAAGTGCCACACGACACCCAGGACCACATGGAGGTTGCACTCGGGAACAGAGGAATAACTAGGGGCTTTGGAGGCGGGCTTTGTAGTAACAACAGGGTATGGTGCCCCTGATTCCAAGGGAAGATGTGATTGGCTTATTTGATAATTCCACAGGCTGGTGGGGAGCTGGAGCCCACCCCTCAAGGATAAGCAGGCACTGTGCCTGGTCCCTTGCTAAGGGGGTTGATGGCTAGGGCACCTTACCCACTGGAGCAGAGTGGGGAGGGGGACTTGTGGTTACACCCTTCGAGGCCCTCCAATTTTACCAGCACGTAACACTGGGCCTTAATTTTAGGTCTTCTCCAGAGCAGGCAGCCTTTCGGCATCTGTGAACTGGTGCTGGTGAGCACGGCCACGCTTGTCACCCTGAATGCACAGTGCACGTCCTGGTTAGGAAATCTGTGAAGACCAACATTTTTGTATCATTTGTTTTGCCCTCCCTTGTTCTCTCCCAAATCATGGAAGCAGGGAAGGTTACGAAGACCTCATCTCTGGCACAGTGAGGAATCTAAGATTAGTGAGAACTCCCTCTGGTGTGTGGCAGGCCAAGAATTTTACAGAGAGGGATGGACATCAACAGCTGGTTTTGTTCTTTTCCCATATTCATTTTCTGGAAATTCCAACCTTTTTAAAGTAGTCACAAAAATAAAGTACTAATTAAGTTGTAATTAGTTGTTAAGTGTGACTTAGAGCATTTCCTGGCGGAGTTGCATGTTGGAGAATTATCCCGGACGGGGCCCCACCTGGGCAGGTTCACCTGGTGCTCGGAAGGGTCTACGGTCTTATGTCAACTTGGATTCTAGTGCTGGGTCTTCCCTTTCAGCTTCAAGACCTTGGAAAAGTGACATAATTTGTCTCAGTTTTTCCACCTGTAATATGGGAGTGAGAATAATAGTACCTGCTTCATTGGGTGGTGCTGAAAATAAAATGTCAAAGCACAAGTAAAGCACTTAATGCAGGACCGGCTGACACCAAGTCAGCATCCCATAGATGCTGTCATTTTGGTGTATGTGTTGCACTGAATAGCACACTTCAAAAATTCATATCCACCCTGAACCTCAGAATGTTACCTTATTTGGAAATAGGGTCTTTGCAGATATAATTAAGGTAAGGGTTGAGACGAGATCATACTGAATCAAGGGGGCCCTAAATCCAAAGGGAGTGTACTGGTAAGAGACACATTCAGACACAGAGACAAGGGAAAGAAGAGAAGGCACGTGAAGCTGGAGGTATAGCCTAGAGTGATGCAGCCACAAGCCAAGGAATGCCAAGGGCTCCAGCAGCCAGAACGGTCAAGGAAGGATCCTTCTTTGGAGCCTTTGGAGGGAGTATGGTCCTGCTCACACCTTGATTTTGGACTTCTGTATTCCAGCACTGTGAGGGAGTAAATTTCTATTGTTTTAAGCCACGCAGATTATGGCAATTTGTTATGGCAGCCCTAGGACACTAATTGATTATAATACAATATAATGTGCTTAGGGAAAAGAGCAAAACAAAGACTAAACCCTCCTCAGAATGTGTGTGTGTGTGTGTGTTTTTATTATTGAGGTCATGCTGGTTTATAACATTATATAAGTTTAGGTATATGTCATTATATTTTGACTTCTTTATAGGCTGTATCATGTTCACCACCAAAAGTCTAGTTTCCATCCATCACTGTACACATGTGCCCCTTTACCCCTTTCACCCTCCCTCCACCCCCTTCCCCTCTGGTGACCACCGATTTGTTCTCCACATCGACGTGTGTGTCTGATTGTGTATCTCCTACCTACGAGTGAGGCCATACAGTATTTGACTTTCTCCATCCCTCAAATATAACATAAACAAATAATTGCAATGAAGTTCACTCTGAAAAATGTCAGGCGATCAGACATTGCAGACGTTTCACAAACACAGGGATAGTCAATGGTTTCATTTTTTTTTTTCCCCAAGGATGACAATGTTTGTTGATAGATGCAAGTGTCTAAAATCAGAATAGGAATATGACTTGATAAATTAATACACTTAATTTCAATACTATAATAAGAGGGACCAATTCAAATTCTCACCATTTGTTTCACACCCACAGAAACCACTTTAAGGGCATGAATGATCTCTCAAAACTGGTCAGTTTTGTGCAAGTAAACCATGTTTCTTTTAAAAACACTTATGCACTTGCCCAGGCTCAAGGATACTAAAATCTAGCACATAAACCCCATTCCAGAGGTAGAAATACAGACGGCATACTAGTAAGGCAACAAACCTTCAGTCACAGTTAAGAATTTTTCTGTAACCACCAAATGGATGAGCACATACTGCAACGACTCAAGTAGTACTGAGCAAAGTGTGTTTCCACAGCATCGAGTGTTGCTATTCAGTTTTCCAACTTCAAACAGCCAATGATAACTGGCAGCAAAGAATGTCCTTGTAGTAGACAGCCTCTGCTTGAGAAGTTACGATGCAATGATTGCACGCTGCTCATACACTATCTAAACATTAAAGACAGTCCTAAAATATTTGAGGGGAGACTACAGTTCAGACATTACACTACACAAAAGTACACACAGGCACACCTCAGAGACATTGTGGGTTTGGTTCCAGAACACTGCAATAAAGTGAGTCACGTAAAATTTTGGTTTCCCAGTGCATAAAAAGTTATATTTACACTATACTGTAGTCTATTAAGTGTGCAATAGCATTGTGTCTAAAAAAAACCCAAAGCACATACCTTAATTAAAAAGTGCTTTATTGTCAAAAACTGCTAATCATCTTCTGAGCCTGCAGCAAGTCATAATCTTTCTGCTGGTGGAGGGTCTTGCCTCAAGGTTGACGGCTGCTGACTGATTGGGGGGTGGTTGCTGAAGGTTGGGGTGGCTGTGGCAATTTCTTAAAATTAGACAACAGTGAAGTTTTCATCAATTGACTCTTCCATTCACAAATGATTTCTCTGTAGCATGCGATGCTGTTTGATACCATTTTACCCACAGTAGAACTTTAAAAATCACAGCCAATCCTCTCAAACCCTGCTGCTGCTTTATCAACTAGGTTTACGTAATATTCTAAATCCTTTGTTGTCATTTCAACAATCTTCACAGCATCTTCACCAGGAGTAGATTCCATCTCAAGAAACCATTTTCTTTCTCATCCATTAGAGGCAACTCCTCATCCATTAAAGTTTTATCATGAGATTGCAGCAATGCAGTCACATCTTCAGGCTCCACTGCTAACTCTAGTTCTCTTGCTATTTCCACCACATCTGCAGTTACTTCCTCCCCTTAAGTCTTGAACCCCTCAAAGTCATCCATGAGGATTGGAATCAACTTCTTCCAAATTCCTATGAATGTTGATATTTTGACCTCTTCCTGTGACTTACAAATGCTCTCAATGGGATCTAGAATGGTGAATCCTTTCCAGAAGGTTTTCAATTTACTTGCCCAGATCCATTAGAGGAATCACTACCTATGGCAGGAGAGGGAGAGAGAGATGGGGGGACAGCCAGTTGGTGGAGCAGTCAGAACATACACAACACTTATCAATCAAGTTCACCATCTTGTATGGGCACAGTTCTTGGTGCCCCACAGCAATTACGATATTAACATCAGAGATGACTGATCACAGATCACCATAACAAATGTAATCATAATGAAACAGTTTGAAATATTGTGAGAATTACCAAAATGTGACACAGAGATAGGAAGTGAGCAAACGCTGTTGGAAAAATGGCGCCTGTAGACTGGTTCCATGCAAGGTTTCCGCACACCTTCAATTCGTAAAAAACGGAGTATCTGCGAAGTGTAATGAAATGAGGTATGGCCGTAAGCATCCACCATCTTACCCTAAAAGAGGCCTGGTCCTGAGAGGCAGGATCTGGCCTGAATTTGAGTTTTCTGGGCTTTAACTCTAGATTACAACAATGATCCTCTGCTACCCTCTGCTGACCAGGTCTGGAATAGCAGGGATGAGACTCCTATTTATCTGAGCCAAAACGCTTCGAAAGGGTTGGGTTTAACGCCCCTGCCCCTCTGCATTCAGTATGGGTGGGTCTTCACATTGTATGCTTCCGAGTCAGGGTGACTACTGTCCTTAGCTTGCTGGGGACTGGATGAGGGACTTCCTGGAAGATTGGACTTTCACTTTTTAAAATCTCACAAGTCCTGGACATACTAAAAGGAGCAGGTGGTTGTCAGGACCACATGGTCCTAAGGCACGGTGCCCCCTCCCCGATTTGGTTTAATCTATAATTCACTGACTTGCTTGTATTACCAGAGATTTTATGACGAACAGGCACACAGGAGCCTGCAGAAGACAGAGGAGAGCTTGGGAACACGCATCCATGGTGCACGGTGGTGTGCACCGCCCGTGGGACTGTCTGTGGTCTCAGGCTCCCTTGAATCTGCTAGCATCTCTGGGATGTTTGCTCTGGGCTGGGGGTTTCTAGTGGTCATTTCAGGTAATTTGGCAGGCCCCCAGGAGGTGGTGCCATCAGTGGGGCTGCCCACAGCCTGGACGCAGCCCCACCCGCCCCCACTTGGGACCTTGAGCCCCACGTTCTCATGAGACCAGAGCATGCAGCTGCCTGACCGTGTGTGTTTGCCCTCCCATCTGGAATTCCCTGCATGCCTCCTCTGCTGGCAAAGTCCAGCCCATCCCGGAGCTCGGCCATCCCTCCCTCGGGAAGGCCTGATGCCCCAGTCTGAGCTCTCCTGCCACCCACATTCCTTCTCTGTTGGCCTGGGATGATGACCTGCTGATGAACCTGTCTCCATCCAGGCTACACGCCTAAAGAGAGTGGGGCCATTTCACACCAGGTCACCTGACAGTGACCTTTTCACAGAGAAGTCCAACCTCACGGCCCTGTCACCACCTCCACCAGAGAGCAGGTCTCTTGGTGGTCACTTCAGGCACACCTCCTGTCCCCTGATGTTGAGAAGCACGGGCCACTCCTTCTCTGATCTGAGATGAGGCGCAGGTGGATGCAGCAGGGGCCGACCTCCAGGTCAGCGATTCCGTCCAGGAGAATTCGAGAATCAGAGCTCCACCTGATTCTGGAAGAAGCTCTGCAAAGAGGCTCTCTCTCCTCGACCTCACCTCCCACTGAACTGCTACCCAGACCGCTGTGTGGTGGCTTA
The DNA here is from genome assembly GCA_031878705.1 of Tapirus indicus. Lineage (NCBI taxonomy): Eukaryota > Metazoa > Chordata > Mammalia > Perissodactyla > Tapiridae > Tapirus > Tapirus indicus. The sequence continues at coordinate 142,078,553 of CM062921.1, forward strand.
GAAAGAGACATACATACAAGATCTGAGGAAAGGGGCCTGCTCAGAGCCAACGGGGCAGTCAGTGCCTATTGCTGCCCAGTCCTGAACAGACCACTTACCTTTAGGGTGGAGAGTGTCCGTTGAATCCCCCACACCTGGCCATGCTGTTTGGGTTGGAGTCAACCCTGCACCAGACCTTGCCATTTGGACTGCAGTCCACCCCACACCTGGCCCTGCTCTTGTCTGGGGCACCTGCCTCTACCTGTCAGTCATCATGCTTAGCCCACCACAAGATATCCTGCTGTGGAAAGAAACAGGGCCAGTCCGAGGGTCTTTCTTCCAACTCTTGCAAAAAAAGTCATTCACCTAATGAAAATATTGAAAAATGAGACAGGATAAGCTATTTTTCTAGGAATTCAAATTCTCTGTCAGTCAAAATGTTTGTGGCACACCGCCTGGTTTATATTCCACTTGCAACTTGCCGTCTTCAGTATGGAATTGAATGAGGGGCTGATGGATGAAACTAAAAAGTGAGTCTCCACTGGAGTCAAGCTCCAGGGGAGGAGAGACTGGCGTTCCACCAGGGAGAAGCAGGAGTTGGTGGAAAGAGAGGAAAACCCAGATGCCATCAAAGGTGGGCAGAGACTCCATGCTTGTGGTTAGGGGAGTCACCTCTTTGTCCCCCACCCAGCTGGATGGGCAGAGGCTTCAAGGGTGGAAGCAAACCAAGGCCTGCAGGTTTTCTGGCCAGGGACTGTGTGAGGAAGAGCGTGGAGAAAGCACGGGGGTCGGAGAAGAGTTGGCTGGACATTGCTTTGCAGAGAGAAAGGTAAGAAGAATGCTGCCCAGCACTTTGTTGGCCACTGGCCCTGCCTGCCCACCACCCCCACCCTGTGCCCAGGACAGAACCCTCTCTCTCCCAGCATTCTTCCCCTGGTGCTATAGCAACAGAAGGGTGTGCTGGGCAGATTAATAGCATCAGCAGTTGCAGAAGAGCTACAGAAAGGGGTCTTTTCCTGGCCATTTATTCTAAAGTAAAGCAATAATTTCAAAACTCCTTCTCCAAATAGAAACTTTTTTATTCAAAAAGAGAAAAGAGCAAGCAAACATTTACAAATGTGAAGTTAAAGATTAAAACAACTTTTACCTTTGCTTGCATGTGAACTGCTGACCTTGGGTAAACAGGTCAAGGCTGTGGGCCGTTGCCACAGAGACGGGCCTCAAGAATCAGCCCTGGTGGCTCCTAACAGTGGGGCACTTCTGTCTGCAGCCCTGTAACCTACACACTCACAGATTTCCTGAAAGAAAGAGACAGAAAAAGAGCAAAAAGTTCTGAGTCAGTTAATACAAACAGCAAACATGGCAGACTTTAGTTCAGGTGGTTGGGGAGCAGAAACTGTTTACAAATATCACTGGCTCCCAGCAACAGCAATTTCTAGAAGTCTCTAGTCTTCCCATCCACGTCCTAGACAAAAATACGAAGTATCAAAGGTGCTTTTCACAGCAAGGGAAATATTACAGAAAAGCAAAGTCACAAATGGACACCTACACACAAATGAGTCTGTAGTTGTTGCATGAGTGTCTGTGTGTGGACTGTAGACACCCCTAAGTGTACGACACATGTATGATATGATAGAAGACTGTGTCTGTGAAAATGAAGTTAGCAGATAACTGAAGTTCATTTTTGTTTCAGGTGGGTGAAGTTGTAAGAGCTTTAAGCTCTTTTATTATTTGTATTGTATTTCTGAATGCCTTTCACATCCTTCCCAGTTTCCTTAAACATTGCATGCCAACCCTAACTTACTATTATTTGAAGATTTGGGTCGTGACTATGGAATAGCGAGTATTTCCTGCTGTGGAGCATGAAGGACGCCCTGGAGCGTGAGAAGGTTGGCTGACTTTGGGGCCCACTTGGAGTTCTTGATGCCACTAGCCTCCCCATCACGATCCTTCCTTGGTGGTGCTTCCTTGAATGGGAAGGGGTGAGCTTGGGGTTCTGCAGACCTGGGTTTTATTATTCCTGCCCCAGGGAATCCTGGAGCGACTGGATGGTGACTCTGGTCCAGCCCTTGGAATGCTACCGTTAACTTCAGGGCTTGCACTCAGGGCCAGCCCTTGTTCACGATGTCACTCGTCCCCACCACAATTCCATGTGGTTCTGCTCATGAGAAGACGGAGTCACAGAGGCTGCAGGAGCTTGTCCCGGCTCACCCCGCGCTGGCGTCAGAGCTGGTGTCTGACTCCCACCCCGGGCCTTGGCTACACTGCACTCTCTCTCACCAACCTCAGCTGCCGGTGCTATTATAGAGTCTGCGATTTGAGGGGCTTGTAGCCTCCTCAGCGTCACAGCCCCCACCTCTGAAAAGAGGTCAGCACTTTTTCTGCATGGCGGCACTTCTGGGCAGAACTCGGGTAACCTCTGGTAACTGAAGTGTCTCTGTGCTGCTGTGCACGTCGGCCCGACTAGGCACTAAATGGCACCCCCTCCTTTGCCTAAGCTCTTAGCACCTCCGAATTCCTGCTTCGAGGTATCCTCAGGAGTGCTTACTGCATCTGGAAGCTTCTTTATTTACACTGTTGTGTCTGCTTGGAGTCAGGATCTGAGCAACCTTGAGAAGGGGACTGGAGCCTACAGCATGTGGAGGGACATGGAGGATGACTTTGGTCCCAGAGCTGGAGTGGGATGGAGACGGGAAGTCTGATGACCTGGGAGCTCCAGGCAGCCTGACAGTAGCTCGCGGGAAATCTCAGGGTGATGTGATGCCCACCTTTCTGAAACCACGGCCTGTACTGATGGAACACTGGATTCTACCTGGGCCTCTCAGGCCGGCCCAAACTGAGTGAAGGCCTTCCACGTGGGGAACTCTTTGTTGACCAAGTCCTAAGTGGTATGTCCTACTGTTGCATGCCAAGGGGGCAGGGCTGAAGAAGAGGTGGCCGTCACCACTGGGGAACTTGCAGTCTCCCGGGAGACAGACCAGGAGCAGGTCATTTTCATAGATTGTGGCATGTGAGTGATTGGCTCAGGTAATGGGGACTGGAGCCGTGGCTCTGAGCTAATAAACATCCATCTCTGGCTTCGCACTGTCATCTGAACTCATCCATCTTCCCCAGAACTTGAGGCAAGAATTGTGGGCTCTGGGGTTTTGGCCAATTATATTTCTGTTTCAATATGACAGAGAGTAGAAGTTGGGGAAAAAAATAAAGGATTCATGTAATTTGGTTAACTCTCTTATCACTCTTTGAGAATTATCTTGGTAGACGCTCAGGAGAAACCCTGTGTTCTAACATGAGATGACATTGGTGGAGGGAACTTAACCCCCCAAATCTATGGTGTACCCCAAGTCTGTAGCAGGCACACACCATGGATGCACCAAGTTAAGCAGAGGAGAGCAGGGCCACCAACCTAGTGGATAAGCATGTTGATAAACTGCTAAAATGACATAGAGATAGCTTTAAACCATGGTCACCAGACCTTAGACAATTATTCCATGGAGAACTGGGGTCTGCGTCCCCTCCCCTTGAACCTGAGTGGTCTCTGTCCCCTTCCACCAAGAGAGTGTGGCAGAACTGCTGAGATGAGATCTTTAAAGGGACATAGCTCCTTTTAGTGTCCTGAGGATGCTCAGTGATGCCAAGGGTGGTTGGGAATACAGCTGAGCCCAGCATCCGAGTCTGGCCAGCCCCTGCACCAGCTGTGCAGGAGAGGGGATCTGCAGAAGACTCCAGCCATCCACACCTTCCTAGCTCAGGCTCCAGACATGGGGGATCAGAGATAAGCCAGCCCTCTGAGCCCTCTGCAGCCCGTAGAATCCATGAGCATAATAACATGGTTTTTGCTTACTGCCATCAAGTATGGGGGGATTTGTTATGCAGCAATAGGTAACTGCAACAAGGCATAAGCCAAGGGATATTGTGTGACACCGTCAGTGCCCGGAGGTTGCACGGTGTAGCTGAGACTTCATACATTTGAACCAGATGCTAGGCTGCCTGGCACCCCAAGTGAGTAATCCTTTGGAATTCTTGCAGGCATGTGAAGAATATCAGGGTAAAAAGGAGATGGTATGACTGTTAAAAATCTTACTAACGATATGCTCATTATCTCTTTCCAGTTTCACCTGAAGGAGGTCACATTAACAGGGCAGGAGGAAGAGAGGGTGACATCACTGGGGAGATTTGCCTTCAGAAGCACATGTGGGGTGCCCGGCGCTGACTCCAGGGTGGAGAACACACATGCTCAAGAGGGACCCCCCACCAGCTTAAGTCTCCCTTGACATCGGGAGAACAGAGCAGTGGGGACCTTCAATGGTGGCATATGGAAGACCGCGGGGTTTGACATCTGGGTGGGAACGTTCAGTTTGCATCATCCCATCCTCCTAGAGAGGAGAGGAGGATGAAAATCAAGCTTGCATATTCACTTATTTTTATTAAACAAAAACATGTGCAGTGCTGCTCTTTGTCTTCAAATAGTCACTAATTGGTCATAACAGCCCTGTTAGGAGAAGTCTCCTTTATCTACAGGTGGCCTCTGCTTGTGTGGATTCAACCACATCTCACCTTGCACACCAGGGACTCAGGCTTGGTTAACACTTTGCCAAATTAACTCATCTAGAAGGAGCAGTAAGTCAAAACATGACTTTGCTTTTCAGAGGAAGTAAGATTATAATTTTAAAGTTTGCACTTGCTAATTGTTCTTCTCAGTGTGACGCGGTAGTGATCATTTTTAGCTACATCCCTGTCTGACTGTGTGGATTGGATGCAGGGCTGAGAAACACCACACCCAATTCCAGGGGCATACTTACCTGGAGGCCTGTTCAGGTTTAGGACTGAAATTCTGCTATGTAAATAGGACTAGCCAGTTGCTGAATGAGACCTGCTTTTACTCTCCATACTATTTACTTCATGATTCGGAGACATATGGCCTCCACCCACCGTCATGCACAAGATGGGACACAAATCCTTCTCAGTCTGAGTGGACCTGTTTATCCTCAGTTACATCCATTCACATTTGAGTTGAATTTCCAGGTTGAGTAACTGGGCTCATGGTGCAGTAACTTCTGCTGGCCCTTTCCTTCTAGAGCAGCACACCACTGAGTTGGAAACCCCTAAAAACCCCAGAGATCCTTGAGTCAAATTTCAGACCCCTGTATGTGTTTCATAAGAATGAGTGTGTTCTCTTAAATTACCAGAACACACTTGTCAGTCCCCGGAAATTTATCCTCAGTGCAAAACTAATGTCTAATATATGATCTACATTCAAATTTTGCCAATATACCAAGGATGTGCTTATGGCGATTTTTTTTTCACACGTTGCATTTTATTGTTTTATCTTTTTAGTCTCTTTTATTCTGGCACATTCCTCAGCCAATGTTTGTTTTCATGACATTGGTGTTTTTGAAGAGTGCATATTTTGCAAGCTGTCCTTAAATTTGGTTTTATCTGGACCGCATGATTCTTTTAAAAGGTTATTTCCCATTAAGCATGTAACATAGAATTAAATTTATAGAACAGACGTTCATAGTATTTGTAGACGGCGTCTGTTTGTTTAAATCCCGTGTCCTCCACACAGGTCCCTGTGCTCTGCTCAGCACCCTTGACTTCTGTCTTTCCGTATTCTCTGAGTGGGGAGATGGGCTGGTGCTGCTGAAGGCCAGGACACAGCTGTAAGAATCTAGACTGGGACAAGTCACATGGAGGCCTCCTGCCAGTGCCCAGTGGAGTGAAGAAGAAGCTGTGTGGTGTCTGTTGGGAAGATGCAGCCTGTCCCCCGGCGGTTGTGGGTAGAAACACCCTCACTGCCTTGGCCTTGGTGGTCCTGAGGGCTTCTATGGAGGAACCACTTTCCTGCCCAAAGTGTGGGGCTCCCATTGCTCCAATGCTCAACCACTAAACGGGGCTGGAAAAAGTGACCCCAAAGCATAAGAGTCAACAACACTTGCCAACCCTGAGAGGTGGTTTGTGCTTGGTATCACTTTCTCCCCTCTCTGTCTCCCTCAGCATTACAGGCAACCATCTTGGGACAACGATTCTTGTTCTGCCCTTGGCAGGAGGGGGAGTGAGGAAGTGACCTCATCCGGGTGCCCAGGAGGTGGCCAGGAAGGAAAGTATGGACATGGGTTTTGTGGTTCGGGATTCAGTTGTGATGTTTCCTCCTCCATGCCTTGTTCCTGAAATCCTCTCTGCTCAGGAGGCCCCTCCTCTCAACACCTGCCATCAAACCGTCCTCATTCTCTAAAATCCACTTACAGGATCCCCCACCGTGGAGCATGGCCCTCATCCCCACTCAAAGGGACTTGTCTTTTTCTGTCATCTCTGTAGTTGTCTGCAACAGTTAGGCAACACCTATCCCTACATATATTAAAAAAATGAAAAAGTTCATAGTCCTGACATTACTACGTACAATATACCACACAGAGTCAGGGTTTAAAATGTGTGTATTTTAGCTAACTGATGCCGGATTCTGGATGAAACCTTTGGTAGCAGTGAGGTGGGAAGGGGGCTGAGAGGAAAGACACAGATTGTTCTTTGAGGTTTGTGAAAACTCAAGTCATATGAGATATTTAGCATGAAAACAATTTCTTTCTACTTCCAGCTAATTCTTTTAAAAAGGAAATTTGTTTATGGAAGTGCAAAACACATGTAGAAAAGTGCGCCAATCATAGGGCACAGTTTGGTGAATCTGAACCAAGGGAAGATGCCCACATAGCAGACTCAATGTCAAGAAATGACATTGCCGCAGCCCCCAGCCTACCCCTTGCCACCCAGCAGCTGCGCCCACATCCCTAAAGAAAACCATACTCCTGAGCCCTCAGACCATAAATTACTTTGACCTATTTTGACTTTAGATATGGAATCAGATTGTATGTCCACTTTTGTGCCTGGTTTCCTTTGTCCAACCCATTTGTTTTCTTTAGAGTCATCTGGGTTGCATTGTATAGCACTAAATATTTCATTTTCACTATGATATAATATTTCACTGTACGGACTACACAGAAATTTACTTACCCATCCTACTGATGATGGATGTTTGCCTTATGTTCTCTGTTTTCTCATTAAGAATAGTGCTCCTATGAACATTTTTGGGCAGATCTTTTGGTGCATGCAAGGTTTTCCAGTTGGGCATGTAAGTATTTATAAGTTTGCTTTTGTACATATTGGTGAACAGCTTCCCATATTTACAGTCTTACATGCAATATAGTTTCTCTGTGTCCTCACTAAAACTTGGTATTGTCTGACATCTTAAAAATTTTTAGCTATTTTGTTAATGTTCTGTATTCCATTATAGTTCTAATTTTTCATTTCCCTCATGATTGATGAGATTTAGCACTTCTTCCAATTAATTTTCATTTCCCCCACATAATATTATGATAAAAATAATTCATTCACTTAATCAACAAATATTTCTTAAGTATCTAGAGAGTATGACGGTGAGCAGAAGCAGGCAGGTCTCAGCCCTAACAGATCTTATGTTTTGGCTGCGAGACAGAAGTTAAACATAAGCACACACATAAAATGCCAATCACCACTGTGTAATTTCTGCAAAGGATAACTGCATGGTGTGGTAGAAAATGCTAAGAATGCTCTATTAAGTTGGAGAACTCCAGGGAGGCTTCCCTGAGAAAAAGTGAAACCTAGCTTAGATCTTAAAGATGAATAGGAGTTAGTATGGAGCAGGAAGCATGGCCAAAGTTTCCAGAAGAAGGGAACGACATGTGCAAAGGCCCTGCGGCAGGGGGCACTCAATGGTTGCTAGACACTGGAGGCAGAAAAGTCAGCATTTGACAGAGGCAAGCCCCTCAGAACTTCATCCTTTGCCAGACATGGTGTTACTGGTGTTGGCATGCCCACTGGTTGGTCTAGGTGAAGACTCTGTTGTCTTTTCCACACAAGCTTGCTCCTGGATGGAACGGTACCAGTAGAGCACGTCTTAGCTTGATTGTGCCAAATATACATCCATTTATTACAGAGAAGGCACAGCACCTCCCTCCATCTGTTCTTGGTGGAAGTACAACACACACAGAGGAGGATGCTTGACCTCTGTCCCCAGGCTGTCTCAGCAGTGCCTTGCAAGATGGGGCAACACAGAAATGTCCTAGGGGCAGAGTGCAGGGCCCTCCACGAAGCCGAGGGACCAGGACCAACAAGGTTTCAGAGCTCAGATGCAAAGCCAGGGACGTGGAGTGCCTGACTGCTGGGTTCTCATGCCTCAGGCACCGGGAGTAGGAGATGGGCTCAGGAAACCTGGGTTTGTCCTGATGCTGATTTCAGGTGATTTGGTAGCAAATACAAGGTGTTAGTCCTGGCAGTCAGGAGAGAGGGAGGGCAGTGAAAGCTGAGGGTTTGGGAAACCTGCCCACTCCCCAGACCTGTGTCCACTTTCTCTGCTGCCTCCTGGTGGGGAGACCTGGGTGGCCAGATTTTGACCTCTTCACACTACAGCTTTTGTGGACCTTGCTCTTCCTGCTTTGCCCTTGTTTCCCCTTCTGTGCTTCTTGTCCCTGCCGGGGTTCCTGGAAGGACCTTTCTAGGACCACAGACAGCAGCTCCCCCAGGAGTTCTGAATCCTCCCCAGGGGCCATTTGCCCCAGCACCTAAGAATAAGAATTTATACTGGGGAAACCAACTAAATATGTGTGGATGTGATGATGCATGTTCCAGTCCAAAGAAGATGATAAGACTTTTTTTTTCAATAAAGCATAATTAATTAGAGAATAAAAGAATAACTTAGAGACAATTTTGAAAAATCAGGAAGGAGAAAATCATTACAAGCAAAAATTGTCCAGAAATCTTGTTTCAAAAATTGTTCAACTGGCCTGGATAACACGCTTTCTGTCGCCCCCCAAAGATGTGAATAAGGTCCTGCCCAAATCCCCTGCCTGCCCTGCACATTGACTACGGAGGCTGTGACTTGAATTTTAGGATAAAGTCCTTCCCAGCTCAGCAGTGCCCCCTGGTGGCAGGTAGGATGGAAGCGACAGTAAGGACCCTTAAATGTTGCTTAAATGCAGGTGACTGAAGATTTTCTCAAAAGTCCTACATTTTCCCCACTGCGGCTCAGATAGACTTTTAAATATAATTTGATGATAATATTTATCAATCGATTGTACCGAGTTAACAGCAGCAACCTCAAAAGAGGCACAGGTAAAAACCAAACCCATCGCCCTCCTCTGCTAGTCCACAGTCCAGTTATCTGACAGTGTCATAAAAATAGCCCATTCACTGAGGCTCTAGTATGTTTTAGAGACTTTACTGGAATTCCTTTTTCCATTTTTATTCTAATTTTCCTTTGTATTTGAAGTATGCTCTTCAAATCAATAGGGAAATAGCATATTCCTTCATCCGGGCAAGTTTCGAAACTCATAGGACTGTTTTTAGCATGAAAAGAGATCGTGAGTGGAAGGCAGTTATCACGTGCCTGGGAAATAGTGAAGGCTCCAAAAATGGTTGTGAGGATTCTTTCAGAAATGTTCTGGTTTTCCTGTTCCTCCTCGGATGCCTGGTGCAGCAGTTCTTTCTCAGTGGGAGGGAAAGAGAGAAACAGGAAGCCTCTTCCCTGTGGTTTAGGGGCTTAGTTATGGTCCTTCTCACTGCCACCCCAGGGCTGGGCTCCCAGTGTCACAGATCTCTCGTGTTCCCGCCACTTCAGGTTATACCCGCTCATGCATGTAGCCACCCAGCACATCGATTTCTTTCATGGAGGACATAGAATTTGAAAGATGCCAAGGTGGGAGGGGGCATGTTGCATTTGGGAGAAGGTTCAAAGGCCAGTCTGACTGGATGCAGAGGGATCCCAGGGGATCCAATGGTGGAGAGGGCATCTTTCAGTCTTCACACTCAGGGTGGTGGAAACCACAGACGTGGTTCATGGTCTTGGCAGGTTGGCCCAGGATGCTGCTGTTGGTGGCAAAGGAGGGAAGGGAAAGTGGCGAGAGAGATTTAGGAGACCAGAAACAGTCTCGGTGATAAGCAGAGGGAGGCGCAGGAAGCAGAGATGGTGCCTGGGGTCTAACCTGTGGATCTAGGTGCGTGGTTAGGTCTTGGGTCTTTGGAGACCTGGGGAGAGCAAGAATTTGATCCTTTTCATGTCGGGTCTGAGGGGCCTTTACAGCTTCCATGAGGTGTCATTCAGGCAGTTGGGGGTATTGGGGAGTATTCTAAAGTGAGGTCAAGCCTGGGTTCATACATATGTGTGTTGTGTATATATATGTGTGTGTGTGTGTCACACATATATGTACACATGTGAACATGTTTCATTGTATTGATGGAAGTTTAAAGTGTAAGATTGCCAGGGAGAAGAGAAAAACAGAGAAGAGCAGAAATGAGAGAAGATGAGGGAAGAGAAAAGGAAAGGAGAGGGGAGGAAAGAGAAGAGGAGGGGATGTGAGGGGAGGAGGGGGGAGGAGATGCTGAAGAGGGCGTCTAGTGGCAGAGGACACTGGTCCTGGCCTCATGTCAACAATGAGCCAGCTGAACAGTGACAATGAGCACCAGGCCATGCAATGGCCTTCAGCGACTCTTTTGCTCGCTGCTGCTCTCCAGATCGCCTGCAGAGTTCTCTGGTGGCCAGCCCGACAGGGAAGGGAATTCTGGAGAGCTAGATCCAGCCCAGCTGAATTGACGTGGAACGAAACCACTACAGATGAGCGCGTCAGCCTGCACCCACACATGCTCTTTTAACTTGACATAACTTTCAGATAAAGATGAACTCAACAACACCCTTCTGTGTGACACGGTGCTACCCTCCCTCATGCAAACGAAAACACAGGGACTCACTTCCCCAAATGGACATGAAGTTCCCTGTGTCACTTCAGCCATCTGTGGTGATGTCCTCCCTCTCTGATGTCCTTAAATCCTGAGACAGAGTAAACACGCACTGCCGGGGCATTCTTTGTTAGATGGCTGCACACTGGTGACATGGGGAGTAATGAATGGGTCAATGTGGTGGGGAGAATAAAACCCCTAAGGATGTCCATGTCCTCATTCCCAGAACCACATGGAGAAGAAGCAGGAAAGTACAGATGGAATTAAGTTTGTGCATTAACTGACTTTCAGACTGGGACGTTACCCTGGGTTATCCAGGTGGGCCGAGGTACTTACTGGGTCACTGTAAGTGGAAGAGGCCAGCAGAATAGGTCAGAGGGATGCAGTGAGAAGAACTCAAGCCACTGCTGCTGGCTTTGAAGAGGAAGCACCCAGAAGACAAGGAATATGGCTGGCCTCTAGAAGCCAGAAAAGGAGAGAAAATGGATTCTCCCCTAGAACCTCCAGAAGGATCCAGCTTTGCCAAAACTTTATGTCAGCACATTGAGGTCAGGGTCAGACTCTCGACATCCAGAATCGGAAGATAATACATTTGTTTTACTTTAAACCACTCAGTTTGTAGCAAATTGTTACAGCAGCAATAGAAACTTGATACCGTCAATATATACACAAATATTTTCACATCAAGACAAAGAAGCAACCTCATAACTATTACAGTCTTCCTTTCTGCAACTTCATTTGCTGCATAAAGAGTTCCTGGTCAGAAGCGATGCTGTATAGAACATCGTGACAGGAAGTGAGGTGACTGACTTCTCTTCTGTCAGAAACAGAAATGGCTGCAAATGCCAGGTGGCAATTGTTTTTGCCAAGAAGTAACTTAAATTCTGGCCTTTCTTCTGGTCATTGGGCTGTGTATATACCTGTGACTGTATGTGTGTTTGTGTGTGGGGGGTGTGTGTGCTGCATGCGTGTACATATGTGTGTGCATGCTCACATACGCCGAGGCTCTAGGCAACACAGTCCAGCAGAAGAGGCAGAGTCTGAAATCATGGAGCGCACAGACCTGAGTGTGAGTTCCAGCTTTGTCCCTTCCAACCGCCTGCCCTGGTCTTGAGCATCCGTCTTCCCTGTGTAGTGCTGATGGTGCTGTGACTGCAGAGGCATGTGGGAGTATCCCGTCAGGTAGCAACTGCAGGCCAGCCCCAGTGGGCTAGTGGTTAAGATTCTGGGCTCTCACCACCATGGTTCAGGTCCGTGTCCTGATCAGGGAACCACACCATCTGTCGGTCGTCACACTGTGGTGGCTGCATGTTGCCTTGATGCTGAAGCTATGCCACCGGTATTTCAAATACCAGCAGGGTCACCCATGGTGGACAGGTTTCAGCAGAGCTTCCAGACTAAGACAGACTAGGAAGAGGGACCTGGCCACTCAGGTCTGAAAAAATTGCTATTCACAGAAAACCCTGTGAGTAGCAGCAGAGCATTGTCTGATATGGTGCTGGAAGGTGAGAGAATGGTGCTAAAAGACTGGGCAGGGTTCAGCTCTGCTGACCACAGGGTCACTAGGAGTCGGAATCCACTCCACAGCTCTAACAGCAAAGCAATTCTGGAGCTCCAGGTCCACCCCGGGCACCAGCACAGGGCAGTTGCTAAATTGTCCTTCATGAAACTTGGTGTGCTATGAATTTTGCATTTTTAACTTTATATTTGTATTGGTTCCTCGGGCTGCCATATCAAAGTACCACAGGCTAGGTGGTTTAGAAAACAGAAATGTATTCCCTCTCAAAGTTCTGGAGGCCAGAAGTGTGAGGTCAAGACATGGGCAGGGTTGATTCCTTCTGAGGCTGTGAGGGGGTCTGTTCCAGGCCCCTCGCCTGGCTTCTGGGGGTTTGCTGGCCATCCTTGGAGCTCCTTGGCTTGTAGAAGCTTCCTTCCAACCCTCCACCTCTCCATGCTTTCTCTTGTTTACATGTTGTCTGTGTGTGTGTGTTCAGATTTCCTCTTTCTGTTAGGGGCCCACCCTACTTCAGTATGACCTCGCCTCAACTAAATACATCTACAATGACCCTGTCTCCAAATAAGTTCTCATGCTGATGTACGGGGGGTTACTACTTCAGCATATCAATTCGGGGTGGGGCACAATTCAACCCATAACAATACATTATTTACCATATTCAACTTAATATCAGACACTGAAAAATGTATCTTTATATCAAAGATTGGAAATGTGAGCTCAGACCTGCTGGATTTACCATACAAAGATGATCTATCTATCTTTCATCTATCTATCTATCTATTTATCTATCTATCACCTGTCATCTATCTACCTACCTATTATCTGAGAACACTTTTTGAATTACACATGCTATTCATTCACTAAACAGTCACTTTTAAGGGGAGCCTGTATAAAATGTCTATTTATGATTGTATGATTGCAATTATAAGGGGTATCGATAATTGGTGTGGCCCAGTAACTTTAAAACAGAAAAACAAATTCAACCTGTGTGTGAGCAGCGAGGTGTATTGTGTTGTAGTTTTAATTTGTATGAGCAGCAGAGGGCACTCCAAGCTAAACTTTGGAATGCATTTCTATCAGATTTTAAATGTTTTCAATCAAGAACAAGTGCAAATCATTTAGCTCTATCTATGTGTATTAAGTGCATCTACAGTTTCTTCCAAATGAAAAAAATAAACTTTCCTCCATTAGCACATATACAAATCAAACGCTCAGTATGCACTGTACATCTCTAGGGTCTTCATGAAATAATTTCATATTTAACAACTCTCTCTAAAAAGAAGTTGCCCGAATTTTTAGGGAGAAACAGAGAGTAACATTTATCATAGATTCTGTCTGAACTTTTTGAAACAAGTTTACTGTCATTCAGAGACTGGACAATTTAAGAGACTGGCATTAATTCCAAATGACTGATTTAATTCATTTATAGTTTCATTTGGAGTACTCATAAGTATATGTCAGAAGAGATCGCATATTTATTTCTTCATATTATCTCTGTGAAGTAAATGAGAATTAAGGGTTAGGTAGAAAGCAGCTCCTTTAAATATTTTCTGTTTGTTGGTATATAAGAGCTGCAATTTCTTAAAGTACTCAAAACAAGAGCGCGTTGTCTCAGAGGCTGCCTGTTGAGAAGCTGGTATTGTTCAGTGTCCCGACGAGGAGAGCTCCTTGGGTATTACTACCAGAAAGCATTACTTGGGCCTGGGTAAGGGGTTTCATTGGCTAGTTATTCTCTCATTTAGGTCAACTCCTGAATGTGAATTGACCAGTTGACAGCTATCTGGAAAACAGATAAACTTATCTAAACTGTTTTGAATAGATTCATGAATTTAAATTACCTTCCTCCTAGAAGTTGCTAAAATGGTCCAGGAGAGAACATGCTTCCCACTTGGTAAATCATCCATAAATTGAATTTTATTTAAAATGCCTTCATATTACTTAAATTCATTTCTTTCTCCACACTGTTGAGTAAAAATCAAACTAATAGTATTTGATTGAGGGGGTGGAAACTCTCTTTTAGGGAGCAAAGCTATCCTGAGTATAAAATATTTTATCATAACACTCAGAAGCTCCTTCAGCACAGTTCGGAGATGGAAGCCCATGCTTGCTACTTCAGATTTATTAGAAAATAAATATCCAATTTGATCTTATAAATAAGAAACTGATATTACTGAAAGAAGACATGAACCCACAAGTGGTTAAATGATGACAAAATACCAGAATGGAAAACAGTTATCTGTTTTAGACATCTAGTTCTGACAACTATTTTATAGTTCTTGAGATGCAGAAACTAGGATTGTGAACTAGTCATGACCTTACCTATTGCTTCTCCCATCTGGGTCTAGCCTTTCTCATTTTCAAAATAAAGCCTCTATAGGCCATGATAGTCACTGTGCCCAATCTGCCTGCTGACGCTGTTGATGAAGACCTAGACTGACATATTGCATTCCGAGACCCCACCTCCAGTCCTTAGTTGATTGGAATAGACATTGACCTGAGGGCAGTCTGTCCACGGGATGGCTCATGTCCCTGATGGAGCCTGCAAAGAAAGACAAGATGTATCAATGGCCACCGATTTTGAGATACTGACCTAGGAAATATTCAGAGAAGCCAGGAGATAAAAATATATATCAAATGCATCTTGAGATAGCATTGGGCCAAGAAGAGCTATTAGAAGCTTGAGTTGTCACATGCATGAGCAAGTAAAAGGTACGAGTCTGTAAAATGAGTATAAAATATATCAATCTCAAAGGGTTGTTAATTCATCTAAATTGTTATATGTAAAGGACTTGCGACAGTGCCCGACAAGCGGCAATCTCTGTACAGGTGTTTGCCAATATCTGTCGTGTTGGCAGTGTCTGTTATGGTCATCACCTTCTCTGCCTACCTCTGAAGCGCGCGGGATCTTCCGAATCTGCTCCATGACGTGTGTGGTGGAAGGACACGGGGCATTCTTTGTCCACACTTGTCACCATTTATCTTTCACTGCAGCTGACCCAGATGGATGTCAGGGCCTTCCCATGGCTGCGTCCCCCAGGGGTACTGGCAGGAAGCGAAGTGTGATTCTTTTCTCTCAGAGATCCTCAACACTATCTGGGGTTTCCCATCAATCGGCATGTCCCGAGGTTCTCATGCTGCTTGTGGGAGAGTCAGGGCCAGGAGTGTCTCCAGGTCACGTTCCTAAATCTTTCTGTTTCTTCTAATGTTTCTGCTTCCTGGAGATGAACTGGTGTGAGCTCTGATTTGTTGAAAGGGGACGTGCTGTGTCTTCACTGACCCTGCTCTGCCCACACCCTGGTTTCACTGACAGTCTCCATGTGCGAGCCCTGCTAGCTCTGCCTCTGGCCTGTCAAGCCAAAGGATAACTGGAAATTACTGCACGATACAGAACGCATTGCTCCTTCTTTCAAGAAGAGTCTGTGTACCCGTCTATACCCTTCTATGTTTTTGGAAATATTTATATGTTCACTTTAAGAGTATTTTTGCTGAATCAGAAATTGACATTAAATTCCACTAAATACCACATTAGCATCAATTTCAATCATTTTTTTAGGTAGTCAACGTATGGTTGACCAGTGAAAAAACATCATGTTATGGAATTTTGTTTATATCCATCAACTTTGTTGATTATGTTTAATATTACTTAAAGTACTGCTTAATTCTCTTCGTTAATATTTTATTTATGACTTATACATCCATATGTGAAGTGAGGTTGTTCTGTTGGTTGTTGTTGTTGTGTGTGTGTGTGTGTGTGTGTGTGTGCCTTTCATAGGTTTTGGTACAATATTATTTTGGCTTCATATAAAAAAATCTTTTGTTTTCTCTTTATAATAGGGTTCAGTTTAACTAGACTCTGAATTATGGTTTGAGAAGACTATATGCCCCTCCCTCTCCATTTCCTGTCTCTTTCATGAATTGTTATATTATGCCTTTTAGCATGTTTAATGATCAGTTTTGTCAAATGTAAATCATAGTGCAGAAACATCTATAACTTGATTTTTGATATCTAGATAACAGAGGTTGAATCTCCTTTGACCACACTGCACATAATTTTCACTCTAGCCATGTTTTTCAATTTTTCTTTTTTAATTTGTTTTTCCAAATCCTTGTAAGTTCGCCTGGTGTGCCTCTGTTCACACACTGGACAACATTATATTCATTTGTGATTCTTCTGTTGTTTCTACTGTGATTGTTTTATTTTTCTCTTCTAATTCTCGTTGCCTATACTCATTCAATTTTCATCTTTTTTGTGATTCTGTATAAGAAAATATCCAGTTATTTTCTAAGAATATTTTCTCTAAGGGAAAGCGAGTCAGACCTGATCTGGCCAGCAGACGTTTTCATTCAGCTATGTTGACTCAGAACCATTTCTCGGGAACTTGCTGTCTCCCCTCCTCTGAGATACATCTCTGCTCATTGCTCCACATTACAAGCTAGGTGCTGAACTGAAGAGACACTTGTAGCTTCCAGTGAGGCAGGTTCCGGGGGGTCACTTGGCATTTACCTCTCTGTGATCAGCTTCTGTCAAGCCAATGGCCATGTGCTCTTCTCTCTACCTGTCGCTCTTCTTACTGGCTTGTCTCAAGGATGGCGCATGAATGCATTTGCTCCTCTTCTACCCAGTTCAGTCTTGTTCCTTAAGCCCATATTTACCACCTTCCCCCCCAGCAAAGTGGGCTGACCTCTCTGGGCCCAATTAATGGGAAACTCTTCATCCGGCACGACATTTGTAGAGATCTATGTCTTTACATAGCTAGCACCATTCTCTTTTATTTCATTTCATTTGCATTTGCCGTTAAGATACAGTTATTTATCATTTCCATCTTCAGCCTGAAGCTCTGGACATGTCCATTCTCTGTGTGAGAAGACTTGACACTCTTAGGGTGATGGGGAAGGTAGTCATGTGTGGAGTTCTAAGAAAGAAGAAAAGTTCTGAATTAACCTCTGGGTGTAGGAATTGTGTGAGGAAATGTATGTGCCAACAGGTAGTGTGAAGTGTCCAATTTAGATTAGAGATCAAGAATTTTAGAGCCACTGGTCTGTACAGTTGTGTGATTGTTTTGGAAGTCTTGGTGTTGGCACAAAGAAAACAGTAACAGAGTAACAGAGGGCTGGCATTTGATGGTACAATGAAATGACAATGTGGCAAGAACAATGGTTTCCTTCTCAGCCGACTGATTAAATGAGAAAGGGCTGTTGTTTGCTAGAGGAGGGGCAACAGGGACAGTGACTTGAAAATATACTTCTAAGTGAGAGGTAACATAGCCTCAGAGAGATCCAGCAGCACGTTTAATGGGAGAGAGAAACTCTGAGGACCCAGGATGGGAGGCTGTTATCAATGAGTGGATGTACCAGAGTGCGGTTGGAGTGGTGGAGGAATTCTAACTGATGAGAGGAAAATGCTGCATGTGGCTTAGCTTCACGTGGTTGGCTGGGGATGTGGAGAGCAAGGACCTCTGAGGACAGTCTAGGTGACCGCTGATGGCTCCCCTGGCAAGAGAAAACCCTGGGGTGGACAAGAAGGCCATGAGCAGAGATGCCCCAGGGATGACACGAGTGCAAGGTAGTCAGGATGGGGGGCATGAATGCATCACAGGTGCTGGTGGAATGACAAGCACCCCAAAGAAGCTGGGCCCTTTACATCAAACAGAAAGGACGTGTTCTGGAAGCAGTGTTGGAAATCAGAGATGACGCAGACAGGTAGCATCTCACAAGGATCAGGTTTATGGGTCATGGCGCATCGGCTGGACTCTGAGAGTCGCCTGGAGAATCGGGGCTGTGGGCTGTGCTTCTGGGTGTGTGGAGTGGAGCCCCGTCAGCCTGGATTCAGTTTGTTTCTTTAGGACTTGTGTTCTAGATGCACAGGTCTCTGGCAGAATTCATTGTTTTCCAGGACTGCATCCATGGACTAGAAAGTTGGCAGTCTCTGTGGGGATGCAGGCATTTTCTTCTTTTTCCTCCTCTAACCAATGTGTGTGACTTTGGGGATTTTTTTCTACATTATCTGGCTTTTAAACAGAGACAGAGAAAAAAATAAGCATTATCACAGAAAAGAAAATTCCTTGATCACAGGATTTACACTCATTATTTCCAATTATCCACCTTCCACATCTGCTCATGGGGCCTTCAGTTGGTGGGTGTCACTACTGGAGGAACAAATGATATTTGGAACATGTCACTTAAAAAGTCATTGCTAGTGACTAATGAAAATCGTTTTACTTTACAGTTTTATCTTACCGCTAGACTGTATAGAATCCTGAGTGTATTGCTTTATCAGAGAGATTTAATTTAAAAACATATCCTAACCAGAAAATACCTCTTCTATTATTATAATTATTCATCTGTACTGATTCAAATTGAAAAAAAGAGACAAATATCAAAATCCAATTTACCAATCCAAAATACCAATAGTTAAATTTCACAATGTAAGTATTAGAGTGAAGATTATCTGTTTTCTCCATATAAAATTACTCTATAAGCAGTAATCTGGGCATAATTTCCCTTGACAGAGAGGACCTTGGGGGTTTACAGGGGGCTGGTGGAGGTTTTCTTACTTTCTCATTTTTTTATCTAATGACCGTTCTACCATGAGTTAAAACTGAAAATTAGGGGAAAAGTGTTTGCCTTTACCCCCAAATTCCATAGGAAATGGAATATCTTCTGTCTAACGTGTTTTCCTCTTCCTGATTCATATGTAACGCAGACAACTTCGTTTCATACGCTCAGAATGCGAGCTGCAGGTACCTTTTCTTCATGGTGAGGATATCAAAGTATTTAACTATTTATGAAATCATGCAAATTACTCTCCCTACTTACTCTGAGGTGGCTCACATTGCTGATCTGCCCACCACCCAAACCTGTTTTTGAAGTTGATGAATCATGTGGTCCTACCACCTGTCAAATCAGTTTATGAAGTCACCCAGTGTAATGAGATGTGACCCACTGGAGTACATCAGTTTTTAGAAAGGTTTATTGTGGCAGACACTGGTAGAATGTGTGGTTTTCCCATTAGACATCTCTAATTAGTGCTGAGAGGGTCAGGTTTCACATCCACATGAAAAACTAAATCTAGTGTAACGATAAAATGGGAAAAAGAATTAAAATAAAAATTAGTGAACCATGATCAAACAAAAAATTACATATATGTATTTATGTGTGTATATATACACACACACAGATGCATACATGCACACATATATATGCAGTTCTCTTTTCCATATCTCTCTGATACTTGGGCATAGACTGTCACACTGATAAGCTGTCTTTATTTGTACCCCAGGTAAGGTGGATGATCCCACTGGGGCAGAGATTCGCATCTCCCTCCCTGTGACACACTCTCCCCTGCAATGTGCTGCATCTTATCCTTGAGACACCCCAAAACCCTTTCAAGAGATGAATTCTGAGCAGGTAAACTCAGATGGAAATGGAAATGCCACATCCAAATGTTTACCCAAACTGGGAGTAGGCGCCTAGAGCATCACAGTTCCTGAGATCATTGACCTTTTTTGGTTTGAGTGTCTCTGAATCCAAAAGGAATATCTAAGGAGACAGGAAGCTGATTCCTATGTCCTCCAAGCTGCCTCCAATCTGTTGTAAAATACAGAACCTCTTGAGCCAGGGACAGAAACCCTCAGAATCACCTGGATGTTTCTAGAAAATCTGTGGTTCACAAGAGATGATGAAACGGAAGAGGTTGTAAAACGTGGGAGAAAAAGCCTGAAGCTCTTCTTCAGGACGAACCAGAGAAACCCTACTGAAGGCCCGCCACACTCTTGTCACCCCTTCCCACTCAGAAACAGCCCCTCACAGTGCCCTGAAGACGCCCCAAGGTGAGGCAGGTTTTGGTTATTTAAAATACTTCCCTCACAGAGCAACAGTGAGGTGGAGTGGGGAAGGCAGGTTTTTGTGTTCAAAATGTAGAGATTGGGTTTGGGCTTCATCTCCCGTTAGCTGTGTGACTTGGATCTAGTTTTTCATCTGTGTCTCATTTTCTCCCTTTGACAAATAAAGATTATGAAAAAGAAACACCATGAAATACTTAAGCATGAATCTAACAAATCGTGTAAAGTATCTGATGCTGAAAATTACAAAAACCTGATGAATGAAGTAAAAATCTAAATAAACGCAGAGACATACTGTGTTCATGAATTGGAAGACTCAGCTTATTAAAGATATAAGTTCCCCCTAAATTTATCTACAGGTTTAATACAATGTCTATCAAAATCCCAGAAAGGTTTTTTGTAGAGATAGACAAGCTTATTCTAAAACTTATATGAAATGGAAAAATACCTAGAACAGCTAATATAATTTGGGGGACAACAGCGGGAGGAATCTTTCTACCCAATGTTAAGTCTTATCCTATAGCTGCAGTAATCAGGACTATATGATTTAGGTGGAGGGATTGACATAGAGCAATGAAACAGAATAGGAACCCCAGAAATAAACCCCACAAACATGCCCAACTGATTTTTGACAGAGATGCAAAAGCAATTGACTTGAGGAAGGATAATCTTTTCAACAAATGGCATTGGACCAATTGGACATCTGTAGGCACAAAAAATAAATTAATAAAATAAAAAAGAACTTTGACACAAATCTCACATCTTATACAAAATTAATTCAAAACAGATCACAAGTTTACATGTATTGTGGAAAACTATAAAACTTTTAGGGCAAAATATCAGGGATCCAAGGCTAGATGAAGAATTCTTAGACATGATACTAAAAGCATGATGTATAAAAGAAAAATTTGATAAATTGGATTTAATCAAAATTAAAAACCTTTGTTCTGCAAATGACCCTGACAAGAGAATAAAATGACAAGTTGCAGGCTTGGAGAAAATGCTTGCAAACCACACATCTGACAAAGAACTTATATTTAGAATATATTAAGCGCTTTCAAAGCTCAGCAATAAATAACAGAAAACTGGCAACAGATATAAACAGCCATTTCACTAATGCGGAAATATGGATTGCAAATATGTACATGAAAAGATTCTCAACATCATTAGCTATTAAGGAAATGCAAATTAAAACCACAATAACACACCACCACACACCAACCAGAGTGGCTAAAATGCCAAATACTGGTGAGGATGCAGAGACTCCAGGCCACTCAGACTTTGTTTGTGGGGGATGGAGAATGGCACAGCCACTCTGGAAAACAGTTTGGCAGTTGTCTTATGAAACTAAACATATGCTTACCATATGATCCAGCAATTGATCTTCTAGGTGTTACCCCTAGAGAAATGAAAAAGTATGTTCACACAGAAATCTGTGAGTATTCATAGCAGCTTTACTCATAATAGCCCAAAACTGGAAACAATCCAGTTATCTTTCAATGGGTGAACAGTTAAAGAAAGTGTGGTACATCCATACCATGGGATACAACTCAGAAATAGAAAAGCTCAGACCACTGATACATGGAACAACTTAGAGGAATAGCCAACGGCGTATGCTGAGTGACGAAGTCAATCTCAAAAGACTACATACCGCATGACTCTGCTTATACAACCTTGTTGAAATGACAAAACATAGAGATCAGGAACACGTTAATTTTTGCCAGGGAACAAGGATGGGGCTATAAAAGGGGTAGCATGAGGGAGTCCTCTGAAATGATGGAACAGTTCTGTATACTGACAGCGGTGGTTGCTACACATGGGGTCAAAGGCATAAAACTGCACACAAGTTCGCACAAATGAGTGCATGTAACAACTGGTCTGTGGTCTATAACTATATTGTGTCCATGTCGATTTCCTGGGTTTGATATTGCACTACATTTATATACGATGTCATCTTTGGGGAAAACTAGGTGAGGGTTCAACGGAATCTATGTACTATTTTTTTGAAACTTCCTGTGAATCTATAATTTATTTTGAGCTAAAATGTTAAAAAATAAATACAGCAAAGAGCATTAAGAAGCAATTTTAGAATTAGTTATTATAACATATTAGAATAAAAAATGTCTACTTCAGCTTCTTCTTTATAAAGCCATTGAATTCATAACAAGGTAAGCAAGAAGCAAAGGTGAGACCTCAATCTTCTACTAAGGAAGGAGATATCTGGAATCCTGAAATGTAAATGCACACAGCTACAAGTGCAGTGGAATTGGTCCAGTGTAAAGAGAGCGACAGGAAAGGGACCCTGCTGTGGTGGCCTCTGTAGTGTCCACAGGGAAGTCTGTCAAGTAGAAGGCGTGTTCTGAGAGGCAGATCCAGTGTCTGCTAGTTTTCAATGATTAGGGGTATGGGAACCTCCCTGACCCCTGGAGCATGGTGAGGTGGCAGAGTGGGAGGCTATGCACAGATGCACTCACTTGCCCTCTTGGAAACCACAGAGCATGGTGGAGCAGATCCTGAGAGTGGGCAGCAGCCCCACAGTGGCTGATCTTTGTCACTTGAAGAGAAGGAGAAACTAAACGATTGACCCCCAGGTGACACTCAGACACTCACAGGGAGTAGAGCAGTCTTCTCTCCAACATCTGCAAAGACCTGCTCTTATCTGAACACTCAACTTGTCAACAGCTGGTCTATCAAGAGTTTGCTTCAGTCTAAGATACATAATAATTTTAAAAATGAAACAACTCATCTAAACACTGTGAGCAAAGAAGGAGGAAAAAGATGTAGAAGAAGAAAATCTTTCATCAAGAGATGGAAAAATATCATTACTTATGATTTCCCCAAGAAACAAAAGGTCTTAAAGAATATCCAGCCTCTCTCAAGTAAATGCTCAAAGCAAAGACACAAGGGCTCAGGAAAGAAATGATGAAGGAGAGATGACTCAGGAATCGAGCATTTGAAGTTCAGGAAAGAAATACACGTGATAAACGAAACAATTCCAAAGAAGGAGGAGTGCCTTGGAGGCATCCCAGAGGAAAACAGATGCTGACAGAATGAAGTTAGGGCATGGAAAAGGGGCTTGAGAAAAACAAGTGAAAAAATGAGGTGAAGATTTAAAGCCTAGAGAGAAAATGATGCATAGGAAGGACAAAGTAAATGCAACATTGTACAACTGATATTCTTGATGAAGAGAACTAAAAGGGAAACAAAAACAAAACTTCCAAGATACAATTTAAGAATGCTTTCCTAAAATAAAATAAGATGTAAACTCGTAGGTTGGAAGGAGGACGCAATCTTGATTAATCAGCACTGAGAGAGAGCCTAAGGAAGCTGATAGACTAAAAAATTTTTTAAAAATTGTTTAGGTATTTGGAAAAAAGACCAAATAATCTATGCCACATATAGAAGGCAGTCAGTCTGATTTCATCCTTCTTCACAATAGTTTTCAGTTGAAGAAGGCAGTGTAACCACAATTCCTTAGGAAAAAGTATGTGATTCAAGAAAGATACATGTGGCCAAATGGTTATTTAAATACATAGAGAATAGATACATATTTTTAACACGTAAGAAGGATATAGTTTGCATTAGCTCTTTTATTTTTATTTATTTTATTTTATCTTTTTTGGTGAGGAAGATTAGCCCTGAGATAACATCTGTTGCTAATCCTCCTCTTTTTGCTGAGGAAGACTGGCCCTGGGCTAACATTCGTGCTCATCTTCCTCTACTTTACATGTGGGATGCTGCCACAGATGGCTTGATAAGCAGTGTGTAGGTCCACACCCAGGATCTGAACCCACAGACCCTGGGACCCTGAAGCAGAGCATGCGAATTTAACCACTATGCCACCAGGCCAGCCCCATGTATTGGCTCTTTCATATAAAAGACATATTAGACAGCTAATTTCCACCTGCCAATAAGTGAAAAGAAAAACTGGAACAAAAAGGTAAATCACCTTAAACATGAGACTTAAGAGAGAACACGATAGAAGTTATGGTTATGGAACACAAAGATTATTATTAAATATGGCATAGAGAAATACAAATACACATAATAAAGGTTAGAAAACGTAGAGTGGGAGAGAGTTCTCTTAATCATAATTTAAAAGTTCTAATTATCTAATATTTGAATGGAATCAATTATGGATTGATTATAAATAAAATTCATGTCAATCTTTCCAAAGGGTGCTTCTGAACTTAGCAAAAAATGTAGACATGATTCAGTAATATATGCATTTTCAAATTTTAAAGTAAACAGTCCGTAGAAATGTTGTGCAATATTCCTTATCCCAAGACACTAAGTTTATGAGAGAAGTTAGCGGTAGGTTATGTAACTATCACCTAAGGACTGTTTGAGAATCTTTAAAGAGGATTTGAATCTTAGGATACTTTCTAGTTTACATATTACTGCCCTCACCTACTACCAAGCCCTTCCCCAAATCTTTGCTATGCTTTTATCTTTATGACTAATTCTAATCCATTGGTAGTATATAACTTGTTGTCTGTAATGGAATTTGGGCTCAGCAAAAATTATTGACACGAATTATAGAATCTGCCATTGACCTGTGGGAGGGGCCGACATGGCCTTTACATTATCTATTTACCCACATAGGAAAGTCAAATTCTCAGACAATCTGAGTGAGGATGGCAGAGTCACTTTGCTAAGGAATGGAGAGCACGTGTTAGGGCGCCAGCCCTCGACTCCAAGGCTAATCCTACTCCCATATTTTGATGTTGCATAATATTCTATTTTTCTATTGGGTTATTTCAGGCCCATTTGAGATCACATGGTTGACTTTGTAATCATCATCATCACCATCAACACCAACATCATCATCACTGTCATCATCACCACACCACCATGATCATCACCATTATCATCATCACCATCACCACCATTATGATTACCATCATCATCTGTCAACACTTCTCAGAATTATGTCTTCCAATGTCTCTTCTCCACTAAAAAAAAATCCCACTTCAACATCTCTAGTGACTCTCACCATAAATGTGTCACTTCCCCCTAAATTTCCCTATAAAAATATTCCTTCAGGAATATAAGAAAAGGAACAGAAAGGAGGCAAATCAACTTCAGGTCATGTGAAAGTTCATATAGAGGCACATATCCTGTGTCCGTAGTCACACCCACAAGGAGGATGCTTCAGCAAGTTTAGGCAAACCTAGAAATGGAGACACTTTGAGACAGACAACATGTAATTTGGTTATTTGTTATACTGATGTAAAGTTAGGGGGTAAAAGAATCCCTGATACTTGAAATTTAAATATTCTCTATTGAATTTTGTTGCTTCAGATTATTTCTCACGTTTAAAAATCATTTTTCTCCTTTTTTCCTACATTTTTGTACAAATACGCCCTACTAACTTTCTTATAAAAAACTCACCTTTCATCACTTTATATTATCTTACTTTGCCTTATTTGTTATCATAGTTGACATTGTAGTATAAATTTAACTTATTGTTCCCCATCTTTCCAGTAAAGAGAAGCCCCATGACGACAAGAAATTTACTTTACTCACATTGCACCCACAACAATGCACATATTAGGCACCATTTACAATCTCAATCATTTTTTTGGTATTGGTTTCTGTCTTTCACTATTCATCATTTAAAAAAAATAACAATAACAACAACAACAAACACCACTTTCACATCAACAACTGCTTTCCCATTCAGGCTTCCCTCTGGGGTACAGCCAAAGCAAACAAAGCCTACACCCCCCACATACCCTAAAGGTGGAACAATTGATGGTCTCAAAAGGCATGAAGCGTGCCTATCAATCAACGACGCTTTCTGAAGTTCATTTGCCGAAGTCGCTTCTAGTTAACACGTTTATGACATATGAAACAGCTTCAAATACAAAATAACAGCTGATGTGGAATCATACCTGAAATAGTTCACCTGAGAACATTTTCATTCGGTAGTTGGAAACATTATCCATTGTTCCACAAGCCCTACCAGTAGGAGATAAAATTTGAGTTTCTTTGTCATCTATGTGACCTTTTTTAGGACTCTATTCTTTCCAGGTTAGTGAGAAAATTGCCCAGAGAGACTGACAGCGTTCAAGTTATCATTTTCACAGAAATGCTGAATATGAAAACTTGCAGAACAGACTATTTGAGAAAAAACAACTACTCTTTCTATGATTAGTGTCTTTACCGTAAGTGTTTTATAACAAAACAAGAACTTTTAAACATAAATTTAAAAACTTTAGGGCAACTCATTATATGTGATCTTAAATAACAATTGTCTCAAATCTAAAGTTTTGCTGCAGGATCTTTCTGGAGGTACCAATCATTCCAATAAGATGGAAAACTTTGCAAGCAATCTTCAGGAGAGTTGGTGGTGAAAGTCTAGAAGAAGATTGATTTATTATTTTACTCTTTAATGTGATATAAATATTTCAAGTTTTACACTCACAGTAAACAAAAATTCACCTGACTATAGATAAATAACGTGATCAGTTCTACAATTAACCTTCTCAAAAATCCTTTATCTTCAAGGATGTTCAAAATGCAGCTCAAGAAAGCCAAACATCATGTAATGATGATGGGGAATTACATGCAGTTAAAAGAGCTACATGCAATTTTTGGTGCATAGGCTATGAGATGATTCCACATTCCCTTTAATAAACTGACAAAATTTAAAATTGTTATTTTACCTTGAGGTTTTATGCGTTAATCTGCCTTAAGCCACAGGCGAGGTCTCACACATATTATCCTTTGAGTAACAATCAAATAAATGTTGACACTGTTTGCAGAGAAAAACATTTGGAAAATGATCTGTGTGGCTTCCTGAGCAGGGAAGAGTGCTGGGGTTCTGTTCAGGCACGGTGCCTTTTTAGAAAGACTGCGTGCTGCCGTGTTCAGTGACGGGTTTTGATCTTTTAAAATTAGGAACAAGTCACAGGGAAGAGAAGACGTAGACAAGGCTTGGGACACAATGGTGGCTTTGCGGAGAGGGTGACAAACTCAAAGGTACTTCAGAAGTCCCTCGTTTCTCATGTCTTATGTCGTTTAAATTAAAGTTATGGCTAATGCATTAGGTGTCCTCTGAGTCCCCTGGTAGGCTGTCATGGTAAACCCACACAGGATTTCCGCCATAAAGTCATTAAAAAGATGCATGGGCCCATGAGTTCTCTGCTAACTTTCCCCGCCGAAGCCCAGTGACTTACAACTTCCATTCTTGTGGGTCGCAGGGACGTTTGTCAGCTATCATGACTGGACTTCCAGAGGTACTCAATTTACAGTATCTATGGTGGAGTGAAAATGAATGAACATCTGTACATTTGCTCAGATACTATGTCAGGCGATACGAAATTAGCTGTCATAACAAGTCCATAAAGCCTTAACACACTATTTGTCTTGCTCAGTTTATAAAGTACATAAACTATGGGGAGCTGATCTAAGCCGGCTCTCTTTGGAGGACGGCTTGATCTAGTGGTAATGAGACTCATATGGATTTGACCCTGCTGAGAGTTTTTCTTTACCCATATGTTCTCTCATTTTATTTTCATGCTTAACTGTAGGCAACGAGTCCATCATCTTATATTTTATCTTGGTTGTTTTTATCTTCTATTAAAGTTTCATTAAACAAACAAACAAAAATGTTTAGAAATATCCCTCTTTTTCTTTACCATCCCAAACTTGGTAATAATTTGTAGTTCAGATTCAGGGATGCCTAAATGGGAAAGCATGAGGATAAGTAAAACTTTTTTTTCTCCAAAGTAGTTTATAAAGAGAGATTAACAGACCAAAAATCTAAAAGGCCACTTCCTCGATAAGACCACTAACATTCACAAAACACATGAAAATTGCCCCAATTTTCTTCAAGTAAAAGAACAGCATGAAGTCCATACTTTACCTACTATTAGAATACCTCACTCTTTATTCCTATTGATTCCAGAACTTCCAAGGCAGAACTCATGGACATGAGGAACTTTTAACTATAAGGATTAAAAATCTAAGACTTTAGGCTTAATGTGGAAAGATTTAGTTGAGTAGCTTCAGAGCAGGATTTGAGCATCCCTTGAACTGTACAATCCACTGGGATGCAGGAAGAAAATGCCAGAACTTCTATTTACATTTATTTTAATCAGAAATATAAGTATACAATTTAAGCTTTATTGATTTTTATTATATGGACGGACACTTGGGTCCATCTGTCAAGGTTAGATGATTGTCTGTGATTGGCATTATTCAGATATTCCAAGGATGGTGGGATTCTACCACTACAAGACAGTGGCTGCTTTCGTTCCCAATTTACGGCAGTGGGACATAGTGTAGCTCAGGTGGGCCCACTTATGATGGAAGTGGGTTTACAAAAGTTTTACAAAAATTGAGGTTGAAGATATTCCTAATAAAGCATGCATAAGGAAGCCACAGAAAATGTCCTCACACGGGCCCTTTGTCAGCCACATTACAATGAATTGATGACCTAGCTATGGATGTTAAGGAGGTGCCCCCCAAAAAGGACCTAAAATTATCAAATTATTTAAAATACGGATATTATAGCCACTAGTTTTAACAATATTCCTTACCCTCTATGAATATTATGCCTTGAGAAATAAACTATTGACTGTACGAAACCATGCCAATTAGCAAAACAATTCAAAATTAGGCACCTAGAACAGGATGGCACACCTCTGCCAATATTCAGCCATGTGTGTAGCCATGCAGTACTTCACCAAGTGCTTGGCAAAGGTTTATTAAGAGAGTAATAAAGGGAGAGTGTAGGCTGTGTGTGTGCATGGGGGCAAGAGGAAGAAAAGGTTTAGTTACCGTGTCATTGTCTTTGCATCAACAATGAGTTAAACACATGGATAAGGAGAACAGATTGGCAGTTACCAGAGGGGAAGGGTGTGGGGGAAGGGTGAGGGGGGTAAAGGGACACATATGTATGGTGACAGATAAAAACTAGACTATTGGTGGTTAACACAATGCAGTCTATACAGAAACTGATATATAATAATGTACACCTGACATTTACACAATGTTATAAGCCAACATGACCTTAACAGAATAATTTTAAAAAACACTGTAGGGTAATTTCTCCCATATTGGATGAGAATATAAGCACCTGAAATGTATTTTAGATTCCTATATTTAATATTTCAATAATGAAATACTTCAAGAATTATTCATGTATGTGTGCCTGTGTGTATGTCTCAGAAAACTCAAAACCTTATACTCAATACCAAAGATGCTCTTTAACTAAAACATGATATTAAATAAAAACTATGTAAATGTAATCACTAATGAAGTGGCTATCTTGTCTGGAGTTAGAGGGGAAAAAGAAGACATCTATAGGCCAGCTCTGACCAGCAAAGAAATTGAACCAGAAGTGCCCAAAATGCAATAAGGCATAACAAAAATGGTTAATTTGATGTGCAAAAAAATATTGTGGACTCTTTACAAAATTTTTAATGAGAGGAAAAGTCACAATGAAAATCTTTTGTAGCAGAGAGAAATTATGCTGCTTAAAAAATGGGAATTTCTTAACAGAGGTGTCAGATTTATAGAAGAGTGATACAGTGTTCTTTTACAAAAAGACAAATGTTACAAGTTTGCTAACTGGTTCTGAGATGAGAGGAGGCTGATGGTGTGGAGCTTGATGTAGATATTTTTAAGGGTCTTAATGTCACCTTTTAAAGTGAAGTTTTAGTGAGCAAGGCAGTGCGTAATTTTAAAGAGAAATTTTTCCAGTGAAGGTATAAGTATACTTAAACAATAGATATTATGTTAGTTTCCAACATTATGTAATTTTGTTAAAATAAATAATGTCAGTGTGTCATCTTTAAGAACTCATATAACCAAACGATTCAATTTGGAAAAAATCTAATCTGTTTTAAAATCTTTCAGATGAAGACCCTAAGGCAATTGGGGACCTTCTGGTAATATTTAATTTCACAAGGGTTTTCTATTTCTTTGTAATAATAAATTAATGACATAGGGAAAGAAGAAAAAGTACTAACCAAATTCAACAAGAACTAGTGTAATTAGTAGATGGGATTGAACAAATTCTTTTTCTTTGTTTGCTAGTTTGTTTTTAGCAAATGCAGCTATCAGTATTCCTTTTTCATCTGAACCTACTCTCTCAAAGCAACATTTGCCAGCTATGAAAAGATAATTGAAATCAAAGATCAAAATAAAATAAACTCAGAAATCAACTTTGGAATTATTCAGTAACAAGATGTGAAATCAAGAGTTTAAAAAACTAATTTGGTGACATTGTTCATCTAAAAATGTAATCAGCATATAGCACATATTTTAGTAAGGATAAAATTATTTCTACTACTGACAAATTTAAAAAAGTATTTAAAATATGTCATTTGTTTCATCTTTATGAAATGCATGTAATGCAAACATTTGTATGATACTGCATTTTCATGTTGGCAATCACTTTTATATTTAAGAAGAGATTTAGATTCTGTCAATATGCATTTATTAATTCCTCCAGGTAACTATATGGATAATTAAGTTCTATCTTTATCTTAAAATTTGAATATATATAATGTACAATTGTACAATCCAGGCGCAATTGCACTGATGCTTAAGTTTTATACTTTTCTTCTCAGCCAAAACAATTATTGGGTAGAGATCATTGGTTTAACTGATACAGAGTTTGAACTTTCATTTTATGATTACAGTAATATGCACCATTGAATAATGCTTTTATTTTTTATGGAGCTTGAAACTTTCATTCATTTCCTCTCTGTTATTGAGAAATAGCTCTCTCAATTTTTTTTTCTCTTTCTCCCCACCCTTCCCTCGTTATTACACCATAGGTGTGTTCCTAAGAGACATTGTATTTTCTAAAGCTCTGATCACAAAAACAACTATTTCAAATTTTAAAAAAGTGGTTTTGGTGAGTACGGTGGCAGTTGGCAATCAGCCTTTAGATAGTGAACAGAATGTAGCCTACACAGAAGTCAAAATACAATGACATACACCTGAAATTTATATAATGTTACAAATCAATGTTACCTCAAAAATTAATTTTTTAAAAGTAATAGATAAACAAAAACAAAAGGTGGTTATAGAAGAGAGAGTTAAAAACAGCTGTGTGTTTCAGCGCTTTGTATCCACAGATTATTGTTTTTGTTGGAGATGGGTGTTAGTTCTTAGTCATCTCTTAGTACCTCAGTTTCCTCTTCTGTAAATTGAACATGGTTGAAAGGTATGGAAAATGATTGATGTGAAGTGCTGAACCCAGTCCTGACACATTGCACACGCACAGTGCACATTAGCTCTTATTACTTTATCATTGCAAATGTTATGAAAAATAGTCTTTTGTGCAATGCACAGCGGATTTTCTAATTAATAAAGGAGAAATCAGTGTGTGTGTGTGTGTGTGTGTGTGTGCGCGCGTGCGCTTTGTGAAAAGTGCTTTTCTTGAATTCTCACACAAACCCATGAGGTTGTTATTATCTCCATTTTACAGATGTGGAAAATGAGGTTCAGGGAGGAGAAGTCACTCAACTTGCTTAATAGGAGAAAGATTGGGATTTAAACCCAAGTCTTGAGCATAGAGCCTGGTTCATAACTATCACACCGCACAGCCTTCAGCCATGCGCTTCCAGGAAAGGTGGGCAGAAAAGGGACCCACCTGATGGGAGTGAGCTTCTCCTCTGCTTCTGAAAATACTCTATGTACTTCATAGAGAGGAGTGTTCCTCCATGTGCCTAGATTGCTCACTGTTTTCTTTTGTTTAATTTAATTTTTATTTCAGAATAGTTTTAGATTTACAGAAAAATTGCAAAGATAGCACATCTTACATTAGTGTGGTTCATCTGTTGTAGTTAATGAACCAGTGTTGATACACTACTATTAATTAAAGTTTGTACTTGACTCAGATTTCCCCAATTTTCGTCTCACGTCTTTCATTGTCTCAGGACCCCATCCAGGACACCACATTACATCAAGTCATCATGGCTCCTGAGGCTCCGATTGGCGGTGACAGTGTCTCAAACTTTCCTTGTTTTTCATGACCTTGACAGTTTTGAGGAGGGCTGGTCAGTTGTTTTGTAGAATATCCCTCATTTGGGATTTGTCCGATATTTCTTCACCATTGTCTAAAATACTGCTTATACAACTAAACCGAGAGATTGTGCATTAGAGATGATGGGGTACATGAATAAGATTATTCAGCTTTTCTTTTTATTTTTTTTTCAATTATTTTATTAGGTCATAATGGTTTACAACATTGTGTAATTTCAGGTGTACATTATTATTTATCAGTTTCTGTATATACTGCATCATGCTCACCGCCAATAGTCTAAGTTTTATCCATGACCATACGTACATGCCCCTTTACCCTTTCACTCACCCCCCAACCCCCTTCCCCTCTGGTAACCACTAATCTGTTCTCTTTATCCATGTATTTGTTTGTTTCCACCTATGAGTGAAATCATACAATGTTTGTTTCTCTGTCTGGCTTATTTCATTTAACATAATACCCTCAAGGTCCATCCATGTTATTGCAAATGGAACAATTTTGTCTATTTTACAGGTGAGTAGTATTCCATTGTATATACATACCACATCTTCTTTATCCATTCATGCATAGAAGGGCACTTGGGTTGCTTCCATGTCTTGGCTATAGTGAATAATGTTGCAACGAACAGAGGGGTGCATAAATTTCTTTGAATTGTTGATTTTGTGTTCTTTGGGTAAATGCTCAGTAGTGGGACAGCTGGATCATATGGTATTTCTATTTTTAATTTTTTGAGAAATCACCTTAGTGTTTTCCATAGTCACTGAATCAGTTTGCATTCCCACCAGCAGTGTATGAGGGTTCCCTTTTCTCCACATTCAATCCAAAATTTGTTATTTTTTTCTTGGTAATTATAGCCATTTTGACAGGTATAAGGTGATATCTCATTGTAGTTTTGATTTGCATTTCCCTAGTAATTAGTGATGTTGAACATCGTTTCATGTGCCTGTTGGTCACCTGTATATCTTCTTTAGAAAAATGTCTGTTCATGTCCTCTGCCCATTTTTGACTGGGTTGTTTGTTTTTTGTTGTTAAGCTGTATGAGTTCAATACATATTTTGTAAATTAACCCCTTGTCAGAGATATGATTTGCAAATATTTTCTCCCAGTTGTTGGGTTGTCTTTTATTCTTGTTCATGGTTTCCCTTGCCTTGCAGAAGCTTTAAGTCTGATGTAGTCCCATTTGTTTATTTTTTCTTTTGTTTCCGTTGTCTGAGTAGACATGGTTTTTTAAAAGATGCTGCTAAGACCAATGTCAAAGAGTGTACTGCCTATATTTTCTTCTAGTTTTATGGTTTCAGGTTTCACATTCAAGTCTTTAATCCATGTTGAGTTAATTTTTGTGTATGGTGAAAGATAATGATCTACTCTCATTCTTCTGCATGTGCTGTCCAGTTTTCCCAACGCCATTTATTGAAGAGACTTTCCTTTCTCCATTGTATGTCCTTGGCTTGTTTGTCAAAGATTAGCTGTTCGCAGATGTGTGGTTTTATTTCTGGGCTTTCAATTCTGTTCAATTAATCTGTGTGTCTGTTTTTCTGCCAGCACCATGCTGTTTTGGTTACTATAGCTTTGTAGTATATTTTGAAGTCAGGGATTGTGATGCCTCCGGCTTTGTTCTTTTTTTCTCAGGATTGCTTTGATTTAAACACCTGACAATCACTAAGTAATAATTAAGTGGTTGATGAATTGGTAACTTCTTCCATTTGGTTTCCTTATTTACTTGGTATTATTTTAGTGGAGTTGAATTTAAAAATAACCCTGTCATGTAAACAATTCAAAATGAAGAATGGTTGAAGATGAAATTCAGACAAACTTAAGCCTACTACGTGGTTCATCAATAGAACATTTTGAGGGATTTTTTCTAGGTCTTTTTTTTTTACACCTATTTTTATGTATCTTGAGATTATATTACATGTAACTTTCTTCTGCTATTTTTCCCCTGAAATTGTAACATGATCATCTTTCATTTTATAAGATTCTTTTAATTGCATGTGTCCAACATAATAGCCAGTCTCTAGCTGTCAACCACTGAGAGTGTGAACCTGCCCGATTGTAAATAATGCTTCTATAAACATCATTGTGCTTACAACTCTGCTTAGTTGCTGTATTTCTGACTATTTCCTGAGAGCAATGAACAGAAGGGGGCTTACAGCTGCAAAGGACCTGACCCATTTTGAATGCTTTTGATACACATTAACAAATCGCTTTCTATGTTCATGTTTTCACCTACTCCAGGTAGTGCTCTGGCTGTAAGTCTTTCCTATTTTTGATAGGAATTCAGACACTTCATGATTGACTTGGTTTCATTTGATTTGAGATCAGACCCTAACATAGCTATGACCAGCCAATATTTAGAGAATTTGGTTTTAAAGCAAATGTTTAAGCAAACCATCAAAAACAATCACAGATCCCATCTCCACCACCCACACAAGCTGAAGAGCAGAAATCATGGGAACCCCTTCATCACAGCCCGTTGATGATCACAGAGCAAACCACTGCCAAGCTGCCTTCCTCCTGATCCCCAGGAGAGGCCTTGCTCCACGCCATTCCCACAGAACATAAATCTCTCTATTCTCCCCAAGAGAGAGATTTTAGTTCCATTGGTTTTCTCTATTGTATTTCTGTTATTAGTTTCATTAATTCTTGCATTTTCTTTATTTTTCATCACCTGAGTTTGTTTTGAATTTAATTTGCACTTTGACTTTCTAAGGTAGAGGCGTTATTGACTTGAAATATTTCTTGTTTTAAATATAAGAATTTTAACACTATAAATTTCCCTCTCAGCACTGCTTTTGGTGTGTGTCACACATTTTGATATGTGACCATTCTTTTTCTTTACATTGCCATTCAGTTCAAAATAATTCTAATTTCATTTCTGATAGCTTCTTTGACCCGTGGAATATAGAGAAGTGTGGCTTATTTAATTTCAAAGTATTTGGAGGTTTTACGTGTATTAGTCTGTAATTTATCTCAGATTTGATTCCACTGTGATGAGAGTTAATTTGTTTGATTTCAATTTTTTTAAGTTTGTTAAGATTTGCCTTATCGTCTGGAGTATGGGCTGCCTTGATGAATGTTCACAGGTAATTTAAGAGAACGTGTCCTTTGCTGTTGTGGGTGGAATGTTCTAAATTTTCTATCAATATCAACAAGGCTAGTTGGTTGATAATATTTTACGTGTCTCCTGGATCCTTACTGATTTCCTGTTTCATTCAGTCCAATTAAACCATGATTATAAATTGACCATCGTTGTCTTCCTTCACGTTCATGTACAGTGACAGAATTGTATTTCCCCAACACAAAATGGCCAGTAATGTTATGTGAGACAATTTCTAGCAGGAAAAGGAGGAGAAAAAACAACAGCCTGATAAGTCGAGACATTAAAGTTCTGGGGGTGGAGAGATCTACACAAACCACTTAAGCACACTCATTATTATGGCTATTGCTACCTCAGGCCACTGGAGACTCGATAATTTAGTCGGCATTATGCAGCCTGAAGTGTTTCATGTTCTGCATGGGAGCCGGCTGCAATTCAAATATCAGTGGCCATGAAAAATATGCACATACGTTTAGTAGGAAAATCTCCAAGGGGACAACAGAGGAGATGGGCATATGTCGTCGCTGTGTGATGGAGAGTTTCTGTGAATTAATCATCTGGACATAGTTTATCACCATTTTTCATTTTGCCAGAAACATTCCCCCTTCATTTGTTGGAGAAGCTTATTATACGTGCAATCCTGGAAAGATAATAAGACCAAGGCCTCTGATGCTTAAATGCAACAGGGTTAGTAGGTTCTGTTCTGACACAGACAACTTTCCCATTGACGGAGCTTTCTGATAGCAAGGTAATTGCTTATTTTATCTAGTTTAGGGAATTGTGCCTCTTTCTACCAGCTACTTTATTACATCAATTACTGCAAACCATCGTCTTGTATAATTTATGGGGAAGAATCCAATTTCATTGAGATCGTCTTTTAAATGTAAGACATCCTTTGTTCCTATGACTCCAAATGTTAAAAATTTTATCGCATGTTCTAGGAACTAGGAACGCTTCATTTTCTGTGCACATTTAAACATCTGGCTAGACATGTAACCTGTGTGATTTGTTTGTTTAATTCAAGGGTTGGAGTGGGGGATGTTTTGCCTTCCAGATAAGGTATTTCTGAGTGAATACCTAATCTTTAAAGTGCAGTTAACATAAATGGCAATTTTTAGAAATGAATTCCTAATGCCTTTAAAGCTGAGGGTGAGTGTGCCTGTCAGAATTCCGGCCCGCAGTTATGCCATTCAGTTGTTGTTTTGCTTTAGAAGTCCTGAAATGTGCTTCTATGGTTAGCAGTATAAATGTAAACCCGAGCAATTGCTTTTGACACTTAAAAAGGATTTTATTGACAGTTGGAAACACATTGGGGATTTGAAAAGAGTACTTTTCCATCTGTAATACTTGGTGTGATCAAAGATCACTCAGCAGCCCCAGATTAGTGGAAATGAGGCAGCAGCGAGTGTCTGCCACTCCACATGGGACGAGGGCTTGGTTTTTGATTCACACTAATCCCCATCACGATCTAAGTGGAATTTACAGTAATGTGGATATACTTCTCAGGGCTCCTGCCAACGTATTTCTAAAGAGTTCTAAAGTAGATAATAATATAGCAAGATTTAAAATTTCATTTTAAAGTTAAACCTTACTTTCCCACTCTCCATTCATACATTGGTTTAATGTTACTAACATATTATATTTAACTCTGTGCATTTCCTATATGCATTCACAAATGTGTGCATTATACATGGTGGTGTTTTAGATAACAGGGACAAATCTACTTCAGTTCTCACTGAGTGTGGCTATCAGGGTGATGTTGGGTATCATGACTCTGCAGGTACAACTGAACAATGGCAGATATTGGTCTCAGAACACCTGGTATAATTTCTAATTCCTTCCCTCCATCCATCCATCCTTCCTTCTTTCCTTCCATCTGACTGTAAATTATATATCTAAGTACATCTATTTATATATATTTATTTATAAAATACCAGCTTTGTGCCCTCTACCTGTTCTGTGACCTTGGGTTATCGAAATCTTAATTTCTACTTCTGTTAAAGGAGGAAAATAATCATATCTCACTCACAGTCCTTAAGAATCACACAGTATGTGGTAAACAAAGCTCTAACTAAATGTGCTTTGTTATCACAGATCAAGTAGACACTACAGAGAAATGGGACAAGTTGGACCTCTTCTACAAACCCTGGGAGATGGTGGCCATCCAGAAGTAAGGGGAAAAGAGAGAGTTTTCTTTATAGCAGACAGAAGAGACACATCAGCCCCCAAACTGGACCAAATGCCTGGGCCAAGGCAGTACCTGGCCTTATACAGGGAAGTCCCAGGAGAGGGACATTTTGAGGAAGGTGAAAGGAAACAGCTTTAGAGGAGGTCTGGCCCCCAACCCAACCAGTTTACTCTCACATGGCATTCCATTGCCAAACCAGCATCTAATTTAATGACCCCCTAACCTAACCCCATACACCATTGTGGCCAGACTCCTACCCCCCAGCTCCCAACCCCAGACCAAAATCTTAGCACCAACCTTTCCTACAAACTCTGGTCCCAGCAACACCCTATGTCCTACCCCAAAGATAAGGCCATCAAACATCACCGTTATCCAAAACCCACACATATGTCTGGCATTGTTTAAGAAATACACCTGCAAGCTAAATATATATATATATATATGTATATATATTTGTATATTTCTTATATATTTATTTATATTGAATATATATTTATTTTATTATATCTGTCTGTGTATTTATTATTTAGTTACTTTTGTCATAACGAAGACTTCCTTAAGATGTTTCTAAAACCCATGAGAGAAAAAGAGTAGAAAAAAGTGATTTAAAAACAAACAAATAAAAATCCTACATCTCCCTCATCTCTATTTTTAGTGGAAATAAAGCAAACCTTAAAACTAAATGCTTTTACATTATAAAGTAACTTTTTTTAGGGTCCTGTTTTTAAAAAACCAAGTTTTGTTAAAGTTCCTGAATTATTATTCCAATGTAAAACAAACAGAAACAAATAGAGCTAGATGCTTTTGCTTTAAAGAAAAATGCTAAAGAATACCATTTTTAAAGAACTGAAAATTCCACACTCACATCCTTTTTCTAGAACCCCCTTAGAGAAGGAGAATGGTACCTGACCCAGTAAATCTTTGTGTCTTCCTACCAATGGCTTCACAATGAGAGGCAGGTGTGCCTGGTGGGGAGGGCTTCTTTGGAGGACCAAGGCGATACCCAGGGAGAAATTTTCCAAATAGAACCCTGATCAGACATGGTTTCCTACTGTACTTCTTTCAAATGGACTTTTCCAGTGGAGCTGGTGCTTCTAGAGGATGGTTGCCAAGTCCTGACTTCACTCCTGGCCATCATTCTTAAACTGACTGACCAAGAATGCCCAGGAAGATCCCTTTCTTGATGTTCGGAATTGTAATTATAAAACATCATGTCAAGGAATATTTTTGCATGGTCTACACACACACAAGCACACATACACAGTCATGCACACACATATACCTCAAGCTTCACATCAGCAGGTTTCTGTCACCATACCTTGTCATAAAGTTGTTTTAAGAAGGATGAAAACAGATCCATTTAAAACCCCATTCTTCTGGATAATATAATTGAGAAGTTTCTGTTCCAGCAAGGGAGTGAAATGATTGTATTTGAGGCAATAAGGGAAGTATTATAAATAATATTTTCCAACTATAATAAAATTTTAGAAGTAAGCTTTTGTTTCTTTTCCACTATTCAAAAACTTTAGTTAGCTATTTTTTGGTCTATTTTTAATCTTGTTATGGTCCTATCAGAGAAAATTAGGATTACTGTAAAAAGAAGGAAGGCAGAAAGGAAGGAAGGAGGAAAGGAAGCAAGGAGGAAAGGAAGGAAGGAAGGAGGAGAGGAAGGAAGGAAGGGAAAGAGAGAGAAAGGGAGGATTTTTTTTCCTGGAGGGAAGGGTTGGCCATCTGTGCACAATGAGTTTAGACAAATGATGATTTGGTTTGAAACACAACTTCCTTCAAAATCTCTTGTTATTACAAAAGTGAGCTGGTGTCCCCAGAAAACCTTGAGGAGAATTAACTAACTAGGTAGCTAACGAACAGAAAGCAGCAGGGACGCAGTGCTGCTTGGGGGTTCAATGTGACACGGGAAGAGAGAAGACTGAATTCCAGTTCCAACTCTGATATTATTACAGACAACAACATTCAACTTTCTGTGCTATAGTTCCTCGAATGTAACAAGGATGACGTTAACTTGTAAAACAAATCAACAAGGAGATAGAGTTGAAAGGGTACTTGCTGCCAGTTTCCTCTATTTCACGTATTGTTCAGTATGAAATAGTACAACTGTTGGTCACCTAATCCTAAATCTCTAAGAAATGGGTTGTAAAATGAGATTTCCAGCATCACCCAAAATGCACAACCACATCCCTCTTCTATGGATTATAATTCAGGATCTGAGCTGCCGCCACCCTCAGCACACACACTCCCTCTGGGTGCTTGTTGTTCTGGCAAGTCACAGTAAATGTGCAGCCATGTCCAGGAGGAGCAGTGCCCAGCAGCTCCAGGCAAACGGACATTCTTTTTAACAAAGTGGTTTTCAGATAAATCACAGTAGAAGACTGCAGATTTTTGAATGTTGTGACTTGTTTCAGAACTCATAGGAGTGACAGCAGTCATATTCCCATAATCCCGACAAGATATGGACCTGGAGGCAATGCCTCTCTTCAAAAGGTCAAGTACATGAAAGGGGCAAAGGTCTTAAGCTGTAAGAAGCCATGCATGGGTGTATGCTGTATGTGCATAATGATGGTGTCAGACGGCAGGTTAATTTTTGCACACGCAGAAGTCAGAGCTGTTTGGCAAACCAAAAGTTATATAAAGAAGAGAAGGTTGATGAGGAGAACTCATTTGGGCATAAGAATATTGCTTTGCCCCCTTAGAGCAGCCCACCTGTGTCACCAAGACAGGCTGCCCCAATTATGTGCTGGCCACCACTTGGCACTGGCTGACCAACCCATTTTAATAACATTAACTGTGCAGGGAGTTGGTGGCCATCAAAGAGAGTTAATTAGGTGACTTGAGAGTGTACTAAAAAAAAAAAATAAGATAAAAACTTGCTAGAGGTAAAGAATGTCACTACGAAAGATTTGGTCACTATTGTCTGTACCTTATTGTCTGTTGTAGGAAGACTTTGCTAAGAGATAAAGACACTCCATCCATGTGAGTATACTGAATAATCCAATTCTTCAACAATTATAGCATGCTTTGGTACAATTAAGGATGCAATCATTCAGTACATTTATTCTCAAATGAGGAGACTGAATTTGTTCCCAGGGAATATTTGTCTACAGAAGAAATTTCAGCTGTTTGAGAATGAATACTCTACTCAAATCAGAACCATTAAAAATAAAACTAAAAGATATAAAAAGTTTATGTCATTGCCAAGAAATGTTAAAATGCCAAGAAAGATGACATAGGTGCTGCGGGCATCTCAGAGGCGCTAATTCTAGCACCTGCTTAGTTCGAGTCTATTCCTCCCATGCCTCAGTCTAACATTGGGTTCCCCTTGTTTGACAAGTCAGATGCCCAAGAGACTGCCAGCCACAGTAGGGTTTTTGGAAATCTCACGTCATCCGTGATTCACTAGATCTTCTGAGGGCATTCAGGAGAAGGAGACACAGTTCCCAGGCGCAGCTATAGGAACCATGGGACCTGGATGCACTTGGCCTGCTGGGGAGTCTGTTTCTTTCAGAAATGAGGAGCCGCAAGGGATACAGAGTGGGTCCGGACTCTTGGATGTGACGATCAGTTCTCATCGGATAAGATCCTGTAGCTCGCCTGAGGGCCCTAAGAACCGGCTTCATTCATGTTGCATGATGTCCACGGTGACAGAGGGCCTGGAGGTTTGGTCCAGCTGCAATTAGGGACTCATGATTTTATACCACTCTGGTACATTCCAAGATTACAGTTTGGAACTGGACAGGTGGTACCACTTATTGGTGAAGTAGGCCCAGGTCAACAGTGATAAAACTGGTATGAAAGGCTGTGTAGACAGTTGGTAGATTCTAATTCCTAGCGAGCCAGTGAGCTTTGCTGCAGCTCTTGGATGTCCCAGGGAGCGCATGGACAACTGCTGGACTAAGGTAAATGTCCACCAGGCCATGGACCCAGGAACTCTCTTCACAGAAGAAGCAATTCTTTTTTTGTTTTTTTAAAGCAATATCATGGTTTTTTTGGAGGTTGACTTGGAAGAGAATGCCCAGTTGTTAAATGGCAAGGGAAGATGGGGAATGTTTAATTTCTTGGGGTGATGGTGCTCCATATTAATATCATAATATGATTGCCAGTATCATGGTATCAAAAACATTACAGCATTTCTCAGGGCTAATGCCATATGTGACAACTGCGTTTGGGTGTGAAGAGAAATTCCTAAGTATATTTTGCTATAGTTCTCTACCACAAAGTGAACAACTGGGGTTTTCATAGCAGTTTTACCACACCAATGCCGGAATTATACAGAGCTGTTCTCATGTAAGTCTTTTAAATTCAACTCCTCCAACTTGTAGAACTGAAGCTCTAAATTAGATGTGGTATGTCAAGGATGCTGGGCCCTGATAACTTCTGACTCCAGGTTCAGTTCTAGGAGAGGCAAACCAAGAGACCGGGGCTACCATTCATGCCCAGCTCTGAGCCTGTATAGCAAGGAGTTCACTCTGGAAGGGGTGGACCACTGTCTCTGTCTTCAGCCCCAGTGTAGTGATGCAAAGATACTGTGCAGGGGGCAAGAAGATCATAAGAAAAGAGAGCGCTATAAGCTCTCTTCAAGTGCAATTACTTTATTTGGAAGAGATTGTGGGGAAGTTCATGCCTAACTGTTTTGTTGAAAACAATGGAGATCTTGGTGGTGAGCTATCAAGACACCAGTAGCAACAGGAAAAAGAGTAGACCAGCTGAAAGTTTCACAGAGATAACAAGGAAAGAGACAGCCAAGAAAAGCCCTCTGAGGGTCTGAGAAAACATCACGGGTGGGCAATACCCGTTTCAATGGACCTCAGATTTAATTGGTTTGGGCTGTGGAGCAGTTTATGTCACAGGGGAATGTTAAAAACCTCTAGCAGATACCTAGCAATTAGGGGTGGCTTAGTGTGATACTAATAGAGGAAAATAAACCAGAAGCCCAATGAAAATATGGAGGAAGAGCCCCTCAAGGGAGCTTAGCTAAAACCACAGTTACCCTTAGTGGTAAGGAAGACCCCATATGCCCACAAAGACGCGTACTCTGAGGAGCAACATCAAAAGCTGAATGCTGTGGGAGAAAGATGTCGCTGAATTAGTCTGGCCATCCCCTAAACAAATAAACAAGAAGAAGCAGACAACAGCAACAACAATAGGCCCCAGGGAGGAATCCTCTATTCAGGGTTGCCATGATAGATTATATAAGATGTCCAGTTTTTAACAACAACAAAAATTACAAGACATGACAAGAAATAGCAAAATGTGGTCTATACACAGAGGAAAAACAAAAAAGAGAGAGACCACAGAGACTGTCTTTGAGAGGACCCAGATGTTGGACTTAGGAGACAAAGGTTTCAATAAAGCTATCATAAATATGTTCAAAGAATTAAAGGAGACAATATTTAAATAATTTAAGAAAGTTATGTTGACGTGTCTCCTTAAATAAAGTCATCCAAAGCAAGATCACAATAAAATAACACTTCCCACTCAGTCTGATGGATGTAATGAAAAAGGCAGACAATAACATACGTCGGTAAGGATATGGAGAAATAACTTTCAGTTTGACTGTGGGAATACAAAATCGTTCAGCCACTTTGTAAAATAGTTTGGCAGTTCCTCAAAATGTTAATCATAGAGTTAACACATACCCTGGGCATTCTATTTCTAGATATTTATCCAAGAAAGATGAAAACATATGTACATAAAAAACTTTGCTCAAATGTTCAGAGAACCAGTATTTATAGTACCCCAAAAGTAAAAATAATCCAAGTGTCCATCAACTGGGGAGCAGGTGAACAAAAGTGATATATACATGGAATTTCATTTGGCAGTAAAAAGATGAACGGATAAAGAAGATCTGGTATATGTGTGTATACATATATAAATACTACTAGGCCATAAAAAAGACAAAATTGTGCCATTTGTGACAACATGGATGGGCCTTGAGGGTATTATGCTGAGCGAAATAAGTCAGACAAAGATAAATACCATATGATTTCACTAATATGTGGAAGATAAGCAAACAAACACACAGATAAAATGAATAGATTAGTGATTACCAGAGAAGGGGGAGGGGGGAGGGCAAAAGGGGTAAAGCAGCACATGTGCACAGTGATGGATAAAAACTGGACTTATGGTGGTGAACACGATGGAGTCTATACAGAAACTGAAATATAGTAATGTACACCTGAAATTTACATAATGTTTTAAGCCGATATGACCTCAATAAAATAATTAAAAAACAAACAATAAAGTAGTGATGCATACTACAATATGGATGAAACTTGACAATAAGTGTAAGAAATCAGATTTTGGTAATGGTTACACAACTTTGTGAATATACTAAAAACTATTGGGGCCGCCCAGTGGCACAGCGGTTTAGTCCGCGCTTGGCAGCCCAGGGTTTGCAGGTTCGGATCCCAGGCGCCTGCCGACTCACGGCTTGTCAGCCATGCCGCGGCGGTGTCCCATATAAAGTAGAGGAAGATGGACACGGATGTTAGCCCAGGGCCAGAGGAAGATGGGCACGGATGTTAGCCCAGGGCCAGTCTTCCTTGGCAAAAAAGAGGAAGATTCGCAATGGATGTTAGCTCAGGGCTGGTCTTCCTCACAAAAAAATAAATAAATAAATAAATAAATAAAATAATAAAAACCATTGAATTGTACACTTTAAAGGAGTGATTTGCATAGTATGCAAATTATATCTCAATACAATTATTAAAAAAATACCTGGGATTTTATAAGATGTTGAGAGACATGTTTATGAATCAGGCCACAGCACAAGGTGGGGATGGGGGACAAAATCCTGGCCTGTGTCCTGTGATTGAACAATTTACAAATGTGGGTTCATATTTACCCTGCATGATTTCAGTCCCCTCTACCTTTTCTGGGAC
Source organism: Tapirus indicus (assembly GCA_031878705.1). Taxonomy (NCBI): domain Eukaryota; kingdom Metazoa; phylum Chordata; class Mammalia; order Perissodactyla; family Tapiridae; genus Tapirus; species Tapirus indicus. Next base: position 142,122,838 of record CM062921.1, read on the forward strand.
ATTTGTCCTCCTTATATCTTCCAGTTGTTCTGAAGTCAATCCTCACTCAAACCTTCCTGACATGACATGTGTCAGAATTGTTCTGGCCCATTTACATTTCCCTGGTCTTGGTAATGAAGTGTGGGCTAGTAACAAACTTGCCGAAAGTGAGATTCACCAGCTCCTGACTCTTTCCTTTGGGGTGTTTATCGTCTCAACATGGACATAGTCTTTGTTGACCAGTTGGCACTCTGTCCTGTTTATGTACAAGTTCAGTGAATCCAAGATGATCTGCTTTGCAAGGAAGTTTGTCTCACTGACTGTCACACACACCTGGGGCCCCTTCTAGTCAGTGGCTCTGTGGTTTTATAATAGTGCTATTTATCAACAGGTTTATTCTACATCCACCACTTCAGCAGGCTGCAACAGAGCACTGCTCTTCAAACTGGCCAGAAATAGTGCCCAATTCACATTCACCTCTCATCCTTGGTAGCTTCTGATTAAATCCCTTGTGTATATAATTTGTGAATGACTCAGTGTGCCCTGATTCAGAGACTCATTTCAGGGAGAGTGTTCTGGGGCTCAACGTAGTAGATCTCCAACATCCCCTATCCCAAGAACTCCAGAACAAATATCACTAGATTTATGGCCACAGTATTGGGAGAAAGATGTGTTGAGGCTTTGATGAGCATTGCAATATAAAAGCCATTATACCTATTACTATCAGTCTGGAAATATTGAATATTAAAACTAACTTAAAATTTTCAGATCAATCCAATAATTTTTTCTAAAATGATGTTTGTAAAAGTGATTATTTTTCTACTTTTTAATTTAAATCCTGAGCTAACTTAGACATACTATTTCTAATTTTCTCAGGTGAAAATTCTACTGCTCATTTTCTTATCAAAATAATTCCACTTACAGTGGCTGCTGACCACCTGGACTTCATGTCTCTCACTGTTACTATTTGATATAATTTATTTAATTATTTACACCACTTTTATGTACGAAATTTATATAATTTCATATTAGTTATTTATTTTGTCTTATAAATAACGCCTTTAACACACATACATACCTAAAATGTTTCATCAAGCCAGTTTCTGCCATACACTGTCTTCAGAACTTCTAAGAATTCACCGTGGTGACATATTCTCAAAGAGATTTCCCTGTCGCAGACACAGCTGTAATAACCATTGATGAAATCCTGGAGAATGTTGATATATTGAAATGTGTTTTGAGAACTACATTTTTGATTTCAAATTTTATTGAAGATCTTTTCAAACTCTGTGTTAACCGTAAAATTGGTGACAACATGATGGATGTCGTACCCTTATAAAAGTTTCTTTATGGAGTTATTAGAAATCCCTTCCTCTGGGTACATCTCGAGCTTTTGTGGTTCTCAGTCTCAGGCAGAGTGATTTGAGGGTGCAAGTATCTTGTTGAGCAGTCCTGGACGAAGCAAAGTTGAATATGAATCCAGAGCTATTAATAAAATACAAATTTGCTCCTTGTTATGTTTAGAACCATCTCAGGCACTCTCGATCTGCCTGCCACTGTGAATTTACATCTGGCAAGTTTTAGGGGAGCCTGAGCTTCTTTGGGGGTGCCATAAACATCTTCCACATGGAGTAATGAGTTACTAGTTTCTGTTCACCTTTTCCCCTTCAAGCTTCAATAGAGAAGTGAAGCACCATCACAACTGCCAAACATCCCTGCAGAGTTATCAATCTCTAAGGAGCTCGGTGTGTCTCTTAAGTCTAGAAGCTTAGCAAGGCATAGGCATAAGACAACAACAATAAAAAGGGGTGTTACAAATTACTCATCTCCCACCCTGGCCTTCTTGCGCTTCCTCTAACATGCCAAACATGGTCCTATCTTGCTACCTTTGCATTTCCACTTCTTTGCACATAGAATATCCTTTCTTGCTTAACTTTTTATGCACATTTCTGCTGAAAGACCATATTTTTGGAGGCTTCATCTCTATTCTTGAGGAACTCAATGTAAAAAAATTATGTAACTTAAACTTGGTATTGTTAAAATCCACTACCTAGTGTCTCCATTACACTTCACTGAGCCTGTGCAGAGAAAGGCTGACCACCTGGGCCATAGCTATGTGCACTTTGGTGGAATGACCGAGATCTGGTCTTTGTCCAGCAAGGATGTGTGAGCACCTTCCTGCGCAGCCCCCTACTGGCTGGGGTATGCTGCATCCAGTCCTTTCTGAACACACTTACAGAACCCATCTGCCCATCAGAGTGAAGGTAGGAGCCCAAGAGGTTTTTTATACCATGGGGTTGAGAGAAGGAAGGCATTAGAATAGCAGGTTAGCCACGTAGTGACACCTCGCCCCCACAAAAACAAGCACACCTGGGATTTTCCCTGCAGGAAGAATTATGAATGCTCATACCTATCTTTGCTGAAGTGTTCTCCCCAGGCCAAGACATTGGTATTAGATGCCTCTGACATCAGAGGACTTTATCAGGGCCCTAGTCACCAGCAAAGGAAGTTTCTATCAAAGGAGAACTAAGTTCAAGAGTTGTTTCAATTCTCAGTGAAACACAAAGTTTCCCATAGAGGTAATCGAGTTGCTTATGTTGGATATAGCCATTCATTCATTCATTCATTCATTCATTCAACAAATATTTACTTTGAATCTGTTATGCATGGGGCAGAAGGCACAATGCTGGACAACAGACACTAGCCTTGACTTCAAGAAGTGTGCAGTCCACTGGGGAGATACCCCACAAACAATCACACAAATAGTTTTTCAACAGCAGTGCCAGAGAAGAACATACACTGTGTTGTGGAATCGTTGAACCACGTCTCTGTGGGAGACTGGAAGCTTAGGACAGTCTGTTTGCAGAAATGTCACAGACAAGGAGATTTGAGAGTTGTGCTAAGCCTACTTTGTTTTTTGATTGAAGTCTTGGTCTGATACTTTGTTATATTTTCATCTCTTTCACCAGACATTTACCCTCTGACTCCTGACTGGGTGCCATGTGCAAATATTGTCCCTGTTGTGACATCAGCCAGGGCTGCTGTGAAGTCTGTGAGACGGCCATGTAATTTTCTAGTAATAACTAAATTAAAGTTTTGTAATAGTGAATGGAAAAAATTCTTCACTGAAATGAAGCAACAATTTAAAGGAATTGGAATCACTAGCATAAAGTTGAAACACTGGCAGGGTGAGTGACTGAAATTTAAAATACGTTAGGAGTTCCAGAGAGAGAAAAAGAGAAAAAAATGGACAAAAAACAATTAAAGTGCCTGAATTGACAAGAAGTCATTCTGTTTATACTGAAATACTAAGGAAGAAATACAACACTTATACATATCCTAAACAGATTCCTACAATCCAATGAAAAAGATAAAATCTCAAAGCTTTTCTTACTGTTATTTTTAAATAAATTATTTATTTTCAAAATAAGGAGGGTCCAAATATTGTCAGAGATTTCATGTGCAATGGTGGAACCTAGAAATGTTTGAACTGTATGCAGTTTTTTTTTTTTTGTGAGAAAATGAATGTGTTTTTCAGCAATGCTTTATCAGGCAATGTCATCATTCAGCCTTCTGCTGAGAACTAAAAGAATTTTTGATATATTAAGATATGCAAAGATTCAGAAAGTAGAATGTTCATGTTCTCTATCTGAACAAATTTTTTCAGGAAATAGTCTAACCAAAAACAATGAATCAGTTGAAAGATTAAGGTAGGGCAAGACTGGATGTGAAAGAAGCAGTGACCAGAGAACATTCACACTGCATAAAACATGACTCTTAATGAATAACGAGAATGTAATTGGGGATTGCAATTTCAATAATAAGTAAAAGTTCTTAAAAATAAAGGAAAAATTCCCAGAATTCTAAATTCTAAACTATCAAAAAGCCATACCTGGTGGCATATCTGTGGCATTGGAAGAACAGTAAAGTACAATATTCTAAAGGTTTTATCACAGGATAAAGAGCAAGCAGACATGAAATACATCCTAGTGTGAGGGCACAGTTCCTATTTTTTATACCTTATGAAAGAAATATCAGTTGAATAGTTACTCTTAGAGGAGCGGAGTATTCATTATCAGAGGATAAAATTATAATTGGATTTCCCAATTAATGTTTGGGGAATGGAAGAGAAACTAAAACATGCCAGAAAAAAATGGGAAAGGGAAACTTGGAAAATATTAAGAAAAAAACCTACAATAAATGTAACATAGGTGTTAGAAATTAAAATAAACACAATAAGAAGACAAGTGTTACATCCTTATAAAATTATATAGATTGTCATTTTGGATCTTAAGAATTCAACCAAATTATCAGAAATAAGCATACCTCTACCTTCCAAAAAAGAAAGAAGAAAGGAAAATACAAGGACTTGGAACAAGTTGACAGAGAAAATGTCAAACATAAGAAAGCATGGTGTCAGTGTTATAACAGTTAAAGCATATTTCAAAGTCAAAATCTCTGAATGAGAAAAAAATGGTTATACAATTATAAATATGTGATAATAAACAGATTATGTATATAATCCTTTATGCACAATCCCTATCACATACATAAAAGAAAATTGCAAGAAATGCAAAGATGAATTAATAAAAATAAAGTTATATATGGAGAATTTAATAGATATATCTAGTAATAAAAATAAAACTGTATATATACAATTTAATAATAAACTGTATAAACATGTAGCAAACCTTCTTCTTGTGCAAAATACGTAACAACTCACTGATGGATGGAAAGTACACGGGACTCAGTAAAAGACAAGTATAATGTCCTTTCAAGAGACACCAGAGCTCTCTATATCTCTCTCTCTCTTTCTCCCAGAGAGAGAGTGCACAGAGTATGTGCATGCACCAAGGAAAGGACACATGAGGGCATAGTGTGAAGGCAGCCATCTGCAAGCCAGAAAGAGAACTTACCAGAAACCAAATCGGCCAGAACCTTGATCTTGGACTTCTAGCCTCCAGAACTGTGAGAAAATAAATTTCTGTGGTTTAAGTCACCCAGCAAATGGCATTTTGTTATGGCAGCCTGAGCTGACTAACACACTTGTATTATGTGTGGGCACTTGTATAATGCCACCTCCGTCAAATGGAGACTGTATGATGAAGGGATTGAGCTGTCATCACCTCAGTTTGGTGGATAACATGAATATTATGCGTCTCTTGATGTGATTCAGCATCAAGAATTCAACATCACCTGTGTTTTGTCCTATAAAAACAATATTTAACTTTAAGTATTTAGATATAATTTCCAGTTCATGGAAATACAAGGGATGAAGAGCAAATTAATTAACCCCAAGAGGAAGCAGAGAGAAATTAAATGGTGGCTCTCTCTGCAGGACATCAGGCTGAGCCTCTTTAACAATCAGTGTTTGTCTTTCTTTCAAAGGCTCTGCTATAGTAAAAAGAAGAGAGACTAATGGGAAATAACATATATAAGGCTTGTCCTAGATTTTAACAAATTAGACTGAAAGAGCACTTTTAAACTCAATTAGGTAAACTTAAATATAATCTGGGTTTTGAAATCTAAAAGGTTATTCCTGAGAAAATAAAACAAGAGCTTTAACAAGAGCATGACTGTAAGATCTCATTTTGATTAACATACCTGTGTACATGTACACATAGAAAAGGCAGTAGACAATTATAAGAAAAAGATCTATAAGGTTATTGGCGATCTCTGGATGGCGGGGCAATGACTTTTTAATGTGTATAACTTTGCTTGTCTGTATTTTCTTGTTTTCTACAATACACGTGTACAACTTCTATAATGATGGAAAAGCAGCTCCTTTAAGAACTTACTCTATCACTAGGTGTCAATTATTGGTCTCTCTCTACTTCATTAAAGAATACAATCCCAAATTACTGTGTTTCTCTTGACCCTTGCTTCTGATATACTCCTGGACCAACTCAACATTTTCATGCATGGCCTATAGAAAACTGGGGCCTCTGAATCCATAATCTTCTCTCCTCATCCATACTTCTCCCATTTTAGTCTCACTCTCTAAGGGCTGTGTTCTTGACATTATCACTCCTATTAACACCACCTCTGAAATTTTGATTCAAATATTCCATTCTGAGTTCAATATCCTCCTATGCGAGTTGCCAACCATGTTTCCCTGTGATTGAAACCTGTCATTGGCCCAACCTGTTTTTCATATCTGCATCCCCATCACAACCTCAACGCTCTTTGCTAGTTTAGATTCCCCAGTATATCCTTATAACATCCTCTTGAGAACAGCTTTATTTATTTATTTTTTGCTACTTTCTTTTTTTGTCAAACTCATCTGCAGAGAATCTAAGCCTGGAAAATCCAACTCTTAGCCTACTCTCCACGTTCAGAAGCAGCTGTACATGGCTAGAGAAAAACACGTAATCATACTTAGTGGTATTACCTTAAACTCACGAACACAGTTTTCAGATTGACCTTCAAATCTCTTTCAATTTTGATTTCACTTTAATATGTTTGCTCTCCTGCTCAGCAATAATGTCTCATCTTCTCAACTTTCTAAAACTTCTCACTCCCAGCTGATGACCTTTCTTTATTGATATTTTGAGAACATAGGTGCAACCAGACTGGCTTCTCTCAGTATTGCACCATCAAATATACCAGCCAACCTCCATCTAGTTGTCACTCCATCTTCCAACCTACTGCGATGGATGAAGTGCCTCTGCCCATAAAAGGCCAATCCCTCCAGTGGCTTCTTGTTGCCCTTAGAATGAAATTCAAACTCCTCACCATGGCTTCAAGGTCTCCCTGGCTCCTGCTTGCCTCTTTCAAATGAAAATCCTTTTGTATCACTCTTGCTCACCAGGCTTGAGTCACATGATCATCGTTTTGGTCCTTGCCCTGGGGCCTTCTGTTTGCTCTTCCTTCAATGGGAAAGCTCTACCCACAGGTCCTTTCAACGTTGTTTCCTTTTTAGATCATGCAAGACATAGCGAAATGTCACCATCCCAGAGAGACCTTCTGCAATAGTCCAAACGTAATTAACTGCCTCTGGGGATTTCTCCCACATATTTTCTTTTTCTCATACTATTTTTTTCCTTTCTTCCTTCCTTCCTTTCTTTCTCTCTCTCTCTTTCGTTCCTTCCTTCCTTCCTTTTTCTTTCTTTATTTTTCTCTCTTTCTTTCCTCTCTTCCTTTCTTTCTTTCATCACTTTCTTTCCTTTCTCTTTCTTTTTTTCTCTTTCTTTCATCTCTTTCTTTCTTTCTCGCTCTTTCTCTCTTCCTTCCTTTCTTCCCTCCTTCTTCCCTTCTTTCCTTCTTCTTTCTTTCCTTCCTTTTCTCCTCCTCCTCCTCCTCTTCTTCTTCTTCCTCCTCCCTTCTTTCCTTTACACAAGTTATCAATATCAAAAATAGTTTCTTGTTTATTCCTTTATTGTCTTTTCTCCCCTTTATAATGTCACCCATGACTGCTCTGCCCATTGCCGTATTCTCCTTATCTAGAACATTGCCTGCCTGGCACCTACTAGCCACTCACTATATTCAGTGAATAAGTGAATACCTGCTGTACTGAATCTAAGGAGGACCCCATGGTCCCCACTCCTGGTATTCATGTCTTTGTGTAATTCCCTTCCTCTGAGTGTGGGTGGACTCTGGGAATTACTTCCACTTAATAGAATACAGCAAAGGTGGGGTGATGTGCACATGATTACATGACTTTATTACATAGTATTTTAGTGCCACCTTGCTGGAGTCTTTCTGTCTCTCTCCTTGCTCACTGTGAAGAAGCAAACTGCCATGAAGTAAGTGGCCATGTTGGGGGGGCACCTGGCAAGGAACTGTGGGCAGCCTATAAGAGCTCAGGTTGACCTCCAGTAGCAAACAGCCTGAAGCCTCTAGTCTTGCATGTGCAAGAAACTGAATCCTACAACAACTTGAAGGAGCTTGGAAGTGGGTCTTTCCCCAGTTGAACCTTTGAGGAGATCTCAGACTTGGCCCACACCTAGACTGCAATCTTTTGAGAACTTGAATCAGGATTGCCAGTTAATTTGTACTCAGAATCCTAATCCACAGAAAGTGTGAGTTAATAAATTTGTGTTGTGTTAAGCCACTATGATTGGGGTGTTATTGTTATGCAGCAACAGATGACTAATACATTGAGTCACCGACAAGTTGAAGAGATATTTGCAGGACCCTCCGGAATCCATGTGTGGGTGTTACTAGCTTACAATACCACTTGCTTTCTAGTATCATCCTCTAGACCCTTCAGACGACAAAGCCTTGCTTTGTGGAGTACAAATATTTTAGCTTTCTAGGAACTAAGAGTGATGGGATTGGAGAAGGGAGGTAGATTTTCATATATGTCTCCATGACCGATATCCAAAAGACGACATAGTAACTTCCATGTGAGCAAGGCCAGCCCACGCCCCTTTATCAGGATGGAAAATCAGGTTTTGACCACCTTTTACTCATTTTGTTGCAAAACCAACTCTTGTTATTAAATTGTCATTTATTTACTATTAATTTAAAAAACATTAAATTAAATACAAAGTGCATATTTAAAACTAAATTCTGTCTTGTAATTGTTGTAAATAAAACAAAGTGTGCTGGCTGTATTCATGGACTCTGCTATACGTCATCATCCAAAAGTGGTCAGAAGACTTCTTAGTCCTCTTTTGCTTCCTCCTTGGAGTTAGGATTCTATACTCTGTACACATTTAATTCCACATCTCAGACCCTACATGGTGTTTTTGAACCTGTGACTGGTGCTGACAGGATGTATGGCGATCACCTCACCTGGTGGTGGACTGTAGAGCTTGCTATTTGACTGTCTCCCAAGCAGAGGAGCAAATGGCGCATGGCTGCTGCAGTGATCTCTGGTCTCGTCTCTGTTCTGGTGTTTTCCCCAACTAGAGCAAGGAGAAAATAGGGGATTGGGAACTCTGCTGCCCAGTCAACAACGATAACTTAGGGACAGACATGGATGTGAGAGCATGCACACTTTTGAAGCCTCTGAGGAGAAGAGCCCCTTTGTAGAAATCAAGTTGATAGTCACATTTTCTGACTTTGATCTCAAGTAGATGACTTAACCTTTCGGTAAGAAAGAATGCTTTTTTTAAAAGCAAAGTATTTTTTTTTGTATCATACTATATTCACCTAATACCCTCTTCTTATTGACTCTGTGTTATTGATTTTTGTAAACTCCTTGGCATCCAACTTGTGACATAGATAGATAAAGAGATAGAGAGAGAGATGATAGAGATAGACAGATGATAGATAGATAGACAGATAATAGACACAGTACATGCTCAAAAATATAATGGGTGCTCTGAAATGGAAGAATAGAGAAAGAAAAGGAAGGACAAAAGAAAGGGGGAACAGACAGAAGAGTGAAAGGGAGGAAGAGAGGAAAAGAGAAAAATGTTGGCTACTCTGTAATTACAAAGAGGGTTTTCTGGAATATTCATAGTACTTGTCAAACCCAAAGCCCAATTACTGCTCTTCATTAAATGTTTTTTTTAATATTATTAACCACGAGAGAGCCTATGCACAATAAAGCACTTCAAAATGTATTAAGAAATACCAAGTCAGTGAACTGAACAGTTACTAAATAAAAATATAAAGATGGGCAAGTAATAAGTAATGACTTTTCTCTTTTTCTAACATGGTAGAATCATGATAATAATTATCATTATCAGGACTAGGTGTTTATTTTTGGTAGTTCTTAAGTCAGTTTAGTACAGTTACTATTATTAACAATTGTTTTTTAAATTTTGCTGATTTTTATTATCAGGTCCAAATTTTGGTCTGCAGCCAAGGACAATATAGTATGAAGTTTGATTTGCTAGCAGGCCCACAGAAATCTGTACTATGGGAGGGTTTTCTTAGATCCAGAAGGCATGGCATTTGATGACGTGAAAGTGTTTAGTGAGTTTAGGGACCATATATCCCTGGGTCCAGGAATCAAGGATGCTTCCTGCAAAATCATGCGTTTCAAAGTTTGAGAAGCCAACACCACCTTGAGATTGGTTAATAATATACTAACCGATAAGCTGAGTAGAAAAACTTCCATGTAAAATATAATGGGGTCTTTTTTTTCTCCCATTGGTATATATTTGAAAATCTTTAAAAATATTCTAGAAAAAAAATGGATATTACATTCCTTACCATTTGCTTTAAAAAAGATTTTCCACTCGCTCATCTCTAGAAGGTCATCTCTGAGATGTACAAGCCAGCCCTTCATTAGGTCTCCTCTTGCGTTCATATTAAACTTCCTTTCATTCGGTGGCCTTTATTAGCTGAGCTCCTGGAGCTTGTAGCACATTTTAAACAGCAACACTGGGAGGATGTAAATGCAGAATAATGTATCAGGACTCAAATTTGCATGGTCAAATGTCAAAAAAATTAGGCCTTCCCCAGAACCATGTCAAGAGAAATAACATAAGTGGGCAAACTCAACAGCAGGCATGCCATTATCATTTAGCGCAAGCTGTCATCACTGCCAGCGAGTGGAAGCAGTGGTCATTAGCTGGAACTCTGCCGGGGGACGTGGCAATTCTTCCTCTTCCTTTTTTTTTTAAGATTTTTATTTTTTCCCCATCATCTGACAGTATTTCACAGAACACCGCAATGCGATGTTGCCTCCCTGACAGGAAAGTCAAGAGATGGGGGATGGCACCTTTGGAGTGGGGAGAGCGAAAGGACTAGGGAGCAAAATCCATAATCGTCCACTGTCAGCTAGAGGGTGCAGGAATTGCGTTACCTCTCGGATAAATACTCATTAAGAGTAATCACTTTATTTCAGCTCTGTAATGACATTAACAAGCTTGGAATACAGGGAATTACATGAGTCAGAACAAATAATTGAATATTCTACTGCGGAGGGAACACAGCACAAGTCTGCCTTCATGTCATGCCGTTTCTGAAGCTAGCACAAGCATGCAATTAGATAATAAGCTTAAACAGCATTAAATTGGCACTGCTCATACCACCACTGAGAAAAAAGAAGTATTAATTGTTCAACTCTCACCTGCTTGTAATTTCCTGCAATGCAAATATGAGTAAGGCTGCCCTATTTTTATTTAAATGGACTTACACAAAGGATTTAAACAAATGAATAAAAATGGAATATAAAGAGAATCTGAGGAAGAAGGTAAGAAAGATGAAGTGAAAGAAGATGCTAATTACAAATCATGTTAAGTGGGAGGGGGGGTTCCCCTTTGAGAAAAGGGGAGAAGGATGAAAATTTGGCAAAATTTTAAAATTTAGGGCTACCATAATATGAACAAGTGTCCTATATATATTATTTTCTTCTCTCAGTATTCTAGCAGGCAATTTCCTTTCAAAGTTATTATAAAATCTCCTCAGTATGAGCACTGAGGAGAGATTCATGAAATTGAGTACAATTAGCACATCTAGGTAGATAGCCATGGATGATGATATAGATAGATACATATGTAGATATAGATAAATATACAGATATAGATATAGGTACACCTATAGACATACACATAAACATAGACACAATTAAAGTTGGTACATCATTAATCATGGAAATGTTATACGTATGTAAAGCTTCCAAACAGAACAGAGTGATTCTGTTTTGTGACAAATAAGAAGAGATGGTTGAAAGCTAGTAAGCAACATGAATCACTTTCTTAACTTGTTTGATTTATTAGCAAACTAGGACCCTGAAAGAAAAGAAAGCTGCATTTTTGACACCACCAACCCCGTGCCACCCAAAACTGTCATTTGATGTCCTGGATCACCGTAAGCATGAGTTAACCTGACGTGATTCATCAAATTTCACAAGCTGTTAGAGAAAGCCGAGGAGCAATCCAGAATTCTGCCTCCTGCTCTGGCCTCCATGCAGAGAGGATGGTGGCTTCTCCTTCCAGGGTGGGCTGCCCAGACCAGAACAGATTGAGATGCGATGTGAGAGCCTGGGGACTCTGCGGTAGGCAATTTGAGAGGCATCAGTGTAGAGTTGGTTCCGACCACAACTCCAAATCTGTGTAGTTATTTAGACGAGCCAATCAGCACTGGATATTTGATAAGCAAACTCAATAATCATTTATAATCCTGACAGGTTAAGGGTCTCCAAGGCAAACCTTAATATACACAGTGGGCTTGAAAATAAGAGAAAACAAATAAAGAAATCTCTATATTCCTGAGCAAATGTCTTTTCTTTCTCTAGTCCTACAATCTTCCAATCAGGGGTTTTCTTTATCATTCTCAATCTCACAGGACACACAAAACCATTTTCAATCTATTTTTCTAAGTAGACCACCATCCAGCCTTCATCTTAGGACTTGTCTGTAACTCATGTGGGTGTTTGAAAGTTATTCTTTAATAAAGGCAAGGGAAATGGAAACTAGGTCCTACTTTAGGACACTTTAGAATGTGTCAATAAATTTAAGATTGAGAACTAAAGTAGAAATTCAAGTATTTATCATATATGTCCTATACAATAACTTGAAATTGTTAGAAGAAAGATTATCCACTGGCCCAATCTTTTTGAGGGAATAACACCCAGCATATTGCATTGCTCACGTTAGGTATCCAATTTACCTTTTAAAAAATCCAGGAAAAGGACATTCTTCAAGTAGAAAAATAGAATTAAAATTAGTAGTAACAAAAATACTCTCTCTTTCCTTCCTTATTTTCCCCCTCTCTCCCTCCCTCTCTCTCTTTCTCATGCCCTCTTTTTCTCTCTCATTATAAAATGATTCTAGTTCCAGTCTACTTATAATGAGAGTCAGTTATAATGGATCTTAGCTTACATAAAATGTGTACTAATTATACAAAAATTACTAATTATACAAAAATTATCTTAATTACCACTTAGTCAAAAACAATGTATTTATTGATTCCTCACTGTCTACCTATCTGTGTACTAGGCACAGTAGGAGAACATTTCCATTGGGTCAACAACATGCATGAGAAAATGGTGAAAGAATACAAGCAAAATAAAGATTTACATTATAGAAAGGGATAATCCAAGATGAATTTACAGAAAGGAGCTTTTTATGTATGCAGTCAATAAATATTGACTGCTTATCTACTATATGCCAGGCCCTACACTCTGTATAAGACATAAGTCATACCCAATTTCCTCAAGGAACTTACTCCCTTGGAGGAGACAAGCATGCACAGTGAGATGGAGAGCATGGTATTTAGTGTAACTTTTCTTTTGCAAAGAAATTTCTTTGGAAGGAGCATTCTTGTCAAGATGAAATCGAGAGAGACATGACTTTTGGCAGCACAGTCCTGTGGGCAATGTGGTGAACAAATGACATGAGGTAATAGGACAAGAAGGAAACTCCAGCTGGGGAGATGGAAAGAGGTCAAGTGTTCTTCAAGTGACCTTTCCTCATGACCATCCCACTTAACATCCAGACTCCAGAGCTTCAGTTGAGTTATTAAACTCACAACATACTGGAGAAGGGGAGGCTGCAGGAGTCCTGTTATTCTTTTTTCATGGACACAAACAGAACTATAGCATTCTGTGCAGCTGCAGACACTTGGGAGGGAAAGGATGACTTTCAGAAGAGTGGAGAAGGCTTTCGCCGACACTGCAAGGGAATTGTAGCTCTCTCAAGCTTGGTGTGATCCTTGCTGAAGAAATTTCATCTGGCCTGAGCCTTAGAAAGAGGTAGACTGGGGTAGAGTGTTTCATGCAGGTAGAGTAGCTTGTGCAAAGCCATGGAGGCATAAGAGAATGTGCCTTCCAGCTCAGTATTGCTACAAGATAAAAAGTTCATTAGAGGAAGGATCATGGATGAGGCTGATCTTTTGTCTCACGAAAACGGGATTATAATTTTTCCTGAAGGTGATGAAGAACTATGAAGAATTTAGAGTAGGATGAGGGCAGTGAAGGGATTATCTTGATTATATTATCGTGCTGTAAAGACCACAATGGAGAAGACTGAAGGAAGTGAGACAAGGGACAGTCAGACCAGGAAGCAAAGTATCCTAATAACAGTCGGGTTTGGGGAATTCGCACTATTCACAAAGGAGGAATTATAAAAGGGGAAGAACATGTTTGGAAGTTTGAAACACATTAAATTTGAGATAGATATATAAGAAAAAGTCATCTAATTAGATAAATCATTCATACACAGGGAGAAAATATTTGGGCTGTCCCCAAACCTCCCCACAGCTACACTCAATTTCAGAGAAGAGAAGAGCTCATTCTTCCAAGCATTTTTTTCCACTTTTAAAAGGAATGTTTCCAACATTTTGCCATCACAAACGATGTTGGCTTGCTTTATGGTAGATGCCTGTAGCAGTTAGAATTAAGTGTGGCTGTGACAGAAAACACAATGTAATAGTGATTTAAATAGGAGATAAGTTTAATTCTTTCACATAAGAAAGAAGTGTAGTGATGGACATCCCAGGGATCCAAGGTACATTCTCTCTAGGCTCTGTCATTATTAGCAAAACCTCATCCTTCAAATGGCTCCTGAGCTCTAGCCATTGCATCTGAATTTCAGCCAAAGGGAAGGCTGAAAGGTAAAGAAGTTAGACATGTGGCCACCTCTGTGTGAGGAAGGTTGGGAAATATGGTTTTCGTTCTGTGTGACTATGTGCCCAGCTACAAAGTGGGGTGTCTATTGAAGGCAAAGGGGGAGAATTGATATGAGAGAAAAAACAACAATCTGCTCTTCAACACTCATCCTCAGGCAGAAGATATTTCCTACTATTTCTTTATGCTAAGAGACTTTTCTGTTAAATATCAAATAATTTAACAGAAATTGAATATTTTTAATGAAATCAGGAAACTCTCAAAGAGATAAAATATAAATCTGTAGGTCCACGTCCTCAAAACACCTAACAGGAAAAGTAAAATAACACAGCAGCATTCGGCAAAGCCCCCGAACAACCTCCTGGTGTATTTTGAGTGTCACTCTCCATGAGGCCTCCTTGGCCTGGTAAAGAGCCAGCCCTGGGTTTGGAAACTAAGCCCTGTGTAGCTGAATCTGGTTTCAGGTCATGATGTAAGCTTTGCACAAGGATCAAAGTCATCGACAGCATTTTCAAACAGGACATTTTCAAATAGTACAATGTTCGTTCTTTAAACATCCACAATGAAAAACAATAAGTAATGCTCTTAACTGAAAATGGGCCAAGTAAAGGCAGCCATGGGACAGTTTGCGCATGACAGTAGCTCACCGGTATTATATCAGCACGTGTGGGCTGTGCCTGCTGACTTGGGTCCATCCATCATAGAATGGCCTTATTCCCGTTTCTGTGGGATGGCAAGTTTCTTCCATTCATATTCAAACATCAGTGTGTTTCCATGACTAGTCAGCTGTGCCTTTGGGCAGAATGGCATGCTAGTACTTAGATTCTCTGTCTACATATTTGTCTAAATGGTAAATTTGTTTGCAGACATGACCACTGTGTCTGAGGTTCATTATCCCCCAAGCTGCCAAGTGTCGACAGATCCTGCCAAGACCTGTTATCTAGGGAGCTTTTTGGATTGAGGGAGTTTATTTGTTTATTTGCATACAATGAGGGATTTTTTTCTCTTTACTTTGTTAATAAAGTCAATTACTTTAATAGATTTTCCAATTTTAAATATGAGGTAAAAAATTGAAAGGTGAGATATAAAGCAGTCCTTGTTCTCAGATGACACGATCGTCTTCATGGAAAATGCAGGAGAATCTGAAGATAACTATAAGAATTAATTGTAGAGTTCAGCAAGTTATTGGATAATATACTAATAAAGAAGAAAATCAATTATGCTCTTAAATGTAAGCAGCAATCAAATATGAAATGTCATTTTAAAAAACCCCACTCAAAATAGCAATAAATATACATATGAATAAATTTAACTTAAATATGCAAGAGCTTCATATAAAACTTCATACAAAACTTTATTAAAATACATAAAAGAAGATAAATATATATTCCATATTAGTGGATGGAATCATTTTTCTCCAATTTATTCAATACATGTAACAAAATTTAAATAAATTTCCTTGTTTTTTCTACAAACCTGGATAATTTCATCCTAAAATTTACTAAAAGCCTAACAGTAACCAAGATAATATTGAAGAATAATAGAGCATCTCAGCTTATCAAGCAGCAGAGTGAGTATAAAGCTGTGGTATTTAATGTAGTGCAGGAGTTGAAATAGACAAATGAATAACGGGACAGAGTAGAAGGTGCAGAAACAGAAACACAAACACACATTTCTATATTCATGTGTGAAATGAACATATGACAGATATGGTGGTGCAAATCAATGTCATAATTGGCTATCCATATGGGAAAGTAAAATTAACTGAATTACAGATGTATTAAAGACCTGAATGAGTAAAACAAAACTTCAAGTACGTAGGGAGATATATGACATCATCCATGTGCAGTAGGGTTTATTCTATAAGGCATAAAGAAAGGAAAGAGCAGGGAAAAAAGACTATAACTTTCACTATATTAGTTTAAAATAAAAATTTCTGAATGACAAAAACTCCCTGAACTGAGTCAACTGACAAGCCACAGGTTAGCCACAGTCTAGGGAAAGACCTTCTACTCTGTCCCGTTATTCATTTGTCTATTTCAATTCCTGCACTACATTAAATACCACAGCTTTCAAAGTATATGACAGACACAAATGTGCATCCGTAATACGTAGCATTCACATCATGCAATGTTGAAAAGACCCGGTGGAAACACGGGCAGGGACTGTGAACAGGAAATCTACAGGAGAATAAACCTGAAAGGACCAGCAGGAATGTATCCACCATTACAGTATCATACGGAACAGTTTCCCTGCTCTAAAAATCCTCTGTGCTTCACCTATTCGTCTCTACCCAAACCCAAACCTGTGGCATCCACTGATCTGACAGTCTCTACAGTTTTGCCTTTTCCAAATGTTTTATAGCTGGAATCATACAGTGTGTAACCTTTTCAGTCTGGCTTTTTTTCACTTAGCAGTATACTCTTAGGGATTTTTGTGGGGAAGACCAGCCGTGGGCTAACATCCGTGACCATCTTCCTCCACTTTATATGGGATGCCGCCATGCCATGGCTGAGAAGAGGTGTGTCACCGGGCGCCCGGGGTCCAAACTCATGAACCCTGGGCTGCCAAGTGCGAACTAAACCGCTGCGCCACCCAGCCGGCCCCCTACGTGTCTTTTCATGGCTTGATAGCTCATTTTTTTCTTATTGGTCAATAATGTCACATTTTATGGATGTATTCCAGTTTGTTTATCCATTCACATATTGAAAGGTATCTTGATTACTACCAGTTTTTGGAAATCATGAATTTTTTCAGTCTCTTAACAGTAATTTTTATAGAGCAGAACTGTTTAATTTTCATGAAGTCCAACTTTTCCATTTTTCCTTTCACAGACCATGCTTTCAGTGTTATTTCTAAATACTCATTGCCAAACCCAAGGTCACCTAGATTTCCTCCTATGTTTTCTTTCAGAAGTTTTACAGTTTTTATTTTTACAGTTAGGTCTGTGACACATTTTGAGTTAGATTTTGTAAAAGGTATAGGTTCTATGTCTAGACTCAATTTTTCTGCATATGGATGTCCAATTTTTCCAGCACCATTTTTTGGAAAGACTATCTTTTCTCGATTGAATTACCTTTGTTCCTTTTGGAAGGTCAGACGTAGGCGTGAGTCTATTTTGGGGCTCTCTATTTCTGGGATTCATTGATCTACATGTCTCAACTTTCACCAATACCAAGCTGTCTTGGTTACTGTTGATTTTGATAACTCTTGAAGTTGGGTAGTGTCAGTCCCCCAACTTTGTTCTTCTTCTTCATTATTGTGTTGGCTATTCTGAGTCTTTTGCCTTCCTATGTAAACGTTAGAATTAGTTTAGCATGAAACACCAGGAACTAGTTTGCTGGAATTTTATTTGGGATTGTGTTGAATCTGCATATAATGTTGAGAAGAATTGACTACAAAACAAAATTTTTTTCCTATTCATGAACACAGAATATTTTTCCATTAATTTAGATCTTTGCTTTTTTAAATTTCTGTCATCAGAATTTTGTACTTTTCTGAGTATAGATTCTGTACATATTTTATCAGATTTATATGTAAGTATTACATTTTTGTGGTGATAACATAAATGGTATTGGGATTTTGATTTCAACTTCCAATTGTTGATTGTTAGTATGTAGGAAAGCAGTTGAATTTTGTGTATTAATCTTGTAACCCACAGCTCTTGTTATAATTGCTTATTAGTTCCCAAAGTTTTGTTGGTGTTGTTGATTTTTCTGAGATTCTCTATATAAACACACAAAGAATAAAAACAGTTTTATTTCTTTCTTCTCAACCTGTACACCTTTTATTTCATTTTCCTTATTACATCAGTTAGAATCTCCAATACGATGCTGAGTAGGAATGGTGAGAGGGGACGTCCTTGCCTTGTTCCTGATCTTAAGAGGAAAGCACCTAGTTTGTCAACAATAGTATGATTTTTCGTTTGTTTATTTGCTTTTTTGTTTTTGAATTTTCTTTACCAAGTTGAGGAAATCCTGTTTATTTTTAATTTCCTGAGAGTTTTTTTCCCCACAACAATTAATATGATCATATAATTTTTATTTCTTAGCCTGTTGATGGATTACATTAATTGATTTTCAAATGTTGAACCAGACTTGTATAATACCCAGAAAAAAGTCCCTCTTTCTTGTGATATATACTTATTTTTATAAATTGTTAGATTTGATTTGCTAATATTTTTTTGAAAATTTTTGTATCTATGTTCATTAGAGATATTGGTTTGTAGTTTTATTTCTGTATTTCTCTATACAGTTTTGGTATTAGGGTAGTGGTGGCCTGATACAATGAGTTATAAAGTGTTCCCTTTGTTTCTAATTTTGGAAGGAGTTTTAGAGAATTAGCATGATTTCTATTTCAAATTTTAATAGAATTCACAAGTGAAATATTCGGGGCCTGGTGCTTTCTTTTTTGGGGATGTTATTAATTATTGATCAAGTGCTTTAATAGATATAGGCCTATTCATATTATCTATTTCTCCTGTTTGTGTTTTGACAGTTTATGTCTTTCAAAGAATTGGTCTATATAAATTATCAAATTTGTGGGCATAGAGTTTTTCTTAATATTCATTTATTATCATTTATTCATCCAACAGATTAGTAGCAATGATCCCTCTTCAATTTTGATACTAATAAATTGTATCATGTCTCTCTTTTTTTTTTTTTTTTTTGGTTAGCCTGACTAGAGTTTAATTAGTTTTATTGGTTAATTAAAAGAACCAGTTTTGGTTTCATTGATTTACTTTATTGTTTTTCTGTTTACAATTTCATTTATTTCTAATTTAATTTTTATTATTTCTTTCTTCTGCTTGATTTAAATTTAAATTGTTCTTTGGTTTAGTAGGATGGAAGATTAGGTTATTGATTTTATAAGTTTTTCCCTAATATCTGCTATAAATTTCCCTCTAACACTGTTTTCACTATATCACACAGATTTTGATAAGTTGCTTTTTTCATTTTCATCTAGTTCAAATATTTTTAAATGACTCAAAGATTGTCAATGTTTTTTAAAGTCTCAAGAATTTTCCTTTGACCTATATTATTTAGATATACGGTGTTTAATTTTCAAAACTTTTAGTGATTGCTCTGGATTTTGCAATACGTATTTACCACTAATCTAAGTCTACTTTCAAGTAATACGTTGCTTCACAGGTAGTGTAGGCAACTTATAACTGAACATTCAAAATTCCTCCCTCTAAATGTTATAAGGAAATAACACTGCTATCATCCATTCAACTCATTCATATGCTATATCACCTAATACATTTTTTATTATTACTATAAAGAGTTATCAATTAGGTCAATTAAAAACTTTAAAAATTATTTTGTCTTAATTTATTTATTTTCTGATACACTTCCTTTCTTTATGTAGATCTGAATTACTGGCCTAAATAATTTCTCTTCTGAAGGACTTTTTTTTTAACATTTCTTGCAAGATAGGTCTATTGGCTCCAGAATCCTTAGTTTTTGCTTGCCTGAGAAAGTGTTTATTTCTCCTTCACTTTTGAGTGGTAATTTTACTGGATGCAGAATTCTAGACACTTGGATTTTTTACATTTAACACTTTATACATTTCACTCCACTCTCTTGCTTGTGTGATTTCTGGTGAGAAGTCCAATGTAATTCTTATCCTTGTTCATTATATGTATGGTGATTCTTTCCTCTGGCTTCTTTCAAGATTTTCTTTTTGCTGTTGGTTTTCTGCAGTTTGAATATGCCTAGTTATAGACTGTTTTTGGTATTTATCCTGCTTGGTGTTCTCTGAGCTTGCTGGATCTTTGACTTAGTGACTCTCATTAATTTTGAATATTTTTCAGCCTTTATCTTCAAACATTTCTTCTGCTCCTTTTCTCTTATTTCTTGGTCTGGTATTGTCATTAGCACGTGGTATACTTTTCATAATTACCCCAAAGTCCTTGGAGAGTCTGTTCCGCTTTTTTCATTTCTCTTTGCATTTAGTTTGGAAAGTTTCTGTTGACATATCTTCAAGCTCACTGGTCCTCGTTGTACTGCATGTCTTTCCTGGGATGTCCCTAACTCTTGTTATGTGCCCATTCCCAGATCTCTGTATGCTTCACTTTTAAGAATGTGCACCTGGGAT
The DNA here is from genome assembly GCA_031878705.1 of Tapirus indicus. NCBI lineage: Eukaryota > Metazoa > Chordata > Mammalia > Perissodactyla > Tapiridae > Tapirus > Tapirus indicus. Next base: position 142,143,386 of record CM062921.1, read on the forward strand.
TCCCTTGGGAGGGACATCCTTGGGTTACTGGGTAAATTTACCTTCAAGTGCAGGAGTCAAAAGGTCTGGCACTTCATGTGGACTCTATCCTGCTGAGGGAGTATAAGAGCACGGTGACTTGCCCAAGAATAGACTAACTCAGAACCTTAAGTTACACTTTAGAGCTCCCTGAGGGCTTAGGCTGAAGACTGAAAAGATACTATTATTTGGATTCTTCCCCTTGCCTGTTCGACTTCTCTACTCTCTCACTGTATTTTCTGGGAGCAAATCCTTAATAAATCACTTGCACATGAATCCTTGTTTCAGGGTCTGCTTCTGGGGAACACAACCTAAGACACTGATCCAGTAGTATCCTATTATTTTATTAAATATTTGATCCTTTCAAGAGGTTTTTTTTCCTTTCGTATGTGGTCTAGCTTTTGATCTGTCTTCAGCAGGAAAGTGGGACCGGATTCCCTAGTCCACTATCACCAAAGTAGAAACCTGTGTGTAGCTTTTCTCAACTTGATGTCATTATCTTAATATCAATGCCATGAGTATGAAGAGCAATGCTCTGGTTTGTTCTGGACTATCCTGTACTGGTGTTAGCACTGAAAGTCCTATGTCCAGATAAATCCCTCTGTTCTGGACAAAAAGGGATAATTGGTTATTTTAGCCAATGAGAAAAAAACGTGAACATTTCCTCTTTGTCTTGTCTGTCTCTGCCAATATCTATTTTAAATTATCTCAATTCCATTCCTAATAATGAAACGTGAAGTGTTTCTCTTCTCCAATAAAATTGATTTTACTTCTGACCAGTTCTATTCAACAAAATCATCTAGACTTGGCATGGAGCCAGGACAGGTCTGGGTGTCTCTGCTGCTGAGGGTTGGGAACCTGTCATTAGAGCACTAGATATCATTGTGGCTTTGTTTTGAACAATTTTCTGTCTTGCCTCTCTCCCTTTTTAGCTCAATGTTCCTAGAAGAGAATAACTGATTGCACAGCATGTGTTGGTTGTCTATCCTGGATTGATCTACCCTGGCAAGAGGAGTAGGGTTATATGACACAGGCATGAGTACATACTGGGGGCTTAATTTCATGTATTAGGGTGATCCTTAGATAAAGGGGATCAATGTGAGCCAGGCAGATATCCCTACAACAACTTTTAGACCAGTGGTTCTCAAAGCATGGTCCGCGGATCACAGTATCATCAGCACCTCCTGGGGAGGTGGTACAAAAGCAAATTCTCAAGTCCTACCCCAGACCTACTAGATCAGAAATTCAGGGTTGGGCCCAAACAAGCCCTCCTGGTGATCTCGACACATGGGAAGTTTGAGAACCAGTCTTCCGGAGGACACTTCTGACTTCATTACCCTGCCCATACCATACTATGCTTTATTTTCCCATAGACTAAGAAGAGAAGATAACTTAAATTTTTTTCTCAATAATGAGGAATAAAGAAGTATAACCCCATTCTTTGTGATAGTGGTCAGTCCCTGAGGCAGCAAGTGACCTCCTGTAGAGTAGGACACAACAGCAGCCAAGAAACAGACAGACAGAGCCATTCCAGAATTCCTTGAGGCCGTCTGCTCCTGGAAGGTGTGATATATGAAACAAACATGGAATTCCATGGTCCAGGGCCCTCTTCCGTACCTCCATGTTGTAAAGTGGGTTGCTTGGTCAGATTCCTTGATGTGTGGGATCCCAGGCCTGTGGATTAGACTATCTATAACTCCTTGGGAAGTGGTGATAATAGAGGCTCTCTTGGATGGAAAGAAACCCATACCCATAATAGGTAGCTTTTTCTGTGAGGACAAACCTCTGGCAATTGCAGAATGGAAGAAGTCCAATGTAGTCTCTTTGCCAAACCAGCTAGTGGCTGTTTGGTTTCCTCAAGGAATAGTGCCATATTGGGGGCTCAGCATTGGTTTTTGTGGCTTGCATATTGGAAAATAGGTAGTTAAATGAGCTTTGGTAAGTATTATCCCATGGTGGGTCCACGTGCAGCCTCTATCTCTACAATCATGCACTGTATTCATATGCCCATTATTCAAATTCTGTATTGGCCAATAATGATGGCTGGTTAACGCTGACTGGCTGAGTTATTTTGTCTATCTAGTTTTTCAGTGTTTCTTCCATGATGAATGTCTTCCAATGGGCACTAACATGTGCTACAAATATCTTCACATATCATACTTGCTCCTATATATACATCTATTTGCCTTAATCAGAGCTCTTTGCCTATAATGTTCCAGTCCTTTTTCTTTCCAGGTTCTCAATCAACTGGCCAGGTCATTGGAAACTGTCCAGAAATATGTATATATTCTCAAGTTGGTTCACTTCTCTTTCTACGCAAAGTGAACGACCTGGTTCATCATCCATAGTTACACCCACTGGGAAGATTTTCTTTCTCTGCTGTCTTTTATGGACATCCAGAATGTCTGTGTTGTGCCTGCCATTCATTTTCAGCTCTCATCCATATCCTGAGCTAAATTATCCTTCAACTGGTTGTATGGACCACCTATAGAGTTATAGGAAGGAGCTACGGGAAGAGTGCTGCTATAACCATGGTGGGTGGCAGTTGGTTTTAAGCTATCTGGTCCTGCAGCTCACTCATGCCTTCTAGTCTTGCATGGCTTGATCCTGTATGTTCCATTCCCATCTCACAACAGATTGCTATTGCTGTCATATGGTTTTGTGACTTGGTGGGGGTGACAGAACGCTTCTCATAAGGTGCATTCTGAATTCATGGTCTCTTTCTGCCCCATGGTCAATGTTCCATCTACCAGAGCCCAGTAATATACTAGGAATGTTTCTCAAGAGGCATATCATTCTCTGTTGCAGATGCTGTGGTTTTACTCCAGAATCTCAGGGCCATTTGTCGTGATTCCTCAACTGGGGCTTTCCATAAACTTCACCTGCATATTCTCCCAGTGCTGATGCCCCCAACCCATAGTGTCTGCTATGTCATAGAGTCCAAATGGAAGGACCACTTAGACCACAGCTGTAGATAGACCACTTCTGAAGATACCATTTCTGATCTGGGCACCATTCAAAGCTGTCAACCTTTTTTTGTCCCCCAACATATGGGCCAGACTGATCTTCCCAAGTGTAAAATGCATTACCTTCAGAATCCAAAGAGGTTCACCATGCCCCCTGCTTCTTCATTGTAAAAGGGAATGAAAGATGCAGCAATTTTATTTTACATTGGAGGGGCTATCTTGGCATGCCTCTGACTACTGAACCCCTAAAATTTCATCAAAGTGGCAGTTTCTTGAATCTTCACAGAGTTCATTCATTGCCCTCTGGAATATATGTGCATTATGAAGATCTCCAGCATAACAAGGCATCTCTCGTTCACTGCCCAATCTGTATGATGTCACCCATGCAATGGACCAGTGTGAGGACCAGGTATGCTGCTGGTCTGAGGCTCATGAACCTGGGAACAGGGAAGTGGAGCTGAGCGTCACGCCTGCAGTGGTGGCCCATTCCCCTCCCACTCTTCCTCTTTGCCACATCTGCTGTTGTCTTCTCAGAGACAGTCCTGGGAGGCACTTGATGGAAATAGAGAGCTTGGAGTTAGGCGGAAAGTGTCAATCCGAAGTTCCATTCTCTCTGAGCCCTGGGAATATTCTTATCTTATTTTGTCACAGATACAAAGATCCTGTTGTGATCCACAGTCTCAGGGCTCAAGGAGCCTCTCCCTGGAGTCAGCAGACCTGTCTTCGGGTCGTGGTCCATCTTGATTCACTGATAAACTTTGCTGATGCCCATGCACACTCCTGACCCTTTCCCCAGCAGTCCCCTATGTACTTTAGCACCCACCAATTTCACCCCGCCTGCCTTTTCAATAATGTTTTCCTGTACTCAGGGAAATCAGAGAAGCTCACAACTGACTGTCTCTCAGTCTCTGCACCTCAGTTTCCCTATCTGTGGGATGGGAATAATCACCATATTGTTAAAATGATTAAATGTTTGACCACATGTTATAATCTGTAAACTCTAAAATGCTGGTATTATTCAGAGTAGAAGAGAATAATAGAGATGCTTCTGTCATGAAACACAAGGAACACTGACTTTGCTGCCTTGGAACCTAACCTGATTATTTTCCCTTTAATATTCAAGTTATATTGTATACGTGGGAGGGGAACGGGGGAGCTTACGGGTACTTGGGTCTGTTCACGAAGCTGTATCCACACAGGATGGTTTGTTAAGTTCCCAGGCACTGAGGCCCTGGATGGATGATGGACTGCAGTGGATGAGAAGGAGGTGAGGAGCAGATCTGGCTCCTCAGCCCAGCAAGCCAACCAGGCACCTGGATGGCAAGGTGTGACCAGCTGGCTTTACTAGCTTCCCAGACCACCTGTGGAAGTCACCTCTGTGTGCTGCTGTCATTCAGCATCAACTTCTTCCTCCTTCTCGGGAGCCCAGGGTCAGATCCTTGCTCAAGGTCATCCTCACCACTCCCCTCTGCCCTCCAAACATTCCAGGCTCTTCTCCACACAAACCCCCTTCCCACCCTGCTCTGGCTTAGGTCTGCTGTGCCCCCCGTTCACTTTATCCTGCTCTCCTGAAGCTAATCTCTTTGGATTCTCCAGAACCATGTTTGAAAGAAAAGAAAAATAAAGCAGTATTAACTTGTATAACCTCTTTGCGTTTCTGCTTCAGTCTAAATCTCCCTGAGGCCAAAGGAATGCTTCTGAATGAACTGAGAAAGGGTCAGGAATTATGGAAAAGAAAGCTGGAAGATTACTAGTACAAAAGCTTATGATGTTACAAACACACACACATGATGAAGATGACCATGAGAGTAACCCGGGGGCCGAAATTAAGTTTATCCTGGGCAATTCAGTCCTGGGTCCTTGTGCTGCAAAATGTTCTCATAGCCCAGTTCTGTCCCTGACTCTGACGCCAACACGTACGCCTTGGCCCACCAGAGACTCCTCTGGGAGGTTCTATTTCCCTCTCTTTTTTATAGTCCACTCCTTTTTTTATCTTATCTTCCACTTTAATAGAGACCACAGCCTAGGAGCCCACAGGCTTTAAGAACAAATATTTTTATAGACGAGAAAAGACTCAGAAAGACCTCTCATCAACATCCAATTTCAACTCTCCCAGCCCCCCACCTGTCAATAGATCCCTCCACCGCTGATAGATTTCAAGGGGCCCGCGGAGTCATATTTTATGTCCCTTGGCAGTCCTTGGAGAGCTACCTATTCTTTGTTTAAGGGTCCTCATTTGGCACTTCCTGGTCACCTGATGAATGACTTTATGAACACAATTTTGGTTATTTAGTCATATATTATCATCTTAGCCCCTCCACCAACTTCCTCTACATTTTATAGCTACTTTACATAAAAAGCGCCACAGGCTACTCTTTGCTTATCTCCAAGGTACGCGTAGGCGGCTCCCCTCCCAGAGAAGCCACATCAGGTCCCCAGTGAGGGCTGGCATTTTCATGTAAATGGCTAGTTTTATATCAATGTCAGATTAGCTGTGAGGTTGTTTCAACACTGAAACCTTCTGACCGGTTGACAGGAAGGGATTCCCGTGAAGAAGGCGACATGTCTGAGGCATCTGTATCTCTGAGGTTTTGATGTATTACTTGATCTTTCCCCTGATGGCTGGCGATACAGACGCACTTGTCAGTATTTCAAAAATAGTAAAAAGGCTTCTTTTCTTTTCTTGCTGTCTCCATACTTTTTACTTCAAAGTTATTCTGTTACCAAATTACCTGTTCCAGTATTAGCATTCGAGAGTTGGGCTAATGGAAGTAGAAATGATGGTGACAGTGTGCCTCATGCTATAGAAGACCCACAATGTGTTGTGCACGTGAAGACCACTGCACAACCAGAACACTCTCCGGTACAAGCAGTGCTTCCTCTTTTCATTGTCACGACCTACACACTAGAAAAGGTGACCCAGGATGTTGCAAAGGTTTCCAAGTTATTCTTGAGAGGATGGTGGACTCTGCGAGAAGTGGCAATGATGAAGGGAGACAGAGTAACATTCTTGTACTTTTAGCAAAGGCCATGAGGTCTTGATTACTTCCTCTCTGAAAGAGAAAGATGCCTTATCTTTAGGTAGTTTGAATAACAGATGTTACACGCAGAGCACAGAATATCCACAGAAGCATAGATTCTAGGCATTGCACTGCATACAGAGATTTCACACTTCCCTGATTCGTTCACTTGGCAGTAGGTGCAATCCATCTCTACTAGGTTCCTTATCTCTTTGCTCCTACTTTTCTGCACCTTATATTTTAGATATAAAATATCAGCTAAAGTGGGGAAATTATACAACAATTCCTTGCACTTGGAAGACCAGGCATAGCTTAGGTCAGTGGTGGAGTGATCAACTCCTGCCGAATGTCCAGCTCCCAAACCCCAAACTCTGCTCTGTACCCCAGCTCTTTATGTCCATGGCCTGATGGATATGTTTCCTTCTTTGATTCACTGTCACATATTGTCATTTTCCCCAAACTGCTGGAAACCCTGATTCTATCAATTCTAACAATATTAATAATGATAACATTGATAATAGGACTGCTTCCTACATTGCCCAAATTCCCCCTTCCCTTCATTTTATAGCCCAGGAGATTTTTATTTATTTATTTATTTAGGTGAGGAAGATTAGCCCTGAGCTAACATCTCTTGCCAATCCTCCTCTTTTCCCTGAAGAAGATTGGTCCTGGGCCAACATCCGTGACCACCTTCCTCTACTTTATATGTGGGACCCCTGCCATAGCATGGCTTGACAAGCAGCGCGTAGGTCCGCGCCTAGGATCTGAACCTGCAAACCCTGGGCACCCAAAGCAGAGCATGTGAACTTAACCACTACGCCACCTGGCTGGCCTCCCAGGGAATTTTGAGCAAGGAAATTTCTAAAACATGCCCATAATTATGTGTTTCTTGCTTGAAAACATGTGTAGCATCTTATTGCCTATCACGCAATTCTAAAACTCTTACCCTGGTAATCACCGGTCTCCATGCTTGTTCCTTAACCTAAGTTTCCATAAATGAGACTGACTACTCTCTTTTATTCATTCAGGTCAAGTCATATTGTACGTGTGTCCCCAGAGATGGCCTACAGCTTCCGAACTCCATTCTACCTCCTGTGCTTCCTGTCTGCATCCTACACATGCTGTAAAATCTAGGTCCAATACCATCTTCTTCATGAAGCTCCTCTGCTCTTGTCAGAGAGTGGAAATTCCTTTCTTTATAAATGTTATAATTTACTTGTGAACTGACTGAGTGCAGAGATGATGCTTTCCTATGCCTTTGCACTCTTATGACTAACCACATGGTACTTTGTGCACAGAAGAACGAGTAAATTGGAACAATTGGTATTTTGAGATACTGAAGTTTAGGAGAAGAAAATATTTCTACGGTATGTCCAAAATCTGTACTTTTATAAAGTCCAACCTAATTTAGCTGAAGAATCAGATGCCATCATTTCATTTGTGGGTTTCTATTTTGGCTTCAGAGGGTGAATGTGAACATGAGTGTTTACTGTGAGTGCAAGTGAACCATCCCGATATGGAAAGTGGCTGAAAGGCGGCTGGCTGACGCTGTGAGGTTGACTGCGTGTGCCGGATGTGTGAGAATTATATTTTACAACCTAAAAGGCTAAATTTTAAATAAGATATATAGTACATGAGAATCTAGATACACAACTAAAATATATCAGATACAATTTTAGTTAAAATTTGCATTAAAATGCCAGAATGAGTTAGTAATCCGTAGAGAAAAAAAAATGGAGCTCCCCCATATTTTAGCTTGAGTGATTATTCAGGCAAATATTCTGAACCTGCATTTGAAAGCCATTCTGAATAAATTGTGTTCTGATAAGTATTTGCCTTGAATACCAAGTTTCCTCCCGTAAATCAACACAAAACGAAGGCTGCAAATTCAAACAAGAGGAGAGAACTGACTCACACGGACCTCCATCCCCCCAGCAGTCTTGCTGTTTCTGACGTTTTCTCAACCCTATGTCAGTGTAGTGTGAAAAGGAAAAGCCTGTCTAACTGAATGGTGGATAAGTCTTTTAAAAATGTCAAATTCAGCTCATAAAATATTCAGGGATTGGGTAGTCTAATATATCCAAAGGTGCTATTATAGACTGGATTAGGATTTTAATCTAAGAAAATTTAAAACATATTTTAGGGGCCGGCCCAATGGCGTAGCAGTTAAATTTGCACACTCCACTTCGGCAGCCCGAGGTCGGCCAGTTCAGATCCTGGGTGCAGACCTACTCACCGCTCATCAAACCATGCTGAGGCAGCGTCCCACATAGAGCAACTAGAAGAATGCACAGCTATGACATGCACCTATCTACTGGGCTTTGGGGAGAAAAAAGAAAAATAATAAATAACAAAACATATTTCAGAGTTAGTTTTGCAGTTTCTGTAAAGTTGCAAGATTTTTAATTGCCAATATAAAATGCATTTCAGCCACATATGGTAAGACAAGGAGATACATCATTATGATTTTATCTCCTATGTGCTAGTTAGTGGCCCATTCTTCAGTGAGGGCCAGTGGAAGGAAGCAGTGGTACCCAAAGAGAAGGCAAGCAATGCCTTGACTTAAGTATATTTGCGCATACAAAGACATTCTTTTGTGTAAGACACTGCATTTCTCAGTCATAAGCTGGTCTCTTTTTTGGTACACCAGAGACAAAATGAGACCAATGTGAGATGATTAAGTTAGGTTCTAAAACAATTTGTCAGGATGGACTGGTTCTTTAATTTCCTTCTTCTCGTTGAAATGCCCAAACACCTTCCTAGATAGGTTAGCATTGACAACTGATGTCTCCAATTTATTATGAATTTTCAAATCAGAAGTGCTATTTGGTTCTCTCAATCAAATTAAAAAGAGAAGACTCTCCCAGTGGGAATTTGTTTAATCGAAGAGCAAGTCATAACATAAATAATCACAAAATTGATTGACTATAATTGTGGTAATTTTATTCAGTCGCAGGAAGTCTGCAAAACATAGTTCCACAGGCCCAGTCATGTGCATCATAGATGGCCAAGTTTAAAGTTGAGGCACAAGTTTTAATTATTAAGCTCATGGAGGCGCTTGTGCAAAACTCTTGCTAGTCAATTGTAATTCACTTTTACTCACTTATTGATCATCTACTACAGTCTAATTCTCTAACCTAATACATTCTAATATTGAGCATCTATTACACTATTAGTCTCACCCAGATGCTTGGAGCTATGTGTGACCCAAACACACGACCTACATGAGGCAGCTGACATGCCAAGCCCTGTTCCAGGAGAGAACAATGAAGTGGAAAAATGTGTAACAACAAAGTCAGTGCAGGAAGAGATGTGGTGGTTTGGCTAGTGAGAAAACAACTGGAAAGATCCATTGAAGTAAATTCTCAAAATTGCAAAGCTATTCCTTAAATGTGCTATTTTGTTAAATGATGTTGCTTCCAAGCTGTTCATGGAGACAATTATTGGACCATCTGTTGAAGGCTTGCATGGCTGAAGTGTCAGGAGTCTCCATACACAACATTTATGTGCATCGTGTGCCCTTTAACACGTAATTCTATGTTCTTGTCTATTCTGCTTTTTACCTCTATGACTGTGTTCAGTTCTGAAGTGTCACTGTTTTCCACTTTCTTGGCCCATATGACAGAGACTAGCTAGATGCTCACTAACCTCCTGGACCCACAGGAATACTTTGTTTCCATGACACCATTTTAGTCACTTTGGGGCCAATGGACAGTCACTGGGCTGTGGGCAGTTTGTGCCATTTGGGACCTGGACCCTAACAGTTTGTGAGATTCTCAGCTCACTCTCTGTCTTCTGTGCACAGTTTACAAGAGGTACCATCTGAGATGACAGAGACGCACAAAGGAAGGAATCACAATTGTTGAACCACTGCTCGAAAGAGATTACCCAGAGAATTTGGGCAACCCACCCAGGATCTGAAGGAGAAGCAAGCTTTCATTTTGTTAAGCTCACCCATTAAGTCATTGCTACTCCCTGACTCACCAGAAATCAGCACGCCAAGCAGCAAGGTGCTGCTCTATGAGGTACTGGACTGTAGGTGGTGAGGCGGCACCTGGAGGCTAGGAGACTGGGCAGCTCTTCTCTGGGGATGGTCTGGTACATGGAGAGAAGTCAGGTGTGTTCTGGATTGTCTTTGCTTTTTCATTTGTGGTTTAGTGTGTGTCATTCCTCCATCTTTGGCTCAGAACTCCAAAGAAGAGTGGCTTCTCCCACATTTCATTCACTTGGTTAGGAAAACAATATTGGAAATAATTTAAAAACACCACTGTTTGAAAAAATGGTTTCTCTTCCAACTTCAGCTCCTTGGCTGACCTGTGATGGGTGGTCAGTCCCAAGTGGAGGGTTCCTCTTCTGTCTTAACCAGATGATTCAGCATTTCAATGCACAAGCCCTTCATTCTGGGTGACACAGCAAAAATTCAACCTGAGGGTTTAAAATTTGGCAAGGTTAAGAGGAGATTTGATTTAGGGGAAAAGTAACCTAGGGGCTTTCTGACTCACAGGACCATCTTCCATCAGAGTTCAGGGGCAAAGACCACTGATGTTGTAACGACACCGAAATAGATGAAAGTTTTGGATATCTGTGCAATACTTAAGTTGCTTGTTTGGCATGATCCACATGTTTTAGATCTCTCCACCTTATAATAAATTGTGTTCAGTCCTATTCCCACAATTTTATTGATAAATCCACCTAGGTAGAGGTAGAGACACATTACTATGATACAATAATTCGTGCTAAAGAACATGTAGATAATAATGCTAGCTGCGTTTCCACTCTTAAATTCCATTGCAAAATCTCTCTTCTTCCAAAAGCAATGGTTTTAATACTTTTGCTCTTGTTGATGATGATGTTTTTACTGTAAATTCTATCTTCAGATAAATTATTGCATGGAAGTCTGAAAAGTAAACAGGAAAGAAACTGAGCTGCCTCTATGGAGTTGGGTGGAGGGCCTGGGAAGATTGCAGTGTGAACTCTCCTGATCTAGGGTCATCTGTCACCCAATCAACATCTAAAGAGGTCTTGATTGTTGGGCCCCAGAGCAGGGCTGGCAGAAAGTGGGCCTTCAATCAGAATTTTATTTTAATAACTTCATGATTTCAAATTAATGTGGCTGTTTCCATCCAGTGCTAGACTTACACACAGAAGAGGTCACTTGTAGTTTTGTACCAATCGTTGTAATCATAGTGATGTTTTAATCTGTTGGAACCACGTCATCTGGCTAAACAAGCTTCTTTCTACTTCCAGAAATGCACTGATGAACTCTCTAGTTCAGAATGTATCTTAAACTCATGTATAAGTCTTTAAACATGTGTTGCTACCAAAAGTTAAAAATATTACTCCATTAGTCTATGTGAGCCGAAAGCAAGCATTTGCATTTACCACAAGGGAATATCCAGCCTTCACACACTTCTTAACCGAAACAGTGTAGGTTACATGAGGTAAGTGGCTCTGTACGTGGTCCACACTTGCATATGCATATTGTTCAGTAACACCCATAACTGAATCAACAAAGCAATGCAGCATCTATCAGCTGTGCAGACTTTCACCATCATGAGGCATTCATACTGTGGCTCCCTGTCAATCTCCCGGTCTGCTTTCCCTCAATGCAGAGTATCTGTATTCCATATGCAAATTCTCCAGTGAATGATTTTCCTGTTTTGTAAGCTAGACTGCACCTGTAACATGCGGGATTGAGTTAAAAATGACAAGCAGACAAGCACAGGCACATTATCTTGACAAACTCAGCCTCCGAAAATTACCCTGGGCCTGAATTATTAAAATAACAAGGAATATTTCACTCAGCTGTGCAGAAATGATCCTAATTGTCCACTTTAGCTAAATCCTTTCAGTCTCTGAGATCGGTCAATTTACATCGGTGGCTTGCAAATTCCTCAACCCCCATTAGAGAGAAGTGTGGCAGTAGCCCAATGCACCCTCATTTATTTTAATAACCTGCCAAGCAGACATGAAAATGTTAAAGTTGGAAGTCTATAACATGACAGGATCCTGACTTGTCAGAGCCACGTTATAATCTAGTTAAAATACTTTCTTTTTCCCTTTCATGTCTTCTCAGGTAAGTGGGGAACTAATTGTCAAATTACTAATTTTGTTGGCATTAATATCAATACTAAGACAAGAGGAGCATGAACCATTGAGCGAGAGGTTTTTCTTCTACACCTTCTGCTGCTGATGGGAAAATAACCCTGGAATCAAGTAAAGAATTAAATTTGTATGATCCACTTGCTACTGGGTCCTAACCCATTCTTGCTTTCACTGTTTGCTAACACTGTCAGCTGAGCCCGTCTGCATCATCGGGCATGTTTGTGGTTCTTAGCATGCAGGGCATCATGATAATGAGTCGATATTAAGCATTTATCCTGTGCTACATTGCGTACAAGCACACAGTGCAGTGCGGACGAGTATGTGCTCAAAGATTGGTATTTAAAGTCCTTCACATACAGAACTTTCAGTCTGGTCATCGATTGTGGTATCCTAAATCTGGGATTGTGTCTGTCATCTGGAAAAATTATTAATATCCCTATTCACTATCAAAAGTGTCCTGTTTTGGTGGTTATTCTAGTTACAGATAACAGACCTTAAAATGTGTGCTACTCAAATGGCGTCACCTAAAGCATGCTTTTTGAGGTTTTTGGTGAAGAGTGTTCACACATGGGGAAGACAGAGTAGAGAGATGGGGTCTGTGCTAAAAGCAAGGTTGTTTAGCAGAAGGATGAAATGGCACCACAAGGAGGAAATGCCCAGAAGGTCAGGCTGTAGCCATTTTCCTCCAAGAAGCAAAGGGAGGGAAAGTGGTTTCCAAGGTTGGGGTTTGTGGTGCTGTCCACCTGTTTGGATTTGCTCTTGGAAAAAGGGAGGTCTTCAGGTGTGCGAGCCAGTTCTACTTCATAATCAGTTTTCACAATGCTTAAAAGGAGGAAAGAGAAGAAACAACAACACTATAAATAAAACGAGGCTGACTAACTTTAAGGATGATGAAACTCACAGAACACACCTCTGTCTGAGTCTCCAGTGGAAGCAAATTGTGAACTCTAGTTGCTTGGTGACCACTGATGTTCCAGCGTAGCAATTTCTTCAGTTAATAAAGCAAAGTCTTTATTTTCCACTATTCTCATCTATTTTTGGCAATCAAAGTGTGAGGTGCCACAGGTTCTGAGATGAGGAAAATGTAAAGAACTGGCTTTATTAAGTCATCATATTTCAATATTTTCCGATAGTATATTTATTTATTTATTTCCTCAGCAATTTTAAGCTAAAATCCATTCAGAACCACAATGAATCACAGCACCTTTGCTATTTTTCCCTTAGAAAAATCTGATTATTTTTTTTGATTCCTTTAATTTAATCAATCAAATAAAATTAACTTTCCCTTACGAAAAGCTTTTTTCCACACCTGTTTTTAAAAATTACACTTTTTGGGTGGAGTTCATACAGTTAAGAGTTTGTGTTTAGCCTTAATTTGCACATTTACTGATGCGATTAGCCGCTTAGTGTTCCAGGTGAGCTTAGACACCTGGGTCAGGTGTAAAGCCATTATCTGCTTTATTCACTGTGAATATGCTTAACAGCCTCATTGGGTAGCAAAACTATTGTATTCTTTTCCTGAAACTGAGAAATAATTAAGCACAGAATTCGGCTCAATAAGGAGATTTAAATACATCAAGGTACTCCGTGGACACCTGTGACATGGGAAGTCTGTGGCTCGTGAATGCCACATGAGGAATGGGAATCCAGAAGGACTTCAGTAGCTCCAAGCAGACAGCATAAAGTGACAACCCCAGGATCTGATCAATGAGAACTAAAAACATCCCAACACTTTGGTATTGAAAGTGTAACACAAACACTGCTGTCTATGACACCTAAAATTCAAGAGCACCTACTGGGCACATTGGGTGCGGCTGTGGCATCCAGCCTTCTCATTAGGGTTGGGGAGTTCAGGATTTCCTTTTCTGGCTTCTTTACTCAAGCCCATCTGTGTGTATAAGTACCCTATACTGGGGGTGAAGAAGATCTGGGAAGAGTGTTTTCTTCACGGATTTTCTGCTAGCTCAAATATGTTGTCCATCTCCTGTGGTAAGCACCATTTGTGGAGGAGGCATAGAATTCAACGAGCCATTCACTAGAGGAAGGGGTTTTCTTCCTGGGTTTTCAGAGAATTGCACAACTGGTGATGCCCCAACTTCAGACTTCATCCCTATCCTCTTCTTGCTTTTCACTGAGTGCCATTCAGACCCGTAGGCTGAGCATTCTCCTACCAACACCTCCTCCCTTGGCTGGTATGCAGAGATATATTTCCCACTGGGCATCCCTGCCTTGGTCATCCATCAACACCTCACATCCCACCTCTCTCAACCCAACCTGCTTCTCCACATCAGCCCTTATTAATTAATAACATTTCCATCCGAAACTAGAAACTGCAGGTTTTGTTTGAGTCAATGAGGTCTCTGAACTATCTCCCAACAGCTCTCCTTTCTATTCCCATCACCACTCACCATCTCTTTCTGGTTTTCTTACGAGTATCACCTTGACCCTAATTTCTTCAACCTGGAAAACATCATCTTGTCAATACCCTGTTTAAAATCCTTCAAGGTCTCTCTATTACCTGCAGCAATAACTTTTCAATGAAAGCCTGGAAATATTGGTCCTTCCATGCACTGCCTTGGGCCTCCCTTTGGGGAGAAGAGACTCAGGGAACATCTGGAGCCACATAGAAAGTGTCCTGACTTCAAATCTCCCACACGGTTTCAAGTGTGGTCTCATAGGGGTTACTTATACAATGGCTCCACTGATGGAGCAAAGACAGTCTTTTCAACAAATGGCGCTAGAACAATTGGACATCCACTTGCAAATAAACTAAATCTAGATACAGACCTTACACCCTCACAAAAACCAAACTCAAAATGGATCCTAGACCTAAATGTAAAATGCAAAACTATAAAACTCCTAGAAGATAACATAGGAGAAAACCTAGATGACCTTGGGTATGGTGATGGCTTTTTAGATACAACACCAAAGTCACAATTCACCGGAGAAAGAATTGATAAGCTGGACTTAATTAAAATTAAAAACTTCTGCTCTGTGAAAGACAATGTCAAGAGAATGAAAAGACAAGCCACAGACTGGGAGAAAATATTTTCAAAGGACACATCTGATAAAGTACTGTTATTCAAAATATATAAAGAACTCTTAAAACTCAACAATAAGAAAACAAACAACCTAATTTAAAAATGGACCAAAGATCTTAACAGACACTTCAGAAAAAATATATACAGATGGCAAATAAGCATATGAAAACATTCTCCACATCATATGTCATCAGAGAAATAAAAATTAAAATGAGATACCACTACACACCTATTAGAATAGCCAAAATCTGGAACACTGACGACACCAAATTCTGGTGAGGCTGTGGAGCAACAGGAACACTTATTCGTTGCCGGTGGGAGTGAAAAATGCTACAGCCACTCTGGAAGACAGTTTAGTGGTTTCTTACAAAACTAAACATACTCCTACCGTATGACTCAGCAATCATGCTTCTCGGTTTACCCAAAGGAGTTGAAAATTTATGTCCACACAAAAACCTGCACATAGAGGTTTATAGCAGTTTCATTTATAATTGCCAAAACTCAAAAGCAACCAAAATGTCTTTCAGAAGTGAATGGATAATAAAGTATAGTCCATCCAGACAATGGAATATTACTCAGCACTAGAAAGAAATGAGCTATCAAGCGATGGAAAGACATGGAGGAAACTTAAATGCGTGTTACTAAGTGAAAGAAAAGGCTATACCCTGTATGATTCCAACTATATGACATTCTGAAAAAGGCAAAATTATGGAGACAGTAAAAAGATCAATGGTTGCCAAAGGTGGGGTATTTGGGGAGAAATAAATAGGCAGAGCAGAGGACTTTTAGGGCAGCAAAAATACCTTGTATGATACTACAATGATAGATATATTTCATTATACATCTTCCCAGACCCAAATAATGTACAGTACCAAGAGTGAACAATAATGTAAACTATGGACTTGGGGTGATAATAATGTGTCCATATAGGTTCATCTATTGCAACAAAAGTACCACTCTGGAGTGGGACGTTGATAGTGGAGGAGGCTGTGCATGTGTGGGGGCAGGGTGTATTAGGAAATATCTGTACATTCCTCGTAATTTTACTGTGAACCTAAAACTGCTCTAAAAAATAAAAATAGTCTTAAAACAAAGGTCCCATTGCTTAACAAAATAAGAAAAAAATGTTTGGAAAGCCAATGAACCACTAAACAAAATCCAATTTAACAGTCATTGAGTCGATGAGCACTTTCTTCAGACTCATTTTCCATCACTTCCCCAAACAGAATCTAGAGTCTGATCACATGCCTTTCCCGGGAGACATATTTCAGACCTTGTTGGTCCTGCACCTGCTGCTCTCTCTGCATGGAAGATCCCCACCTTCTTCCCCATCTGGAGCATCATCTGAGATCCTGCCTGAATCTCTTCTTCGTGAAAGTCTCTTGCCATGCTTTCCTCTCTGCTACACAGCGGTTAGACCAACAGTTAGACCATACTACTGGTACAGTATTTATGATGATTTGTATCTGTCTGTCTACGTTCACATATAAAATTAATGCCACCAAGGTAGGGAGCGTGTTTCAGTAATGTCTGCATCTCAGTAGGAGCATAATAGAAACATGATCATATTGCTAAAAATGATATAAGGAAAATAACGATACAAACAGAGACACAGAAAGTCAAAAATCTTAGCTCCTCTACCATGAAGCTTATCGAACCACTTCCAATGGTATGTTCTCACCAGATGTCTTAAACCTCTCCCAGTGGAGCTATTTATTTAGATATTATTGTGTGCTTTGTTTGCAGTGGAAGACCCCATAAGAATTCTTCCCTCCCCACCCCAACCTGCACAGCAAGGACACTGCACCTGCCCCGGCCCTCACAGGCCACTTCCACTACAAAGAGCAAACCTAGGCCTTGTGCCCTCAACCAGTGGCCAGTCTCAGATTGGGAAGGAGCCCTGTTTACTCCTGCATTCTCTTCCTCCAGGCAGCTGAGATGTTTGCTTGTATATCTGTTTGTTAATATTCAGCTTTGTAGGGGAAAAAAATCCTCTCCAAAATTCATATGTGGGCCTGGAAATTTTCTCAGTCAAGTAAGTGAATCAATATTTAATGGCATTTTTAGAAGAAATATTTGTCTATGATAATATTGGAGAATTTCTAAGCTGGGAATTAAAACACCATGGCTGTGAGTTTTTGATGAGCATTTAACTTTACATGTGAGATGGTTCTTGGGTAGTGGCAAGGTGAAGCAAAGAAAACTATACACATTTTTAGAAAACAGAGAGTGGCCAGGAGGAAAAGGAGAACAGATGTGAACCAGTTACAGGCAAGTTCACACTCCCAGGAGTAGGAAGTGCAACAGGAGATGGTGGTAAAGATGTGGTGGTTTCAAGGTCAGAGCTGTCCATGGAGATGAAATTCTCTACAGAATGGAGGATTCTGGCTACTCCTATCCATGCATTCACACTTTATGTTTTAAAATGATTTGTGCTATTGGAGATGAGATTGAAAAGTGGTTACTTCACCCAGGCTGCTGCCCTGCACGTCCTGGGCCCACATAGCACATGGGGCATTAAACATCCTTTTGGAGACAAGTCTAAAGACAATGACTCCCCTTGAACCAAAATTTCCTTCTGAAACACTCTGCTGAGAGAACACTGCACAGGGGCCACTCCCAGGTGTGTGGAAATTCACCATTCCTGGTGCTCCTTTCATTAACCTGGCATGGGACTGCACCTCTAACAGAATACACACTACTTGAGGAGCCACTCATTCTTTTACAGTGTAAGCACAGCGTGCAGGGGGTGTGAAATAAAGTGTATTAGCTGGCTTGGGCTGCTATAACCAAATACCATAGCCTGGGCAGTTTAAACAACAGAAATTCATTTTCTTACATATTCTGGATGTTAGAAGTCCGAATAGTGCCAGTAGGGTTGGTTTCTCGTGAGAGCCCCTTCCTAGTTTGCAGACTGCCGTCTTCTCACTGTGTCCTCACATGGCAGAGAGAGTGAGAGCAAGATCTCTGGTGTCTCTTCTCACGAGGGCACTAATCTCGTCACGGGACCCCATCCTAGTGATGCCATCTAACCTTAATTACCTCCCAAGGCCCCATCTCCTAACACCATCACACTGTGGGTTAGGACTTCAACGTACAAATCTTGAGAGGGGTGCAGTTCAACCCACGACATAAAGTAATTAACTTTAACTGCCACATTGATAGGTACCAGCAGTCATCTCTGACAGCTGATCAAATGTAAAGATAAGATTTGTGAAGAAAAAATAACACTTGTGCATTTCATTATGTGGGGGTTTGTGGACCAGGTCATAGTGGAAAGGAAGAGTTAAAGAAAAATGACAGTGAACTTCTGCCTCCCTTAGAAATGTGGCTGTGACACATGTCCAGTAACCCAGGTTTGGGAAGACATCTCTCAGTCCCATGTTCTCTCTCTCTTACTGTTTCTTTTTCTCCCTCATCTGACCACAGAGCACATGTGGCATTCAGCTGTGAAATTCAGCTTTCCTTTAATTACCATCAAGTCAGGATGTATAAAATTGATCATTTCATGTGATGGCCTTAAAGATAAATATTGGAGCATTACTAAGCCATCATCAACTTCAAATGCTGAATTTTTTCAGCAAATCTTTCCTGAGCACCTCTGTTCCAATACTAAGAATCTGGAACAGATGAGACAAAAATTCCTTCTCCCTTAATATTTATTCTTAAGTTACAAGTAAAAGTACTTTTATGTAACATCCGAAATTAGATACAAATTCATACAAATGGGGACTTATGCTTCCACCCAAAATGGGATAACAGTAAATGGATTTACCTTCTTTCAAAGCAACAAAAAATGGGGACCGGCCTGGTGGCATAGTGGTTAAGTTTGTGTGCTCTGTTTCGGCTGCCCAGGGTTTGGATCCCGAGCGTGGACCTATGTTTCACTTATCAAGACATGCTGTGGCAGGCATCCCATATAAAGTAGAGGAAGAGTGGCACAGATGTTAGCCCAGGGCCAATTTTCCACAGCAAAAAGAGGAGGACTGACAATAAATGTTAGCTCAGGGTTAATCTTCCTCACCAAGTAAAAAAAAGGGGGGACAAAGTATATGAAAAAAATGGTTTTCAAGATACTGGATGATAGTCAATGAAGAACAGTGACATTTGAGAGCTGGACAACAAATAATATGAGTCTTATAATTGGACCAGTGACTGCCTTAAAAGATTTTCAGACCACAGAGCAGGGGATAGGGACTAAGCAGGAACCTGGTAAACTCCGTGAGTTGAACAGATAGAGCTAAAAATGTAGGAAAAGCAAAACAGATAGAATTTGCATGTCAGAGTCCTGGAGAGGAGAGAGCTTCAAGAAAAGAACTCTGGTGATCTGCAAATGGTACTCTTAAATATCCAGAAGGATATTTGTCAATGCATGTGTGTGAAGAAACTGCACAAGGATGGGAAAGGAATCACATGAAAGGTTTAGAAATAAGAATGCCAGACACCCAAAGAGAGTGAAGAATAGTACCCCTTTCCACAGGTGGAGTATAAAACCTCATAATTCAAAGGGCACCAGGTAGAGTACTTAGAGAGGTGATGCCTTTGTAGTGGAGAAAAATTAGCCCCATTCAATACTGCTCTGGTCTATCCCAACAAATCTTGAAAGCAACACCTGAAGGGATCAAATGATTAACAAGAAATTTAGGTACATCTCAAGGAAAAGAAAATAAAACATATTTATAAGAATACAAAAATATCCAGCATCTACAGAAAGGTAAAATATGCATGTATAATAGTATGCAAAGAAGCAAGAATATACAACCCATAATAAGGAGATGATTCAATCAATTAAAACCAACCTGGAATTAACAAAGAAGTTAGAATTATCAGACAAGACATTTAGAAAGTTATTATGGATTCCTGGTTTCATCTACAAAATGTAAAGAGTTTGAAAGTTGCCACTTCAGTCTTTATGACAACAAAAAAGTTGCACACAGTAAAATTTGACTACTTTGCATGGGCCCATCATAGAGCTGAGGTTTCCAGGCAAACCACCACCATCAAGTCTGGAGAGAAAGGAGACTTTAGAGTCACAGCTGAGATCCTTTTATCTGGGGTAGAAGGTGTTGGAGCCATAATAAACTGGTAGGAAAATTTATATGGTAATTTTAATGAATTTCCAAGAATGAATTTGGCCTATAGTCATGAGAGGGACACACATCTTCCTGGATTTTGCCTTCAGGGACTCTATTTCTTCCAGTGAACTTCTGAGAAAGATCCTCACATGACTCTGGCAGAAGAAAGATAAGGGACACAGGAGCCAGGAGCCATCTAACAGAATTCCTAATGGCCAAATCTGGAACAATTAAAATAATAAAGTAGTATTGGATTATAATCCAAAGTACAGAATAAACATCCATGAGTCCATACTGATATAAATAAATGATGAAGTAAATAAATAATGGGAGAGAATTCCAGATAAATTATGTATTTATTCTCCCTCTGCTCTTGTGTGGGCTGTGTTAGTAACTTTACAGTGGAGAAACCTGACAAGCACTAACTCCACCAGATGATCACTATTAATGTCAACAGCTACAAGTCATATTGATAGTGCACACCCTTGGGATGATGTGATGAAAATAGCACTTGGTGGTTTCCTCTCCAAA
This sequence comes from Tapirus indicus, assembly GCA_031878705.1. NCBI lineage: Eukaryota > Metazoa > Chordata > Mammalia > Perissodactyla > Tapiridae > Tapirus > Tapirus indicus. The sequence continues at coordinate 142,164,142 of CM062921.1, forward strand.
ACACATAACCCTAACTTAATCATGAGAAAAACATCAGATAAATTCTATTTGAGAGCATTACATAAAATACTTGACCTGTACTTCTCAAAATTGTCAAGAACATAAAAAGCAAGGAAAGTCTGACACACTGTCACAATCAAGAGGAACCTGTGAAGGCAAGATGACATGGTGATTAAAGGTAGTGTGGGATCCCAAAACAGAAAAAAAGACATTAGGTAAAACAAAGAAAATATGAATAAAGCACTGACTCTAGTCAATAATGTTACATCAATGTTTATTAATTTGAAAAATTGCACTGTACTAATATAACATCATCAGAGGGGAAACCTATGTGGGTATATGGGAATTCACTGTACCATCTCCACAATGTAATTTTTAAAAATTTATTATAATCCTATTCAATGGAAGATATAAAAAGATCCTAAATCAAGCTTCTAAAGATCCAAACGATATTGTGTAAGACAAAAATAACCCAAGTAAAATGAAAAGCAGATTCAATATTACAGAATAAAAGATAAGTAAACTTGAAAAGAGAGCAATGGAGACTATCAAAACTTAAAACAGAGGAAAAGGAGAATAATAAAAAAAATGAAAAGTGAACCAGTGATGTGTGGGACAACACCAGGTAGCTTGGGATAAGTAAAGTTTGCATCCTCAAGAAGGGAGGAGAGAGAAATGAAAGATGGAACACACAACTGAAACAATAATGGCTGATTTTTTTTTCAAATTTGATGCAAACTGTAAACCAACAGATACAAGAATCTCAGTGAATATCAAGTGCAAGTAACACGAGGAAAACTATACCAAGGCACATTAGGATCAAATTGTTTCAAACCATGGTAAAGAGAAAATCCTACAAGCAGCCAGAGGGGCAAAAAGAAATGTTACACACAGAGGCACAAAGAAGAATAAAATCAGATTGCTCATCAGAAGCAATGCCAGCAAGAAGACAGCAGAACAACAACTTTAAAGTGATGAAAGGAAAAAAATGCTAGACATATTATACAAAAAGTAGGAATAAAGACATTTTCATAAACAAGAATGAAAGAATTCATCACCTGTAAATATGCACTACAAGAAATGTTTTAAAAAAATCCCTTCAGGCAGAGGGAAAATGATATCTGGTGAAATACAAATTCACACAAAGACATGAACAACACTGGAAATTATAACTACATGGGTAAATACATGAGATTGTTTTTCTCTTTATTCCACTTAATTGATTGTTTAAATAAAAATAATAACAATGTTGGGTAGGATTTATAACACATGTAAAATTAAATGTGTGATAAAAATAACATGAAGGCCAGCAGGGGAAAAATTGAAGCATACTACTGTGACATTGTTATCTTCTACATGGAATCATATATTATTACTTGAAGATAGATCATAATAAGTTTAAGATGCATTCTGTGAGCTCTATGGTAACCACTAAAATAAAAAAAAGAAAGCGTCCTTGCTACATGTGAACAAAAAGATAAATGGAATCATAAATCATACTCAACAATCCAAGAAAAAATGTCAGAAAAATAGAAAAAAGGTATGACAAAGAAAATGTGGAAAAAATGGAAAGAAAACAGTAGATAATAGACTTAAATCTAACCAAATCAATAATCACATTAAATATAAATGGTCTAAACCTTCTATTAAAAGGCAGAGATTGTCATATTGGATAAAAAAGCAAGAGAAATATTTTCAGCTTATGAGACAAGGACTTTAAATATAAAGGTTAAAAAACAGGTTAAAAATAAGAAGATGAAAAATATGTTACATGTTAACACTAACAAAAAACGTTGATTTGATTATATTAACCTGAAACAGTGTAGATTTCAGAGCAATATATATAACCAGGGGAAAAGGAGGACATTTTGCAATAGCAAATGGTCAATTTATCAAGAAGACATAAAAATTATAAATTTTTATTCACCTAATAGCAGAGCATTTGAAGTGTGAGGGCAGGGTCTAAGCACAGCCTGAAGCTTCCCTTGTGTTCCCAAGAAGAACCTTGTTCTGGATACAGGATGTGCTGGCAAGCTCATAAACTGTGTTGCATGCAAAGAGCTCAGGGCACAGACAGTACATCCCTGCTCAGTCTGCTGTAGGCACATGTAAACATTTCTTGGAACTGCCTAGTTATGCATGCACCAATGGCTCTTAGGCACATCCCCTAGCTTTTGTATCTTAGATCTCACTGGGGAAGGGGTGAGGGTCCTTCTACTGCAGCACAAATAAAGGTGTGTGCAGGCACACTGCCAACATCGGCTGCAGAATGGATCCATTTGTCATGGGGGGCAGATGCGTTGCAAGGGGCTGGAATTTGTGCACTCTCTCTCCCTTCCTGCTGTAAGTAAACACTATAGCATGTGTTGTCTGTTCTTAGCGACCTTGAATCATGCATAGTCTCTTCTCTGGGTGGTACTTACCTGCCTTTTCACCTTGGCCACCCTCACATTATATTCTATCCTGCAGCATAGCATGACCACCTGGTGAAACATAAAGCCACAATTTAAAGAACCCTGAGGATAAATAGACAAATATATAATTATATTCAGTGCTTCAATACCCTTCTTCAACAACTGATAAAACAAAAAGACAGAAAATAAGTAAATAACATCTTTGACTTGAGATACACTATCAACTAACTTGACTAAATTCACATTTTTAGAACACTCCATGGAACAATCATAAAATGCACATCATTTTTAAGTGAGCAGAGAAGATTTTCCATGACAGATTATATTCTGGTCTATAAAAGAAGTCAACATAAATTTAAAGGTATTCAAGTATTACAAAGTATACTATCTAACTATGATGAAATTAAATTAGAAATCAATAACAGAAAGATCTCTGGAAAATCCCCAAATACTTGGACACTCAATAACATACTTTCAAATAACAAATGGGTGAAAGAGTATATCAAAAAAGAGATGAGGATGTACTTTTAATTGTATGAAAATAAAAAAAAAAACAATATATCAACACTTGTAGGAAGCTATGAAAGCAGTACCTATAAAGAAACATATAGCAATGAATATCTATATTAAAAAGGATGTAAGTTCTCAAAAAAGTGACTTCAGGTTCAACCTTATGAAAGTAGAAAGCAAGATCAAGTTAAATCCAAAGTAAGTAGGAGAATGGAAATAATAAAGATCAAAGTGGAAAACAATGAAATAAAAACAGACATATGGTCAAGAAAATCAATGAGGGGAAAGCTACTTCTTTGAGAAGATCAATAAGATTGATCAACATCTAGCCTGACTTTTAAGGAAAAAAATGAGAGAAGACACAAATTATCCTTATCAGGAATGAAAGGACATCACTATAGATTCTACAGATGTTAAAAATACATCTAAATATATTTCAATCACAAATATATTTTTAATATCTGTAGATATTAAAAGTAACTGTAGATAGATATAAATATTTGTAGAGGATAAATATTTGGCATGAAAAATTTTGTATCATTAAATGTGACAACTTTAGATGAATCAGAAAAAATTCTTGAAAAACACAAATCACTAAACCTACTCCAGATGTGATAGACAAGCTAAGTAACTCTACTGAAGAAATTGAATTTGTACTTAAAAACATCTCTATGAAGAAAATTCCAGAACCAGATGGCTTAATTGGTGAATATCAGCTTTCCTTAAATAAATGATACTTATAATACTAATTAAATGAAAAATCTTCAAAAAAAATAAAGATAAGGTAATATTTCTCAAATCATTCTGTGAAGCTAGAATTACTCTGACTGTAAAAGTAGACAAAAACATTATAAGAATGGAGAATTACAGATGAATGTCTCTCATGAAAATTGATACAGAGATCAATATATTATTGGTAATTCAAATCAGCAATAAATGATAATACATCATATCCACGTGGGGTTTATTCTAGGGATTCAAGGATGTTTCAACATTTAAAATCAATCAATCAGTGTCATTCACCATATAAAGAAGCTAAAATAGAGAAACCATACGTCATCTCAATAGAAATAGAAAAATTATTTGACAATGTTTAATATTCATTACTGATTAATACTCCCAGCATACTAGAAAGAGAAGGTGACATCTTGAACTTGAAATGACATCTACAGAACACTTACAACCAACATCAGACTTAATGTTGGAAAAATTCATGCTTTCTTTCTAAGAGGAGGAACAGGAAAAGAATGCCTGCTCTCACCACTTCTGTTCACACTTAAAATGAAAGTTTTAGATAGTGCAGTAAGAAAAAAAAAGGATAAATAAATTAAAAGTATCCAGATTGGAAAGGAAAAAGTAAATCATCTTTATTGTCAGATGTCATGAATGACAATGTAGAAATCTGATGAAATCTACAAAAAATGGTAGAACTAATCAGTGATTTTTATCAAGGGAATTGCACAGAAGAAGAATATGCAAAAAGTAATTTTATTTCTATATTCTAGCTACAAACCATCAAAAATTTCAAAAAAATTTAAATAGTATTTATGACATCATAAAAATATAAAATACTTAGGGATAAAATTTGCAAAAGATTTGCAAGTGTTGTATGCTGAAAAATATAAAACTATAGTGAGAGAAATTAAAGAAGACCTAAATAGACGAAAGATAGGACTTACTCATGGATTTGAAAGACCTGTGATATTTTAATATTGTTAAAATGTCATGGGTCTTATTAAAATGTCAATTGTCTCCACAATAATCTATAGATTCAGTGTGATTCCAATCAAGAATCCAGCACACAATATTGTATAAATTGACAAGTGGATTCTAACAGTCTTATACAAATTAGACAAAGCAAATTTGAAAAAGAAAAATAAAGTTGGAGAACGCATACCACCTAGTTTCAAATCCTATTATAGAGTTATAGTAATCAAAACAATGTCATATTCATGTAAATTTAGATCAATATAAACCAGTTCAAGGGAACAGAATAGAGAATTCACAAGTAAGACCACAGATATACGACAACTGATTTTCAGGAAAGATGTACAAGGACTTCAACAGAGAAAGATAGTCTTAGAACAAATGACGCTGAAACTATTAAATGCTGTTATGGGCTAAATTGTGTCTACCCTCTAAATTCGTGTGTTGAAGTCCTAACTCCCAGTACCTCAGAATGCGACTACATTTGGAGATGGGGCCTTTAAATAGGTAATTAAGGTAAAACGAGCTCTCATGAGTGGGCCCCAATCTTACGACCAGTGTCTCTATAAGAAGAGGATGTTAGGACACAGACAGCACAGACCAAAGGAAGACCAAGTGAGGACACAATGAGGAGACGGCCATCTGCAAGCTAAGGAGAGAGGCCTCAGAAGAAACCAAACCCTCCAAAACCTTCATCACTGACTTCCCAGCCTCCAGAGCTGTGAGAAAATAAATGTCTCTGGTTTAAGCCACACAGTCTGCGGTATTTTGCTATGGTATCCCAAGCAAATTAATGCAGATATTAAAAGGCAAAAACCAAAGAAAATCCTTCAATATATACCTCATACCATATACAGAAATTAATTCAAAATGAATAGCTGGTTTAAATGAAAAATGTAAAACTACAAAATGTACAGCAGAAAACACAGGAGAAAAATCTCTGTGATCTTGAGTTAAAGTTTTTTTTTTAAAGACGTGATACCAAAAACACTATATCCCAGAAATGTTCATATAGGATGACATTCTTATACTATATGGAAACACTGAATTTAGAGGTAACAGCCTGGGCAGAAAATCAACTTTGATCTAAAAATGCTAGAGTTGAAAAAGAAATTCCAAATGTATAAGAATTTTGCTTGTATACTAATGTTGAGTAATTAGGTAATATTTCGGCTAGGAAATACTATTAGCTTAAAGTAATTTTGCATTTTACAATTATTCGCATAATTGAAACTTTTAAATTTTTTTCTTACTTTTTCAAAGGGAGCAAGTTATAGGAGCACTAGAGGTGACAAAATGTATTAAAAATTCTACGTTCTGCTTGGTCTTTCTGAAGGTTTATTATCTCTGGGGTATTTTAACTTCAGATTTCAATGATACTGTAAATACACATACATTTTACACTTATATCATAAAAAAAATTTGTAGGCTTATTCAAGACATGGTATTTCAAAATAGGCAATCATTTCAATGATTATCTAATAGCAAATATTGCCATGCTACACTACAAACAGTGTACATATTTAGCATACATGTAGTATATGCGTGCATGGACTATGGTGTATTATGTGTATACATTCTACTGCAATAAGTAAGCAAGATCATAGTATTAAAGATTCTATGGCTTTAAAATATTTATGCTCTAAATAAATAGGAATAATTTCCATTCATCCCAACACGTAGGAAGAGAATATTGCTACAACCACTTACATTTCAGTTACAATCAGTTGACAGGTTGTTTTGAATGAAAATAAACATCTCTCCAAACAGCTTGGCTGCTTGCTACAGAAAATAAAATAAGTAAGCATCAAAGTGCTTAATAGATTTGAAAAATCAGATATGGCAAAATAAACTGATCTTAATCCCTCTCGAACGTGAGTAAATAAATGCTGCTTTAATTCAGGGGTGGTTTGGCTGTGGGCTCCTCCCTTCTGTTCACATCACCTGTCAGTGGTAATACCATGTAAATGAGCAAGGCTGAGCCTTTTCCCTTGCATCTTTGCTAATCCTCTCCCATTCTTCTAATCATGCTACACAGAAGCCAGTATCTATTTTCATCAGGCAGATAGGATCTCTTAAGGAATTAAAGAGGTTTTCCACTTAGTTCCACGGTGGGCAAGGACAGGGCTGTGATCTGGGGCTTTGGGGATTTCTCATTATGCACTGGTGCTGGCTGGATCGAAGAACTGAGTTCTGGCTACTGGATTTTTAATCCTCTTGTGGTTAGGGTTAGAACTTCCAGTTATTTAAGATCTTTGATTACTCAGCAGTTGGCTTTTGATTGAGTGAACTTCTGAAGACAGTACAGGACTGTGATTTCAAGTTAGCAGTTTTAAAGTAACTACTGGAAAAAATAGATAGGAAAAGCCCTGTGATTAAGCTACACTATCCCCTTTTAACTGACTTTCTAAAGCTCTCTGGTGCTTAACTCTCCACGTGCTGAAAGAAAAAGAAAATACACCGAGTGAGTGAATTTAGTGTTTTCCCCTAAGGGGGAAAGCTTCAGTGGAATTTGCAGGACTCTCAGCACTGGTGAGACTGAGAGGGGCTGAGCTTTAGCCAAGGGTAGCGATTGATAGAGAGGATTTAATATGAAAAAGGTGACGCAAATTTCCACTGGTGGGCAGAAATTCCTTCTGTTGATGGTTTAAGTCTTCAGGGAGAAAATAGAAATGGGGCTGGCACAATAATGTTATCTAGACAGAATATATACATTTTCGGTACAAAATGTATCATGGATAGAAATGCTTTTGTTCCGATTAACACAATGCAGACAAAATAACCTTAAATGTCTCTTCCTATGTAACACGAAGAAGTAATGAACTCGAGTCTCCTTTGCCCAGTCCTGGAAGGAAGTTACACATAAAGTCTGATTTCCCTCAGACTTTGAGGTGATAGACAACCCTGAGAAAGCAGAATCAGTGACAAGAACAGCTCTCCACTCCAGTCACAGATTGTTGAAGAGCTGTATCAGGAGTCCTGGTTGGTGTCAGAGTGAATCCACTATGGTTCTTGTCACACCCTGTGACCTCCCTTCCTCTCCGGGCTTTTTCCTGCTTGGGAATTATGGACCAGGTACAGCAAACCACGGTGCATGAGTCGCTTCTGCTGTGTCACACATACTGAGTAGGTGTGCACCCATTCTCATGAAGGCCTTTTCCTGGAACTGTGGTGAGAAAAAGGGGGACTAAGAGGTTAGAGACAATTTTATCCTTTCCTTTTTGGATACACTCCCAATAGCAAGTCAGTTTTTTTGCCTTTTAGAAAGGCCTGGGGTAAACGGTATACAATTTTTTAAAAGCTCTCTAGTGGACTCGGGAGAATGGAAACAGGATTCTTTCAGTTTTGATGTCATCCCATAAGAACTATCCATAACAAGAAGACAAATAGGCAAGTGAAGCTCTGGTTATGGTCAAGAAAGAATGAAGTTGAGGAGGAAAGTGGGTGGGAATAAAATGTAGAAACCTAGACATTAATATTTGCTATGTGGCACATTTTGCTTCCATTGGACATAAACCCTTGGCATCCAAAGCTGATGAATTCTTTGCTTTATAGAACAAAATTTGCTGTGTTCAACATAGCACTTGATGTTTTCCTTACCAAGTGACTCTCAAGAGACATACAGAATAAAGGAAGTCCCAGTTTCAGAAAAGGTAGATTATCTCATGTGGGGCCACCTGTCCACACACAACAAGGACAAACTCCAGGCAAAATATATAAAACAACTGTTTGAAGTCACTGAAGAGTGACCAAAATCAGGAAGAAACTAGAGTGGAGTTGACATCTGAAAGAAGCAAACAGTAATGTGTGAAATTGTCACTTTCTTTTTTACAGTTTTTCCCAAGGGTCACGTCTAGTTAGTTCCACTTTATGGAAAAGCTAGAAATTGAATCAAAACTGACAATAATGCTGATCAGAGAAATCAGATGACAGAATTCAAGGCTACCACGGCCAGAGGAAGATGAAGAGAGAGATCCCTAAATACAAAGAACTGCAGTGGGTGTGGTCCAGATCTTCATATAAAATTCACCCCAAATTTATCAAACTTCTGAACTACACATGTATGAAGTACAATCCAAATAGCTCAGCTAAGTTTAAAAGAAGTGAACAGAGGTAACGGTTAGTACGTATGTAGGGCAGGCAGAGTTTTAAAATAACATTCTGCCAAGTTAATTGTCAATAATATAAAAAATTCTATTTGGAGGAATATAACAGAATCCATGCTCTCTACAACATAATTTTACAATGTCTATGATAAAATAAAAAATATTGGGCATGCAAAGAAAAAGTGAAATAGGACCCATATCCTCACAAAGACAAAAATCAGTCTATAATAACTCCAAGATGACTCAGATGTTGAACTGGCAGACAAACAATTTTAAGGTAGCTATTATAAGTATTCTCAAAGACATAAAAGAAAATATGGTCAAAATAAATAGAGAGTCACAAAATGTCAGCAGAAAAATAGAAGCTGTTAAATAGAACCAAATGAAAATATATGAACTGAACAATAGAATATTTAAAATAAAAAAATCTATAAATGAGTCTTCTAGCAAAGATACCAGAAGAAAATAGTAAAACTGAAGTTATATAAATAGAAATTATTCTTCTGAAGATCACAGAATAAACAAATTGAAGAAAAGGAACCGTGGTGGTCTTGGGGACAATGTCAAGTGGTCTAACGTACATGAAAAAGAAATCCCAGAGGAAAAGAGAGAGAGAATGGAGTGGAAAATATATTTGAAGACATCATGGCCAAACATTTTCAATTATGACAAAGTATAGCAAGCCTTTAGAACAAGAAGTCCCCAAGTTCAGGGATGTTTCTTTAGAATCAGCAACAAAAAGCATGACGTAAGCATTTTGTCAGAGACAGGAAACTATTGTCTTCCTTGACCTCTATTTCTGTGATCCATCCCAGCTGAGCTGGGCTTTCTAGGCATCCATGGCAGGGTCAGATCTCTCCTGGGCTCCAGTGACTCCAGTTAGCCACATACACATATACACACACACTTGTAAGTGTATGGGTATGTATGTGTGCATGTGCACGTGCATGTGTTTGAAGTTCCAGAGACAAGAATGTCTATGTAGGCAGGTAAGGATATAAAGATATGTTTGGAAAGGTATTTGTTAATTTGGGCCCTGATCATGGGGAAACTTGAGTCCTGCCAATAGGTTTGAAAGTTATCCTAATTGCAATGTGAAATATTGGTGAATTTTATGAAGTAATGTCAGCTAAATATGAATTTTCAGAAAAAGCATTTCTGGCAGCATTTTGGAAGATGAATCAAAGTGTGGCTAATCTCTAGGTAGGTTATCAGTAGAGGGGCATTGGAATCATCTTGGCAAGACATTTTGTCCAATGGAAATGAAAAGGAGGAGACAGATTTCAAGTGGGTTTTTAATTAAAATGAGCTACAAACCAGATCTCTGTGGAGAGGACCAGAAGCAAAGGCATCCGGAAGTGACAGGTGTCTAGATGTTAGATTCTTAGGTTCGGACAGAAGAGGAGAAGTTTAGGGAGGGTGGCAGGCAGGAGAAGCTGAGTTCAGTTGGGAACACTGAATTTGAGGAATCTGGGTGATATTTAAATGGGGGTGTGCAATAGGAAGTCTGGAATGCGGTTCTGAAGCTCTGCCTGTGTCTCAGAGTTCTGTGTTAGAGGTAAAGATACTGATTTTGTTTGAAGAGAAGTTACTGCTGACTCCATAAGAATAGATGTGATCATGCAAACAGAGCCTGTGGCCAGAGAAAAATCACTGAAGATGGGAATGAGTTTAAAGGCACATGAAGGGAATTTCAAGGACAGCTCAAGGAAAGCCAGAATAATGGAAACCCCAAATAGAAGGAACCGAATTTTAGTGAGCTTAAGAAGAAAATATGAGGAGTGTGGGTAGCTACCAAGATAATGGACTTCTGACTCATCCGTTTGAACAGTTCTAGTGAATATTTTAACATGTCTACTGAAGAGAGGGGACTTTTTGTGTCAAGATTCTAGGGTCACAGTGGGTCACTTTTAGTGCACGTCTTTGAAGAAATATCACCCAGTATGGTAGCCAATCCACAAGATGACCCCAGTGATCCTCACCTCCTGGTGTTCCTAGCCCATTGCAGTCCATCCATAATGAATAAGACTAACCTCTGTATTCAGTGGCAACTGAAGATATGATGGACTGTAGCTTCTGAGGATAGGTCATGTAAGACATTGTGTCTTTGGCTCTGCTCTCTCGAGTCAATTAATTTTGGGGAAACCAGCTGCCGTGTCATGAAGACACTCAACATGTCTGTGTGGCCAGGATTTGAGGCCATACTGCCCATAGCCAGTAGCGAATTGCCAGTCATGGGGGGAGCCATGTTGGAAATGGATCCTTAGCCCCATCAAGCCTTCAAATGACTGCAGCCCCACCCAGCATCTTGACTGCTGTCTCACGATAGACTTGATTCAGAACCACCCAAATTCTTGACACACAGGAGCTCTCTGAGATAATAAATGATGGCTCTTGTTTTACGTTATTATGTGTTGGTGTAATTTCTTCTGCAGCCAAACACAACTAATGCATCTAGTCACTCTATTATCTCTCCTTTTTTTAAACTTCATTTTCATGGAATCACTTGATTAAGGGTCACACTCAATAAATCATGTTAACATTCACAAAGTCCCCTTTGCTACATGGACAGGACTCTCAGGGTACAAATTATAAGGTTAGAGAACAGTCAGATTCTTAGTTTTCTTTCTCATCATGGCATCTCTCTTTTTTTCTTTAAACTTCCATTTAAACAACAATCCTTGTAGATACTCAGTGATTAACTGTCCTCTAGCGAGTTTTCACGCATGACCTAAGAGGTTCTTTCAGACTGGTTTTCAAATGATGAAAACCACAGGCATTGAAATGCTAAACAGCCTGAGTAGAATATAAACTTGCATAAAATTGGCCAAACTCACTTTGTCTTCCTCTCCATGTTTACATAGACCAGTAAAATTGCAATTTTGCTTATTTTTAAATTCATATTTAATTAACCTTCATTCTAAAAATATCATTATGATTTTGTGTCTTTCAATTCACTGTAGTATTAACTGTAGTAGAGTTCCTATAATGTAATATTCTTCCTGCTAAAAATAGTGGTTTTGTTTCTACTAATGTGGAAATGAGGTACTTTGATGACAAGGCTGACTGATGTGTGTAACCTGATCCTGTGGGCTTTCTCTGCCTCTGTAAGTGGATTCTTGTTCCTTGGCCAACCCCATAGAGCAGCCTTCCCTTTGCAGTCTTCCACAGTCATCCAGCTGTTCTTAAATCTCCACCTGGCATCTTTCTTGTTATTCACTGTAACTGTTTTCTGGACATCAACCTCATATCCCAAACTTACTCTCATTTCTATTCTCCAGACATTGTCTCATGAAGCTTTCTTGTTTTCACACGCACTTCCGTATCAACTTCTTTTATCTGCAAACAACCATCCTGGTCCATAGCAACTAACATTTCCATAGCTACTTGTAGTGCTGGGACTGCTTGAGACACAGAAAAATAAAATAAAATAAAAATTTAAAAAGGATGTTGCACATAAAACAGGGAAGTGAATATTTATCACACATCTTCCTTAACTCGTGGACGATTTCCTTGTTGGATCTGTGAAGAGGAAAATATGGAATCAACACCAAATCTGTGACCAAAATTGCAATTTTAATTTCTACTATTTTATAACTTTAATCTCTGTATGTTGCAATGCTATAGATTTTAATAGATATTTTGTCTTTGCATTATGTTTATGACAAATGATAGAATTTACTCACACGGAAAGTTGTTTTTTTAAATTGTAACAAAAACATAAATGAAGTCAGCTAACATGAAAGAGTGATCATGCTATTCTCTTATTCTGTCTGGATGCTGCAATGAAGGCACCAATGATCCGAGCTGTGTGCACTCTTTTCTAGCCTTGTGAAAATATTCTCCAGGACTGTGTGATTGTTATTGATTTTTTCTGTGGATTCTCTGCTTGAAAGATTGAACCCCTACCCTCCTCATCATCACAGACTCCAAGGGCTCAACTATCCTCGTGACGAAGCAAGGACGGTAAATTAACAATGATTTCTTCTGTGCTAGGTGCTACCAGGTACCCTAGAACCTTTCGTATATATCATGTAAATAGCTGCACTAAACCAGGAAAGTGCCCCTTTAACTGCAAACGTTTGTATTGGGTGGCAAGATGGAGTCACATTCTGTCCTGGTGTTCCAGTCACAGCCGAGTGGCCGCAAGCTTATTTCAAAATCTTGGCTCACTCATTCCGTGTAACGTGTCACTACAAGAACCCTGGTTCACAGTTTGCTCTGCTTCAACTCATAGATGACTTGATTCAATCAGTGAGCAGATGTCTTTTTGCGTCTTTTGAGATTTACTGGCATGTTTCTCTAATCATTCAATCCACCAATATCTAGGGCCAAACTGGGAATGAAATTGAACATCTTCACCCCAAAGCTGAATATCGTTTGTACAGGCTGACTGTGGGGGATGAATTGGAATGTGGTGGATTTCTAGGTGGGCTACCAGTAGAGAAGGTGGTTGGAATTATCTCAGTGAGACATTATGATCAATGGAAATGAAAAGGAAGGGACTTCCTCACTTCAACTCTCTGAAGCTCTGGACGGTGATTCAACGATAAATGGCCAATGATGGGAAAGTCCACATGATGGAGGAAGGGGGCAGAAATCTCCTCACTCTCTGTAACTAGAGATCCCCTTTGCTAATGGGGGTTTGGAGGAGGGTAGACCACAGAGCAGGATCAATAGCCCCTCTTATTTTCATACCCTCCAGAATATTAATGATGTTTTCATCGCTTTGGTGATGTTCACCTATGCTCTGCTTGTGGATTCAGTTATAGAGAAAACATTCCAGAATCCTCAGTATTAGGCCTGCTATAAATATCTTCCTCAGTAGGCACCTGGCTCCGAGCCCCTCACTGTTAGCTGATTAAAAAATTACTTTCTAAATGTATCTGCACTTTTCTTTATTTAAAAAGGAAACTGAACTTTTTGTGTTTATTTTGGTGCTCTCCATTTTTTCCCACACTAAATGAAGACTCAATATCTCTGCCCTAGAAAAACAAAATCACTAATTGGATCACCTTTGATTTACTTGCTGGAACTCTTCATGATTTGTGCACTGAAAACATTTATGCAAGGGCTGCTCTATTCTTAGGGACAAATTGATTCACAAATAGAATGTGGTGGAAAAATGTAGGGGGAGGGAATGAGCAAAAGGGAAATTGGAGTAGGAGATAAGAGAGTCAGCAAATTAGGAGAGAGCCAAAAACAACCCTGGTATAGATACACCTCTATTAATGGAATCAATGTCTTCCAGGCAAGTATAATAGAGTCCGTCATGATTTTCATTATAAAACCAAACATGCATTTGGAAAAATGGGTCCCTATAGTATATAACAAGGGGCTTAGTTAGAATTTTCATGAAAATATTAACATCTTTCATTGGCCAGTATATTTTCCTCTCCACCTTATTACCATCTGTTAGTTATCACTTGCCAGGACCATTGACACCGATATATAACGTTTCTCACTCTCTTCACCACAGTCATCCATCCAACCCCCAGCCCATGTCTTTATCTACCTTGTTATCAGAGTAATTTCCTTAATAAAAGATTGAATTATGCTATTGTCCCTATTTTAAAAACTAAGTAAATTTAAATATCAACATCACCAAGAATCTGTGATTGAACATAAATTCCATAATGTCCTTTACAGCATGGTATGTTCCCTGAAGGCAAGTAATGTGACTTTTTTTTTCCCTTTGCAGCACCATGCCCATAAAATGAGTATTTACTGAATGAATGAACTCCCTAGCAGGGCAGCAAGACCTTTTACCACCTGTGTCTGATCTACTTTAACTGCCCTACTTTCTGCTCCTTTTAGCTTCAGTCAGTCATCGATCTTTCCTAGAGCACCTACCATATACTGTACACCTTTCTAGATAAACACCTAATAGAAATTCAGATAAAATTGATAATTAATCCTCTGACCTCAAGGAAATCCCCAGGGAAGGGGACAAACCCCAGGACAACTATGAGGAAGTGTGAAGATGGACTCACCTAGACTTTCATAGAGAGACCCCACAGATGATGCAGGAGCCCTAAAGAAGGACATGCTAGTCTTAGTGTAGAGAATGGAGAAGGGAGCGTGTACAAGGCAAGGGTGGACCTCACGGCCAGGACACATTGGGACATCTCAAGGGGAAGTTTGAGCTGTGATTTGGGGAGGCGAGAGGGATGAAGTTGAAGAGATAGGCGGGGACAGATCATTAAAGGCAGTTGCAGGTCTTGTTGAGGATGCCTACCAAAGGGAGGGTAGGGGGAGCATAATGTTTTCTTGGATGATTCAACTGAATTCAACAAATCGTCTCAGGCGAGACTGCAAAAGATTGGAGATTGTAAAGATCATCAGGGGATCCTGGCAGCCTCTGGAAGCTTACTTTTCAGAAAGAGACTTCAGTTACTATAATTCACAGAGTCAGCTACTCTGACTCGGACAACTTATTGTCCCCATCTAGAGGAGAAACTTTTCTTAAGGGGTGTTTCATCAGTCTCCTCCTGCACCAGTCCACATATCAAGTACAAGCCCTTCTACCCACCCCTTTTCATGCCAGCTCTGCCCAGCCCCCATCCAATCATCCCACTCTGAGCCTACTTCCCCACCCAACCAGCTCCATCCAATCTGCTTCCTCCCCACTAGGATCCCATCATGTCCTACAACACATGCAAAAAGAGGAGGAGAGTGGAAAATAACTAAGCATATAATGTATATTGAGGTGTAAAAAGATATGTATGCCAGCTTGGGAAATGACCAAGTGATTGTGGTTTTTAAAAGTCAGTGACAAAATGTTAAGATCAGTGTGAATTCTGCAGGCATACGACGCCAAGATCAGACAAAACTATGATTTGCTATCGCCACTTAGAGAAGTTATGACTTCCCAGTACCCTGTATAATGGTTGAGAATAGAAATAATTTATCAGATAATATACAGGTGGCTACTGGGAATCATTCACTTTTTAGGTGATTTGCGTGCAGATTGACACTTCAGTATCACAGGCCAATGGGGGATTTCTTCTGGTATTATTTTTTCATATCGAATGATCACTGTCCCCAAACAAAAATTGTGATGAGCCTCAAATAGTGCAATTTAACAAATATGTATTAAGCAGTGGCTCTGTGATCTTCATCCTAATTCATAGTTTGCCTTTTGCTAAAGTCCTTTCATGTCGCTAGATTTCCTTTTCCTCACGGGCATTTTATGTAACAAGCAATAAAAAAAAATACTCATTGCAAAGTGAATGAATTAATATACACATGACATTTTTTATTTCAAGTTTAATCTGATTATTGATTAAAATCTTCCAGATATTAACCCTCAGATTCACTGGGTTATAAATGTGTTTAGTAAGGTAAAAGAATGTGTATCTATCTATCCAATCTTACTGAGTACATGACCCAAAAATGCCAGATTTAAGGGAACGATCCATTCTACTTTTGATGAGACATTAATGAGGCAATGTCTGGTTTTATTAAATATTATACATTATTCATAAACCATCCATTCTGGAAACTAAAATATAGACATTTTCATATTATAAGCATCAATACTACATGAGATTTGCCTGGGGGTCACCTAGAGGGACCTCAGGGACCAGCACACATCCCAGAACAATTTGTGAACAGTTGCTCTAAATGATACCCATTGGTGGATTTGGAATAGCTTCTCTTTGGGGGAAAATATCTCCATTTTTAAAAGTTTATCTTTACAATATCCCTTTGTTCTTCTGGCCTATAAAATAGAACTTTTCCCATCACGAATGTGTTAAATAAAAACGATGATTTTAAGTTATCCAAAATAAACATGATTTTACTCAGAATTTTACAGTGAAGAGCTGTGCAAAATTGCTTTGACATAAGAATAAACCTTATTCCTTCAATTTCCAGCTAAAGGGAAATACATTTTTAGATATGACTTTATTTCTTCGGAACATTGACAATGTCACACCAAAAATACATTCACTGTCCCACGAACGAAAAGAACTTACAAAACAACTCTAAATTACTGTAGGCACAGTCTGAATGACGAAGAGAGATTTAAGTGCTGCTATGCTTTGATTAAATTAAAGTTATTTCTACGATTTTATAACAGTCTATATGAGAGAAATAACGCTTAAAATAACAAAACTATTTGAAGTTTGAACGACTGACAATGTTTCTTTGTAGACAACTTTCAATTATGTTTTTTTTTAATAAAAAATAAGAACTATTTTACTGTTCTAATTCATACTTAGTATGTGATCTTAACTACTCTCACTGTTATGGGTCGAATTGTGTCCCCCCAAATTCATATGTTGAAGTCCTAACTCAGTACCTCAGAATGTGACTTTATTTGGAGACAGGGTCTTTACAGGCGTAATCGACTTAAAATGCGATCATTAGGGTCCCTTAATCCAATATGACTGGTGTCCTTATAAAAAGGGGAAATATGGAGATGGACTTGCACAGGAAGAGCACTGTGTGAAGATGGAGGCAGAGATTGGGCTGATGCATCTACAAGCCAAGGAACGCCAAAGATTGCCAGCAAACCCCCAGGAACTAGGGGAGAGGCATGGAACACATTCCCCTTCACAGCCTAAGCAGAAACCAGTGCTGCTGACACCTTGCTCTTGGACTTCTGGCCTCCAGAACTGGGAGAGATTTTCCTTTTTTTAAATTTAAGCCACCCAGTCTGTGGTGTTTTTGCTGTGGAAGCCCTAGCAAACTAACATAATCGTTGTTAGCATCATCGAGCAGATGTCCATTTTCATCTCCTCGTAGAGCAACCACATTGCTCATCTTTGGGGACCTCTTCTTTTTTTCGGAACAAAACAAGTAGGCGTTCAAGTCCATGCCAGTTAGCCTTTTCCCCTCCACTCCTTCACGTCTTCAGGAGAACCGTGGTTTGCAGCACTTGGTGAGTTTATTTTTACCCTAAAGGAGGACGTTTGATAAACTGTTCATTGATTCATTAATGTTTAATAACAAGCCTCTGCTTGTTTCCTCCAAGCACATCTCTCCCAAAAAGAGCCCTGAAAGCAGCCACCCATGCTGACCACATGGGGCACCAACGTCTTCAGGGGCCACTGTCCCGCTGAGGGTCCTTCCCCCATCCTTTGACCAACTGCCTCCTCTCCCCACAAAGACAGTTGTTACTTTTGCTTCAAAGAGCCTTGTTTCCACATTCAGACCTCCAGGACAAACCAGCTGGACAAAACATGAGTCTGGAGCCAGTGCCCAGGTTCCAATTTCAGCTGTACCCTTTAAGGAGTTATGTACCCTGGGCAAGGGACCATCTTCTTTGTGCCCCGTTTTTACCCACTAATGAGGCAGTTTTACCATGTTGTGCTGAGAACCATCTGTAAAGCATTTAGACTAATTCCTGGCAAATGACAAGTGCTTAAGTATATAATGTTTTGTTTGGCTCCCGTAGCACCTTATGCATCCTTCTGTTTAAAACGCTCCCTTCTGAACCTCAATCTTTCATTCATTCGCCTACCCCTCCCACTATTCACATCTTCATCTCCATGAAGATGCAGCTGGTGACAGCTGGCTATGGAGTGCTCCTTACACACATTTCATAGCATTTCATCCTTAAATTTTAATCCTTGCCATATAAATTCAACATTATACTTCCCTTTATATAGATGAGAAAACTAGACTTAAAGGGATTAAGAATTACTCAGGTGGTGTGAGATTTGTAACGCCTCAGCAAAATCTGTGCACTTTCAATTTATAGACACACTAAGAAGAGACTTAGCCAAGGAAAGGTCTGGTTGGACATCCTGAAATCAAGGCAAACGATGATGACAAGGTGACAAAGACAGTGAGGGCTTCACCGGCCCGCATGTGGGAGGCCCTTCCTACCTGCCAAGTACTGTCCTCACATCAGCTTCATGAAATTGGACTAGTAAAGCCCTCTTGGCCAGTTAATTCATCGGTTACTCAGAGTCGGTTAAGGCATGGAATTATCAATGAGACACACAGGCTGGGTGAGGAGCCAGTCAGTGCACACAAGAGAGCATTCGGAGTATTACATACTAAAATACTCCTGTGCCAGCTGGTAACTAGTCACTGCTGGGGCCCCCTGATATTCACTCAGTCCTTTTATACTGCTCTCGCCTCTGGATCCCTGGAACTACCCCAATTCCAGCACCTAAAGGATTAACGCCTGCACAGCACTGTTGTTTATATAACACCCCAAGATCGTGCCTCCCCTCCCCAGAGTGCTCTCACACCAAGTCTGGACAGAACCCATCTGAATGGTTATGCTGAGGTCCTACACACTAGTCATTAAATATCTTAAACACCACACCTGGGAAACCACAATTTTTTAAAAAATTAAAACTATAAATGTCCTTTCTTTTGCCAATCTTTTGAAAGGTGCAGAAACTATTTCTTTGAATATGGTCAGTTGGTGTTGAATTTCCAAGTGCTCCTTCTTGAAAAACGTGCACATGAGGCTTAGCCTATGAATTCTATGTGTTTTTATAGAGGAGTGAAAACTTCCAGATACTTTGTGAAGTAATTTGAATGTGGACTGCTTCCAATTTTTATACTTTGCTTTCTAAGTGTGAGTTACTTGAATACTTCATTTTATAGGATTTTTAAAAGTGATGTGCCTTAATCAAATTTTTCCTTGGTGTGGTCATCAGTCAGATAGTTTAAAGTATGAATGGAGAACAGGGATTAATGTGGCTAGTTGGTTAAGTCAAGATTGGTTAAGAGAGCTATTTTTTATTGTAGTATAACCCTCATTTTGAAAAAAAAGAATGGTGCTTAGATGGGTTAAGAAGCATATTCAACGACAAACACAAAATAAATAGCAAAAACCTACCCCAGTTGCCACAGCCCACCTGCAGTCAGATCTTTGTTTCTGATCCCATTCTCCAAAAAAGAAATCTGGGTTCCTTGGAGAAATGGCTGGTTCCAGAACTAGAGCAGTAATTATCCAAGAAGAGCCTGGAGCATCCCATAGTGCCAGAAATTAATAAAGTGTTAAAAAACAAAAACACGGTGATGGGGGTATATATCAAAGGGACACAGGAGCCAACTGACAAAGCTCCCAGTGGGCAAACCTGGAACAATTGACCAACAAAATAAATAATGTAGTATTGGATTATAGTGCAAAGTATAAATTAAATATCCAAGAGTCCATACTGATATGCAGAAATGATTGAATAAATAAACAAATGGAGAGAAGATACAGATCTTCCATGCAGAATTCAAAAAATGTTTTGTATCTCATCTGGCCACAGGAGGGGTGCATGGTTCCCCACTCCTTAAGTGTGGGCTGTGACTGTGCTTAGTAACCTAGTTATGATGTAATATAGTGATAGTGGAGCAGCCTGATAATCCCCAGCTCACCAGGTGATCAAGGTTAATATCAGTGGTGACAAGTTACATGGACAGTATGCACCTACGTCAGTTTTTGGGGCTGACATAGCAAATTACTACCAACTGGGTGGTTTAAAACCACAGAAATTTATTCTTTCATGGTTGTGAAGGCTGGAAGTCCAAAACCAAGGTGTCAGCTGTGCCACACTCCCTCTGAAGGCTCTGGGGCAGGATCCTTCCTGCCTCTTCCAGCTTCCGGAGGCTCATGCTGGTCCTTGGATGGGGCCGCATCGCTCCCACCTCTGCCTCTGTCTGCACATGGCCTTCTCCCCTGTCTCCTCCGTGCCTGAGTCTGCAATCACCCTCTCCTCTCTGACAAGGACACAAGTCACTGGGTTTAGTGCACACCCTAAATCCAGGGTGATCTCATCGTAAGATCCTTAATGCAATGACAGCTGCAAAGAGCCTATTTCCAGACAAGGTCCCTGTCATAGGTCCCAGGGATTAGCACTTGAAAATGTCTTCTCAGAGATCACTATTCAACCACTATAATATCCTTGATTGATGTGATCAAAATGCACTTTACTTCTGTTGTCTTCTCCCTAAAACTCCCTAACCGAAGTCTAACCATGAGAAAAACATCAGACAAATACCAGTGGAAGAACTTTCTACAAAACACCTGACCAGCACTCCTCAAAGATGCCCAAATCATCACAAACAAGAGAAGTCTCAGAAACTGCCACACTTGAGAGGAGCTCAGAGAGATATGACAAGTAATGCAATGGGGACCTTGTATGGGATCCTGGAGCAGGAAAAGGACAGGAGACCTAAATTATGGAGTTTAGTTCATCATAATCTACCAATACTGGTTCATAAATGTTAACAAATGCACCATGCTAATGGAAGATGCTAATAATAGGGGAACTGGGTGTGAGGTATAGGGGGACCCTCGTCATAATTTTTCTGTAAATCAAAAAGTGTTCTGAAACGGAAAGTTTATTTAAAAAAGAAAAACAAGGCTTGTCTCTTTTCAAGGTTCAGCTCTTAACCACAAAGCTGTACTCTTTTGCCCACACCACTGTGCCATCTTGAAATGCCATGTCTTAGGTTCAGAAAGTGTGTCACTTACATCCATCCTGAGAAATGTCACCACCCTTCGTGAAGAGTCACCAGCCCAGAGATCCTTTCTGAATGCACGATGGACTGAGCCGTACCCTTTGTTGTCATTGCTGTTTTAGTGTAAGCAGGAAGTTTTCTTAAGTATAAAGTACAGAGCTCGTGGGCACATTTGAAAGAGGAGAAGACTTTCACTTTTACTCTGTATACTTCTGTACCGTTTGAATTGCCAAAAGCCTGTAATACCTTTTTTAACAATGCTTGAAGAAGGCAATAAAAATAAGCAATAGGTTTTCAAAATTTTGATTTTTACATAACTCCCTGGGAATTCTAGAAATTGTTTAGCCGTGTCCATTTGGCGTACGTCACACACTAATGCACACGCCCACTACACTTGCTGAGTTCCTCTGGTACCGAGCAACAACGTCAGTGATGGCACCTCCCCAAAGTGATCATTCTCTGACGTAATTAACAGACAGCCTTGTGTTTGGGTTGGCAGTTATGAGAATTCACGAGGTACCAGTGTGAGCTCCTTTACTGTCTCTGCAAAGGTAGGCAGCTCGCCTGGCATCTGTTTTCCACTGCTTTGTCCTGCACGTCCCCCTGTTCATGGTGTCACAACGCTCCCACTCGGCCTGGACTTGGCCCCTCATCACTGTGTAGTTCTTTGCCCCTTGTCTTTGCCTCACCCCCTCTCCACCAGGAGCTGATGTATTCTGACCCACCTCTTCCTTGGTATCTCAAATATTCTCAAAAATAGTGATTTTGTATAAAACCTTAAAGATACACTCTCATTGTTGCTTTCATACACAGACACACGCGCACATATACACACATATATACATATATATAATACGTATGTATAAATATATTTTGTTGCTGTTGTTTTCATGTTAAATATAAACACTTAAATGCTTTCTTTTCTTTTGAATTATTGTAATGTGGTTGGCGTAGAGAAGATCCTTTAGGGTCAGTTACCATGTTAGTTTTGTAAAAGAGTGATTTTATCACTACTCAGTAGACAGTCATAATCCACCATTTCCAGAAGTATCCACGTGTACACATCTCCATTATTTGCACAGTATTCCTGTGGTCAACAAAATGGACGAAGTCAGCTATTAGGAGTGCCCACACAGCTGAGATGCAGTCTGTGGGAGACGGGTCAGCGTCTGGAACTGACGTGTCCAGGTGGTCATATCCCGACACACCAGCCAAAGAATGGGGAGCTCGTTAACCTGCTCCAACCCCATGTCCAGAAAATCGTGCTGAGATAATGATAAAAGCAGTGGTTTCTTCAATAGGGTCTAGGTATAACACAGCGAGGCTTCGGTTTATAAAGAACCCCGAGAAAAGTTATTGACTATATTTCTGAGATATCATATGTTTAAGGAAAAAATGTACTGAATTCTACTCACATCAGTCTACTAAACACACGCTCTGATGCACACTGTATCACTTATCCACACAGTATTTTAAAGAAACATAAATGAAACAGGTGAGTTTATTTGAATTCAGCATTATTTTTAAAACAAATGATGTTTTCAGTGGTGGTACACGGGATGTGCAAAATTTAGTTACTTGATGAGCTGAGGTGACAATGACATCCCTGATCCTGCAGGCCTGAGAACTTGGGAGAGGAGAAATCCAGGTCCCACCGTGCAGATGCCCTGGTGATTCTCCATTGCCTTCTCAGGATGCGGGGCCAGAGTCCCTGGACTTGGAGGCTGCGCACGTTGCGAGGGAAGGACTGTGTCCTACATTCTTTTTAACCCTAGAACCTCCATGAATATCTGTCGGGTGTGCAGAATTGCAGAGGTTCACCATGTGCTGCAGAATCATTCTGTTGTCGACCACACACCTGGATAGTTTTCAGTTAACTAAAATAATATAAAATAGAATAAAAGCAACAGTTGAGGGCTGGCTCAAGGACCAGTGTGCCTGGCTCAAACATAAGCTCGCCTAATGCTGTGTCACACGAAGTACTTTTATCAGTTAAACTGGAGAAGAAATAGTAGAACGTCTTACTTCATTTGGAAGACTGAATGAAATAAACCAGAAAGAGTGACTACTTTAAGAGCCCATCAAGTGCAAAGCTGTGATGTTGAGCTACTGCTATTATTATTGCTGTTGCTGCTGTTTCTCTCCACTGCACTGTTGGAATCTGCTCCATGGCACTCCTTGGCTAAAATCCACTTTCTCGGGTGAGCCCCAAGTCCTCAGCACCATGTAACTGCACTGCCTGTATGTTCCCTTTAAGGAAGAGTCCATCGCCATCATCACAGATGCCTTGCAGTACAGGTCTGCGTATATCCATCACCCCTCGTGGCCCTGTGATGTGGGTGCTATTATCATCCCCAGACGGCCCAGGAGGAAGCTGTGACTGGGAGAAGTTGACATCCTCCACGAGGCTTCCTTCCTGGAGAGGATCCGAGGGGCTCGGGGGAGGCTCCCACAGCTGCATGTGGTGCTAATCCAAGGCAGCAGCTGAGAGCAGGCGGTGGAACAGCCTTGAATGATGGCCTGTTCTGGTCATTTCAGAATTCACCTCGATCCCTAGTCCCCAACCTAAGGTTTGATTTGGGAGAGAAGACACTCCCCACCGTGACCTCCGACTCAAGCTGTGTTTTCTCCCCAAAGAGAGAGTGGAGCTGAGCTTCAGCCTGAGGAAGACAATTGAGTTAGTGACCATTTTCTTCCAAAGAGTGACCTAAGGGGAAACCTTGAGTAAGGGCTCCAGTCACACCCTGGCTTATTTATAAGTGTCATCAGAATTTTGCTTATTATTGAATATGTATTAGCATGATGATTAGATACCTGTGAATCACTTGTGAAGCACTCTTTACTTTTTTCAGATATTTCTCATCTCTCCGTTCTTCCTTTCACTCCATCTATTCCTCCCTCTTCTTCTCCCAACCAGGAAAGCCTCCATAATCTCCTGGGTGTAACTATTCTACTGTAATCTTTCACTTTGTCTGACCTATCTATCAGTGCTTCTTAATAAAACAATCAGTCAGTTCTTGCCTCCAGAACTTAACCGTCAGGGTAGAACTCTTCCTTTAAAGGACTTTCAGTCTAGGGGAGGATTCATGCACTATTTAATGGATGAAGCAAGGCAGAATACATCTCGTGACACTGTGCACTAAAATCTGTGTTGCAAGTGCTCAGGAAAGCTGGGGTCCATGGTAACTGAGTAATCATGGGGACAGACATGCAGGTAGGAGGGACTTAGAAAGGTGCTCTTGATTAGGGCAGCAACGTGAGCAATCCGGAGCAGGTGAGATATGAGGAGGTCACGGGAGGAGGGTTTTGTCACTGCAGTGCAGGTTGGAAGTATTAAGGGATGCAGAGGGATAGTGGAGGTGGGAGCACATTAGAAGGAAGCCTGAAATACACTGCATTTTAGTGTACGTGCATAGTTGAATTTGCTCACTAATGACTGTTGTATGTTTGCACCTTAGATTAAGAGACATTGGATGAGGGTTTGCTGTTTTGCTCGGCTTGCTCTTGGAGGAACAGGTACAGGCCTATGAGTTCATCATTCTGGAGCTCACCCTCCCTCTGACCCAGAGGGCACGGGGTGCTCAGGCGAGAAGCGAGGGAGGGGAGACTGAAACCCTTTCCTCACATATCCAAAAAAGGGAATGCATCTGTTCACCGGCAGCCAAAGGCACTGGTCTAATTGGCAAAATCAGCCTTTTATCAAATCAGTAGGAATAAAAAGAAAGAATTTAATTGCTTAGTTAGCATAATTATGGTTAAAATGACCTCAACTCCATATTCCCCATATGCATCCACAATTCTAATTAATCATAATAGTTTTTAGCTATTAAAGACAACAATCTTTCTTCTTTGATTCATGATTAACACTTGAAAAGTGAACTGAAGCTGTGTTTACCTTATTGTTGGGCAATCTACATGGGACTGAGGATAGGAACATGTGAGAGAAGCTAAACTGTATTTGCTTTTTAAGTCAGCCTCACCGTTAGGTGTCCATAATGAAAATGCCTAAGAATAACTAATAATGTGGCTGTCACCACCGCATCCATCTCCCATCCCGTAGGTTGGGGGTATTAACCTGTGCCTCAATTCAACCCTCTGTTTCCCTTATATCAGTAGGAGGTTATTGAAAATGCAGCTGTCACATTAAAATGTTTCTTGTCCTATTCCTTCGACTTAGTTGACTACCTGATCCCAATCAATGTGGTTGGCCTAATTCTACAATGTCAGGGAGATCAGCCCTTTGAGTTAAGCAGTTATGCATAATGAAAGTATTGAAATTAATAAACAGAAGGAAGACGTCCATTCGTGTCTTCTGTCTTTGTCCAAACCACATTCTCAGAGGTGTATGGCTGACTCAATCCAACCAGCTACACAAAGGAAGGTCTAAATGTTGGCTCATATGGTAACAAACTTATGGTTTGATATTCAAGGCATAACTCATATTTAAGGCCATAATGCTCAATCTCCTCTCTTTACTTCTCTGAGGGAAAAATGCAGTACGAAAATTCAGAAGGCTGCAACTCTAAAATTCATTGGTGTGAACAATATTTGACATCCCTCAGAAAAGGAGCAAAGCCTAGAGATTATGCCGTTAAGCTACAGCTGGATTGCTATTTGTCTGCAATTTTAAATCCTGGCTGTTAAAATTAATTACATTCAAGGAAAGATTATCAGAATAAAAGTCGCAGATGTGAGATTTTTAGTCTCTGGAATTAAAGTGGCACCCGTGAGCCAATAGATCACACTGAAAAGAGCCAGGCTTGCCGTTTCGAGTTCTTTAAACAGACTTATTCTGATTGTAACAAAAACACCCATAAATCTATGCACATATATATTGATCTTGGCTTCCTCTTAAAAATGACTCTGTCCTAGTAAGTTGGC
The DNA here is from genome assembly GCA_031878705.1 of Tapirus indicus. NCBI lineage: Eukaryota > Metazoa > Chordata > Mammalia > Perissodactyla > Tapiridae > Tapirus > Tapirus indicus. The sequence continues at coordinate 142,190,183 of CM062921.1, forward strand.
ATATTTCATAAACAAACCAACAAATTATTGATCTATCATATACTCTAAAAGTCCTATGAAGAATCTAGGTTGCTTTTAAGTTCATACTGCACCTAAGGGAACGAGAAACTCTGAAATGAAAAATAGATATTTAAAAAGAAGCACAGAAGATATATAGCTGTCTCCTTCTCCTTCTCTCTAACCTCCTACTGTGATTCAATCTGTGTATACCACATCCCACATTGTATCTACTGATACGGAATTTGGTCCATTAATGCCATTCGTTCCAAGAGGCTTCAGTAATTAAGTTACTACATTTAATAATTGCTTTGTGAAAAAGCCTGTCTAGCTATTCCTTTACTTAAACAAAGGATGTGTAAATTAATATATTTGTAGGATATGTTCTATTAAAGTCTCATTGTGGAATTAGATTAAAAAATTGTTACTATTAACTTAATCTAAAAAGGATATTACTGTGAAATATTTTATTAATAAAATTAAAATGGTAATTGATACATTAATCACTGTACTGAGTCAAAGTAGAACCCATATAATGCCACTTCATCAGATGTGCTTTTCACATGAGTGAGGCAGACTCTGTCCTAGGCTCAGGACACTAAGATGACATCAATTACATTGATTATAAAAATTGCAGTTAATATGTGGAGAGTCATTTGATTCCAGGTAAAAGCTGGTCTAGGGCCTAGACCAGTATATATATATATATATATATATATATATATATATATGTGTGTGTGTGTGTGTGTGTGTGTGTGTGTGTGTGTGTGTATATATTTAAGGCCGAATAATGACTTCCATCTTTCAGAAGAGGGAGACAGAAAGTAAACATTAGGCGCGATGACTAAATAGACCTTATCACACGTCAGAAGGTGATACGTGATGGGAAGAAAGAGAATAAATAAAGCCCGAGGCACGGTTCCCAGGAGAACCTGGGGAGGAGGGGGCAGATTGCAACATAATTTAGTGTCATTAGGGCAGGAGTGTTTGGGAGGGAGAGATTTGAGCCAAGTCTTCAAGGAGGTGAAAGAGTCAGCCATGCAGATAACGGGGTGGAGTGTTCCAGGAAAAGACAACCATGGCAAAGACCGAGGGGAGGGAGGCAAGTGAGGTGAGGTCAAGGTCAGCCAGGGGTCAGTGTGGGGCACTGACTGCAAGAAGGAGAAAGCAGAAGGAGATGAGTCAGAATGATAGGCTACACTGAGGGTGTTTTTGTAGCACATTGAGGTACATTTTAAGGACTTTGATATCCACTGAGTGAAATGGAGAGTTTGGCTGCTGAGGGTCAAGGATAGAGGCATGGAGGTCAATGGGATAGCTGGTGATCACGGCTCACACCTGGGGGAGAGCTCTGGGGAGGTGAGAAGGGTTCAGATTCTGCTGATAGTGGATGGTGAAGCCAACAAGACTCCTTCACCCATTAGTTGTGGGATCCAAGGAAAAGAGAAGAGTGGAGGATTCCCTCAAGCTTTCTGGTCTAAGCAGCCTCAGAGTCAGAATTGCCATCTATTAAAAGAGGGACCATAAAGTAGGTCTGCCCAGGGGCCGGGGGTGGGCGTGGGGACTTGGGAGCTCAGATTGCGACGTGCCCTTCCGAAATGTCTGTAGGACATCCAAAGGAACAGGAATGAGTAGCAGGCTGAGGGAGGTCTAGACTTCAGGAGAGAGATTTTAGCAGACAGAAGGGGGCTTCCTTGGCATAGAGGTACATTTAAAGCCAAAAGAACGGGCAAGATCACCAAGGAAGTACATGCGAAAGAGAAGTGTGTGGATATTAAAAAAATCTTTGAAATCTAAATTCAACCACATTTACACAGAATCAGTCATATTTGTATTCAATAAAGAATCCTATCAAGCAATACGGTTTATCTGGGATGGTGACTGCTATTTTTCACAAGCATAAACATAAATTAATACAATATCCAGTTTTTATTACCCACACTCTCCACTGTAAACATTAGCAGAGTCTCCTAGTAGCTCAAAGATGAGTCAGGTTATTTTAGGCCTGCACATGTTTGCTATGATGAACCAAGAAAACCCCAGGACAGTCCAAGCAGATGCACTCAGATTCCAGGAATTAGCTTCATTAGATAAAATGAAGTATTTATGGGCCAGGCCGGTGGCGCAGTGGTTTAGTTCCAACTTAGGCAGCCCGGGGTTTCGCAGGTTTGGATCCCGGGCGCCTACCGGTGCACCGCTTGTCAAGCCATCTGTGGCAGCATCCCATATAAAGTGGAGGAAGATGGGCACGGATGTTAGCCCAGGGCCAGTCTTCCTCAGCAAAAAGAGAAGGATTGGCAACGGATGTTAGCTCAGGGCTGGTTTTCCTCACACACACAATAAATGAAGTATTTATTAGCATCATTGGCTTTACTAGTTATTTTATGTGCAGACTTACCATAGCATTAAAAAGAACAGTTTCTCAGATCAGAAGACTTGACTTTAATTTCTGAGTTTGGCATCTACATAGCATTTCATCTGCAAACAATGAAGCATGTCTCTAATTTTCAACTTCCTTGGCTATGAAATGCAATAATAATATTTACAGCAACTAAGTTGTAGGGAAATCACATTTTTCTCTTTCAATATTCCATTATTTGTTTGTCTTTGATACACTACTAATTCAGGAAAGTGCTTTTTTATATTAACAAAATATAGGATGTTTTGGTTATCTTTTCAGTATTAATTTGTAGTTTTTTTCAAGAGGTGAAAGTCAGAGAATATAGTAGGTAGAACATAAATATGTTGATAATTCTTTAAGATATGTTTTGCAGGCTATAGTGTGTTTAATTTTTTTAAAATTCTTTATACGTGCCTTAAAAATAAGTCTATTCTCTAGTTATCGAGTACAGGACACGCTATATTCCACTATGGCATGAATGTTGTGTGTTATTCAGAATTTCTATACATACTATATTTTTCATCTATTTGGCTTATCAATTTCTGAGAAAGTTATGTTAAAATCTTCGCTATGATTGAGAATTTACTTTTTTCTTGTAATTCTTTTAAAGTTCTGCTTCTTATAATTTTTATGTGCATATGGATCCAGGAATTCTATATCTTTTAAGTGAAATGAATCTTGTGTCATGATGTAATGATATTCTTCATCTACCATGACGTCTTTGTTGCTTAAAGTCTATTTTGTCATCTCATTTAATACAGATTCACCAGCTTCCTTTTGGTTAGTACTTTCCTGATAGATCAGGGCTTTGGGAGAGATTTTGGTTTTGTTTAATTTATCTACTTTTAAATTTTTGGTCTAATTGGGAATTCCCGATATTTTTACAAAATGCAGTCCGTTACATTTGTGGCTATTCCTAATTGTCTTAGGTTGTGTCCTCAGGAGCAGACCCTGGAAGGGAAGGAGATGGAGCAAAGGTGACGTGAAGTTGAAAGAAATGTAGGTTTAGCTCAATCCTTTAGATATCTGGAGAGAGGGGAGACACAGCTCAGGGCAGTCTCATCAGGAACACGGAGTTGGCTCATTTCATATCCATGCACCTGTTCTTTATAGGCTAGGGGCTGCCTTTAGTGAGGAGTGGACGGTTGGCATAAATGGAGAGACAAGGTTGTGGGCTGTAGGGGTGAAAATAATAGAGGGATCTGTGAGGATGTGAGCAGAACATCCACATTTTCAGTTACACGGATACATCTTTCTACCATTTGATCTATTCTCTATTTACTATATTTTTGCTTCTTTTTTTCCCTCTGTTTCATGTCTGTTGAATCCATTTGTCTATCTACCTATCTAGTCATTTATTTTTTCCAAACACAAGTTTGAAACTATAAATTATTTATGTTTAAGGAAAACTTAAATTTTTAATACACTTGTGTGATGATGTCTAAAGTTAATCAACATAATCAATATCATATATAAATATAGTAAATTTCCTCCTAACTGATAATTGATAAAAGGCACATTGGAAGATGTAACTCTGAACACCTTCCTTATTTTCCTTGCCATTGTTGTGCAGTATCTTTATTTTCACCTTTTAAGAAAATATTGAAAAATAACAATAGTATCATTATGTGTTTTTCTCCATTTAATACTCACTTAGGTTTACAAAAAAGAAGTCTTAATTTCTTTGTTTACCTTTCTTTTGAATATTCTTCCTCTTATATTTTGGTTCAATTTCCTCAAAATTCATCCTTTAGCGTTCCTTTGGACGTATTGTATGACTTGGATATGTTCTTTATTTAGACACTTCTTTATTTTGCCCTAATTCACTGAGCACGCAATTCTCTATTGAGAGATATTTTACATCAACTCTTTCAAGATACGACTGGATGGTCTTCTGACCTCAACAATTACTTTTATGTCAAATGTGTTTTCAGTGTAGCTTTAAATATTTTATAGAATTAGTATATTTGGCTTTTTTTTTCAAGTATCTCAATTCAAATATTCCATAATCTGTTGGAATATTTTACAAACTCTTAAAAAAGTTGGAAGAAATAAACTCACTGGCACGATGTGCTTTTCTGCGTAGTGAGGGGAGCCATGAAGAGAATAGTCGCATGTATCCCCTGTTCCCACCGAGTTCACAAGGGTTCAGACATCCACAGAGTGGGTGTTTTGTATTCTGTCAAAAGAGAACATGTTCCCCTCCTCCTAACCTCCAAGAGAGCCATATCTGAGGTCACCCACAGTAGTAAGTTACTATGAGCTCAGAGTGAACTCCATGATGCAGATTAGAGAATTTTAAAAAATCACGTCTATTGATTGTCAAAAATTAATAAGAACAAATTTTAATGGTATAACCTATGGGAAAAATAAACACTCTTCAAGTTACTGGTTTGAGATGAAATTTGGGATAATTAGACAGAAAAATAAACAAACATAAATAAATATATTAAAAAAAACACAGAAACAAACACACATAATAAACTTGGACATGTTAGTGAAATGGCTTGTAAAAAAGAAAGAAAATCTTTTCGCACAAGTTTAAACGTAGTTACAATACATATTTCAAAATATCTTAAGAATAACTATGTCTGACTATTCCTAGATCTGGCTTTATGAACAAACAATGAAAGTAGTTAAGGGGACATCATCTCCACACATTAATCTTGTGAAGATGGGTGTGGAGGCCCAGTTATGTGTTAGGATCTCATAGACACTTCCTTATGACCTTTTTATAAACTGAGCTCAACTATCCAACCTCGTGGAACTCCTGGGTGTCTTTCTGATAGGACCCTACTGATATTTACTCCTATGAGATCTTTGTTTAAAGGCTTGAATTGAAGTTCTCGACAGACTTTTCAGCTGTTAGAACTATTCCAGTCTGCTCCAAATGTGCTTTATTAGTATTATCAACTTATTTTTCTCCTATTACCACTAATAATATAATCACAATGGTGTGGTCTTTGTTTTTACTCAATTTTATCAGGGAAAAAACGCCAACTTCTCTTGCTTTCAAGCCTACTAACTTGTTAAATAATAATCTGTTTTAACTTTCTGGAATTTTTCTCCATGGCAACTACAAATATGAGTTTCCTATGTATTTATTTTACATAAGAAATGTGGATTTCAAGTACAGATATTCTATTATTCACCATATTCCTATTGTTTTTGTTACATTTGGAGAAATATGTTAGCAATTTGGCAAGCATTTGGCTTTATTCTGTTTTTTTGAATTTCTGAGTAAAAGTTCACAGTCTTGATGCTACAGATCTTACTGTGGGTAAAAATACCTTACCTTGCAGACCTTCACATCACTTTGTGAGTGCGCGGCCCACCCAGTCTCCAACCTGCCCTGGAGGGAATTGATCATAGTTTCCAGCTTCCTCTCCTTAGAAACCCCACCGTCAGCTACTAATGAGAAAGGGAGTTAACATTCATTGAGCGTCTAATGTGTGTCAGGTATAGAAGATTTAGACTTAGAATGCAGAAGAGGGGATCATTTCAATTATCTAGAACTCTAGTTTTGACTATTAGAAGAAATCCATCATGAATAAACCTAGAAAGTGACCAGTCAAGGGATTGGTACCCTTGCAAAACGGAAAATTGCCTTTGTGACTAGAGTCATGGAACAATAGAATTCACTTCTTTTCCTTTTATTAGTTTGAATGAAACAGTCAAGAGCCTCTGCAGAATTCTTCTCTGTTTCCTGCTGCCACAAAACCCTGAAGATCATGAATATTTGACATCATGTGGCAACCACATCTGTGATTCACTGAAGGTCATAATTTTTGGAACACTTAGATGCAGATAATGGCTACAAAGCCCTAGCAAAAATTTCCCTTTCGGTTTCCCACTTTGAAAGGTCAACTCCTGGACTCACATGCATCCTTTATCAGCAGCACTTGCCTGTAGTGGTTGAAGTACAGAGAAAAATTAAGTTATCTGGGACACCAGGGACTTCCAATAATGACTTCTCAGGCCAGTAGTGTTTGGAATTATCAAAATTTTTACCAACTCCAAGCTTGTTATTCTTTTCCTAGACCATACAAGCATTGAGTTCACCAGACATCGCTCTTTTGGGTAAGTTCTCTTATATGTGAAAAATTTCACCCAACCCTGTGGATCGACTGTGCGTGCTCATTTTAGTCACTGTAATTTATTTTTGCTGATCTCACTCCACCCGTTTTCCTCTGTTAGACATTGCCAGGTCTTGCTATATTAACTTAGGTTTCAGAGCCAAAAACAGTTTAATCTTGCAGTTTGTGTGCCGCATTCTCCAAGGAGAAAATTCCTCACAGCAAGAAAGAATAAGAGTCTTTAAGATCTCTCTCTACTTCTGGATAAGGACAGATTAATTGAGTACAATGTTGACTTAGAGGTGGAAACATGAGGCCTGAAACAATCTCAGAGGTCCCTCAAGACTGACCTAAATGTGTAATTTTTGTTTTCCCTTCTGAGTGCAGCCTTAAAAACAACTCATTTTTTTATGATGAATTCTGTCCAGTTTCTGCTTCTTTGTAGCCTTCTGACTCATCTGTACTTTCAGCCAGGTACCAAATAAACACACATTCTCTCTCTTGTTCTGTAACACATTTTTATCACCTGTATTTTTACCTGTTTTCAACATAAATGCACTGAGTACTGCTTCTCTGTGTATCTCAGAAGTGGTACTGATCTCTGATGGTGTGAAGAAAAAAGATTGCTGGTGCCCTCAGTCCTTAGCATGGATTTTAAACTGAAGAGAACCACGAAATGTGAAAATGCCTGAGTAGGATGAAGACATCCACAATGGTGTGTTGGCTGCTATTTGTCAGCCCATTTTCAGCATGGGACTGGATGATGATAGCCCGTCCATTGTCTGTTGCAAATGCACAGGGACAACCCAGCTCATGATGAGAATTTCAGGCACAGGTTCTTAAAAACTTGGTCTAAAGCAATGCCCAGAACAGCAGTAACTTAGTGAGTGCATCTGATTCATCAAACGATGCCAAGCTTCACTGGGTGTGGGATGGTACAGAGAAATTAGAATAACGTTCATCACTGGATCTTTCTTCACTGTGTCTAATATATGCAATTTGGGGGATCAGGATTATCACCTAACTGAATACTGAGCTCATCTGCACCAGGTGCCTTTCCTAAACAGGATCTAAAGAGGACTTTACACTTAGCTCTTCGTAGAAACAGTAAAACAAAGACCTGGCCAAGAACTGCGTCCATTTTGCAATAAGCTATGATCAATTTATTATATACACGTATGTATGGAAACTACAGGAAAATGGAGGATGTGTCTATTCTCAACTCACTTGACCAGTATTATTTTGAATCCTTACATGAGAAAAATATAACTATATAAATTAGGTCTCACTTTTGCATGAGAAAATATGATACAATCTTCCTGAATAAAACAAAGGCACTAAATACACATTACGCAAACAAAACAATAAATAAAATTTACTTCTGCATAAAGTTAAATCTAAATAAATAAGAATAACACTGACGTTTGGATTAGATAAGAAGTTGAAATTGTGAAGATGCTTTAAAAAGAGCTATGGGCATTCTCTTTGTCACCTAAACGATTTCAAATTTTCTTTTTGATGGCAACAGTAGGTAAATTCTTGAAGTCGTATTTTAGCAGATTATAAACATTATGAGTTTTTTGGCCAGAAAAGGGGAGGCTAATTCAAGGAATACCTGACTTTTCCAGGACTGTGGAGTTGAAGTCATGTCATATTATTTTCTTTGTCCTCAACTCAACGAGTTTACTTTTGTTGGTGTTTGCGCCTTTAATGCAGATTCTCATGTCAACTGAAAAAGTCTTCTACAGGGAGACAAATTTAGGAAATCGTTTCTCAAAGTTTCGAAGACGCTAAATATTTCTAACACCAGAAAAACATGACCAGACCTTTTCTTTTTCAAGGAGATTCTTCAGCAGTATTTCTCTGAGCACTGAATAATTCACATAGTTATTTGCCTCCACACTTATTCCAAATTGTCACCTAGGCCAAAAGTTTGCGCATAATAAGGCTGCAGGGCCTCTGAATCAAAGTGTTTGTCTTACTCATACCTCCAGAAATAGTTCAAGTATATCAGTTCCTGAATGGCCTCTTGCCTGTGCAAGTTCAGAAAATCAGGTTTTTTTTCCCTGTTCTTCTTATTGCTTAGAATTTCAATCAAACACTTGAAGACATCCTCTGGGCTGTTTCATTTTCTCAGTAAAATGTCTTCACAAGGTGGTGATTTAAAGTCTTAACTTTGATGAAGTTAACTATTCATACAACATTAAAAGCACTGCTTTGGGGATCTGGGGCAGAGTCCTTGTCAACAACACATGTGGAGGCAGGAGACAGAGTTTCCGTGAGATATGAGGTGTCTTTCCTTGTCAAAGAAACAAAACTAGGACTCTGTTATGGCACACCCTGGCTTCTCCATCTGGGCTTTGAGCAACATGTCTTCTCATTAACTTGATATTTTCCCTGGCAGAAAAATTTTTCTTAGTTCATATGATATTAATACATTTGAACTTTTCAAAATATAAGAATTTGTCTTTGATGCCGTTTGAGTTTCTTCAGCAAATGAAAAGCAGGAGCTGGTCCACTAAACGCACCAGTCTTTTCTCTCAGTCATAACCTGGAGGGAAATGATGTCACTGTCGTTTGTTTTGTGACCTGTTATGAGGAATTAGCACAGAGGTCAGTGATATCAGAGCTCATTTCATCATCTGACAGAGGAACTGTTTTCTCCCTCCACTCATTAATTTATTTAAGCAATATTTGCTAGGTGTCTAACAGGTTCTAGTTACTGGAAATATAATGATGAAAAAGAAAACACTTACTTTGAGTAGCCTCGTGGAGCCTGTATTCTGAAGAGGGAAGAAGGAATGGAAAACCAAACTTAATATGGTGTCAGGTGGTGAACTGTGCAACGAAGAAGAATGTAGTTGAGTAAAAAGATAGAAAGTGACTGGAGCAGAGTAGGGTTTGCCATTTTTGGTATCTGCGTTTCCCTTCTTTGCTCCCAGACACAAAAGAGTTTAACTTTGCCAAAACATGTGGCTACACAAACAATTTTCTAATTATGTGTAGTGTGTGTCGTTTAGCTATGGGAGAAGCAGCTTTTTTAGGATACTTCATAAAATGCCTTGGGAATACAGCAAATTTTGCTTTCGTTGACCTATTAATCATTTCAACCTGATTTTGCTTTTCTTAAAATGATGCAAATCATCCAATAGTTATGCAGGATGCACAGATATGAGGTACTTTATTAGCTAACTTGGCTTCATACTTCTGTTGACAAGAGCATTGCCACAACAGAGGCACCAATTCTGTACCCTATTATAAGGAGAATGAAAATAATGTGAAAAGATACATAAACATGATTGTATATTGCTTAACTCCTTGGAAATGGTCTCATCTCAAGTAATAGGCACAGTTATGGTGACAAATAATATGACAATACATGGCCATGATGGTCATGACTTATTCAGTGGTCAATGAGGCTGGAATAATTTGTCGTTCTCAATCTTGTTCCTTATTCTGGTTCTGCTTTTCTGCTCTCTGTCCAAGGCAGAGAGGTGGTCACCTTCCCTTACTGGAACCATGAACTTGTATTAGAGGGACTTTTTCCATGTGGCTGGCACTTGCTCCTTGGTTTGGTCAATCCTTGTCACACAGAGTTCATTTTGGGGGTTACATAATATCTTTGACCCCACTGGCACAAATTCTATCAATCATATTTCTATTGTTCTTGCTATGGGTTTATCTTTGCTATTTCAGAAATCTCTACAATGGCAAATATCAGAGTTGTATTTCTCTCTCCAAATAAATTTGCTCTAATAATACCTTCAGTAACAGTACTTTGTGTGTTTCTGTCTTTGTAAGTTCAGTATGAAATTATGTATTAAAGATGTAATATGTTTCAGCACCACACTAGGCAATGAAAGTACAATGAAAAATAAAACAGTGATGTGTAAGATATGATCCTATTTTTATACTATGGACAATGGCACTAAACACCTTTCCTCATATTTATATAAGCCTACATATGTGCATATTTATATGCATTATATGAGCATGGAAAAAAGTAAAGAAGAAAAACATGTCCCCAGCGATTATCTGGTTATGCCCTTTAGGGGTCACCAGTCACATGCTAGTTATGTAGAGAGATTATGAAAACTGTGTCCCCTGGAGTCTTCTAAGTTGGAATTGCATCCATATTATTGCCCTCTGATATTTTGTTCAGGAAAAAAGTTAAATGGTAGAGTGATGTGATCAGTATGACTTTGGTTAAAAGAAAATAAAAGACTAAGATGGCAAATCTCTCTTTCTCTCTCTATCAAATAATCCCCCAAAATAGTGACATAAACGAACCATTTATTACACTCACAGATTCACAGGTTGAGGGATTCAGACGTGGCAGAGCGGAATGGCTTATCCCTGTTCCATGATGACCAGAATCTCAGCTGGAGACTTGAAGGCTGGGGTCCAGAATCATCTGAAGTCTCATTAGTTCACATGTCTGGAGGTTCATGCTGGCTTCTGGCTATTGGCTAGGGTTCTCATTCTTCACTTTTTCTCTATGTTACTTTTTCTCTCTGGTTCCTAAGGCAAGAGAAGAGGGACAGAGATTGAAAGACAGAGAGGGAGAGAGAGAGAACTATGCAGAAACCATATTGCCACATGGCCTAAGGTCAAGTTGCATTACTCCTGCCACATTCTGTTAATTGAAGCAATCACAGACACCTGATCAGTTTAAGGAGCGAGAAAATAGAAGCCATCTCTTATGGAGATAAGCAAGGCTGTGGAAGAGCACACACGGCCAGCTATAAGCTGTGGTCATGTAAGGGAGAAATACAATCCTCTACAAACAAAGACACCAGATTGTTAACCTGATTTACCTCAGATGCGGATGAAAAATAAAATGAATTTTTCCTTCATACTTATTTGTTTTATCTCATCTGTACAACAAATGTGTTACTTTTTCAATTTAAATATTTCAAAAGAAGGATTTTTTGAGAAAAAAAGACAGTTGGAAACAGCAAGAACTAGAAAACACATAGAAACCAATATTGGCTCTACGAATAATAAAATAGCAGACCAAGTGTAAAGCTGAAAAGAATGTAAGGATCACAGAGGAACTGAATGAGAAAGAAGAGTCCGAAAAGAGGTTAAAATTCAACAATGAAATTACAATAACTTAATAGGCATAGTGAATAGTGGAATCTATGTTGCAGAACATTGAAACAGAGACACACACTTTAGATACTAAAGTGTTGAAAACAATGACAGAAGAGAGTTTTGGAGTTGGAAGATAGAGAATGTAGATCCATGGATGAGAAACTGGTTTCTGCATGGAATACATTCACATAAAGTTAAAAATACAAAGTTATACACAATGGTGTCTCCATTTTAAGATAGATCTAAACTGCAGATAAAGAGCTCCCATCAAATACTCTGGAAGAAAGGGAGAATTTTAAACAGTCAAATATATATATATGGATATGTTGTTGCAGTGTTAGCACTGGTAGTTTATGTTATTATAAATAATTTCAAGGGTAAAGAAATTATCACAAAAGTGTGTGTTGAGTTGAAATTACAGACCAGGCAGAAAATCTATTATAGAATGGGCAGGAAAGACATCAGGTAATTTGTTAAATTCAGGAGAAATTAAGAACTCATCTGATATTGTGGAGCTAGAGAGATGGATAAAAAGCAAGAGTAGGAAATGATTTATATTATTTCAACTATAAAAAGAGAATCCAAAAGTTTTAAATACAAAGTAATAATAAAAGTAAGAGGAATAGTAATACCGTCTTCTCTTTGAATTAAAGAGAAATCAAAATCTGTTCTAAAATCTTTAACTTGTTACATCCTCAGCCTTACTTAAATGGATGGCAGGAGAATCTTTTGTCAGCCACTTGGGAACATGTGACGTATTCACTCTTCTGTAGTCTTACCAAACACAGCCGCCTACTTCATCCTAAGAAAGCAGAACAGAAGAGCAAATTAAAGCCAAAACAAGCAAAAGAAAGAAAATGATAAAGATGAGAGCTGAGCCCAATTAAATTGAAAACAGAAAAGCAATAGAGACAATCAATGAAACAAAAACCTGGCTCCTTGATAACCCTCTAGCTAGAACAATCAGAGAAAGAAGAGAAAAGACACAAATTACCAATATCAGAAACAAAGGAGGGAAAGTCACTACAGACTCTCTAGATATTAAGATGATAATAAAGAAATAATACAAACAACTTCATGCCTAAGAATTTGCCGACTTAGATTAAATGGACAAAATATTTTAAAGAAATAAACTACCAAGCTCATTCAAGAAGGAATAAATAAACCGTAGTAACAAATCTTTTAAAGAAATTGAATTTGGAATTTAAAAACTTCCAACAAGAGAACTCCTGGGCCAGATGGCTTCACTGGAAAACTCTATAATTTAGTAAAGAAATAATATCAATGCTACACAAACTCTCCCACAAAAATAGAAGAGGAAGGAACATTTCCTAAATGATTTATGAGGGGAATATCATCTTCATATGCAAACCAGACAAAGACATTGCAAAAAAGAAAACTGTAAACCAATATCTCTTATGAACATAGATGCAAAAATCTTCAATAAAATATTGACAAATCAAATCCGGCAATATATAAAAAAGATAATACATCATGAATATATTGGTTGACCCTAAGATCGCAAAGCCTGTTCAACATTTGAGAATCAATCACTGTCGTTCACCATATCATCAAACTAAGCAATTCAAACATATGATCATCTCAATAGATGCATAAAAAAATCTGACAAAATTAAACATCCATTCATGGTAAAATCTCTTAGAAAACTGGGAATATAAAGGAATTTCCTCAAGGTGATAAAAAGCATTTGTAAAAAACCTACAATTTTGAAATCATACTTAATGCTAAAAGATCAAATGTGTTTCGTCTAAGACTGAGATAAAGCAAGAGTGTTCATTCTCGCCTCTCTTATTCAGTGTCTTAATAAAGGTCTAAACTAGGGCAATAAGATAAGAAAAAAAGCACAAGTATTGTAAGGAAAGTAATTAACCCGTATCTATTCATGGGTGCATGATCATCTATGTGGACAATAATGATTGGATTTAGTATGATCAAACAACACAAGGTCAACATAAAAAATCAATTTGAAATTGAAATTACAAAGTAGCATTTATATTATTTATTATCACTTTATCTATTATTTATTATCACTTTATCTATTATTTATTTTTTAAATCTCATATATTTAAATGTAAACCTAACAAATCATATGCAAGGTGTTTATGTTGAAAATGAAAGTATATTGATGAAATAAATTTTAAAAGACAAATAAGTGGAGAGACGTTTTATATTCATGGATTGAATAACATCATTGATTTCAGTTATTATCAAATTGATACATAGTTTCAATAAAATCCCAATCACAATCTCAGGAGGATTCTTTTTGTAGAAATTAACATACTGATTCTAAAATTTATGTAGAAATGTGAAGGATTAGAAAAGCCAAATAATTTTGAAAAAGAAAAGCTAAGTTGAATGACTCATTACTTGATTTCAAGGTGGACTGTAAAGCTACAGTGATGAAGATGGTGTGATACTGATAAAAAGATAAAAATAAAGATCAACTTAAAAGAATATAAAGTCCAAATATAAATGCACATGAATAAAGTCAGTTAATTTTCAATAAAGGTGCAAAGGCAATTCAATGAAAGAAGAACAGTTTTTGAAGAAATGGTGCTAGATCTATTGGGCATCTATATGCAAAAAAAATGAATCTTGACCCAAATCTTAGAGAAATTTACTCAAAATGGATCATAGAGTTAAATGTAAAACTTAAAACTATAAAAATTACAGAAGAAAGCACAGAAAAAATCTTTGTGACCTTGGGTTAAGCAAAGAGTTGTTAAATACGACATGCAAAGTTCAACCCATTAAATGTAAAAAATTGCATTCCGTCTAAACTAAAAATCTTTGCTTTTCAAAATATATTGTTATGAAAATGATAAGGCAAGCCACAGGCCTGGTGAAAATATTTGAATAACACATATCTGACAAAAGACTTGCAACTAGAATATATAAAGAACTCTTACAGCTCAAGCATACAAATATAAGTAAACCTATTAAATAAAAAAATGGGCAAAATATTTTAGCAGACAGGTGACCAATGAAGACATATGGATGGCAAATAAACACATGAAAATATGCTCAACGTCATTACTCACTAGGGAAATTTAATTCCAAGTCATGGTGAGATGCCACTACACACCTATTAAAATGGCTTAAATTAAAAAGACTGTTTATGCTAAGTGTTGGCAAGGATGTGGAACAACTCAAAATATCATACACACTGCTATGGGGAATGTAAAATACTGAAACTATTTTCAAAAATTTGGCACTTTCTTAAAAAGTTAGCATACGCATACCATATATACGCATTCAACCTGAGAGAAATTAAAGGATGTGTCCACACAAAGCTTCTGTATGGATATTTATGATAGCTTTGATTGCTCCAGCCCGACTGCAAACAACCCAAACATCCGTCATCAGGTGAACAGATAAATTTTGGTATATACGATGGAAGACTCTTCTGCAATAAAGAGAATCAACTATTGACACACATAACAGCATGGATGAATCTCCAAACAATTATGCTGAGTGAAAGAAGCCAGCCCTCCTGCCAAAAATTACACATTGTATGAATCCACTAATATAGAATTTTTAGAAAATGCACACTAATCTATGTGTAATGACATAAAGTAGATCAGTGGTTCCTGGATGGGGGTAAAGGAAGGGTGCAGATTGGGCCAAAGAGGCACAAGAAAATTTGAGACGTTCATATTCTTAGTTATGATTATGGCTTCAGTGTTGTATTCTATGCCAAAGTTCATCAAATTATACTCTTTATGTGCAGTTTATTGTGTGTCAAATATACTGAAAAAAACATACCGAAATTGAAAAGGTGTACAAAAAATTGAGTCCCTTAAGTGTGCATGATTGGATTAATAATAAGCTTGAATTTTAGCGATCTTAGCCTATTTTTCTCCCAAAAGCAGAGCCTAAAAGAAGAGCTCCTGTGCTGGGGACCAAAAATGCAAGAAACAGGGAAGCAAAGGCAGTTAAATCAAGGATGATTTCGTGAGCTGACGCCACTGTAGGCAGGCGAGCTCACCTCCAATGTGGGGACCAAGGACCATGTGAAATGCAGAGAAGTTAGAGTACTTGCTGGCTCCCAGTATCTTTTGGTCTAGGGATTCTCCATGAGGTGCCCACTCCCTTGCACTTCCAGGTTTGTGCATGGGTCAGAATGGCTGAGTGAGTTGCAGTTGTCTGATGGAGGGGCAGCGGAGATGTGCCTGTGGGAAGTGAAGGATTAGTGCATCTAGTTGCTGCAAGAACAGCTACAGTGAAAAGTTTGATGGAGAGTATGTGAAGGGGAGCCTGACAGGCGTCCAGTATGGTGACAATGTGTCATCCTTGGCCTGCGATTCATGAATCTCTTTAAATTTAATTCAGTAATCAATTGATTTAATAATATAATGAGCCCACTGCTCAACTCAGCCACTAGAACATCACCAATAATATGCAGCTACTGAGGTGTTCCTAATCTATCCCACCCCACCAAGTTAACCTCTAAGCTGATGATTGTGTTCTTTATTCCCTTACTTTAAAAGAAAGTTTTATTGATCTCTATATCTCATTTCTGGATTAAATACAAGTATACTTTACACATTATGCTCTGGGGCTTGCTTTCCACTCCAATTACATTTTTAAGATCCATGCACATTTTTGCATGTAATCATAATTCATTCACCTGCACTGTTATTTAATTTTCCATTGTGAGAATATACTATCATCCATTTTCCTTAATTGGGCATTTAAGTCATTTCTATATGTTGCTACTATGTATATTCTGCTATGAACACTTGTGTGCATATTTTCTGATCCTTGTGTGAAAAGTTTCTCTGGAAACTGGAAGTCATAGTATGGTGAGGTACAGAATGTAAACATAAAAGATAGTGCTAAATGGATTTCCCAGTGACTCTAACTCCAGCCAATATCGCATGGAGCAGAAAACCTTCCAGCTGAGCTCGGTCAACCCACAGAATAACCATATTGTATGTAAACCACTAAGTTTTTACGCAGCAACAGAGAACCAAAATGCAAAAAATATTATTTCTGGGACTCTTTTGTAAAACAAATGTCAGAATCATCTGAATTATCCATTTTCTAAAATGTGTATAACACCTATTAATTACATTTAAAACATGAAAAAAAGATATCTACAAAATATCCTTATGAGATGTAGCTAATAGAACATTCAGAGGCAAATTTAAAGTCTTTATTAGTTTCATAATTAAACAAAAAAGAATTAAATAAAATGTACTAAGAATTTCTACTGAAGGATGTATCAAATTACAAGACACATCTAAAGAAATCACAGGATGGATTTAATGATGCCAGCTGTAGAAAAAGTAAAGTAAAATATAAATAATGCTAGATTTGCAAATGTTGATCTGAAATGCCTAACTAAAACACTTATAAGGTAAAGCCAGCAGAGTAAAACATATGTGTGTGTTTTACACACGCACACACACACATATAGGGAATATTCAGAAACACCTTCATGTGACCCACATATTCATATGGATCATTTCAATAAAGCTCAAAAAAGTATTTGATTATATTCAATATTTCTGCGTGATTGAAACAAGCAAACAAATGAAATTCACTTAGGAAACCTGGAAATGGAAAGTTCCTTAACATTATAAATCCCCTCTATGCAAAGAACCAACATCCTACTTAAGAATTCAGAGTTATACATGTATTAAAATAAAAAATAAGAAAGAATGTCAACTGTCCTCTTTATCTTGTATCATTTTTCTAATTTTTTAGATAAGCATACAAAACAGGAAAAACATATGAAGTATAACTTTCCATCAAGATGACAATAACACCTCAGTGCTTGCAGGTGCTCTGAGATTCCAACTGAAAACTACAAGAAAATGACTACACATAATTTAAAATAATGTAAAATTCAGTCAGATGATCTATTATGCAAAACAAGTACACCAAATTAAGAGCATTCTTTAATGCTGGATATTACCATTTATACAAATATGATGGTGCCAAAATCAAATTCATAATGGCCACAAAACTAGAAAATATCTGTAAATATATTTAACCTAAAATGTAGAGAATCCAAATGAAGAAAATTTCAAATCTTATCTGAAGGCTAAGTATGGTTTAAATAAATAAACATGACATGGTTTAAAATATTAAAAAATGCCTCAAAACGTTACACAAATAAAATATAATTCTTTAATTTTTAAGCATAAAATTTAATTCCAATAAAAACCCCTTTTTATTAGTGTCCACTCAAATGTGGTTTTACAAGGTATCTGTAAAATAAATGGTCAGGAAGCATTTTGAAAATAACAGTGAACAGCTCCTGGTATTATGGTAGGTATCAAACAGTATGACAGAGGATAGAAGAGAAGAAATTAGTGGAACAAAGCATAAAATATATTTTCTTACCAGTTTAACACTTTTAAATTGGTTTTATGTTTGTTTATGGTTTTCTAACAAATTGCATCTAAAAAACAGGTTAACTACTTAGAAAAAAATAGACTTAGATGATTTATTTATTTTTTTTGGTACTTCAAAATAAATTTCAGCTAGAATACATATTTAATGAAACTACTAAGGAACCACAAAGACCAGATGAATAAAGATACACAGATACCAGTGTCAGAAGGAAATTGCTGATCCTAAAACAAAAGAAAAAATAATGAAATATTCTGATAGATTTGTCCATGCAATTTTTAATTTCTGAACCTCGAAAAGAACACCATAATCAAGAAACAAAGTCAGTATTTCTGACAGCAATATTTGCAGAAAAGAAAACATCAAAGATTATCAAATTCAGTATTTATATAAAGTCTATGCAAACTATAAAGTAAAATACAAAGAACCTATTGTTGAAGATGCCAGTAAATATGGACTACAGAGGCCTGAGCCCACCCCAGCATGCACGCACACACATGTGCGTGCACACACACACACACACACACGGTTCCCAGCTGAAGATTTCTCTTGCTCTTGGGATCATTGATCCTAAGGGAAGAGACCCTGAGAATCTGGGGCTTTTCAAATCTACAGGCTGTGCCAGCCCGGGAAATGTGTCAACTGTCCCTGCTCAGAGCCGTTTTGCTTGGAATTTTGTCTGTCCACTTTTGATGGTTCTGTATTAAGACAGGAAAAACTTTGAAATAAGGAAGTTTTTCAGGTGCAGTCAGGATGAGTTTACTCATTTACTATGAGAAGAGCAACGTGGACAACACGGAAAGAGAGAGAAGCTCAGGGAAGTAATGTAATTACAGCTTGTTTGGATTTGCTCAATAACAGAATTATAGATTGCTTTTATTGTGGTTTTTGAACTTTTAAATATTTTTGCCTACTGAAAACAATTATAATGAACAGACATTGCTGCCATCACGAGGGCAGGAATCAATTAATGATTCACCTTGTTGTATGTTATTCTATTTTTCTGGTTCTCCTGCGGTTACCTGTAATTCTTCTTGTGGACGACAGTGTAAGCCACTACTGCCAGGACTTTGAAACCTATGAGACAAAGCTAAGAAGTCTATGAAATTACAAAAAACATTAGAAAACTATCGTTTGCATAGTGATGAAAACTGAAGGACCAGTATAAATCTAGAAATAATTTTATAACCCAGAATATTTTGGTTGCTTTTGACTTCAACAGAGGTCTAAAAAGATTGATTTTGTCCAAAAATCCTTATAAAGTGTAAGTTTTATTTTTAGTACAAATTATAACATGCTCACGCATGTGGCCACATAAATATTAGTATTCAGTTGAGAGGAGGGTAGTGAAGGGGAAAAGGCCACAGGATTGAGAATCGGGAGAAGCCGTCTCTTTCTCCAGCCCTATCACTAACCAGCTGTATAATCTGACTGGATGCAACATTTAAGTCCTCTGAGCTGCTACTTCCTTAAATGCAAAATATAGAAACAAGGCTTAGGGTTTTCCAAACTTCGTATTTTAAGACGAGGCACACACAGGTTATGTTTAAGTTAGAATCTTTCACCAGTGCAGTTATATGAGGCAGCTGCATCAAGGAAAACATCTTTTCTCCTTCAATTTAAAGTAAACATTAGACTGGGACTGTTTCCCTTCTGTATTGCAAGGGAATGGAAATGAAACTCTACAGTTAAAATGTAACTTGAAAGAATTTATGTGGTTCACTGGGTAATAATTGCAATATTTTCCATGGCCTATTAAAGAGCAATTTCTTTGGTTTTATTAGGTGTTTCAGAATATTCTGGAGAGTTTTTCCTAATATATCTTTTCTTTTTAAATTCTCTTTTGAGTGGCATGATAGTCCCATATTTCAGTGGAGAAAGTGGAACTAACATAATAAAATGAAAATTTCCAACGCAGGTCTTTTACTGCTTATTTTACCCGTTGTAATTGAAGAAAAACCAACCCTCCAATATTCTTGTGATTTACTATTTCCTTGAAACAAATGGATTTACATTAACTTCTTTTGATGCATAGAAGAAAAAAAAAAAAAACAACTAGTTAGCTCATCACTGCTCGGGGGTTTAATGAAACATATCTTCTGAAAGGTATCTGATAACATACAGACAAACTCATAGAACATTTCATTTTCTTCTCTTGTCTGGTTTACCATTGTAAATATAACTTGGCTCTTGGCCAAAGACTTTAAGAACCATTGTGTCTTTTAGAGAAATCATTTTCCCCTCCTCTGTGAGATGCACAAATTTCACCATCACCATTGGGGGGTGAAAGTCATGGTTTAGATGGCTGGTCTTCAGACAGCCGCGTGGCGCTCTGCTTCCGAGAATCAGCCGGTAGGTGGCAGTACAAGACAACATTTGCACCATGAATGTGCAAGGCAGTTTGCTTGTGTGCGAATCAAATCTCCCCTAACAATTGCAACCGATAAAAATCAGCTTTTCCTCTTAATTACTGCTAAGTGAATACGTTCTGATCCAGCAGTCAGATGGTAAGGCTGATTATTGAGTAGGCAACCAGCACTTCTTGAGAGCCAGAAATTCCCTGGGCACTGTACTGAATATTTTCACATACACACGCGACCTCACCTAAGCCTCACAGCAATACCGTGCACAAATACCTACAGTCTTAAACGTGAGGACACTGAAACTCAAAATGTTCAAGCAGCTCCCTCATGAACAGTCTGCTTTGATTCTCAGATCCACATCTTGATCTGGGGCCAGGGAGGTGAAAACACACTCACACATAGGAATACTTCCCCTCCCAATTAATCTCAGTACCTACGCTGTCAAACAACAACATGATGGCTCAGATCACACCATAATGCTGTGAAACAAGGAGGTACCCAGAACACAGAATTTGCAAGCAAGCAAATTCCAGATGCTGCAAGCCTGTTGCTGAGTGCAGTCGGCTGGGCTGGAGAGAGGAAGGGGTGTAGAGGGTGAGAAGTCGGAATCCTGCAGCAGATGATCCACCACAACTCAGAAAAAGGATACGAAGGTGCTTTCCAAGTCAGAAACATTCACAAAAGTATAAAGGTGATTTGAAAATGCTCCACGCAGCATTTTCTGTCTCTTTTGCATATTTCTGAAGTGGATGTGCTTTGTAACTACATGTCCACTCTGAGAAATGCTGTCCTAGATTTCTTTTGGAGCTTGAAACCACTGGCCCAGGACCAGCATCTTTCCCTTTTTTAACCAAATGAATGCACCACACACATACACACACTCGATTATAAGTAACCGGGACGTTACTCTGAGACTCGCCCATATAAAGTGTGCAGGTACTCTTGATTCTAATTCCACATGCAAGTCCAGTGTGAGCTGTCAACAGTGTCTACCGTACCCACGGAAACACTCCTCTGCGGTGGGCCTCGCTTTGCCAGTAGAAAAGAAAGAACATGGTCAAGTCAAAATCACTAATTCAGCAGCCTCCTGAAGACTTGCCTGCTGGAGGGAATTGAAAAATAAAAAGTTTAAATATGGAAGCTGAAATGGATAGTGAGCTCATTGACATGATGGTCTTAAAAGGACTTTTAAAAATACCAGCTCTATTGAGGTGTATTTGATATAAAATTGACTGCACATATTTAAAGTGTTCAATTTTGTAAGTTTTGACATATAAATTCTTACCCATGAATCCATCACTACAGTCAAGACAACGAACTTATTGATCATCCCCAAGATTCATCATAATGCCTCCCTCCCACTCCTTCTTGACCCTCTTTCTCAGTCAACCACTGATCTCGTTTCTGTCACTAGAAATGAGTGCATTTTATAGAAATTTATATGATATGAATCATACAATATGACTTTTTTCTTTGACTACTTTCACTTAATAATTATTTTGATAACCATCCATGTTACAGCATGTATAAATAGTTCAATCTTTTTCACTGCTGAGTAGTATTCCGTTGTAGGGATATACCCTGGTTTGTTTAGCCATTCACCTCTTGATGAACTTTTGAGTTGTTCTCAGTTGTTGGCTAACACTAATAAAGCTGTTATAAACATTAATGTGTGTGTGTTTGTGTGTGTGTGTGTGTGTGTGTGTGTGTGTGTGTGTGTGTATTTGGTGGGCATTGCTTTAATTTCTATGGAGTAAACATCTAGGAATGGAATGGCTGGATCATATGGGAAGTGAATGTTTAACTTTTGAAGAAACCCAAACTGTTTTCCAAAGTTATTGTAGCATTTTACATTCCTACCAGCAGCCTATGATTGTTCAAGGGCCTCCAAACCCTCACTAACACCCTGGATGTTTATCAGGTTCGTCTTTTTTAAAAAATTTGGATCATTCTAATAGGTGTGTAGTGGCATCTCATTGTAGTTTTGTTTTGCATTTCCCTAGTGACAAATGATGCCGAGCGTCTTTTAATGTGCTTATTTGCCGTCTGTATATTTTCTTTGATAATGTGTTTGCTGACATCATTTGCTCATTTTAAAACTGGGTTATTTTCTTATAATTGAGTTTTTAGGTTCATATTCTTTTTTTATAGATTTATTAGAACTGCTATTTTTTGTTTGAAGGTTGGCCTTGAGCTAACATCTGTTGCCAACCTTCCTCCTTTTTTGCTTTTTTCTCCCCAAACCCCCAGTAGATAGTTGTATGTCACAGTTGCACATCCTTCTAGCTGCTCTATGTGGGATGCCGCCTCATCATGGCTTGATGAGCGGTGTGTAGGTCGCTGCCCAGAATCTGAACCAGTGAACCCTGGGCCGCTGAAGCGGCACATGGGAACGTAACCACTACACAACCAGACTGGCCCCCTAGGTTCATATTCTTGATAAAAATTCTTCTTAGACATATGAGTTACATGCATTTTCCTCGGCATGTAGTTGTGTTTTCATTCTCTTAAAAAGCATCTTTTGAAAAATAGAAGCTTTTAATCTTTATAGAGTTCAGTTTGTCATTTTTTAATTTTATGTATTGGGCTTTTGATGTCATATCTAAAACATCTTTATCTAAGTGAAGATCATAAGATCTTAAGTTATTTTCCTTTTTTCATTATTACAGTTAATGCTACAATGAATATTCTTGTACATGTGGCCTTGTGAGCATATTTCTCTAATCTAGATTATATATAATTTTTGATAATTTTTCACCTTTATTGAGATATAATTGACATATTGTGTAAGTTTAAGGTGTACAACCTATTGATTTGATACACTTATATATTGCAGTATGATCACCCGATCACAGTGGTAGCTAACACCTCCATCACATCACATAATTACCATTTCCTTTTTGTGGTGAGAACATCTAAGTTCTACTCTCTTAGCGACTTTCAAAATATGTAGTACAATATTGCTATCTATAATCCTGATGCTGTGCAACAGATCCCCAAAACTTACTCATCTTATCAGCATAAGTTTGAACTCTTTGACCAACATCACCCCATGCCCCCCACTCCCAGCCCTGGTAACCACCATTCTACTCTCTGTTTCTATGAGTTCGACTTTTCTAGATTCCTCACGAGAGTGAGATCGTACAGCGTTTGTCTTTTTCTGTCTGACTTGAACATACGTTTAGAACGGGGCTGCATATTTGGGCGTGAGCATCTTCACGTTTACTAGGTATTGCCTAGTTGATTTTCAAAGTGGTTGAGTCAATATGTACTCCCACCAACATGTAGATTTCCCATTTCTTTCTGTTTCCCACAATCTTCTCCCACATGTGGCAATATCACAGTCCTTAACCTTTGCCAATATCATTTCATTTCAGTTTTCATTTACATTTCCTGTTTAATACAGAATAGAACATGTTCCTAGATGTTTATTGGAGACTCAAGTTTCTTCTTTTGTGAATTATCTGCTCTTTTCTGCAGGAAGGGTCCTTGCAAACCTAGAGCCTGGTGTGTCCTGGGATGTTATGGCAGAGATGATCTATCATTCATCCTGCTTTCAGTAAACACGTATCAGTATACTTTATTGGTGATTTTTTTTTCTCCAGTTGCTTAAACCATGAACGAGTAGACACATAGCCAAAGTTCCCCAAGCATTTGGGGAGAGGCTGATGAGCAGCAGAGTGTAAACCTCTCCATGAGCGGTGGTGTCGAGTTTCTGAGCTCTGGCTGAATCCTCACACCGCTCCAGTTATCAGTGCTTGTGTGTCCCATGAGGAACCTCGGCTTCTGGGGACCGGAGAGCACAGTCCTTGGCTGAAGTAGGCTGCCTTCCCCACTTCTACTCAACTCCAAATAAATGTTTCTATTCCGTTTCTATTGAGATGTCACACTGTTTCTGATGCCTGTTTCCATCAATCATATGACAACAAAACCACACCTTTGCCTATTTCTCTAGTGTTTCAATTTTTCTTGTTAATTTCTTGGGATTTTAATACATTCTGGAAACTATTATCTTAGTTGGCTTGTTGTGTGGTTTGTTCTTTGTTCATTTGAATAATTATTCCAGGTCTTTAGTTCACTTTTTAATGTTACTAGTTATCAGATCTTGAAGAAATTGCATAATCTGCTCTGTCTCAATATTGTCATTGGAAAATTTATGATGATAATATTATCTACCTCATAGATATTTTGAGAATTAAATGGGATAATACATACTCAGTGATAAGAACAAGGCCAGGCACATAATAGGCACTATATAAATATTTATTAGCATTATTATTAATGGAGTATTTGGAGCAAAGACATTTTAATGTAAATGTGGTCAAAATCTACAACAGATTTAAGGAGACAGGGCTGGTCTTTTAAGATCTACTTAAGAAGTACCACCCTACATTGAGGTTAGATAGATATTTTTCTATGTTGTCTTCTGAAAGTTTTGTAATTTTGCATTTTAATTATGCCTTTAATCCATCTGGGACTTATTTATTATTTGGTGTGATCTAAGGATCAATTTTAACTTTTTTTTCACATGTGGACAATTGTCAAAGTTTTTTTTTTTTTAATATTCCACAATTTTCACTCATTTTTATTTCATCCCTTTCGTATACAAAAAGTTCACATATACATGGATTTCGAGCATCTCCATTTTGTCACAAACTCTATTTCTGTGTCCACACACAAACACACGCTCTTCAATTACTACATTTTTACTCTTGAGCTCTGAGTAGGTGGAAATGCTTCTTCACTTCTCTTGCCTCGCTTTGTTGCTTTATTTTTCCACAGGACTATAATGATAATTTTATTGAATTGCATAAAATGTATAAATTAAAGCTTTATTGCATTTATAGACCAATTAGGGAAGAATTAACAGCTTTTCTTCCCATAAATGGGCATGGTAGAGTTCTTATTTTATTTGAGCCTTCCTTTATATCTTCCATTAACATACTTTGTTGGCCATTTTCCTGGGTAGCTCAGTAGTGATCACTTCTACTGTAAATGAGATCTTGCTTTTTCCTGTTACGTTTCATAATTATTACTGTTGTACAAGAATACTATTAATATGTATAGAATATAATTTTAACACAATGTGATATCGTATATAATAATATGTACCATAAGGAATGTGTGTATATGCTTATATGTGCAAATATGTGTGTATGTGTGTGTTTATATATATGCATATGATCATATGTATACAGTTTTGTTTCTTCTTTTACAATCCTTATAAGGTATTTCTTGACTTTCTGTTTGGCTGGGACCTCCTGCACAAAGTAGAATAGAACCAATTATAATTGGCATCCTTGCTTTTTTCCTGAAATCAAGGGGGATAATTTTGATATTTCATCATTGAGTGTGGGTTTATACTGTAGTTTTATGAAGGAAATATTTTATGATCTTAAAGAAAATCTTTCCATTCAAAATTTGAATCATCATATAGTTCTGTATGAGGACTGAGAGTTGGTTGAAATTTATCAAGTAAATTTTTTGAATTTGTTGAGATAGTATGTTTTTTCTTACTTAATGTTCATTCAATAAATTCCATTAATTCCTGCTAATGTTTATAGTACTATTTAGTAATGATGCATGATTTTTGTACATTGAGGAATTTGCTTTGCTACTATTTCATTTAATACTCCTGCATGTATGGTGACAAGTGAGATGGTTGTAGGGTTTTTCTTTTTGATATTTTCCCAGTATACTCTAGGTTATATTGACATCATGAGTGAGTTATGGAGATCTCCTTATTTTGTTCTCTGAAAGAGTATATAACACACAGATAATATATTCTTTGATATTTTGGTAAATTCCATTTGTAAAACAGTCTGTACTTCTTTTATTTCAGAGAAGGGGAGAGAAGAGAAATTTATTAATGATTTAGTTTATTTAATAGTTTCAGGTTTTCTAGGATTTTTTTGACTTAATTTTTATAAATTATATTTTTACAGGAATTGTATATTTATCTAAGCTTTCAAATTTGTCAGCATTAAATAGTTTGGAGTGTCTCATAATTTTTACATCATGTTTGTATCACAAGATATGTCACAATTTTCAGATCTAATATTGTTTTATTTTTGCCTTTACTATTTTTTGATACATTTTGGCAAAGGTTGTTTACTTAACTCATTTATAAAATCAACATTATGTTTATTAACTCTTTAATATTTTACTTTAATGTTTACTCTATATTTCCTTTATCTATGTGTTTATATATGCATTGAATTGAATTTACTCTTTTTTTTTTCTGAATGATGTAATTGCATCCAGATGATAAATCTAACTACAGCTCCTTTATAGATAAATTCTCTTTTTAATTTGTATACTTTTAGATTTCACTTGTTTATGGAATTTGACTGTTTCACTAAGATATGTCTAGATGTGGATTTAATTTGATCTATTCTGCTTGTGACATATTTTTCTTATTCTTCATAAATTCTGCAAAGTGTTTCACCATTACTTTGTTGAAAGATGCTTCTCTCTATTTTCTCCATTTAGATCTGAGTTGCACCTTTCATACCATTCTCTCTGATCCTTCTAGGCTAACTCATTCCTATTTTCCATCTTTTCATCTCTTTATCCTGGTAATTTCCTCAATTCTATCTGCCAGTTAACTAATTCTCTCTTTCTTAAGCAAACTACTGGTTGTTAACTTCTCTATTGGATTATACATTTTCCTTTTTGTATTTTCTCTTCTAAATATTAGCTTATTTTTATTATTTTAATATATTTTTTAATTTTCATGGTATTTTCTGGTTCTTTTATTTGATTTCTTAAATTTTTAATTATTTAAAGGATCTATCAGGTTATTTTATTCTATTGAGTGCTTGTGATCATAAATTAGATGTGTGTGTGTGTGTGTATATGTGTGTGTGTGTGTGTGTGTGTACAGACGTGCATGTAAGTCCAAGGGAAAACCAGAAAGTAATAGTTATTTGGGTTTTATAGTGATGTACAATTTATTAATTTGAAAACTCCATAACCTTAGCTTCATTTAGTAGTTCAATTTAGTAGTTGAACTACTAAATTTTTAAGTAGCTCAATTCAATTTTAAATCTTTCTCTTGACTTTATTAATCTAGCAAATTTTTGTTGTTTTTTAAATGAATATTTAATTAATCAAATGGACTGATAAAACCCACCTTAAAATAATCAGGGCCATTGAATTGCTTACTTGAATAAATTATATTAAATAATTTTTACTATATTAATATACTGTATTTACTATATATTATTTTACTATATTAGATTATCTCTTTGAGCACTTCAACTTTGTGAGAAGACAAACATACAACCTCAAGAATAAAATAATCCCAAACCGTAAGATCTTATAAATCTTAAAACTTAAACTCCCAGTCATATATCAAGTTCTTATAAATATAGTAAAACTATCTAAAAACATACTAAAAATATCTTAATGCTTTTAGTAAAAATCTATGCTGAAGCTCTTGCACAGAAACCTTTAAAGAGAAATATCAGAGTGTTGCTGGACTGTAGTCCCTTTGACTCCACCCCACTGCATTGAGAGGCAGGGGAGCCAGATTTCCCAGGAGTCCCTGGCCTCCATTGTTCTGGGTGAGTCTACTAGGAGGCCCTGATTTCCAGGACCCTGTGGGATGACATGATAAGTCTCTTTAAAGCATTTCCACTGCCACTGACACATGGCGAATATTTCAAGGAAAGAACTTTTGTGATTGGGTTAGAAGCTGAACCAGCCATGTTCTTCCTTAAACACCACATTTAACTGAAACAACAACTGACAGACAAACTATACTTATTCAGACTTTGGTAGACATTTTGTAGACCTTTTTTCAGAAACAAATCAAGTGAGCCTGACGTTTCAAGGAAAACAACTGACAGTATTTGTTGCTAAGGAAAAATTTGAATTTGGAAGCATGAGCTTGACAGCTTCTCATTACTCAAATACTTTTCTAAGATTGGTGGTGTTATTAGTAAAGATAAAGTTTTAATATTTTAAAATACAATATGTCAAGATTTGGAAGACTTGCAGAAGTCCGTGAACCAACATTTTCCAAATGACCAATGAGGGATGTTACAATATCACAATGGGTAAAAGATCCATCCATTCAAAGTGCAAAAACTAACCAGGGGGTTTTAACGTAACAAAGCATGAAAAATCGATTTATTGGTTTCTGATTCCACATTGCAAGAAACTCCTTCTTGTCTTGTTTCAATAGTATCACAGAAGACTATTCAAAATCATACAAAAAGGTGCTTATTAAAACATTTCTGTCTTCTGCAGGCATATACTTCTGTGAGGCCAGATTTTCTCCAGATACTTTAACCAGAACAACTCATCAAAAAAGATGAAATGAAGCAGATATGAGGCTCCAGCTATCTTCTAGGAAGCTTGGCATTAAATAAATTTGCAAAAAGTTAAAACAATACCACTCTTCTCACTGCCTGTTTTTAAATAAAATAATTTTTCATAAAAAATATATATAAACATGCATTGGGCTAATTATTGTTATTTTAAAGTGAATTAAGAAATAAATAGTATATGATTTCTCAGTTTCTATTTCCAATATGTTAAATCTCTCTATATATAGAACCTACACAAATAAAAGTCTTTTATTTTTAATAATTTTTAAGAGTGCAGGGTTCTTAAACTAAAATGTTTGGATTCTGCAGTACTATTTAGTCTACATTGTTGCCTCTCAGATGTTTGACTCATCTTAATTTTTTTTCTGTATGTGAAATTCTTTTCCGTATCTTTTGGAATTTTTCTCTTTATTTACAAAGTTTTAGAATTTTTTGGTGGCCTACCTTAGTTTGAGTCTGTTCTCATTCACTGTACAGGCTGTTGGTATGTCCTCCTGACGACTCCTGCTTAATTATCTTGTTTCATTTTTTTAATATTTTTCCATCAATTCCTTTGTATTTTCTTTCCTGTTTTCTATTTCTATTTTCTTTCTATTCTACCTTTTGACAGATTTCCTTGACTTTTTACTTCAAGTCCACTGTATTTTAAATTTTGTCTAGTATATCTTTAACTTTTATGAAACATTCCTTTTTCTCAGGTTGGTACTTTCTGTTTCATGAATGTAATAATTTTATCATTATCATTGTTTTTATCATTATTATCATTAACTTTATTCTTACATTTTCCCAGTTTTTTTCACTACTCACGTTTCCTTCCATTTCCAATGTTGTCTCCTTTTGCTCTCCTGGTGAAGGTTTCTCTCAGATAACTGGGAGTGCTCAGTTGTCTATGGATTGATTGTGTAGTTAACTTTCTCTCCTTCGTGAAACTCAATTAAAACTGCAGGAAAGGAATAAAAATGTGTAAGCTCCCTAAGAACAAAGGGAATCAGAAATTGGTGCACATGAACCATCAACACGTCTGTGAACTGCAGCATTCAGAACATACCATGGCAATGGGGCGTGGCGATGGGGCACAGAAGAAAGAGAGAAGGCTTCTAAGTTTTCAGAGCATTTGATGCCCACCCTGTTCAACCCAGCAACTGATCTCATGCTGCTCTTCCAGGTTCGAAGGGTTTATTCTAGAGAGAAATGGAACAGCTGGGCTCCAGGCTTGCAGGTGATAAACACAGTGGATAGTGAGGATGAAGAAGGAGAGAGAAAAAGCAAAAATCTGCATCTCCATCATGCTTCTAAAAGGCAGGTGTGTGTCTTGTGAGGCAGATTGGAGGATACCACTCAGGAAAACGCAAATAAATGCATAAATAAATAAGTAAATAAATAGGTAAATAATACCAGGAGGAAAATCCCTCCACATTCCTTTGTGTTTATATGTATATTAGTGTTTATATTAACTGATTTTTTCCCATTTCATCCCACTTTATCTTATGCTAGTTAAGTGCTCACTGCATATTTTAAAAGAGAATTGTGACTAAGAAAAGAAGAATAAATGTCCTTCGGAGATAGATTAATTAGCCCTTGGGACATACGTTTGTCTCCATTCTGGAACGCAGGTGAGCACGTCTTTAATTGTACGTGTAATATTTCCATGTTGTTGTTGTTTTTATTTGGAAGTTAAATATGGACAGAGTGGATGCATGGATGCTGATCTACCAAAATGGTAGATCATATTTGATCATCTGTTTTCCACTGAGCGTCATTACCGTCCCTTCTAAGGGCTCTTTGCAGTGCAGAGACAATATTTCTCAGCATTCCCTTTCAACGAGAAACACTTCCATGAATTCTAGAAGGTGGGAGAGAAGGGTATGCCTTTACATTCATTCTCTGTTGGCAGTGACAGCCCAAGGTGCAGGCCAATGAAGGATTCACAGTGGTTCTCTAAGGTGTCCTTGAGCATCAGCTTCAACGAGTTGCTGGGTGGTTCGCAGAGACACTTTAAAACCACAACAGCTTCTTTCACTCTCTTGAAGACCACTCTCTTTGGTACTTCAGGCTTAGTGGTCTTCCCTAAGTTCTGAGATGAATTTCCCAAACTTTATTCCCCCATCTCTCTCAAAGGTTGTATAAATCTTGAATTATTATATTAAACAACATTAAAAGAAAGAGACTTTTGTTTTCCTGACCATGTCCTAACCGATATGATCCCAACTCATTTTGCCCTCGTGTGCCGTGGCTGTTTCTTCCAGTGTTAGGTCTCCGATTTAGCTGACATTGAGGGCTCATCTATGCAGTCCTCCCCTAGTCTTGATCTTCCGACCTCTACCAGACTCCATGGATCTTCTGATCTCTGGTCCATGATGCGGATTTCCTAGGTCTTGCCACCATAGGTCAGCCCTGGCAAGGTCAGCAGTATGAGAGGGTCAGCAGTATGTGAGATAGACATTACATTCAACTGAATACCAGTCTACACATTCTAAGTGCGAGCTTCACTCTGTATGTAGTTCTAGTCACACGTGTAATAGCTAAGAGAAGACTCAGAGGTATCAAGGACTCACCAGAGTGTTAGCCCAGTTAGCATTCACGTGGGCTGCTTTGTACCCTTCAAATATTTAGAATCAGTCACAATCTGTGTCCCTACCCGTTAATCATTTTTAACTTTGCTAGACTTGCTGGAATTCTAATGTTATAAAGAGACAAAATCTTGTTGGGAAAAGTAACTTTCATGTCTTTAGCCATTGTTCCAGTCATTCAGTCTCTTCCTAGAGGCCATGGTTGTTAATATCTATGTTATCTCTCTCTAACAACACACACACACACACACGGCTGTACATACATGCACACACAAACATATCTGATGTTTTAACCGGTTGGAACAAGTTCAAATAAGTCTAAAACATGACACTTCACCCCTAAGAATTTTATCTTGCTTCACCTGAGAACAAGTATACTATATTGCATAACCAAAATGGCATCATCCCCTCTAAAATAACAATGTCATTAATAGCATCTAATATCTATCTAACATCCAAATCATGATAAAATGTCCCCTCTTGTCCTCTTGCTCCGGTGGTGGAGAGTTTGTTTTGTTTTAATCCAGATTTACATGGCTGCCATATCTCTTTAGTTCTTTTTAATCTAAACAGCCTTCAACTTTTGTTTTTTGCTTACTGACTTTTAAGCATTAATTGTCTTGATGAATATTTTGCATTTTGGATTTCTCTGAGTATGTCTTTGTGGTTTTTTACTTCTTGTTTTTTCTATACTTCCAGGTCATGCAAATTAGAATTTGGGTCTAGAGTTTGCTCCATTTCGGATTAAACTTGCATTGGCAAGCATGGTTCATTGGTATTGATTTTTGACCAAATTATAACTTTTCTATTACTGAAAAAATAGTGATAAGGTTTGGCTTTTTGGCCCTCATCATTTCGTTAGAGGCATATGCTACTAAAGAAGACAAATTTGTCCTAGTTCTTAATTCTGGGGAAAATTTCCTCACTGACTAGTTGATATAGAATAACACAGGGATAACGTAATATAGAATGACACAGGGATAACATAATTCGTAACAACTACGTAAAAATTGTGGCTGTGTTATGCATATGGCAGACATATACTGACCAACGATTAAAGAGAAATACATACTTTCCAGCTATAATTCTGCAAAGGCATTTACACGAGGGAGTAAAATAATTTACTAAGCATGTGAATCCTCTTTCAATGTGATAAAATGGAAATTAGTTGTTGATTTTGTCATTCTGTCCTCCCATAAAGACTTTAATAAAATTTTTGTAAATGAGTTAAAAGGCGAATCCCTTCGTATTCAAGAGTTTGATATCATTTCATTAATGAACATGAGACAAAGTGATTTTGGTAAAGACAAACTTGCCCCAGTCATGCTCATCACCTTTACAGCAAAAATGATGCTGCCGGTGTTAGCTGGGACATTGACAGTACCTTCGGGTTTAGTTCAATGTGTAATTGAGCATCAAGAGCTAATATGCAGAGTATTAATAATAATAACAAGTTAAATAATTCTGGGTTTGTGCTGAGACTTGTTCTTTTCTGATTATGGAGTCGATTTGCTGTGAGACTTAAAGGAGGTCATAGAACATATTCTGTACCCCTTGGGAAGCCCTAAGGAACCCTCAGACCCAATATTCCTAAACTATAGATGAAGAAACCTGGGTCCAGAGAGGTTGAGGTCAAGGGCTGTAGCAGTGTCAGGACGTAGCCCATTTTCCTTGCCTCTACCCCCATCATGGCCGTGCCAGACTTCCCACGGGTCCCCAGATGCCAGGTGCCCATTGCCCCCGTGCATCTGCATATGTTCTTCTATCAGCCAGAATGCCTGTTCCCCACTCCACACCCCACTGACAGCTTTCCCTGGAGACCCAGGCAAACATCCCACCTTGCTGGAAGCTCCCTCTCATGTGGCTCCCCGGGGGGGTGGGTAGCCCCCACCCTCCTTCACTCATTTCTGTAGCACTTGCTGCTTCTGAGGGGCCAGCCCATCACACCTCTTGACTAGGTGCCTTTCAGAAGTCTCCTCTTCCCTCAGTCTCCCTCTTCCCTTCCCTTCCTTCTCTCTTCCTTCTCCAGCCCTCCTTTTCATGGATAACAGACACGAATTGCATGATAGTTGACTGAATATGTAAATGGACAAATCAGTAAGTTTGAGCTCTGAGTCTTCAACTTCAGAATTTTGCGATTGAGGAAAACTCATTTTTACCTAAACCAGACCCTATCCTTCCAAGAGCATATAGCCTAGCATTTTTAGAAATATGATTATTTACATCAAGTATTACCATATTTACTATATCGTTAAGTATTATATATCTACTTAATTTCCCTTTGTCCCTCCTCCTTGAGCAATGCTATGTAGATATTAACAAGTTAAAAGGAAGGCGTTTTCATAAAGAGGAAGACCAATAACTGGCAATTTTATTTTCTGAACCTGTATAGTTACAACCTCAGGGCTTTTTGACTTCATCCTAATTACTGTAGCTATTTCTTTATATTCTTTCACAATCTTCTTCTGATATTCAAAATTAGTTCTAGAATTACTAAAATCAACTAAACTTCCTTTGCCTTATTAGTTAATACTCCTTAGTGTAAACCAGTATAAACTGATATAACCAGAAAAAAAAAAAAAAAAAAGAAACAAGCTCTGATTGTTTTCACATGCCCTTTATCTAGCCAAGCTAATCACA
Organism: Tapirus indicus; assembly: GCA_031878705.1. Lineage (NCBI taxonomy): Eukaryota > Metazoa > Chordata > Mammalia > Perissodactyla > Tapiridae > Tapirus > Tapirus indicus. Next base: position 142,224,047 of record CM062921.1, read on the forward strand.
CAGTTGGACTGAACCAGGTTAATACATGAGCCAAGTTTCTGCACGAGGTTGCATTTCAGGCTGGTGGTATTCCCCTGATGCCCATGTTCCCACATTGTCCTGGTGGTCTGCTTTGTGACCCACCAGGTCAGTGGTCAGGATCATGTCCTGGAACGTTGCCACCGGGAGAGTTGCACATTGGTTGAAACCCTGGTTAAATTGACTTAAAGAGCACTGTCTTAATCTTGGGGAAGAGAGAAAGGAGGACAGCGTGAGGCTGCAGCAATGGCATTGACGTGTGCATGAAGTTCCCTCCCAGGTCTTCTGCACTCCCTCCTAAAGACTGCAGCCGGACTGACCGAGTCACAGTCCTAACTCATCTGCAAATGTTGAGGGCCAGACCACTGGGCAGTGCCTCTGATGATCAGAGTGGAAAATCAGTCAGGACACGGGGGGATGAAGAATGGAGCAGAGAGGCCTCTTTACTGGAACCGTAAATAGTGCTTTTGGCTTTTGACCGAGAGAAGGTCACTCTTGGTGGCAGCAAGGGTGGTATTCATTTAGCAGCTATGCTGCTAGTATGTAGGCAATTTCAGTGAATGCACTGCTGCTGTTGACAAGTATCATAATCAGTTTTTCTTATTCTCTAAGTGTCAAATACTTCTTTCATACCCCAGAAAGAGAATGACGTCATTCTTAGATTCTTGTTGAATTCTTTCGGTTACTTTTAAATAAACTATGACTTTTTCTTTTCATAAATATTTAATACATGCACAATAAAGTGCAGGTTTTGGACTGTTATTTGTTGTAAGTCATAGTAATCATCAACATGAGCAATGGATCATGAAAATTACATTCCCTAAGCTACTGGCCTTTAAGTGGTGGTTGTCTTCATCCCCTGGTTGGTTACGAGTGTGCGTAGGCAGTTAGGGAAGTCGGATGCTGGCTGCACCACATGCCTTGTTTCTCCTCGCCCCACCCCCACTTGTCATGTGAGCTGGCACTCCTCCCATGGCCACCTCTTCCTTTCTCTGCTGAGTATGACACCTGATAGAAATCTCAGAGAAAGGACTTTGCCTTATGCATCTTATACATATTTGTCTTATACATCTGGCACTGAGCACAAACTTGGCACATTGCTTTGAACTAGACACTTTATTTTACAAGATTATTATTCTTCCAAGTATTTCAAGGTAACTCTCAGTGATCTTTCCAACAGTCCCACTATTTCTGCTTTATGTAAGACAAGGTTTCTCAATCTCAGCACTATTGACATTGGGGACCAGGTAATTCTTTGTTGTGGGGTACTATCCCCTGCATTGTAGGATGTTAAGGAGCACCCCTGGTTTCTCCTTACTAGATGCCAGTTGCATTCCTGCTCCTGAATTGTGACAACCAAAAATGTCACCAGAATTTACCAAATGTCACCTGGGGGGCAAAATCACCTCAGTTGAGAACTGCTTATGTAAAATATCTAAAAACTTTATGCAGATCTGAAAACTGAGGCATGGTGACATTAATTATCCCAGTTTCCAGTGTCACTCAAGTTCTGTGGACTTTCACATTGTTACCAATGTGGCTTTGTATTGGTCTCATAAAGTAGCAATCCATACCACTGATGAATACTCGATTTTACCAATGTCTATACGGATTATTTAAAAGATAAATTTAAAATAAGGTAAAATTTCTCTTTCATTTTATTTCTCATTGTTATTTGCATTTAGAAGTGATATTTAACAATCCTTAAAGAATTTTTTGAAAGCAATTAGTGATTATGAACCAGCAATTACTTAGGTGATTGTAGGTCAAGTGGAAGACTTCAAGAGCTTCCCTGAACCTACGTGATGACAAACAGCTCTCTAGATGTCTAGAGCCAGACTCCTTGGCAGAAGTTATGCATAGGATGGTGTGGATGTGGGGCTGGGAGCCAAGGCAAGGCTGGGCATGAAGTATCAGAGGCATGAATGGGGAGGGAAACTTGAGAAACTGAAGGTGAAGAAAGAGCCAGAGAACACGCCAGTAAATGCTGCAGCTCATACAAGGCAGACAAAAAGCTAGAGAATCCCTGGGTGACTGTGAATGCCCAAGAGACATGCCTTTGAGAACACAGCAGGGAGGGCTAAGTGGAGGGTTAGGAACCATGAAAAAAATCCAAGACCAAAGGGCAGAGAGTTGGGACCAGGAAACTCAGAAGTGAAAGCAAGAACGTGCAGGTGCCTGTTTGCTCAGTATGGGCTGGTTACAAAGAGCACTGCTTTTGGAGAGTCTGAACTCAACACCATATTGTCTGCCCAGCCAGAGAGCTCCTCATGGACTTTCCGCAGTGCAGGGTCATATTACAGGATGAGAACCCAGTGGTCAATGAGCAACTCGGTGCATGGGTCCACATAAGATCTACGAAGACAGGGACCATACCTGTCATTTCTGGAGACTCCTCATCCTCCCTGACAAGTAGAAAGAACATGATCAAAATGATTGATGTGTGAAGAACTTCAGTGAGATGGCCACAATAAAATCAAAGACAAAATAAATTTACTTCTGAGAATAAATTACAGTAACTACATGCCAAATTCTTAAAACATATGAAAATAGAAGGAAACTCGCAGTGTAAAGAAGGGAGTTCCTGCTCAGGATGCGTGAATTCTAAGGTAGGAATCATAGAATGCCTACTACAATGTACTGCAACCACCTTGAAATGTATAAAGATTAACAATTTTCACATAAATAGTTCTATTCCTTCCATAAGTCCTTATGCAAAAGCTTTAAAAGAAATAACAGATTTAAAGTGGCTTTTATCTATCATCTTATTAAAATTTATAGCAAAACTGAACAGCTTCATTTTGTGCAATGGTGTCATTACTATACATGTTTTATTCAGTGCACTGGCATCCCAACTGCTCCTGAGTCATATCCATGATGCTGTCAGGGAGCACCTAGGCATGCCTTAGGGCTCATCGGGAGTTGGGGCATGGTAAATGGGATGGGGATTCTGCGTAAATGGGATGTGATCTGGAAAACAACTCATGCTAAGGAGGTCAAGGGGACCTGGGACTTTGTTCAGGGGGCACTTTCTGGGGTGGACACACCCTAAAGTGATCCCAATGAATCAGGCCTGTGTAATCCTCTCCCCTTGAGAGTGAGCAGAACTATTACTTGCTTTTCATCAATATGATATGGCAAAGGTGATGGAATGTCACTCCTTCCATGACTATTTCATCTCAACACAGGTAGGATGGCCCCTGGGGATCACAGGAATGAGCTCAAAGGAGGAAACTGGAGTGCCTACAGAAGCTGGGAATGGTCCATTTTGGCCATTGCCAACACATGTTGAGAACTAAGTGGGCATGGTCTATGGAAAACCGGTTTCATAATCATTTCTAAAAAGGACACATATCAGAGTCAGCAGGACAATTCGTTTCAATGGGGCCCATCAAGATCTCATGACCAGATCTGGTCTTCTGAATTGTGAGTTTCACATCACTCCGGTCTAGTTCATCACCTGCAACCACCTTAGAACAGGTGATTCCTGCTTATTTACTGATGACTCTGTCCTTGGCACAGAACTAGGTACACGGATGAGATACCTGCTTCTTCATTCTATGCCTTAGTCAGAGAGCAAATATGTGTCCACGCAGGGACAGGCTTACCTAGAATAGCACTGCTTCTGGAAACTCTAGACTCCATGGGAAAACTATACACTCTCTAGAATTTAGATCTCTATTTAGAAGTCAAAGTATTTTCTTATATTACTTTCTTTTTCCCCTTTGGAGAAAAAAGTGGACTCTGTCTTTTGGAAAAGTTATCTCTGCTCACGAATTGAACAGCTCATTTGTCTTTGAAATTGTAAGGGATTAAGAAGATTATAAAATGTCTATTATTTTTCTATTTTCTGTGAGCATCAGCACAAAAGCCTGAAAAGAGGGTATTGTTTTCAAAGAGTCTTCTGTTGGTGAGGGCTGTGTATTCTAGATTGTTTCTGTCTAGTTAGTTTGATTCCAGAAATTATTTAATGTTTTTAGTTTCCAATGAGGTCTCCAATTTAGAATAAGAACAAACTCACTTTCATGCTAATATGACTGCAGGTAGAACACATGGGTTCTCACGTCATTTTCTTTCTAAATTTGACTTATTTTAGTTGGAATAAAAGGAGAGAGAAGAGGAGAAAGAGGAGATGAAGAGAATATGGCTGCCAAATGAAAGAACTGGTATCATAGTTCACACGTTTGGTATAAATCTGTTTATATACCAATTTAAGAGTAATAAGATTTTTTGATTTTGCAAGCTTGTCTTCAGTTACCATGCGCAACTGTGCTGCCTTGGGATTGAAACCAGGAATTGAAACACAAGGAGAAGGGTGAAGTGGATGTTCCACACTCTGAGACACAATACCTTATTCTGTAATAATTTGTTGTACTCATGCTCTCTCTGAAAGGAATTGATAAGTTAATTAATTTGTCTTTTTTTTTTTTTTACTTATTTGGTTATACCACTTAAAACCTAGTTGTATTCCAAAAGAGTGCCTATCTCTGACCTTGGCAGTGTCTAACCCACCGCCTTCATGGCCTCCAGATAAATTGATCGTTGTTTTAACGGCATAGGGCGAGGAGATGCAGGAACATTCCCTGGGCTCTGAGTTGTGTTAGTCAGGAGAGTAGGTGTTTAAGGAAATCAGTGTGCGCTGCCAGAGCTGAGCACAGGACTCCAGGCACAGAGGTCCTTGTATGTTCTCTACTATCTATTATTTCCTGTTCCTTATATGGGGGACCCTCTAAAATATGGATCCCAGGGGCAACAGAAGATGGCTACTTTGTCCATTGAAATACAGAGTCCGCCATCTTTTCCCTCTTCTACAACTCCCCACAATAGTTAAGCAAGAAGAGGGAGGGAGGAGGAAGAATCTGAGAATCAGACCACATCAGACCCACCTTCCAAGGAATAGTTCTAGCCTGCACAAAGGAGAGGCAAGAAGAGTTTTGAGTTGGAGGATGTGAGAGGAGTTTTACACTGAACGTGACTGCAATCATTACCACTCGAATGAGACTGCTCTATTAACTCACCGTGTTCAAAAATTATGGAATCTGGACAAAGGAACTACCGTCTTGAAGGGAAAGGAGGAATGCTGTTTCCATACAAACCCAGAGATGGTGGAACCATAACTGCAAGTGTTAAAACCCTGAACAAGTTGGGCCATCTTAGTACAGAGGGAGGCAGCCCTGCCAAGAGCTGAGAACCATAGGCTCTGGTCCCATTGAATGCCCATGCCTATTGCTTACTAGTTGTGAGTTCTGACCCAAGTGAAATGGGCTCTCTTAACCTCTATGGGGACAATAATTGTAGCCACCATGTAGGTTTGTGATGAGAAATGATTATTTTAATATAGACTGAGCACTTTGTAGGCACACAAACAAGCATATTATCCACAGAAGGAATCTCTTTACAAACAAGTTTCTTTGTATTGATCGGAGTCAGACACGTTCTTCTAATAAACAAGATCCTCTCCTGCTACCACTGCATTTAGTAATGGATGAGTATCCACCTTAACTAGCTTTCCAGAAACCTGGGAATCATTGACTCATACCCTGCTCTCATTTTGTATCCAACCCAACATCAGATCCTGTTGGTTTTATCTCCCATGTATCTCACCAGTCCTCCACCTTTCTCCACCATCATAACCACCACCATCACCATGCCTTGCCACCCTGCACCTCATAGGTGGGCTACTCCATGGTCTCTGACCTTTCTGCATCCCTCTCCCATCCAGTCTCCATAATCCAACTGGAGCCATCATTTCAAATATAAATATGGACATAAGTACCCCTTTCCCCCCTACCCACATTTCAGCCCTTCAGAAGCTTCCCACTGCCGTGAGACAAAGACTACTCAGCCAACAGACACCTCCACAGTCTGACTCTCTCCAGCTTCCTCACCTGCTCCACATTCCTCTTGTTCATGGCATCTCAGCACCATCATACTTTCTTGCATTCTACATGGTTGTTATTTTCTGGAGACCTTGGCGCAGGCTATTCCCTCTTCATTGAATGTGATTCTTTCCAAGGCCTATCTTAGTGACCCACATAGATTAGTCAAACCTCAGCTGTAGAGCTCTTTGCTCAGGAAAGCCTTCCTCAAATGCTTGCATCTCTCCACTGCAAGATCTCAAACACTGGCCTTCCTGTGCAGCACTAATTACACCTGCAATTTCCATTTATGGCCATGATTTTTAGGTTACTTCTTTCTCCCCCATGAGTGCAAGTACTGAGGTCATTTGCATGCCCCAAGGTGCCCCAATGCACGGCACAGAGTCGGCCTGGGTATCCAGGGAATGTGTGGAGTGAGTGGTGCAAGTGAAGAAATCAGGGCGCCCAGAGTTAAGGGGCCGGGTAACAGTGACTTCTGTCCCTGCTCTTTCCTACGCATCCACTATTGATCAGTTATAATTCATTCTAATCCAAGAAAAAAAAAACGAACAGACAAGAAAGCAGACAATTTCACCTTCAGATGTTTTAATTTTCAGCAGCCCATTAAACTGTATTAATTGCTTATAAAACTGGGACAGGTTGTGCAAGTGCACATCTGAAAAATAAATGTTATCACAAAAGAGATAAATATCCGTTACTAAGAAATGACGATTTGCTCTATTTCCTCAGTCAAGTAATATTTATCAGGAGCATTGATTTAACTAGAGGCTATTGGCAGATACAAATTGATGATGACAGGAAACAAAAAACCACCTTCAATTGCCATCAGGGGCTTTTCATTTTACTGTAATGCCTTTTGGAATTCCTGATGCTCCAGCTCTACCTCAGAGATGAATGAACGGCTCCTGCCAGGTTCAATACATCACGTTTCTGGAGTTTACTTAGCCTGTGTGCTGTCGTCATTGCTTCGCAGAGTTTAAGAAAATCTTGAGCATTTCCTGGAAGTTTCAGAAAAAAATCTAAAGCTGAAAAGGAAAAAAAATACAATTCAACATGGTTTAAGTTTTTAAAGAATTGCTCATTCTAAAGGTTGCAAGTATAAAGGATTATTATTTCCCATTAAGAGAAAAAAGCACAAAATAATTGAGGAATTGCATAGATGCCACCACTGACAATCTCCTGTGTATGCTGAGAGACTGAAACCAGCAGAGAATTTTCTGTTCCATTCGGCTTGATTAACAGGCATCTTAAGAGCTATAATGAGAAAATTGCTAGAATGGGACAAGAGATTAGATCACAGGATAAGGCTGACACTTCAGGTAATTTTTCCTCTAAAATGGAAGTAATAGAATTTGCACTGTATAAAGTCATTAATACCAGTGCTCAAAGCCACGGCTGCGGCTGTCTGGGGCTTGAGGTAGGGTAAGGGGACGTCAAAGGGGTTTGTTAGCATCCTGAATGTAAGCTGTGTTGTGTGAGCTTCAGAGTGAGTCCCTCACTGCTCTCATTCCAGTTTTCTTTTCTGTCTTCATCAGTAATGGTGTCTCAGCGCCTGCCTCTAGTCCACAGTTTGGGATTCTCCAACAGAAAAACCAAACAAAGTTAAGATGGTGACAAGGCTAACTCGGTGACTCAGGTCACCCTCAAGTTGTCCATGGAGCATGTGGTCCAGTTCAACCACAGAGACTTCCCCAAGGTTCTCAGAGGAGCCAGGAAGCCCAGGTGCCAGGTGAGGCAGACGTCCTCGGCCATGCACAGGTGTGCCCAGACTCAGCTGGCACAGTCTGGTTCCCTCAACCATCCTGAGATATTACATAAAAAAACACAAAAAAACATGGTGATGTCAGTCCACCGACCTTCCAGGAATTAATAATGGGCCTGGACATACAGACGGACTCTGGCTCAAGGCTTGTGTTTCTTCAACCTGCACCAGCAAGGGGATTGCTTTGCCTGGCTCTTTGGGTAATGTGTTCATAAGAAATGGGAGAAGCTCACTACGGAGAGATTAACAACCAGGCACGGGCAGAGAGGTGGTCTGGCTTCAAAATCTGGCTTCACCATATTAGTTGTGTTTATTATGAGGAAGTTAATTACCTGCTTTGAGCTCCCACTTCCTCTCTGTAAGATGGAATTAGTAGTAATACCTACCCCATGGGATATTTTTGTGCATTGAATGTGATCGTTCACACAAAAATACTTAGCACAAAGCCTGGTGCACAGGAAGATCTCAGTCAGCATCACCTGGTAAGACTGTCGTCATCACTATCAATATTGTTATAATAAAACAATGATAATCACACTATTACTGACAACTCAGGGAGAAGCAGAGAGATGGTTTTCTCTTAAAAAAAAAAAGAGACAAGGTCAAGATTGAGAAATAATAATTCACGCCTGCTGTTTGCCTTGAAATAACACAAGACAACAGTTCTTATGGTGCAGTTAACCCTCCCGAAGGCCAAGGCAGCAATATTCTTAACTGCCAACGCTTAATGCCCACGGGTAAATGCTCCCTGAGGGTTGATTCCACTTCCTCAGTAAAGCATGGGGCCTTCTGAGTGGAATTAATATTGCACACTCTTCAAGGGCTGCGACAATAATTTTTCATTTTGTCTCATGGGTTTCTCTAAGAGTATTGATCAGAATGCCATAATACTTGATGGCTGAAGACATTAACATATGCTACATTAAGTAAATAATTAAACAAACAAGATGCATGGTAGGAGAAAATACTTAAGAAAACTGAACTTGTAAAAATAAATAATTTTCCTAAATGCTAATGAGAAACTAATTTTAACCTCTTTAAATATAAACGTATCACATTTCAAATCAAAATAACCCTTTTCTACTTTGCCCTAATTCTGCCTTCCACGGTCTTTTTTTCATGTTAGCTCATATTTTCATTGTTTTCGTCAGTTTAGTGGATTAATTTTCTTTGGGCCCAGCAGACTTGGTCTCACTTAATTCCTAAACTGTATAAAGTCTCTCTTGAAGGCGACAGCACACACATCCTTCTCTGTTGTATCTAACTTTGAGTTTATGTGCCCCAAATGCAAAAGTTATTTTCCCTCATATCTTATTGATCACTTCCTGAAAGATAACTGTGAGTTGCCTGGAAGTTTGCACTCAAAGCCAGATTCCTGTTAATCCATCTCTGTGTCCTTTTATCCATTGCTAAAATGTGAACATTAATTATTTTCACCCTATTCCTTCAAAAGCACTTGTCCATATTCTTTCTTAAAATAGACTATATAGATAGATGTGTTTCAGCTAATCTCAAATCTATAGGTAAATGACGAGATGTTTTATGCACACAGTACCTCAGACTCCTCTAGACAGCTAACACAAGACCCCAAGAAGTATGGCCTCCTGAGATTGTCAATAACAGCAGCAGCCATGGCATTTCAGAGACCAGAGCCCCCCCCCCCCCGCAAACAAACGTGCTGCTGGGTCCATCCAAGGGCATCCTCTCCGACCTTACCCCACTGGGCAGCAGAAGCTCCATGGTTAAGATAATCAAGCTTTTGAGGGATAATGCACATCTCACTCGAACTTTTTTTCAAATTGCCTCATATTTTTTCAAATTGTATTTGTATAAATTTTTATAAGTATGTACAAGATAAGAGAATTTCAGATTTCTGAGATTCAAGAGAGTGCGCACACACACACACACGAGTGTCCTCCGAGCTTGATTGCACACACTCTGAGGAACAAAGAATTCAGTGGCCCTAAACATCCCTTTCTCACTGTTTCCATTCTATTCTTTTTTTTTTTTTTTTCTCTTTTTTTAATTGTTTAACCTCAGCGGTGAATTTTCTGTCAGAAAGGATCTGGGCTGATTGGGAGGATGGATCATGTACCCAAACAAACAACTAACTAAAGGCACATCGGAGCCTGATGAGTCAGTGAGCCATACTGAAAAGGGCCCTGCCTCCATCCCAGATCAAGACAGCTCATTCGCAGAGGCATTCGTGAAATCACATACCACGCTGCTGACTAGTTTGTTCCCCGGATACAAGCCTCCACTGAGTGCAGCCCAGTGACTGCCTCCCTTGGATGTGTTCACAAGCGCTGTCACGATCCTCCTCGTTTGTGTTAACCCTCCCAGGGTGTAATTAGCACCATGTTTCCAAAGATCAAGCTGTTCCAATTCCCCCCATCTGCTCCTCAATGCTTAAAACCCCTGTACAGAGCACAAAGCTTTTCATTCAGAGGTACTGTTTAAAATGAAAATATCCTTGGAAGAGGGAATATAGTGACTTAAAAGTATCACGGAGGCATGATTTACCAGCACAGCATTTCTCTGGTTTTGTGTCTGAAGGTGAGAAAAGATGATCCTGAGGGTCCAGTTTGAGGATGAAATGAGTTAATACGTATGAAGGCCTCAGTACAGTGCCTGGTGCAGAGTGTCCACTAAGTAAAAGGTTTGCTATGTCTCCATGTTACAAAGGAAGAAATGGCCCTCGCAGGTTAACGGCTGTGGTTTGCATCGAAGCTGACTCCGCGCTCGTGCTCTTTCTGCTGTAACAAGCTGTGATAAACGACACCTCTAGTGGAAGGAAGCCTAATTTAGTCCTTTAAACTTGGTTACAGGAGAAACCAGCAGGTGTGTTGTCTCGTTAGCTTCCTCGGCCTCATTATGCCCTGGACCGCAAAGGTTTCAGCAAGGGGGACTGCTCACATAAAAACATCCAGTGTTTGGATGCTCCGGCTGACAGCTTCATGGTCACTAAATACCCTTCCACACCTGATGTGCTGGACCAGTTGTTGCCATGGGACCAAGCAGGCTTTGGGGAGCTGTCCAAACTTCCTCAATGCTGTGAAACCAGAGCTTTTTGCTCTGTCCTGTCTCGTGAAGGCCAAAACAAGTGCATAATAATGATGATTTATCCAAATGTGAAAAACTGATCAAGATTCCTCTACTTTACAAAGACAGGTCACAGTACCCAACTGCATTACTACGTGACCGTTGGAGCACTGCAAGGCTTTCTTTTCCAATCTCTTAAATTCTTTGAGAGTATGTAACAGGGACACTCCACCCTCAGCAGTGTGCCATCCTGTGAGTTAGTTTTTAAAGCAGTCCCATTCATTCGTAAAATGGCCTCCCCAAATTCACTCAGCACATTTTCCACCCAAGCAGAGCAGACTGATGTGCTAAAAAAAAAAAAAAAAAAGAAAGAAAGAAAGAAAAACTTAGAAATTAAATCTCCCCTGAACTATAAGGACACGTAATTGAGTTTCTGTACATGTTGTTTGGAAACAGGAACAAAGAAATGTAAAACAGGATTCCTGAAGCTGGAACAGCTTGTAAAATCTGGTTAAGCCGTGTTGAAAAATACTTGAATGCCCCCGTTAGAAAACACAGACTATTTATTACTTCCTTTTCTTTAGCCCTACGAGGCATAAGCTCCCTTTTTTACATTCCTTTCTCCCCCTTTTCAAAGTGCACTCATTGAACTCTTGGCAATTAGTGTAATTGAAATTTATTGACAATGTGGCCGATGTGGAAGCCCATTGTCCCCGAGTGTGTGTGGCTGGGAGCTACTCCACAGCAGCATCAGGCAGCCCGGGCCTTGCTCAATCACATCAATGGACCACCGGCTGCCAAGGGTTCCTCTGGGGGTATGAATGTTACTTAGTGATAAGAGCCTTTCGAAACAGGATCCCTGGACCCCATCTCTTGTGGGAGATGGAAATGAAATATGTATTTGGCTGCTGTGGAAAATTAATGTAATTGGCTCCCACATAAAGCTTTAACAAGTTGACCTGTTTGAAATCCAAGGAGGGCTTCTACTCCCTATCACATTATCTTCAACTAACCCGACCGTGCTTAGTGCCCCCCACCCAAACCCACTGGAGGTGAAATGAAATGGAATTTGGGTACCAGTGTTTAACAACACTGCTGTTGAACACAGTTATTATTTTTGCATATGTAGCTTCAAGATGAAGGGGTTGGGATGATTGGATTTTCACCTGCATGTGTGTGTGTTGATAGCTCTCAGTTTGGGTTTTCTTTTCATTGGCAAGGCAAGGGTTGAAATGTTTGGAAATGTACATGGGCACATTTATCTTTACACCTGTTTTCTCTCTCCAATATTCAATATGATTCTAAAATGTAGATATGTAACTTGACTAAATTTAATTGGACTCATTTAGAGGACAGTGCACACTTCCAGTTTTCTCCTCTGAGAGGATAGATACATTTTTATTTTAATGCATAGGGATTTAGGCATGTAAGGCTAATAGGAGAGATATATTTAAATCTCTGCCCATGGAAATGGGCATATAATGTTTTCCCTCAGGGGGATTTCTTAGGAGGAGATTACTATGGTGAATTAATTTTAGTTTCTGCCCTGTCTGGTTCCTAATTTCAGATAATATCCTCTTTTGATTTATTTAACAGGACCTTAAAATGCAATACCCCAGAGTTTAAGAGAAAACAATGATAAATTGGAGAGCATGTGAGAAAGCATGTGTATATGCTTCCTCCTTTGAGAAAATCTTCATGCTGTTGTTAAATCCTGAATTATTTGCATGCATTAATGTACATAGACTCTTCCCTCAGTACCATTTTAAACGTAACTCAGAAGCAATAAGATAGTAGGTTTTATTGATTCCACATTTAAAAATGGATTAGGTAACCACCTTATTATTTTTTATCTATTCAGAGGTAGAATTTGTTTCTCTGAGGAAGATTTATTGTGATTAAGAGATATTTGAACCTAGTCTTTCTCAAGGACTTTTAAAATTTCAAAGGACTTCATTGGTGAGGGTTTTATACTCCAGTGGCCAAGCATTAGGGCATCATCTTGAAATTTTGGGATGGTAGAAGAAAAAGGGGCAGAGAAGAGGCCCAGTAGATAAAGGGATTGGGTTCTGCATAGATGCACTGATGTGACAGTTTTTGGTGAAGGGGATGCTAAGGCGAAGTTGGGGGACACGTGGCTGGAACAGGGCCGGGATGTTTCTAGTCACTAGTTGCGAGACACAGGAAGTTGAGAGGCACAAAAAGTTGTGACAAACAGGAAGTTATGACAAACAAGAAGGGAACGAGCATGATGGTCAGATATAGACATGTAGAGAGATTTCAAAGCTAGCAAGTGAAAATAAGGCTCAGATCATCATTTTGTTCTTTGTTTTCCTGCAGATTTTTTATTAAAATGTTGAGTCGCCAATGATCGCAAGTGTGAAAGTGAGCAGACCTGGTGACAGACACCGTTCCATCTGTGTTGCCGATGGTAACGAAGAGAATACTCAGTAGGAAGCCTAAACACAGAAAGTACAACATGCATGAAAAAAGATTTTCTATTCCACTCAGCTTCTACATGCCATAATTACTCAGCAGCTTGAGCTACTACACTCTGAGAAGAAAGCTGAATTTCTCGCCTGACACAGGCATAACACGAGTTCAGTTGTTTTTAACTTTAAACAGGGTATCTTAGTCACGGTTCTCCAGAGACATAGAAACAATAGCATACATATGTGTATAGTAAGGAAATGGCTCACATCTTTATGGCGGCTGAGAAGTTCAGACCCAGGACTGCAAATGGTACAGTTCCAGTCCAAGTCCAAGTCTGGGGCAGGAGAAAAGCAATGATGCAACTCAAAGACGGTCGGACAAAGAGAGAGAATTCTTTCGTACTCAGTCTTTTATTCTATTCAGGCCTTCAGTGAATTGGGTGAGGCCCGCCCACACTGGGGAGGGCAATGTGCTTTACTTGGTCTACTGAATCAAACCTAAATCTCATCCAGAATCACCTTCACGGGCACCCCCAGAATAATGTTTGACTATCTGGGCACCCCATGGCCCAATCAAGACAACACATAATTAACCGTCACATCAGGGTTCTAACTCTGATCAGGCTTTAGGATATTTAGTGACCACCTGAAAGTTTTGTCAACACTTTCAGTGTATTTCTCCTGGGTTGGAATGCATGGCTCTTACCGGTGAATTCAGGGCCTCATCTTCCTGCTGTCTTTCAGGTGAGCTGCTGTCTCTGATGGTCTCTGTTCTCTTCTTAGCTCCATGCCCTCCAGTGAGCCTTCTGTGATTCTCAAGTTTGTACCCACACCAGGATGACTTCGTGCTCAGCTTTACCCTGAATGTGCCAGAGAGATGTCAGATTCTATGACCAATGCAACGCCTGACCTCGCCCCCAAATCTGCCCCTCCATTCTGCAGTGGGATCCTGTCCTTGCAGCTATCCAAGACAGGAAAATGAGCAGGGCTCCCCTCTCCTGGTAACTCCTATAACCATTCAGACTTCCAACTTCTAGAACTGTTAGGTAATGAATTTGTGTTGTTTCAAGGGACTAAGTGTGTGGAATTTGTTACAGCAGCAATAGGAAACAAATGAATACTGTAAGTGATTAATTTCAGTGTTCTTGGAAACACTATCTGGCTCATTTACATTTGAATTTTAGGTTGAAAACTGTATATTCAAGACTTTAAGTATTTTATGGAATAGCCAACAGGACATATGTTTTTCAGTAGAATTTCAAATGTGTGAGAAGCTATGATTTTCGCTCATTAATGAAGATATTATGTTCTCATAAAAATTCAATACATAGTCTTAGACAATTACTTTAAATGGTAAATTGCTTTCTAAGTGTAAACTAATTGGAAGCAAATAACTTAAGTTCTAGTTAACAGATTATACAGAAAAACAGTCATCAAATAACCTTGATGGTATTTTTACAGTCTTTGAAATGGAGCACAAAACATCAAATATCCAACCCGACACTACTAGGCTTAAACAATGCAGATGCTCAAAGCCAAGATAACCGAGTACGCATACAAGGAAGTAGACTCCACACCATCAAGTGGGAATTGTGCTGCTAAATGGGAAATATTCTCTAAAACCGGGAGATACCATAAAACCCTTACACTGGCTAGAATATCTTTAATTCATTATGAACCATTATCTTATAAAGTTGGTGATTCAGTCAAGAAGCAAATGGTCTTTCATTTAAGCAAGTATAAAATTACAGGGACTGATTTTGGATGGAGACAGTAGGAGGAATTGGAGGCGTGTTTGTGTGAGAAAACTCTGAAATGTGCCTACCTGCATGAAGAAGGTTTTAAAAGCCGAGCACTCAGTATCCAGGCCTACTAGAAACCTTAGAAATTAGCACCTTATGGTCCACTGGGCAGCATCCAGACAGAACCCCAAAGAGACTCCTGTCCTGATAAATCAATTATGCTGTCAGCTGTTTTGATTAGTGTGAACTTGACAAAGCACGTCCCAATTGAAATTTTAAGTCAAACATCAAAGCTGGAGAAAAGTTTGGTTAATTAGAATGAGCTAACAATTGAAAAAGAGGGAATGTTCTGTAAGTTGCTGCTTAAAGCAGTTTGGTAATCCCAGAATGTACATTTTTGTTCAATGATTTGCACTACAATTTCTGAAAAAAGCCACTTCATTATCGGAAAATTGCATTGGTTGTAATTAAAAATATCACCTGCGAGGTGTGGATTATTGTCACATCACACTCGAGTT
Source organism: Tapirus indicus (assembly GCA_031878705.1). Classification (NCBI taxonomy): domain Eukaryota; kingdom Metazoa; phylum Chordata; class Mammalia; order Perissodactyla; family Tapiridae; genus Tapirus; species Tapirus indicus. The sequence goes on from CM062921.1 coordinate 142,239,440, forward strand.
TCCTGTGCTACATGGTTGGGGTAACAGAGATCCCATAGACTTCTACTTTGTGTGTAGGGAGATGATGTGTCCAGTGGCCTGTTAAGAAGCTCAGGGGTGTCACATGGGAGTAGCTGGAGAAGAGAAAGAGACAAAGGTAGGCCTGGCTGTTGAGCAGTCTGGGACACTCGGAGAAGCCTCCTTTTGCAGAATTGTTTACCTTCCTCAAGACAGAAAGGGGAAGGGACTGCACTAAGGTGAGTTTAAAAGAAACACTTTCATGCCAGGGACTGGGCGGTAGTCTTTGCCTCACATGTGCTCGCTTCTCTCTTGGAAACAGGGAGAGATGCACCTACTCTCTTTACTTGGATCCTAAAAGTGGTTCACTACACCCCACCTCCCTTTGGCATCGACAAATTAATAAGCGCTTCACAAAACCTAGGTGAGCTCTATGCTCCTGGGGCTTCCTGTAGCTTCCCCACAGTTGAGTTTGGGGGGCATTCCCGAGAGGCCGATTAGGGGAGATGTCTCAGGGGCCGAGGAGGGAAGGAATGGCAGAAAGAGGGAGAGTTCATATAGACAATGGGAAATGTATTTAACAGAACATTGCTATTTAGTTTGTTGCTCTTTGTCCAACACAAAATAATTCGTCTACTGGCTCACTTGTCCTGTGTCACCAAGGCCTGATTCGGCAGAAGGATAATAAGACATCCTGGGCTTCACCATACATTCTACTAGTGTTGTTATGAGACTGAAAGGAGGAAAAGTTTCCCCCTGGGAGTGGTAATGCCAATGCAAGTGAGATTTTCTTTATTCTTGCTCCAAGTCAGGAAAGGAAGTGTTGATGATTGCTTCTATTATGAGACAGATGATTGACGTTGAAAACAGCACAAAATTTAACCAGGCCTGCCTTCATTTCTCAGACACGAAAACTGAGACTCAACTCTAGAGAACCAGCAAAGAGACAAACAACAGCCCTCAACAGGCAGTGACAACAAAACCCAGGGAGGGGGACATCTGACTTCCAGAGCTGCTACATGATAACATTCAAAATGTCGGGTTTTCAACAAAAAAATTATGAGGTATAGAAAGACTTAAAAAAGTATGGCCCAATCACAAGAAAAAATAAATTAACAGAAACTGCCCATGAGGAAGCTCTACTCAATGTGGAATTGCCCGTCCTAAGTCAACTCAGAGAGCCAAAGGAAGCCATGGACGAAGAACGAAGTGGCCAGGGGAATGTGATGATTTTTCCATCCACATAGACTCTCCTCGATCTCCTGCAATCCCACTTTCTGCTTCCTGGGGCTGTGGCTCAGCATTTCTCCCTGACGTGCTACCAAAGTATGAATTCCAGTCATGATATGAGCATGCATGTTCACGCTCTTACAGGCAGACTTTTCAAGAACTAGGACCACAGTAAGTCTCACTAATCTCTGTGTCATACTTAATGAATAAGAGGAGTTGCTTTTCAAAAATGTACAACTAAAACCCCCCAGTGTTATAAACTATTAAGACATCAATAAAAAAAAAAAAGGTAAAAAAAAAAAAAAAAAGAGGAGTTGCTTTTGAGTCTGCCATAAAAAAAACAACGAATGGAGTAGAGTTGAAACTCAACTCATCTAAGATAATTCCTGTGTTCCTCCATGTAAGCCAAGAAAGAGAAAAGGGTGAAACCTTCCAAGATGAAGGAGATTTCCTTCCAGCCAGGAATTCAGGGGAATTCCATCACCTTGAAGCATTCCCATAAGTAATTAAAAGGGATGAAATTCCTAATATTTTAAAAGGTGTTAAAGAATCCAATCATTTGACAGCTATTGAATGCTGTCAGCCATAGTGCCACAGGACAGAGCAGATAGATGAATGAGTGCAGCCTCAGCCTTGAGAAGTCTTTTGCAATCCTTCTATGGATGAACGGAGCTGATGTGCCATTTTGATTTCACAAGCTTATTGTTAAAAGGATTTCCAAGTTGGGTTGTACTTTCTTACTTCCCAATTTCTCAGGCATAGAGTTTTCACTTTGGTGTAGAGACTCAGAAGTCACCATTTTAATACACTAGTAATGCAAATAGTAATCACAGAATTTAAGAAACAAAAATCATCATCATCATTATAAATGAAGCTCCTTCTCTTGGACAGTTGTTAGGCATTGTGCTTTGCAAGTTATCTTTTTTGAAGTCCTCATCTTATGACGTCACCGTGAGATGTGTTTACAGATAGTGAAACTGAGGCTCAAAATGATTGTCACCCAGTCACCCACTCAAGGCCACGTGGCTGGTGAGTAGTGGAGAGTACTTCTCAGTACAAACTCCAAGAGGTTGCACTGCCTCGAGGGTCCTAGGGGCCGTCGTTCCATCTCCCTCCTCACAGGATACAAAATGGTCTGCCAGCAAGGAAGCCGCTTGTGTAAGATCAAATGAGGCTAGTTTGTGGTCTCTGAGGGGTGACATGCATGTAGCATTGTCATGAACATTTGTCCTCCACCCTACACCAATAAGAGAAAGAGAATCCCATTGGCCTGTTGTTTCAAATATGTATCTTAAAATCTTCTTTCTTTGTTACTGGAAAGTAGAAATATTTCCCTAAGAGACAAACTGATATATACCCAATATCCTATAACTTTTTAGGAATGATATAAAGAGGAACTGTTGGAAACACAAATTATGAAAGAATTACTGGTTTTCTGTCAAACACAGATTTTTATGTTGGAAGAAAGAAAGTATCAATATACCTACGTGAAGGAGGTTGGTATGAGCTTTAGTTACACATGTGAGGTCTACTTGATATTCTTTAGAATAGCTATACAGGTGACAGGTGGACAAAGTCAGGACACTTACATAAGTTGTATTTTTAATTGAAAAGTATTTCCTTTATCAAAATCCAGTGAGTTCTAAAATATTATATACATATATTATAACAATCTTATGTATAAAATCATATATATAATCTCCAGCACAAGTACTGTATCTGATACATAGAGCTCCTAAATTAATATTTTTGGAAGAAAAACAAACATGTAGCCTCTCATATTGTCCTTTCCCATGCCATTCTTTAACTGTTTTCCTACAGCCCAAACACGGAGTAAAGGAATGGAGATGAACAAAAGAGCAGGCATGCTACCGAGTTTTCCAATTTCCAGGTAAATCACCCAAATTTACCAGGCCTATATTCACCTACAAAGTTAAGAAAACTGTGTGCTCACATTGCGCCTGCACTTCTTTTTTCTATTGACACCAAATGAAGCATAAACATACTATAAGTATTAAGTGCCCACATTTTATCATTTACGACTTCTTATGTTGAATCTTTCCCACATAAGCTTACAGAAGCCCCTTTGTTCCATGTTGCCAACGTGACAGGACATTCCTTTTATCAGGAAATGTTTGTGATCATGGATTCAATTTCTTCTGCTAGATTGTACACTCCCTGAAGGCAGAGGCTGTGTCTCACCTCTTCTTCTTTAATGTCTTACCCGGTTCCTTGGCATTTAGTGGAAAATGAGTGTGTGTTGAAATAAAGGTGCCTTTATTAACTACCTATTGCTGCATAAAAAAATTACATAAAAACAGTTTAAAACAACAAATAAGAATTATCTCAGAGTTTCTGTGTGTCAGGAGCGTGTGTGCAGCTCCCCTGGGTGCTTCTGGCTTGGGGTCTCTCGTGACGCCGCAGTCAGGGCGTCCGCCAGGGCTTCGGGCTCGTCTGAAATGTCAGCGGGAGAAGGACCCACTCTCCTCACACTCCCGGGTGACAGCGGGACTCTATCCTTTGAAGGCTGCTGCTCTAAGAACTCAGTTCCTTGCTGGCCTGACGTCACCCTCAGTTCCTGTCTCACGAGCCTTTCTAGAGAAGCTCATGTCATGGCAGCTGGCTTCATCAGAGTGAACAAGTGAGAGAGACAGTGCCCACAATGGAAGCTACCATCTCTGTAACCTAATCTCCAAATTAACACCCAGCACCTCTGCTGCATTCTATTTGCTGGGAGTCACGATGTCCAGCCCCCACTCAAGGGCAGGGGCTTAGGTGAGGGTGTGAACACCAGGAAGCAGGGGTCATTGCAGTCCATCATAGAAGCTGCCCACCATACTGTTTATGCTCAAATCTCATTTGACCATTTGTGATAAATTTTAGTTTGCATTCATCTTTTGCATTATGCAAACTTGCATCCATCTTTATCCTACGGGAACACAGATCAAAGATGGGCCTGCTGATACCTCGAATAGTGAATAATGTCATTGATGAACCCGTTCTACCTTCATCACCATGACATTTTTCTTGATGTGTGAAGTTTTACTTCAGACATTCCTCATCCTGGATTTGACATACCCCTTTTCCTTTTGCAAGTGCACAGGATATAATTTAAAACACATTTTTTTCTCATCTAGCTTCGCATTCCCCTAAATTTTAACTAGGTCAGCAATTTCCTTTTACTGGGTCAATGGATTCTCTACTTTAGGTTAGTTCTGTTATTTAACAGGACCAGGGATTACTGTTGGAAATACAGAATCCTATAAGATCTTTATGCAAAACCGTCCCTTTTAATTAAAAATAATGTAAAAGTCATTATTTTCTGAAACTTTAAAACGAATCTTATTTTAAAAGGAGCATAGCTGAGAGGATGTGAGCTCAGATCCTGGAGATCTATACAACCTTGGGTAAATTAGTTAACTACTTTGTGCCTCAGCTTCCTCATTTATAAAACAGGAATAATAATAGCGATGTTGAAGGTGTTAAATTACTTAATATTTGGAGAACACTTAGAACAATGCCCGCCTTTTAGTAAGTACTTTATAAGTGTTTGTTAAATAAAATAAATGGCTTTGGAGAAAGGATTTAACATTTTCTTGGCAGATGTGCTTAATGTTCTTAATATTATTTCATTCTTATGAATCTTAACTAACTCTGGTATCCCCAGGAGTAATCATTTAGAATAAATTATTTGTCCTTCCTTTGTATCTCAACCAAGACTAGTCTATGTTCCCCTCAGGGAAAGGGATGGTATCTTACTTCACCGTTTATGTCCCAGTTTTCATATTGCGCCTGGCACATGGATGGCATTCAATAAACAGTTGTTTAATTAATTTCATATTGTTTGGGGGTGACAATTTGCAAGGAAAAAGGGAAGGAGAGATTGTCCTTTAAATAGTTTGTTTTGGCCACATTTGCCTGCGCTTTAGAAAAGCTAGGTATCTTCTTGTTCCGTTACATCACCCAGCCAATTAATCAACACTTGAATGAATCCCAAGATAGACCCTTTATTTTGTCTACTTATTAACTTTCATTACGTGCAATAGCTAAAGTGTAATTGTGAACAGGATGGATTATGCCGTAAACTTTTTTCCTATTACACCATTCCTTCACAAATCCTCTTATTAAAGTGTACCAAAGGTGATATATTATGTTAAGAAGGTTTAAAACATAAGGTGACAATGACCTTCCCTTTAATTAACTATGATGGAAACAAAGGTGAGAACAATCATGATGAAGCTCGGCTGAAAACCATAAATCACCTTCCACACTGGAAGACAGGACACAGCTACAAAAAATAACCTTGCGATTCACAGGTTAAGTGAGTGTTCCAATGTGCTGCTTCCACCATTATTTATTTACACATAACTCCATTGTGTCACGGGCTCAAGAGGATGCTCAAGAAACCTGAAAATGAAAGCTGGCTGCTGCCTGCTGAGATCAGATTTCAGAACTACTTAGGCTATTTTGTTTAAAAATATGGACATTACCCAGTATTAGTCTAGAAATAAAATAGATAGAGAAAGCATTATTTTCATTATTGTTATTATTGAGGCATAATTTACATACAGTAAAATGCACAGATCCTAGGTGTTTGAGTCAATAAGTTTTGACAATTGCATACATTTGAGTAATCGCCACCAAAATAAAAAATATGACACTTCCATCACTAGAAAGCCCCCTGGTACCCTTACTAATCAATTCCCCCCTTCAGGTTTCACTTATTCTTTTACTGGCATAGATTAGTTCTGCCCATTCTTCAATTTCATGTAGATTGAATCATACAGTATATATTTTTGTTACTATATAAAAGTTTTTCTTTATTTAGGCACCATATCTTCTAATTTCTAAATATGTTTCTTCTTCTCTTCCTCCTCCTCCTCCCACTTTTTCTAGAGAGAAATGCAGTCTAGGGTCCAGATCCTGGGCTCATTTACATTCTCCAGTGTTCTGGTCATGCTTACTGTGGTGTTGAGAATTGCTGGCCTTCATGAACTGTAGTCCCAGTCTTGGTCATCTGTCCAGCTGTGTGTTTGGACCCCATGCAGGTTATCGGAGAAAATATCTACAGAGTAACTTCCATTGAACATCTCATCTCTGCTGCTCCTTCCCCCTCCCCCCACCTCTCAGGTCAGCCCCATATTTTCCTCCATATGTGGAGTGACAGAAGTTCTATCTCCACCAAGTATGCGTCCTTACTCACAGACTAACAGATTTGTTTCATTAACGTGTTGAGAATGTCTCCTTTGTTGATGGGTTAGAATTCTTTGCAACACTGATATGCTAAAAGCAAAGCAAAGCTAAGTACTTATCCCAAGTACAGTCCCAATGGGCTTTGCTTCATCATCATAATGAGACGAGAAAAGCCATAGGACGCGGGTCCTGGATGTTGCTGCTCTCCCCTGAGTGCCACATCCATCCATCACAGGTCAGGTGTGTAGAAGAGCTCTCCTCGGTGTGTCCACAGACTGGCACCAACTGCACTGGTTCACAAGGAGATCCGGACAGAATTTGAGGAAGAACACGACGTTATGAGAATTAAGGTTTTCAAAATAAGTCCTTTATATTTTATGATGCCCTTTTACTTCCATGCCAATTAATTGATAATGAGACAGCTAGGAAATTTTATTTTAGAATCCACGTGCATTTAAAGACATGTCCATTGTTAGCAACTCACCTGGGTTGGAGGTGCAGGAGTCTGGATCGTGTGCCTCCACTCAGTGGTCACAATGGGCTTCACAGCCTCCCCCAGCTGCACGGAGAGGACCTGGATTGCAGAAGCTAGTGAACCAAACCTACCACTTATACCAATAACAAGCGCCCTTTTAGTGCGGGAACATATTCTCCTTTGTATGCCAAAATCCTCTCTTCACGTATGGTCATTTTTTCCAAATATGTTCAGTTTTAAGGTATTTTAATGTGATAAAGGGGTGATGGGAAAATGTCTTCTCCTGTAAACTGGAAGTTTACATATCCGATGACAGTGTGAAACAACTGCCTGTCACTTTCCATGTGTCTGGGGAGATCTGAGCCACAGTCTGTCATGGAAGTCTATTTTCTGTCTAACTTCTAACTGGGAAAAGAGCGGCAAGTGGGGCAGTGCTTTTAGCCAGCCCGCTTTCTGTTTCAGAGCTCTATTGTTCATAGACATTCAGCTAGAAGCCCAAGAAGGCCGTAAATATTAAGTTGATATCCACCTCTCATTGCTCCTTCACCTACAGAATTCTGACACGGGTGCGACTCCACTACATCTGCCAAAATAGGATTGCCTCATCTGTCTCACTGTTCCGGGCATCATCACAATTATGTTACTTAAGAGCATTAGCTCATATGCAATACAAGAGGAAACTGAATTAGAGAAGAATCAAGGAACCTGAAGCCTGGAGAAAAATTAGGATTTGAAGTCAAAGTTCCAGATCATCAGACATAGGCATGAGGTTCTAAGAAAATCACCCAGGGCAGTGGCTGTGGAAAAGCACAAGAGAGTTTGAGGAGAGATCCTGGAAAAAGTGACTGTGGGGGTTTGCAGAAAGGCTTTGTCCAGGTGTGGCTGCTCCAGTCCACAGTAATAGACCTGTGAGATGACAGAAGGGTGAGGTCACAGGAAGTGCTACATTGGTTAGCCCCAGAACATGTCTCTGCCCTTGGCCTGGTGTACAACGCAGCCCGGATATCATGGTGGCCTTTTCAGCATTGTCTGGTTTGGCTTATTTTATTTTACTTTAAAGTCTTTCAAAACTAAATGGCAGCATTTTAATGCGGTTGTGATTCTACAAGATACGAACTTTGGGGTCTTAGTCTAAAAGGATTACAGTACTTCATATTTGAAGTCCTAGCCTCCAGTGTGATGGTGTTTGGAGGTGAGGCCTGTTTAGATGAGGTCATGAGGGTGGGGCCCCCGTGATGGGATTAGTGCCCTTATAAGAGGAAGAGAGAGAGAGATTCATCTCTCTCCTGGAGCACTTACCTAGGTAAGGTCAAGTGAGCACTCAGGGAGAAGGCTGCTCCACAAGCCAGGCAGTGGGCTCTCACCAGACACTGAACCTGCTAGCACCTTGATCCTGGACTTCCCAGGAGCCTGAACTGTGAGAAATAAGTGTCTGTTGTTCAAGCCACATAGCCTACAGCATTTTCTTATAGCAGCCCAAGCTGATGGGCAAAACGTGTTCAAAGAGACTGGAAGGTTTAGGAACCAGACAATAGGAGACCTTGCCTTTTGCCTCTCAGCAAGATTTATCTGGTGTGAAACACTACACATCAAGTAATTAGTGACTTCTAAGAGCCATTCACTGTCAGCTCTTAGTTCATGGATAGTCCCCATCCACATGGCCTTGGCAACAGGATGATGAAGATTTTTGGGTGGCATGATGAGGATAAAGGTATTCAACATTCTGCCTCCATTTGCCAGGGTTTGGGCATGCAGATCCCTTATAGATTGAAAAAAAAAAAAGAAAAAGCCTGGAAGACTACTGTCTTCACGAGCACAAACAATGCAGTGTATCAGTCTTGCAGAGCTGGCAACAATTTATGCTGAGTGAGGAGTAAAAAAATGCTGATTTAATTATATTTTCTATCAGTGTACATTCAGAGGATGGGGTGCTAATAAATTCATATCTTTCACAAGGCTGTCTCTTTGTTAGTACCACATGGATGCTAAATAGTTTATGTTTTAATTTGATAAATGACTGTGTCGAATTGGGTGTGAATGTGGGCACGTGTGTATGTGGGCAGCCAAGAAGGAATGAGAGGAATAGACTATGAGAAAGCGTTGTTTTCAGCTTAGAGTGATAGTTGCACATCTCATATGCTAAAGCCAATCCTCAGGAAGGCAGTAGACTATCAACACATGTTTTTTTATTCAAGGCCATGCTGGCTTGTAGAAGGGGAATAAAGCTGTGATTCTGGGATAGTGCCTCTCTTAGACTCTCCAGCCTCATCTCTTTCACAGGCGAGGCTAACTCTCACCAGCTCCCTCCTCCCCTGTGTAAGCACTGGGCAAGCGGGCACTTCTCACACTCATTGCTACCTGGCCCGTCGCCCCTGCCCGCGCAGACCACAGTAAGTCCTTGATAGTGTTAAATAATGAAGGGACAGACGAACAATTGAAGACCACATTTGTACCAGGAAAATAACTCAAAGTAAAAGCTAAACCACACTGAGGTGGATTGGTAGCACGCTATATCACAGGCAAAGGATTTCAAATGGTAACTGTGGCTTTAACTAATGATCACGTTTTATCATTTTTCCTGAGGAAACATGATTTGAATATCTAAATTAGGTAGCCTGTAATGAACTAGCATAAGCTTTTTAAATTTTATTTTGGGTAAATATGATATAGGCAATTTTAAATAAGATAACTAAATTATTTATTCATTAATTTAAGATATATATATGGATGGATGTGTGTGTATGTGTTCTGTTGTTTTAATAAGCAAAATGTAAGCTCCTTTGTAAACATGAGCATCTACACACAGATAAGACCCTAATGCTGTGTGTCTCAATCCGTGTTTGAGACTTAAAACCAAACTGTATTTTCCCTGCCAGCATCCCAGGCTGGACCTGGAAAAAAGACACATTAGATCACTTGAGCATAGGTGTGTTCCTCAGGAATAAATATCAGGGATCCAAGAAGGCATCCAAAATGTTCAGATTTTGAACAACACTGCCATGAAGTAATCCTATTTCTTCCTGGCCCCCACAGGCAAACCGTCCAAGCGCCTCTCTTTCCAACTGGAAGGAGCTGGTGTGTGAGCAGAATGTGGGAAAGTCAAACCGATTTGGCAGAATTTGGGGCGAGGTTGGGTTTACTGACATTTTAATATTTTCCCATGCTTTTGTTAATAAGGCATGACAGATGGAGTCACCTTTAATACTCCTTGCACTAATAACGCCATAAAATAACTGCCTTTAATTGTTACCTCCGGCCAGTCATCAAGTCGGCTAATGAAGAGCAACTTGTGACAGGTTTCACCTGGGCAGCATTTATGGGATGGTTTTCACTGGTTTCTGCCCGGTCTGTACTTACACGGCCGTTTTCAAGCTGTGTGTTTCAAAACCCAGAGCACACAGCTTCTGCACAGGGCTGTTATGATGAATACTTCCCCCTTGGAGGGAGTAGAGGGAGCTCTTGGACCACTCCAGATGACAGTTTTTGAAAGGGGCCTTTTCAAAATTTTATACCTAGGGTCAGTATTCCAAATTGCCATTTCTACTAAAAGTTTATCTCTTTTCTTGGACATTTTTATAAATTTCTGTCAGAAGTTTGCCACATATATAAATGAGTAGCTCCCCCGTTAATATTTCAGAATGGAGCTAAGAAATATTGTGAGTGTCTTCACAGAATTAAAAGAGAGAAAAAACAAGAGGAAACAGCATCAACTGAGGAGAAACAATTTGGTCAAATCACTATAATACCATTCTTTAGATGTATGAGTCTCTCATTCAGTATATGCTTGAATTTCTGAACTGTATTCAATAATGTCAGATGCCGAGATAATTCAAATAATAAATAGTTTAGGATCTGTCTAATGTAAAATATCCAATCTTCCTTCAGAATCAGTACATCATGAAAAATTGCCTGAAGTTGGCATTACTCTCTTTTGTTCTCAGATTCTTGAAGACAATAAACTATTTGACTATCTAATTTCAGTGGAAATTTAATGCTAATGGTTAACCTTTTCCTCATTAATATCTAGTGAAACAATGAAGAACTGAATACACTTATAGACTTCAGAGGAGAACATCAAAACTCTAACGTGCACGTGAGAGCTTATGTGTCTTTCTTCATTCTCATCGGAGGCAGATGCTTAGCAGCCATGTTCTCATCCAACAGAACATCAGCTTTTCTCATCAAGTAACCTCATCGGCACTGCATCTTCTCAACTTGTGGAGTGCGAACCAAAGGAACCTCGGTCAAGACAAGTAGTTAGTGATTTGAGTAAGGAATACATGTGAGTGTAGAGCAAACAAAACTGGCAACTGTAAATGCTCATGGACCCATGGTGTACTATGTGTGATTGTCTTCACACAGGCCAAGACAGAGATATTGGAAGCTAGATTTAAACCCAGGACTGAAAAATCCCAAGTGGGTCTGTTGCTAGTACAGATTCTCTTGCAGTGTGGGGCTCAGTCTGCAAGATTTTCCCCGCATGCACCTGATTAACAGTTTTGACCCTTTCTGAGGTGCATTAATTATTTTAGGTCACTAGGATTCCCATTGGGTTCACCAGTTATTAAAATTCACTACCAGGAAGTAACGTAAGTCTGGTCTTTAAAAAAAGCTTCTTGGTAATATTTACAGTATTAAGATAATTGAAAGTGGAAAACAATTACTTATGAGACAAAGAGGAAATTTTAAAACCACACAGCTAATTTACAGATTCCTAGACTTTCATACTTTTTCAACTAATATTTGAAAAGTAGAATTTTAGCTTGAAAAATTAGAACAAGTTTTAACTCAGAGGAACGAATTTTCCTAGGAGTCCCCTTTCCTTCTGCAATTAATATGCAAAACATTCATACCTACTTGTGGAGAGGGCAATTGTAAGCCACATTTAAATTTACAAACGAGAGAAAACACTATGTCTCTTGTCCAGAATTATTGAGTTAATGCACTTTGGGTTATTTTATAATACATGACAGGCAAGTCTAAAATTACCCATGTAAAGGAACAGGGACTATGAAATTATAAGCAATATATTAGGTATGATTTTTTTTCTAAACTTAAGAGAGTTAAATGCAAAAAAAAATAGAGTGTATATAGCATACTAAAGTCATTTTGGATTTCAATAGAAAAGTGCTTGTTCTACCCTCCATTCAGAGGAAATTAACCTGTGAAGATCATTCTTCCATCTATTGAGAAATAGGAGAATTACCCATATGTTACATGTGGGTGATTTTCTTCTTAGGGTTAAATTGGTTCAGTTTGAATGCACTTGTGGCTATGAAACCATTCTTCATTTATCAAAGGCTGAGGCTTAAATAGTGAATGTTTAATGATAAACATTATTTCTTCATATTAGTTTAATCAATTTTAGTCACATTTAAGATCAGAAATAAATATAAGACTGCCTTTAAGTCTTGAGAGACTGTGCTAATTGCACGTGTTAGCGACTGAAATAAAAATAATCAGACATAATGACAATGTAATAAACCTGCTGAATCATATTCTCACATTAGCAGTTATTATTCCACTTTCAGATTAAACTGAAACAATCGACAGCCTGGTGTGCTTTGTGTATCATTTCCCCGACATGATGAACTACCAGGAACCTACTTAGCACAGTAGTCAGTAGATGCAGGCACGGTGACGGCCGTGCTGCCCAGCAGGCTCCCTCACAGGATTTCTCTAAAAAGCCATCTTAAAGGAACTGCAACAATTGCAGTTCTGCTAGATAGAAACAGCAACAAGCATTTCTTCTTCTAAATTTAGAGAAAGAGTGCATGAAGGGAATACTGTGAATGATGTCTTTACTTAGTAGTGTATTTCATTTTTAATTGCTGAATATATTTTCTGGTGAGAATGCAAAGAACATGATTTGCTGTGCTTACATAAAATTGTCAGTTCCTTGTGCCCAAGGGTAAACTGCACTATAGAGAAATAAAGAAGTTAATAGGTCATTATCTTTATTAACTTTACAGGGAGTAAGGTCTGTAAGACTGTATTTGGAGATTTCCTAAATTACACAGCAGATTCTATTATTTCCTCAAGAGGACCCAGGAGAAAATCTTGAAGATGAGAAAACTATTGGAGCAATGGTTCTAATATCAGAGATGACACTTTTTTCTCTTTTTCTTTTTATGCAGAGGTGAGGGTGTTTGTAAGAGGAAGAGCTGGGGACTGTTCTTTCGGGTGGAATGATGGGAGAGAATGATCCAAACTGTGTGTGTGTGCGTTGCATACATGCATGTGTATATCCGTGCACAGTTTCTTCCTATAGAAACTTAGAAATTTATGTGTAATGTGTAATTCACTTGCCTTGCTCACAGCCATGGGGGAGGATTTTGCAGTGCAGTTTCTTCTTTTTCTGATTTATTCATTTGAAAATGAAAGTGTGATAAAAGTCTAATCAGAAATGTATTGCTTTGTATACAACGAGATAATGAATTCCTATTATAAGGATGTGTAATTGGAAGGTGGCAGACCATTTTGCTCTTCTGGCATCTTCTACAAATGCAAGGTGCTCTGTAATTTCTAATGGGTTTTGTGTACATGTGCTCGTGTGTGTGAGCCATCAACTAAAGCCTTCTTAGTTCTAAGGTAATTCTTTGACTTTTTTTTTGCCTCACCAGGGCAGGTGGAAATTGTGTTGCAAAGTGCACTGACTGAAATAAATCTGATATGTGGGAAGACATTATAATGAGACACTAATGAGGGCCCGGAGTCCAAAGGAAGAATGTCACCTGGAAATTGTGATCAGGGAGAGAGAGCTAATGAGAAATCACGGCGGTACACAGCCCCATGGCCCCCTCTGTGCCAGTCTGTCCTCCGTCCTCTCCCAGCTCATCCCCACAGGGCTGCTCCAGGGAAAGAAGAAAGGAAACGCCCAGTGAAAATGCCGTGTACTCCAGGGTGTGCCCCGCCTCACGTTGGAGCGAACAGCACACAATCCAGATGGGAGAAAAATGGACAGCCTTCAGCCTCCCTGGATACGGTGCAGGAATTTAAAAAAACGAGCTTCTTGAACCTTTGCAAATCTTAGTTTAAACGCCGATGTCCTTATTCTCTTTTCCTTAAAACTTTTGCAGACTTTCAAAATCGCACTACACGCTTGCTTGTTGAGTAGGTTAGAATTCCTTAGTGGGTCTAAAATATCTATCAGCATGGCAAATTTTCCTTTATATTAACTTATTTTAGTAGACCATTTGAATCCCTGTTTAATTTCTTCTGTTGAAAATAATGCACTTCTCTAAGTAACCATTAAGACAAAAGCATTTCATTCTCTATTGACGAATTTGTCCTCATTCCAAGCTCTGCCGTTCATCTGAAAGCAATCACCCTTTATTTAAAGGATTACATTGCATCAATGGGTAACTTAAAAGATTATACCATTGAATGGAGGAAGGAAACATGAAATCCCAAACCCATGAAGAAAATACATTTATTCTCTTGTTTCTCCTTTCACTGTTTCCAAGTGTCACCAACATGATGCTGTGTCAATGAACATATGCTTCGGGTAGTTAAAACAAGATTGTGTTTTGTGACATTGGTTAGCTTGGCTAGTGCTAGCATTTGAATCATCCTGAGTGGCTGCCCCCCTTTCCAGTGAGCACAAAAAAGGGCAGGCCGGCTTCACCCCAGATTCAATGAGCGCTTCTCCCAGTCATTCCCAGTTGAGGACGCTCAGGCCTCCTTCCATTGTTCTCCTGACAAATGGTGAATGTCCTCCATTTGCAGTGTCTGACCTTGACTAATTATGTACAATTGGTGCAGCTGTCCCTTGCTTTACCAAGTGCTGTAACCCCAGAACATGCAAGCAACTTCTCGCCGCCGCCATAGAACTTCAATTTGAGAACTTCATCACTACGGACAATGCCTGCTCTTTGTGTGGACTCTTGGGCCGGCAATGCCCTCTGTCACCATATGTTGACAAATAATTTATATTCATACCGTGCTTTGTCTCTAAAGTTTTTAACTGACTATTTTAAAACAGGTTACAAAATTTCCTGAAAATTATCTGTCAAAATAACTGTGTTAAAAAGTGAAAGAAAAAAAGATGAATAGAGAAAATACACAAAACACACTTGATATTATTAGCTTTTGTTTTTCTGACCACATTTTATGGTACACTGTGAATATTAGCATGAATGATTTTTAAGTAGGTGTTTTTAACAGTGAGACAGATGATCAAAAATAAAGGTAGCCGTTGTAATTAATGCCATCTACAGGTTTTGCAAAAAAATAATCAAGATGCCATGCAATTTTTTGTTTCATTATATAAAAGTAAAGGCAAATATATTTTCTCAGAGGTTAAAATGGAATAAATACTATAATTCTGAAAGCATATTTCTAACAAAAGGGCCATTTGGGGGATATCTTATTGTAGCATATGTTCTCTTTTATATTGTTATCTTCTGAGTTTTTCTCTACATTAAGCATGTTATAGTAGTCAGTTTTTTTGTTGTTTGTTTGTTTTGTTTTGTGAGGAAGACCAGCCCTGAGCTAACATCCGTTGCCAATCCTCCTCTTTTCGCTGAGGAAGACTGGCCCTGGGCTAACATCCGTGCCCATCTTCCTCTAGTAGTCAGTTTTTAAACAAGACATTTTTAGAGGAAAAAGAAGCTTTGAAAATTTCCCTGTAAAAAGAAACTAATGGGGAAAGTTGATGTTTAAAAAAGTACAAAATTCAAACAATTACAAAATGCAATATCAAAATTATAGAATATAAAAACTATACAATAGATCTAATAAATTAAACCCTAATGGCATAGCTTCTTATAAAATAAAACCATGTGTTGTAAGTTGACGGAGTGGTATGACTTTTTGCAGGGCTGAGAAGGATCCTATATCACGATCCTAATCAGGACACCATTTCCAGAACACTTTCTGTTTTGAAGGTTTAACTTAGCACCCCTAGAGAAGAGCATATGGTTGTGTCTGCATTTGCGTATTTATATATGCAGGTGGAGCTGTAGGTATTTGTGATAAAAAGTGAGTGCTCTCTGCAGCCCTGGCTGGCACATGTGCCCAAAGTGAGCTTCCCCTTCAGATGCGGGATAGAAGCTATTTGAGTCTTTCTGCTTTTCCCTGGAAGATCCCAGAACGGAAAATTTTGTTCTAAAAGAAATATGAATTTAAAAATACAAAGACATTTTTAAAATGGAAATCTTTTTAAAGGAATTATACCCTCAATTTCAAACAAGACTGAAATGCAATAAGAAGTCTGAAATTCTGGAAAAGGGTGGGAACCAAACTTTCTGTTTCTTATATTTTTGTACATTATTGATAGCAATCAGTTTCATCTACTATAGAACTGTGAAGTAAAGTGAATTCCTTTACAGTGTATCTGTGCATGATTTTAAGGGAAGAAATAATTATCACTGCCAAAACGCAGGAAGAAAGAATATAAGGGGAAAACACCATTCAACTTTGTTGAAAGAATAAAGCGTTTTTCAGACTTTTACCGCCTATTCACTGAAACTTTAATAATAATTGCAAACTAAAAAATCATGTCAAAACTTTTTTAAAATAGCATATTAGTGGAAATATTAAAATACATTTTTTCCAAACCAGTTTGCACTGCAGGCCTTTCATTCGTATGGGTTAGAGTGTACATTATTATGTATGCTTGATCAACGGGAAGCCTTTATTTAGGCTCTAGTGTTTAGTTTTTTCTTTTGAGACAAAAAGCAGCATTTTTCTTCTTGGTATTCAGAATTGAATTGCACCATTTTGTATTAAATCAGTGCAATAATCCAATAGCTTGTACATATCTTTTGGAAAGATTTTGTTGACTGTTGAGTTCTTTACATTATGGAGACATCGTGTGCATTGATTCTGTACCTGCCAGCATTCCTGCAGAAAGAACATCATTGTACTCATTCCCTCCTCGCAACAATGTTTGATTAAAAACCATGTCTGCCTGGACCTCATCAGAGGAGTGGAGTGTTGTAAGTTTCCACTGAGCTGTGTGCTATGTGCACTGCTTCTCTTCCTCAATTTAAGGGGTATCGGTTATTTCACAAACCTCTGCAGCAGCCCTGACGTCTTCTGAGAAAAACACCATAATGTCTTCTGATGAAGTAAATGATGGTGGAGATAATTCTGAGGGCTGGTCACAATAACACATGTTAATATCGCATAAATACAATCCTAGAAAAAAAAAGTCATGGAGGTTTTGTTTAGGATTAGTTAGACTCTCAATGTAGAGTTAGTAGGAAAAGAAGTAGTTGCACCTTTAGGTTTGTGCAAAATTTTCAGTTTTTTTCCTTAAATCATAATCTGACATTACTTATTTGAGTGTAACATAAGGAGTCCTCATTTCAAGTAAACTGTCGAAGTAGACAATGCTGTGTCTCCTCCAAGGGCTGTATGAAACGGTAATTAAACATTTATAGGATTCTCAGCTTACTCAGCTCTTTTCTTACAAATAACCTGAAACAACCTGACGGGTAAAAATAGAAAAAAAAATCTGACTTGTGTGTCGAAACTCCTTTTTGTTATTTGTCCACAACTTGAAGTCTTTGTAAAACTTGAAATAATAACCACATCCACTTGTACATTTAAAATGGAGCTAAGCTTTCCAAGAAATTTATAATCTAAAATGTTCAACTTCAAGCTGATAGAAAAACTTCACGTGTAAAATAACATGTTTTACATGTGATGGTTATCTTTTGTGATTATTGCTTGGAGTTTTCCACAATGGACAAAATGGGAAGGAATCCAGAAATGGAAATTATAGCTGATTGTTTGGTAGAGCTGGGAGGGTACCCACCAGCAGTCAGAGACTAAGGGGGAAGGGGTTGGTGAGAATCACTTAACAAGAGATTTTAGAAGATTAGTTAAAAAGACCATTCTAGTGTATGACAAATTCAACAGACTTAAAGACACACTAAGTTCATTTCCAGTTCATATGAAAGAAAAAAATTGCTGACATGTTCAGTTGAATGATGTCATGAGCATTCATTTTTAAAATCTAGAACTTTCTCAGACTGGAAGATGGTATTATCAGAGGCTGTTTTTGGTTAAGCACCACATCAAATTGCTAGCAGTTTACAGAACTCCTCCCCAGGAGCTGATGTGGGAAGGTGGATGCTTCTGCAAGAAGGCTGACTGAGGAAAAAGGGCTGTTCTCCTTCTGTAAGGTTGGGAGTCTGGTCCTCTCAGGTGTGTCCCCGAGACACTCCCAGACTTCAGCTGGAACAGACTTCTCTCCATTTCATATCCCCCCATCACCCCACATTGATTTCCTTCATACACTTCTAAAACTCCATTGCTGCTTTCTTTCTTAATACTTGTCTGTTCCACGAGTCTAAGATCCTGGAGGGCAGCTCACACTGGTCTCTTTCCATAGATCGTGGTGCAGTGTTTGGTGCCACACTAACAATAAATGTAAGCCTTGTAGGGGAGGAAGACTGTCCTCCACCCACTCCGGTCCTTCTGGCTGGGGTAGGAGTTAAGTTGACGTGAGACAGAGAAACAGGAGAAAATCCAACAAAGCTTTATAACACGTATACATGGGAGAAATCCAGGAAACTGGGTAATGACAAAATGGCTAGGGTTTTTCTCTTAAATGCTATCTTTGGCTAAAGACAAAGGAGAATGTTGAGGGTGGGGGAGTCAGCTATGGGACATTACCAGAAAAGCACGGTAAACAAGAGTAAGGATATTACGTAGATTTAAGTCCTTGCCTTCTACACTAAGAGTCTCTAGAGATGAGGTCATCCCCCCTTCTTCCTGGTACAGAGAGGGAGACACCTTTACAAGTGGAGATTTGCCTTACAAATGGAAATGTCTCTTCCAAAGGGTAAGTTCTACTTTTATTTGGTTTTCAGAGGTTAGCAAGGCCCCCCAGTCTATCCATACCCAGAGTTATCTATGGTGATGGTCTGTCCTGGGGACAGGACTTCTATCTTAAATTCTTTTAGGCAGTTAGTGGGGGTGGGGTGGGGGGCAGTGTCAAAGTTTCGTTCAGAGAAAATAATCAAGGTATAGAGACATATTTTGAGGTGACCAATTCTGATCCCCCACAGTATCATTAGGTATTCAGCAAATGAGTATTGAATAAATGGATAAACTAAATATGAACTGGTATGTTTGTATTTCTATGCAAGTGTTTAAGTACTGGTTAATTATTATAATATAGCAAGAATGCTGGTCAAAGATATTATCTAAGTAGTTCCCTATTTAAAGTGCAAATTAACCTCCAATAGTAAGGAGTCCTTTTAGACTCTTACCTCAAATTTTTGTTTTAATGCAGATACGTTTGACATTCTAGAGTTAAATTAAGTGACACGCTTTTCACAAAAAAAATTACAAGCCCATCAGTATCAACATCCATTTTTCAGAACTGTGCCTGAGAAACAAAATCCAAAATAAGCTGTGAGCAAGAGCAAAGCTTGTTTTGTTCATCTGTTAAATGGAAACAGTAGTGACTTCTTCTGAGGATTTTTTGAATACTAAATGTTTGGTAACTTCTTAGTGTAATACATGGCACAAGGAAAGTTTTTTTTTTTTTTTTTTAACAAATAAAAAAAGAGTAAGAAAAAATAAAACCGCCAAATCGTTCAAGAGTATATCCTCAAACCCATTCTGGATCTGGAGGCTGAAGAGGGAAGGGCACTGCTACCAAGCTGCCCTTCGCCTCCTGGGGCTCTGAAGCTCCCCTCTGAGAATCTCAAATCCTGGAAAGCTCTGCAAAGTTGACAGCTGGGCCAACAACAGTTCATACAGACATCCCTCCCCAATGGCCCCCACCTCGCCCCTCCAGACCTCTGTAGCACCCACTTCCCAAATTCCAGCCTCCCTGCCTGGCTCCATTATTTGAGAACCAAAATTGCCCTTAAGCCAGAAAAATAAGTGTCAGATAAGACATGCCCATCACTCAAGGCACAGACAACCACTTTGCCACCTCCAGAGGACACGTGTCCTTATCCCTCAGGAAAAGCAGACTGTCTTTCTGCTCCAGCAACCGGCCCACGGACCTGGCGGCTGGCATTCCTTAAACCACATAAAGTACAAGATCACTTTCTTCCCCAGACACCCATTCCTCCAGCATTATGAAGCTGCTTCTTTTGTGTGGATTTGGGCACAGGCTGTCACAAGTGGGACAATTAAAGATTTTTCCTCTGAATTTACTGGAAAACAACGTTTAATTGTTTCCTATAATTGAAACTGATGAAAAATAAGACACTGCACCAACAGCCCGGGTAAGAAAGAACTGGGGCAAATTAGCTTGATACTCGGCATTATTCTCCTGAGCGTCGTTTCAGTCATCACATGGAACCTAGAATGAATGAATGAATCAGTCGATCCTCTTGCCTTATTTGCAAAAGTTTCTCTATTTATTTCTGTAAAAATAGTCAGTATCTTTTTCCAAACTGAACAGAAGTAGCTGTTAAATTTCTTCCCAGACGATATTACTATGAAATAGATTTGGAGGAAAGTAGTCAAATGGTGCAGCCTAAAGTAGAAATATCACATTTAAAAACACTGAAGTCTGTCTTAACTGGGCCCCTTCTCTGCCTCATTTCCAGGGTTCTAGAGCCCAACCCACTGCGTGGGCTGTCCCACCATGGCCTGTGGGAGCCCCACCCAAAGTGGAGATGTGCCTCTCCAGCTCCCAGGGGTTTCCATGTTGTCCCAAATTGCTGGAAAGACCCCAGGAGCATTTAAATGACCTGTTCTCAGGCACTGAGGACACTGAGATACCGAATACACAACCCCCTTAATGGAACTCACTTCCCATAGCCACTCCAAGTACGTACCTAAATATTTGGCATGTGATGCTCTACCATACCTGTAACAGTCACTATATCAGAACCAGGTCAGTGTGACTTCCCAGGCTCTGAAACTCTTCCAATTAGAAGTCAGTCCCGGTCAGGATCATCCATGCAAATGCCTCTCTGGGATGGATCTGGTAATTTTGGAGCTGGAACTCTTTTGATGGGGAGGGTTACTTTACACAGGGCCTTAAGGTCACCTAGAGGCCAGGAGAGTGCAGCCCCAGGGTAGGAAGTTTCCTGAAAAGCAGGATACGGTACCATGGAGAAAGAATAGCTGAGGCCAGCATCTGGCCTCAGAATAGATGTGCTGCCACTGGCCTTCCCTCCCACTGCTACATTTTCTTTATGTGATGTACCAAACGTCCTACATTTGCTGGACCAAGTCAGAGGAGACCTTGTGATGGCGTAGTGAAGGCGGTTTGGGCTAAGTACAGTGATGTGCTAGGGAGTGTTTAGCCAGCAGCCAGCTCTTAGGGGAGTGGGAGGAAGGCCCTGAGAGGTAGCATCTGGGTAAATATTCATTGTGGTGTAAAGATTCCCACCATGGTCAATTTCAATCTACCAACGTGACCCCACTGAACACAACATTGGGAAAAGATGTGTAGCAGCCACCTTCATATAGTATTTCCATCACACAGATGAGGTGGACCTAGATGACCTCTAGACCACAAATGATAGCAAAATATACTAAAATAATTAGGACATTATATGCATTCTTTATGTCTGTGATATAATTTATTTAATTGTAAGTCTATACAATTTACTTTTTAACAATGGCTGTGTTCAACAATCACCTCACTGGTGCAGGCTGGCTTCCCTACACCATTGGAAACAGGCTTTTATTTTAATAAAAATTTTAGCAAATAACTGATACAACAACGAACTATTTAGCACGGTTTTGTTGTTTTCCCTCCTTGAAATACACTGCTCCCTCTAACCCTCATCCTGCTTTATTTATTTTCCATTGTTTTGGCAAGATTCTATAGATTTACTCATTTATTATCTTTGCCATTTAGTGTTTCCCTTCACTAGAATCTAAGTGCCAAGAGGGCAGGGACGTGTACTCTAGTTCACTGAAGCATCACTGGAGCATAGTGGGCCCTCACTTAAACACTTGTCAAACTAAAGAGAGTTTCCCCAATTGTTAGCACACGGCCATTTCTACATTCACAACATTAAGATTGGAAGTAATACAAATAACAGCTGTGTCCCAAATGGTCCACGAAACCAAAGGTCATTTATGGACTGAGGGGTATAGGATGATGGCCTTGCCCTTTGGAGGGAGAAGCCCATTATCTGGGGAGAGCCCAGTCTGGATTTCACCAATTAAGCTTAGGTTGGAATTAGGCAGTTGGTGTTTGGGGAGGGAAAGAGATGGTGGTTTTCAATAAACAACGTTCTTCCCCTTTGGATTAGCGAGTCCCATTTAAAAGTCGCCCAGTGCTTCCCACATTTCAGTTCCAATCTAAATGCACAGAATACAAAGTTTCAATCAGGCTTTATTTCCTGATTCTTTTTGCACAAATGTCGCTTTTGGTGCCTCTTTCACACAAATAGGTGTGAACATCTCATGAAGAAATGCTGCAAAGGACTGAAGCTCTGTATTAAGTCCTTTGATTTGCATGAGGGCAGCCATCATTCCATCTCCCGTCTACTCTTCTGATAGAACACACCTCTCCAAAGTTGCATTTTGACAGAAAAATCTGAGTGCACGTGAGGAAGCACTGCATCACGTTTGAACGTGGTATCGCATTTACTGCTGAGTGACCCTTTCCTGGACAGTAGTCCAAGTTAGGTGGCCATTCCATCCTGTACGTCAGGGCACGTTTACACATTAAAGCTGTCCACAGACAGGTGTGACTACCCTGTACCCAGAAAATTAATCCCGGTTCCTAGGAAGCTTACAAGCAGAAAAAGACACACAAGGGTTAATGCAATTTCCATCCCAGCGAGTTTGGCTTGCCATTATTTTCTGTTTCTTTTCTCCCTTTTAACTGATTCGTAGCATAAAATCTTCCTGGACACCTAATTATCAAGCCAGCTCACAGTCACAGCTGTCTGCTTGGAGAACCCATTAGATGCAGCAGTTGAAGCCTCCATAATTCCCCAAACTTCCCGGTTGTGAATATTAAGAAAAGATTTTTACATGTCATATGCAATTCGAAGGTGATGTGAATGGCCTCGAAGATGACGAGCCCTGAATGCTTGTCCATCACTCCATTCACTGGTTACAGGTGGTCTCATTTTCCACTTTCAGATATCGGCTGGCTATGACAGCAGGCACTTAATTTGCATGTTCGACAGACAACAAACGGCCCCGTGCATGTCAAAATAGGTGGTGATGCGTGACAGTTTCTACACAATACTGTCTCCTCTTTGCGTGACCTTTGACCTCTCTGCATGTCTTTTTTCCACCATCAGAAAAAAAATATATGCACTTCTTTGCTTTGGAATACATTTGATACGAAATTGATTATTTTCTTTTCTTCTTCCTCTTCCTCCTCCTCCTCTCTTCTCCCCCTCCTTTTAAAGGCTGCCGTGCGTCCGGATTTTCATCTTAACTGCTACAAAACTGCCAGAAGAACCTCATAAAATTTAAAAATAGGGAGGTTGTGCAGACAGGAAGCTGTCTCGTTGAAACCCATTGTAGTTAAATTGCTTGGAACTTTTTAATAAATGTAACCTTTAAGAGAGAACTCTAATCAGGTTAATTTTTATTTAAGAAGATCATAAAATTAGAATCTTTAAGGCTTTTCTTTAACTTGTGTTAATTAGATTCCTGTCCTTGAAACACTTTTAATATTAATATTTCACCATGGTTTAAAATTACTTTCTTTAATTGCAGGTTTGGCCGGCCTGAATCCAATATCGCACCCAGTTATTCTCATTTTCTGTAATAAGCATGATGAGTTCCAGCCCCCCTTTTGCTCTCCGCAGAAACTTGCTAATGAGAACACAGCTCACAACTGTGCTTAAAAGGTTAAAGGAGTGTGAACCTGAAAATGCCCTGGGGTGCTGTTGACATCAGAAAGTCCCAGGCTTTTGGGGGGATCCTCGGCAATTTACACAGCACTAAGATTTCAGCGGGAGTGCCTCTCCACTCTGCAGAGGGGGCCTGGGGCCCGGCTCGAGCTCTCAGGGATACCACAAGCCCCGTGTCTCACCAGAGAGGAGCATAATCCACTCCCCAATCATGTTTTAGTGCTGGGTCTTGTTTTAATTAAGAATTAAACCATGACAGCAGATAATCGTGCCTCCCGGGTGTTATAAGATTGGAGTTGCAGCTGTGAACCCAACACCCAGGGGGGTGCTTACCCCATGATCACCACACCCCCAGGGTCACTCTACTGAGGGCCCCAGGACAGCGTGCTGGGCAAGATGGCTGGCCAGGCCACGGGCCACCTGGAGCAGATGGGGCTGGGCCCAGAGATGGGGGTGCAAGGGGTGCCTCCCCTCCATGGATGAGTTCACACAGACACACACACCCCACCCTAGACTCTCAGAGTCAGGGGAAAGTAGCGCTGGAGATAACATCCCACCTCATCTGAGTCAGGACCTCCACTGTAGGGATGAAGGGGCTGAGGGGTCAGGGGGCTGTGAGCTTGACAGAGCGCCCAAGCAGGGGGAGGCCAAGCCCAGTCTTCATGGGGGCTCTCCCTGCCCCATTCCAGCCTCCCAGGTCTTCTCAGGCCCGGAGATGCTAGTCAGAGAAGACGTGGGTCAAGTTCAAATAAAAGTTAAAAAATACACCATTTTCCAGGAGATGATGGCCAGTCTACTTTGCACTTTTCCCCTGAAAAGTAGGTGGATGATTTTGCCTGTCAGTACCTATGCAGCAGGTGATTCCAAAACAAGTCAAGGATAGGTCCCTGTCACAGACCCCTGACTTATGAACAAGGAACATACGTAATGTTGAACTCAGGCAGGCAAGATTACTGATTTTAAAGAGAATCCTTCAAGCCTATCTGTGGTAGGTTTTTGGTAGATAGTCCATTATAGGTTGAGAAATTTCCCTTCTATTTCTAGTGGCCATCAAAGGGTTGAAATTTATCTAATTTTTATCTGTATCTGTTGGGAAGAGCATATTGGAATGAACAAATGCTTTATTCCTAAAATGTGAATTAAAACTTTGATCCACATGGATTTTATTATGATGTAATCTGTCAGGTAAAGAATCTGACTTTATTCTATTTTTTTCAACATGGCTGCTCACTTGCCCTAATATGTAATATCAAGCATTAATCCATCACTTCCACTTTCCCCTGTCTGAATGGTACCTCTGAGACATAGGAAACCCCTGTATGTATTGGTCTCTCCGTACTTCCAGCTTATTTTGTTTGCAAAGGTCATGTGTCTTTTCATGCACCAGTACCACCATGTTCTAACTTTTTATAGCTTTACAATACCATTTAATACCTGACGGGCCATTTCCTCCTCATTTCTTTTCACAGAATTTATGGTTATTCTTGTTTATTTTTTCATATGAACATTGCCTCCAAAAACAAAAAAAAGTAAAAATGAATTCTGATCGATATTTTTATTGAAACCACAATAAAATAAGGTGTTGGCTATTGTTTAGTAAAAACACTATGAACTTTTTATACAATTTATTTTGTGTACATGTGTTTTCATTTCTCTCAGGTGAATGGCTGGATCATAGGGTGGGTCTATGTTTATCTTTCTAAGAAACTACCAAACCATTTTCCAAAATGTCTTTACCATTTTACGCTCTCACCAGCTATGTATGTGGCAACTTCTCTGGGATGAAACCTTCATATAATTTGGTTGGTTGTGTTTGTTCACTTTTTGGAGGGGACACCACGTATCACATATTAGTTCTTCTTTTTCTAGCTTACTTATCTTTTTCCCTCTAATCTTTTTAAACTTTTCGTTTAGTTCCAGCATTTTGCTTTTTCTGTTCTCAATGTCACTTACTTTATTTTCAGTATTGGCTCTTTCTTTTTCCTCTAAGACATTTTCCACTTGACTTTCAATTATTTGATAAATTTATTTTTGTTGGTTGGTTAGTTGGTTGATCATCATTTCTTTCCTGTGCAGTGCTGACTTTTGTCTTGTTTTACTTTCTTGTCATGCCATACCTCCTTTGAGTCACAGTACCCTGGGATTGTGCTCTTTTTTGTAAAGGCACTGTTTCATAATGCTCTCATAGGTTTCGTTGTTGTCACTGAATTCAGGATTATTTGATCATATTATACAGTGATTAAGATTACCGAGAGTGGAGAACAGCTGCCTGTGTTTCAATTCTGGCTTTACTACTCACAAAGTTGTGTCACCTTGAGCAAGTTAGTTAACTCTTCTGTTATGAACAGAGAGGGGGGAGGGAGAGAGAGGGAAAACGCAAATCAACAGCAGGCATGTGATATGCACCAGTGGTGTGCTGGTAAATGATTAATAACCAGCTTTCCAAAGGAAAAAACAAAAACAAAAACAAAAAACAAATACCCTGATTTGCAACATTTGCCAGTTTCCATGCTGGAAACCATCACCAGGACCAATTTCACACCACCACGGCAACGTCACTGAACTTATCCTTGGGAAGAAATGTGCACAGCTGCTCTTGTAAGTAATAAAGCTGGCTCCAGCACAGTACTGGTTAAGAACTATCTACACTCCAGCCATAAATATCTTTAGTGTAAATTTCCTTTGTGCCTGGGGACCCCCTGCTGGTGAGAGTTATTTGCCTGCCTTTGGTTTCCTGCTCACTCCTCCTCTTCTGTAGAGTATCTAGTATGAAGACTGCTGTCTTTAGTTATGACTCATATTTGAATTAGGCCATTTCCCTGCACTAGCAGTGTGCTGGAGAATCGTCTCTGTGGAGGTCAGGATATGACCTTGAGCTATTTGCCTAATGGTACAGACACATGTGTGGGAGTGAGTTAGTTCTAGCTGTCCTCCTTCCCTAAACCTGCACCACAGGGCAGAGCCTTGCATCCTGCGGGGGAGCTCTGTTATCCTCTCATCCATGGCAGATGCTACTTGCAAAGACCACCAAGCTCTGTGTTTCCATTTCATTCCCATCTTTCCTGGTTCCCAAAACCACACAAGCTGCATCTACTGATCCCCTTCTACCACCCAGAACACTCTCCCGTTTAGCACAAAAGGAATCGGGGGTTTTCCCTGCAAAGTGACACTGACTTTGAATGGCCGTGGGCCAGCAGCCTGAGCTTTGCAGTCTCACGTCCGCAGCCTCTGCCTGCTCCACACGTGGCATCCCCTCCTCACATTCTGTGGTTCAGGCTTCCAGATGTCTCCCGAATCCATCAAATAGGGAGTTTGCATATGTGCTGCCTGTGACCCTGTTGCTCTTGGGTGTTTTCCCAGAAGAGGAGAAACAGCCCTCTTTATTCTAAAGCAAGAATCTAAAGCGAGAAAGGGAATTGTCCTTCCTCTCCCACCTCCCATCTCATCCTTAGGTCTCAGTCTCTCTCTGGACTTTTCCCCTAGGCATCTTCTGTCTCTCCAGCACCTTCTTTCATTCTCCCTCCTTCTTTTCTTTGCTTCTTTCCATTGTGATGGTTAAACACATATTTGTTTTAGCTACCAAAAGAAAAGAAAAAAGACAAAGAGGAGAAGGCAGAAGAAGAGACAGAAGAGGAAAAAGATGAAAGGAAAGAAAACCTCACTGGGCCTTGCTGCCCCACCAGCTGCCCTCTGTCACTTTATATATGTTTGTTGGAACGGCTGTCGTTATGGTTGTTTCCCTGTGAAGTGTTTCTAAGATACGGGGAAGTGTAGAGAATAATGTAGTGAACCACCATATGCTTTTCACCCAGCTTTAATAAAACTTATGTTTTCACATATTTGCTTCAGACACTCGCTTAAGGAGAACCCTCTCGGATAGAACTGAAGGGCCCTGTGTACCCCCTACTCCCTCCAAGTCCTGCCTTCCCCTCCCAGATGGAAACATTCTCCTTATTTTTGTGTTTCTACTACTCATGGCTTTTTTATATTAATCAATTATATATTTTTGTTTTTGGCATTTTATGAACGGCATTATGTCACAAATATATTTTTCCAACTTCCGTATTTTGCTCAACATCAAGTTTTTTGCAATTTATCTGTGTTGATACAGCTGGTGCCGGGTCATGAATGTGAACTGTACTGTCCCATTGGATGGAGGTGCTACAATGCATCTCTCCATATTCCTGTTAAGAGGCACGCATTGTCCTGGGTTCGTCCCTGCTCCCGGATGCCTTCGGCACCTTCTTACTGGTTGCTCATGATCTGGCTCCGATTATGGACGCTCGCTGCCAGTCCTTCCAATTCCACTGTGAACCTTTTCCAGTCCTCCTCCCCATGACCTGGAGGCAGCCCCTCAATGTTCCAGCTGTAATGGCCAAGCCCTTGGCGTGGCTCCAGTCCCATCTCGCTGACAGCAGTGACCCACGTTCCCTCATAGTGCTGATGCTTCCTGAGGACCTGACCTGTCCTCCAAATCCATCCTCAGTCTCCTACTTCTCAGCATAACCCTCTCCAGTGAACATTCCTCCCTTTCTGAGAACTTTTCCCAGACCACTCACACCGCCCTGATCCATGCCTCTAACCCCTGGGCCTTTCCAGCTTGGCGTTCCCACTAAGTGCTCATGCACTATCACAAAGTGTTTATTTGTATATTTGATAATGTAATGAAAGTAAGTATTCATTTGCAACATTTTTGACTAGTAGTATTAATTCCCAAGAACTCAGGCGATCTCCTCTATGTTTTCCTTTATCTTCTATATTCTTCTATGCCTTTGTCTTCCATGTCCCTCAAAACATCATTAGAAGCCCCACATAATTCTCCATGTGTTCCTCACTATATGATACATATAGAAGGAGCTCAGCAAACTTTTAAAGGAATCTAAACTCCTTTCTTCAGTGTGGATGCTTCACTGTGGATTGTTCTACAACAATCTACTTTTACAAGATGGACAACATATGAAAACTCCCTTTCGTATAGTTTTTAACATATTTCACTGTTTCAACAACTTTCTGATCCACGATGCCATGGCCCAAACAGTGCTCATGAAGGAACTGGGGGCTTGGCTGGTCTGTTTGTTAAAGAAACGGGGAAGCAAAGGAGCAGAGACTTAATTCCCATAGAAGAGAGGCTCTTTCCCTTTAACTCGGTGCCACTTTGCCCTTTAGACTCACTTTTACTTTAAAAAAAAATTCTGTTTTAGCATTACACCAATTATAGCAGCCTCTCAGTCTCTGTTTATAATTTCATGCTATACTCTAGTGTGCTATAATACTATAATATAATGTCTATCATATAATATGTACTATAAAATGATTATTTAATAAAACTATATTGTAGTATTCTATGTAGTGTATGGAAGATAGATATTAGTGCACAGAAGCCTTGACTCACACACAAATGTCATAGACACATTCTTCAGTCGGTCATGTTTCTTTTTTTTTTTTTTTTTTTTGTGAGGAAGACCAGCCCTGAGCTAACATCCGTCCAATCCTCCTCTTTTTGCTGAGGAAGACTGGCCCTGGGCTAACATCGTGCCCATCTTCCTCTACTTTATATGGGACGCCACCGTGGCGTGGCTGACAGGCAGTGCATCGGCGGGCGCCCGGGATCTGAACCTGCGAACCCTGGGCTGCCAAGCGCGGACTAAACCGCTGCGCCACTGGGCGGCCCCCGGTCATGTTTCTTAAACTGTGAACACATTTCAGCTTTGTTTAATTCTTAATCATTCATTTTGTCTTTTACCTTTTTAAGCATCAAAAATAAAATAAAAACCATGCCAAATGTACTTCTTCAATGTGTTTCTTCAAAGTGAATTTCAACTGGAGAACTTCATATAACATTTGTTTGAATTTTGTCTTAAGTTTATGTATCTCCAGCTTGGAACCCAAGGAGTCCCTGAAGACCAGCTATCAAGGGCTCTGTATTATGAACTGAATACTAACACAGCTTACTATTCAGTGTTCTGGATGCCAAACTTTTCAGCTCATTTTAGGATTTCAAAATATACTGTTTTATGACAGTTTTACAGAAACTAAAAATTTTATTCTTGTGTTTTTTAATAATCCCGAAATTCTAAATTAGTTAATATCTTCTAAGTAGTAGACAAGGGTTATAAGTGAATGAATCATTCATTATTAATTGTATTATTTTATGTGAGTGCTATACATTTAAATTCAACATGAATTCATGAATGCCACAGACCAGTCACTTACTCACTTTTCTCTGTTCCACACTCCATTAATACTTTTACATATTAATCATCCATTTCCACAAGACTGCAGTTGGCAGCACTTCTATAGTCATTAAAACAAAATACTAACTTTTAAATAGCCTTTTCTGAACATAAAATTAATATGTGCACAATTAAAAATTGTAAAAACAAAGAACTTGGAAATCACAGAAAAGAATCAACAGGAAATGAGACAGAATCTATGATCCACCAACTCTTCCACTTAGCAGTAAACACTATATATATTTAGTCTATTCCTTGATAGACATGTAGATAAATAGATAGATAGATAGATAGGGATAGGAATACATATAAATATAAATTAGATAGATAGCGATACATATAAATATAAATTAAATATATAATCTTCCTACTCTCCTGACTTATTGCATATGTTCAGAGTACACCCATATAATAATTTGAAAAATATCCCATTACTCAGTTTATCACATTACTCAGAAGAATATTCTAGAGTAGTTGGTCTTGTAATTATTAGAAACATTGTATGAATATGAAATATTTCTTCCAAACAATAAAGATAAAGTTCTGAATTGTTTGCAGTTGCTCTTTTTGTATAATAGTTAGACTGAATTATTTATAAAAGTTAATCTCACTTATAGAGCAACAGAGTAGGTTTCACCCAAGACTAGACATTTTTACTCACATTCCAACACATTGGCATGAAGAAATGGGTGTTGAAGATGATGGAATTGCCTGAAGATGGTGGAAGTGGCTGGGAGGAGAGTATGTGACGCATTCAAGGACTTACATGGAGTTTAGTAAGGCTGGAGCCGCAAGTGTGGGGAGTGAACCGGAAGACGTGAGCCTGGCTTTATCTGAGGAGATTTTACATTTAGTGTTTGTTATCCATCCAACCTCACCTCCATACCACTCCCAACAATCACAACATGTCATCTTTCCAAGCTTGGGGATTATTTGTTCCTAAATATGCATTTCATTTGTGATCAACAACACTCACCCCACTCATCTAGCCTGAAGTGGTGACACCTCTTCCTTCCTCAAATATTCTGTGCATTTTTAACAAACATCTCCATGGGCAACAAGTGGCAGAAGTGGAAAGGGCATTGGGAATGTCATTAAATAATGGAGACTGGAAGACATTCTCAGTTCTGAAAAGAGGAGCTTGGTATGCAGGAATAAGGGTGGTGGGGACATTTTTTAGAAAAATTATAAGCATTATGGACATTTCCCAAGAAAAAATGCAACACGCACACAGAATTTACTTTGAGTTTTAGAGGATGTATGTTCTCTCCAAAGGCCAGGTTCAAGATCCCTACACAAGACGAAATCTCTCCAAGCTCTACAGTTACATAACTGATCTGCATACCCAATCTGAACAACAGAGAGAAAAAAGACTGATAAAAAATTGAATAATGCCTCGGGGGAGAGTTGGACTATAACAAAGGATATGACATTTGTGTCATCAGAGCCCTGGAAGAACATGCGCAGGAAGGGCATGAAAAATTCTCAAAGAAGTAATGGCTGAGAACGTCCCACATTCGGAAAGAGACACAAACTTGCAGATTTAAGAAGCCACATGAATTGCAAATAAGATAAACCTAAAATGCATGCCAAGACAAATCATAGTTCCAAACCCGTGGAAAATAAAGACAAAGAAAACAGTCTTGAAAACAGTAGGTGAGAAACGGCACCGTACCTGAAGGGGCATACATGACAACCTGGATGAATCTCCAGGGAATTGTGTTGATTAAAAAATGACAATCCCAAAAGGTGACATACTGTATGATTCCATTTTTTATCACATTCTTGAACTGAGAAATAATAAACAAGTTAGTTGATGATAACGGTTAAGGATGGGGATGGGGGTTCAGAGGAAAGTGGTCGTGGCTATAAAAACCCAAGATGAGGGATCATCATGGTGATTGAAATATTCTGTATTTTGATCATCCACGTCCTTATTCTGGTTGTGATATTTACTATAGTTTTACAAGGTGTTACCACTGGGGAAACTGGGTGAGTAGTACAAAATATTTCTCTGTATTATTTCTTGCAATTGCACGTGAATATACATTTATCGCAAAATAAAATGATTAACTTAAAAAATTATGTTTGACATTTTCAATGGGACCAGATTAAATAGTTTTTACTCTTTAAAGAGATTTCTTTGTTAAAATCAATTTTGTTGTTTTACCTTCTTCTTTTTCATTAATATTGTGTTCAGGACAAAATTTATAGAAGCTTGAAATAAAACAGAATTTTGCTGTTGAGGTAAATTTATATAAAAACTTCCCTCTATAATAGCTTTAGACTAGGCCACATAAGATCTTTTGTGGCTACTTAAATTTTGCATCCATTTTTCTTGTATTGATTTTCTGTGTCTTGCACAATGATCTAATAAATCAATCAGCACTTAAAATAAATCCATATCATTGGCAATTAGAAGTAGAAAGGCAGTATAGAATATTTCCATGTAATATATTTGCATTTCTTCAGGAATAGCCCTACTCAAATTATTTTGGATTTGCTGAGAAAATATGTGGAAAAATCACAGTTTAAAGCTTTAGCTAGAACCCTCAATGTTGTCATGTGTAGTTTCTTATTCACTCATGCATTCTTTGGATTTACACCATGATTTTGAACTAGACTCAGACACTTAAACATGGTCTAATTTGATCAACATATCTAGAAGTAGAGCTTTAGAGCCAAGAGTTGGAAAAACAGTGTCTCAATTGTCACAGAACCAGTGGTGGGTTGGAGAATGGATTATCTGTGTTTGGAAATGGCACAACTGTTTTACTTAGGCTGAAATTTATTGAAGGCCATTTGTGGTTAAATAATTAAATAAAAATACTTAAAGACTAATTTGGTTATTTTCATTTACTATACAAATGGGACACTAAAACTTAAAATCCAATTACTGTCTGTCTTAATTATAGTTCTTCAAACCCTTTTTCATTACATCCTTCAAGAATAGTCACAGGGATGTTTTGGTGGCTATAGGTTGTAAATTTGAGACCACAGTATACCATTTGTTTTACACAATTAAAATCTCAGTTTTATCATTAAATAGTTTTCTTCATTTAAAAAATGTGAACCTTATCTGATTTAGAATATTACTTTTTTCCAAAATATCCTTTCTACCATTTATATATTACATCATTGAATTTATATATTACTGCTCTGAATATTAACATAAGTGATAGCATTTCAGGAAGAGCTAGGAGGTTTGTGTAATTTCTTTGAAGATTCACCTATCTTCCAATTGAGAACTTTGTTG
Source organism: Tapirus indicus (assembly GCA_031878705.1). Lineage (NCBI taxonomy): Eukaryota > Metazoa > Chordata > Mammalia > Perissodactyla > Tapiridae > Tapirus > Tapirus indicus. The sequence goes on from CM062921.1 coordinate 142,272,581, forward strand.
TAAAGAAATATTATTATTGCTATTTGGAAGTTCAGTTAGCTGTTGGGCTATATCGGTGTTGCTTACAATCTAAATCCGCTGTGCTGTGTTTGTATTGCTATTATTATTTGCTTGAAATTTGGTTGTTTATTTTCTGCCATGGCGCTAATTCTTGAATGGTGACTATGCTGACTGTCTTCTAGTGTACCCCTTCTCATCACAATAAAATGTAGTGTTATCTCATTTTAGAATATGGTCATGATCTTTCTCCAATTAGTTATGTGTAACTCTTTTAACAAAATAAAGGTCAAGTATTCTAAGTTTATCTATTTTAAATGAATTTTATGTATTCAGTTTCTTTCTCAGTCTTAAGATTTTTCTAAGAACACAGGCATATATCCTCCATTCATTGTGGATCCCTTATGACCATGCCTGATCCTGGGTCTGGCATTGCACAAACTAACTTTCCAAGTCTTTGGTTTCTATTAGTAACATCTACTCCAAATTTTAGAGGTTTTCAAGAGCAAGGACTTTCAACTGGGGTTTAATAACTGTGGACATTGTTAGTTATCTTAAGAAATATGACAAGAGTCTCGAAAATTTGTTGGAAGTCCATTACGACTTATTTTAACATCGCCAATAGATTGTAATAGAGTATGACTTCATTTTGGATGTTTGACTGCTCACAGCTTTCCACCTTCACCTGTCTCTCTTCCCCTCTTGCCTCACTTTTGGTTAAGTCAATAAAAGACTAAGATGCTCCTTCCTTTTGTATGAGTGGGACTTTCAAAACATACAAGCAAGCTGAACCCACAAACAGTAACCCTTAATCTGGCCCCACTCTGTATTCACAAGCAAAGCCGCACCAGATCTCCCACCTTGCTCTCCCAAGCCATTTTTGGACCAGCTTGGGAGACTGCCCTGCACCCTCTCCCTCAGAAAGCCTAATTATGTGAGATTATACTTTCGTGGTGTACGTATGGAATCATCTGTCTTGACATCTGAACCACATTTTGTGTTTAGGGCATCTATCCATCCTTTATGAGGTGACTACTACATAAATCGATAGATGATAGATAGCTAGATAACTTACATGATATTCTTAGGAAAATATCATAAAGATATCAAAAAATCATATAAATTACTATATAAACTTTCAAATGACTATTCTAAATAATCCATTTTTATTGCCTTACCGTTAATAAAGAATTACATCTTTATTTGGTACATCCACATTTTTATCCCTCCTGGAGTAGCATCTTTTTTCGAAAGATTTTGGTCCCCATTATTCATTATTCTAATAAGCTTCATGAACATAATTGGTGTCACTTCAACCCAAGAGTTCTGTGGTTCTTCTGTTTTAATCTTTGCCGCCTGCTTCACCATCTTTGCTGCTCTTGAACATACCCAGACTGCATCACTTACTGAATCCCTGCTCTTTGCCTCCTACCTAGTATGAATTATTGAGCCTCAATACCATTTATTACTACATGAGTCCAACTTTGGTTGACAAAAAGCAAGCCCTAAGTGTTGTTATTTGAAATACAAATTCTAGTCTTACCTGCAAACTTGTCTCTACTCTATATTTCCATAGAATATCCAAAGCCAATTCCTTTTGTAACTATTAACTAACACTTGATCTTTATTAATTGCATATAAGTTTACTAAAGAAATAGTTGAATGCATAAATATTATGTCATTTCCAAATCCCTTTCCATAACTCTCCTCTCCAGAGCCAGATGGAGAAATGTGGAGGTGAAACAGTTTGATGGACTCATCGACAGAAATTCATTCAGGATAAAGATTTCCTGACGGTCATTCTGGGTGGTTAGACACAGCTGTTCGTTGGAGAATTGTGTGCTTAATCATTACAAAATAAGGACAAACTCTGAGGAAATTGTTTATAATAAGAATTTCAACAATAACTTAATGCTGACATAATATCTCAGGTCACAAAATTCAAACCTGAATAAAATCTTCCGAGATGAGCAAATCATGTATGGGCCCTGGGAATTTTAGCCTATCTCACTGGTTATCACGAGAAAAGAAAGCTTCAGCTTTTTTCTTCTTTCTTTAATGTATTGCTTCACTTCAAAACATAAAATAACGGAATTAAGTAACCAATGTGTAATTCTAAAATGTCAAGTATACTCTGTACATAATATATTATATTTCTATTGGTAACCGTAATTTTGAAAATGTCACAGCACAGTAGATAAATTTCAGAACTGTTTCTCTTTCTAATTTAACTGGAAGAGGAAAGGCCTGGAATTGACCTCTGCTTCCTATGAATGTTTTTCTTAATGACCTACTTAAAGATATTGCTGGAAATCAAGCCAATGTACTTCACTAAAGAGGAAGGAAGGCAAATCCCCAAGAAGACATCATAAAATATGTGGCACATTCAAGGAAGTGAATGTGAAATGACCAGTGGCTTAATCCTTTGAGCTCTGGCTGAAGAGTGATGGCATATCCCCTCATTTACATCAGAACTGCTATTGTTGGGATCAGACTTATTTTTCCCAGATTCTAAGTTAATAATTACAAATCCATTAATTTTACTGCAATATGGCATAACTAGAACACTTGAAAAATATGATTGCTGTATAAATGTTTAACTAATAACCTGAGCTTGAATTGAGAAAAATATTCATTAACTGAATATTCAGGATGAGCAATTGGTTCCATCCTTGGGTTTACTGCAGGACCATTCTTTCTATCCAGAGGAAAAAGGCTCAACTAGGTTCAGCAATAGTTTGTCCTGAGTTGAGAGCTCAGTGCTGCCCATGAGCGTCTGTAGTAGTTTTCTAGAGCTGCTGTAACAAATACCACAAATTGGGCATCTTAAGAAACAGCAATTTGTTTTCCCACACTTCTGAAGGCCAGAAGTCTGAGATCAAGGTGTCAGCAGGGTTGGTTCTTTCTGAGGCCTTTCTCCTTGACTTGTAGACAGCTGTCTTCTTCCTGTGTCTTCACATCATCTTCCCTCTGTGCATGTCTGTACTTGTGTCCAAATTTCCCCTTTTTATATAAGGACATCAATAATATTGGATTAGGGCCCACCCAACGACCTCATCTTAACTTGATTCTCCCTATAAAGACCCTGTCTCCAAATAAAGTCCCATTCATAGGCACTGGGGGTCAAGAGTTCAACATATAAATTTAGGGGAGACAGTTCAACCCATACCAGTGTCCACACCATAAAGACAATTCTCTCTTTTCTGAGGAGAGATGGACATGACTGCCCATAAAAAGCCAAATTACCATTTTGCACCCCTTAGCCACTTCTACGGTAGGAAGAAGAAGTGGGCCTATTTGATGAACTTCCTAGCTCACAGCAATCCCAAAGTATTTATGAACTGCTTCCTATTTGGAAGGATTATTTCCCAGTGCCATGTCTCTAAATAGCCCTATGCTGAAGCCCTAGCTCATTGATTAAGGGGTGGTTATCTATTCCAAACTAATCAGATTCTCTCTCTAGGAATTTTTGTTCTTCAACTGAGAACAAAAAGAGACCAGGAGTTGTTGGAACCAAATGATATTAAAGGCAGTGATCTACTGAGAAGTATAGCATCTTTAGAATTGCCTGCTATTCTCTGTCACCTATCCCATATCCTGATGGTTCAACCTTCCTTGGATTCCATAACATATATTAGTTTCTTTTAAATAGACTCCGTGTTTTTTTTTCTTTTTTTTAACTCAAGCTGATCAGAGTTGGTCTCTGTTATTTCCATCAAAATATCATCTTCCTGCCTAATGTCCAACTTCCCAGTCACATGGGATTTTTAAAGAAAAATCTCTCTTCATCTCCTGGAACAAATAAGGAAACACTCTTGGCAATTTTTGCCATAACAATACGTGTTCCCTCTTCCCACAGTGGCTGACTTCACATCATTTTATACGATGTTGAGCATTAATTTATGACTTCACTAGGTGAGTAACAGAAGATAGGGACCCAACGGGATGATGATATATTCCAAGACAAAGATTGAGTAAAAAGATGATAATGCAGCTACCAAAGATAGTAAGAGAAGAAAACACAGGACTTCAGGGCTAGAATGAGATAGCAAGATACAAGTGATGATTTCTATTGGCTCTTCAACGACTGTGTATGAACTTCTGTTTTCCTAGCCAACCTTCCCAAGTGATACACATCTCTCCCCATGGCTAAGGCTAGTAGTGTGAGATGCTGCATGTATGTAGAAATAATCTGATGACTAAGCATGGCATGTATTTGTATCATGGAGGTAGGACTTGAGAAGGTCCATACTGGGGTGAAGGAGGCTATAGGGAATACAATGCCTGCCAATTCTCTGGACTATGATGGGCTGGGGACAAACAGCCCTCTTCCACTTCTGAATGTCTTTAGTTCCAAGTGCTCCAGAGAACCAAGGAAGCTATAACTTTCATGGAGTATGTTAAGGAAGGGAGAAGAGGGGGCATGCATGAACACATGTACCATTGGCTGTCAATGGTTTTCCACACAAACTCCCCAAAGAAATTTGAAATCTACTCATACCATTTCAAGCAGACATCTAAAGTGTTTTATACATTTCAATGAGTCTAGAATATTATAAATAGTGATATTTAAAAAAGTATCCATTAGAATCCAAATACCACATTAATTTGATACCCATTTTAAAAATATACGTAAATGTTCTTTAACATTCCGATGATTGACAGTTTTGATTTTCCTCCTTGATCAAATCCATTACACTTTGTTCCCACAAGTTTTTACGAAAATAAAATGTATTTTATAATTGAAACCTCTTAGAGATCACCTTATCAAACATCTGAAACAAAAATATGTATGTTAAATTCAAATTTTTATTTTTATGTTGTGATTATAAGGCTCCAAGAATTAAAATATTACAAGTGATATTAGTATGCAATTGTTTAAAATAACAAAAATTTAATAATTTTATACATTTTAAGAATAAAAAAGTAAAATTTTATTAGAAATGCATCTCTTAATGAGACAGATCATCAAGTTTCCTATGCATTTAGTGAAGAGAGAAATGTATATATTGCCATATCTATTGGGTATGGTAGTTTGCATAGTGTTTTATTTTGTGTTAGCTGGCAGTAGAACACTGTACACATTTTTAAGATCAACTGAGGACTGATCACAGCTGAAAATGATATTTTGTGACATAACTTCATAAAATGTGTTCTCATCCCTAACAGAATAATGCAAACCGAATCTGAAAAGATTCCCGTAAAGTTTTGCCCATGAGTTTAATCTAAAGGATCTTTACAACTTTGGCATTCCGAGACAAAACTCCAGCCCTCTTTTTGCTTTGTTCTCAGGGGAGTCTTCCTTAGGAACTGTGTGTTCTTTAACAACAGTTAGCAGACAGGAATAACAAAATCATGAAACAAAATTACCTTTATCGCCACCACCCCACCCCCCGTAATCTGCAATCAGAACACCCCAACACAGCATCATATTTGGCCAGACGCCCTGCAGTTGACTGTCTCATTTAACTTGTCAAGGAGGTTGGAAACCTGCGAAATTGCTGTGTTGGGATATCCTGATTGCAGATTCCGGGAACTTGGGTTTGCACATTTGGAGGGCCATCTGCAACTTGAGATTTGGATGGGACAGCGGTATGCCTTTCTTTAGGAAAGTGGGCAAATTGCTGCTGAGGGCTCTGGCGGCTCCTGCCCCGAATCAGTTTTGTGAATCAGTGCTTAAGGAAGAAGAAGATCTGGAAAGTTCACTCTTTGAAAGTATCCATCCCCTCATAGTTTTTGGAAATGCTTCATACATCTCCACACAAAGTATACGAGAATTTGAAGATCATGCCTTATACTAATACACAAATGCCAGGACAACTTTTACCTTACAAGTACTGCTTTCTCCCCATTGATCCTTTAACCGACCTAAAGAAAGTACTCAATGAACAATTATTTAAGTAATCCGTGAATCAATATGCAAATGAAGAAGTAAATGAGTGAAGAGAACTGATTGATGTGGGGTTTGTGCAATAAGAACAAGTGAAAGTCTACACAGTCTGGATTTTCTATCAACTGAGACTCCCTGAGATAACACGGCATGAACGAAGTTGTACCAGAAAAAACAGTTCTTACTGGAGTCCCAGAAAACATGGCTCCTGCCATTGACAGTTATATGATGGAAGGAAGCATTTGCTGAACTCATGTTGCAGTCGGGAGCATTGTAAATACAGTCAAGCTTAATTGATCGTACATCAGTTTTAGACGTGAGATTAAAACTTTGAACGCAGATAGGGAAAAATTAATTTAAAAAACACCCCGACATTTATTGTCTCTCTCTTTGCCAAATCTTTGACACTTGTGCTGTTTCTAACATCAGCTTGGAATGTTAAGTGTATTTGTTTGAAACAAACTCCTTGCTCTGTTAAGGGCAAGTGTTGAAGGAGCATATGGCTGTTATGGTATTCAGAATATCAAGAATATTTTTATTGAGTTTCTTTTTTTGTTTAAAATAAAAAAATGTAATCAGAAGCTTCTCTTCACAATTTTGATATTAGACTTAATATAAAATGACAACTAGATCATGTTGAATTCAATCAGTGGCTAGTCAGCTTGAAAATCCAAAACTTTGAATCCCATGAAATGATAATAATATTCCTCCAGAGAAATCTCATCTTTCACAAATGCATGCAAAATATATAAATTGCACTTGTATTAATATATTAGGTAAAAATGCATATTTTTAATCTATACCGTTTAGTTAAGGACCATTCAGAATGTGAACTTTATTTTGTAATATTTACAAAGTTGCTTCTCTATTTTAATTCATAAAATAATTTGAATATTATTCAATGGGAAAGAAAGGTCTCTTTTCCATTTCTACACATTTCTGCCTTCTAAAAGATACTTTATTACAAAATGCCACTTTCTTATATGAAGTATTCTGGATATTTCTCTTTTGAGTGCTCCCTCCTCTTTCTGAGGTTACAATTTTGATATCAAGATTACAGAAGTTAGCAAATTGAACTTTACTTTTTTTTTTGAGGAGGAGGATTGATCCTGAGCGAACATCTGTTGCCAATCTTCCTCCTTTTTTCCTTTTTTCTCTCCAAAGCCCCAGTAGTTAGTTTTATGTCATAGCTGTGCATCCTTCTAGTTGCTCTCTGTGGGACGCTGCCTCAGCATGGCTTGATGAGCAGTGCATAGGTCCACGCACAGGATCCAAACTTGTGAACCCCAGGCCTCCAAAGTGGAGCAGCGAACTTAACCTCTATGGCACCAGGCCGGCCCTGAACTTTACTAGTTATCACCCTCTCTTCTTCTAGCATGGAACAGTCTTTCCCTTCTCTCTCAACATCCAGTCTTTTCCAGTGAACACAACTCAGCCTTCAGGTTTCACTTTAGATGACATCTCCTCTGAGAAGCCTTCCCTCAAACAAATAAAAGGTATTCCTTGAAAAAAAATGCTCCTCAAAATCACTCAGTCCTTATCCTAACGCAGCCTGGTATTCTAACTTCCTGCTCAGTGGCTCTGTCTCCACCCGCCTGCAAGTCTTGGATAGGGAGGCATTGCATCTATTCTCTTCAACGCCATACTCCATCAGCAGGGCAACGCCAGGTACAATCAACACTAGTTTAATAAATAAATCCTCCTCATTGTTTTACTCTTTCATCGTGCTAGCATATAGTTGTTGCTTGATAAATGTTATTGAGTTTAATTGCATACAAAAGTGATGATGATAGTCTGTCACTCTTGGGAAGATGGATTAGGTGTACTTTTCTCTAGTGCTTCCACAAAGTACAATGAAATTCCCATATATTGTATATTAAATAAACATAAGACTCTGAAAAGTAGGGGGGGAAATAAACAGGCATTTCACAGAAGAGACTATCCCAGTGGCAAACAGGCACATGAAAAGATGCTTGACATCATTACCATTAGTGGACTGCAAATCAAAACCCAATAAGATATTACCGTGTAACTATCAGAATAAGTAAAATTTTAAAAAATAGTGTCAACACAAAATATAGAAGGGTATACAGAGAAATTTAATCACTCATATGCTGCTGGTGGGAATGCAAAATGGCCCAGTCACTTTAGAAAACAGTTTGGCAGTTTCTTGAAGATACTACACATGAAATTACCATCTGATCCAGCAATTGCGGTCTTGGGCATTTATCCCAGAAAAACAAAAACATATGGTCACACAAAAACCTATACGCAAATTTTAATGGCAGGTTTATTTGTAATAGCCAAAATCTAGAAATGACTCAGAGGTCCTTCATCAGGTGAATGGTTAAATGAGCTACAGTATGTCCATGCCACGAAACACTCTTTGCATTAAAAAGAATGAAGTAGCAATACACTCAATAACTCACTTGGATGAATCCTCAAGTTGTTCATTGTAAAAAAAAATAAATCCGAGAAGGTTACCTATTGTATGGTTCCACTTATATAACATTCTTGAACTGATGAAATTGTAGATATAGAGGACAGGTTAGTGATTGCCAGTAATGGCAAGGGTTGAGGAGGAGGTGGGATGGGAGAGAAGTGAGCGATTCTGCATCTTGACCTCATCAACGTCAATGTCCTAGTTGTGATATTGTACTATGGTTTTGCCAGATGCTACCTCTGGGTAACTCGGTAAAATGTATGTAGGATTTCTTTTTATTATTTCTTACAACTGTCTGTGATTCTACAATGATCTCAAGATAAAAATAACAATTAAAAAAGTGATGGCTAATTTATTGCTCTATGGAGGTCAACAGTTAGTACACTTTGGCTATTAGTTTTTTCATTGAATTGCTTTCAATAATCAGGGAATATTTTTAAGTTCGGTTCACCTCCCTGAAATTTTATGAGTCCCTTATTAGAACTTGTGTTCCTGGCAAAATTAAGTTCATAAAATTACCTGAGTATGTCCAACTCTGGCAATTTTCCATTGTTTGCTATTATAGGCTAAAATACCCCAGGCAATTATCCATAATAAGCAGGAAATAATTGTATATTTTAAAGTTAATATTTGTGTACATATCTAGGTAGATTAAAGTAATGGATATTTAATACCCTTGTTGAGTAACCCACATGAATTACAGTATATAGTAGGACTATTTATACAGCCACTCATTTGCTGGTGTCTGTATTTCAGCTGGTCAGAGACCCTTTGTGCCCTACTAGGCAGAAAGTTCAGTATCTCACTTTGAATTACCTGCCCTTGCACTTCTATTTGAATTATCTAAGAATTCTGCAGCTCACACAGCTCAAAGTGGAGGGGGTAGGAGGCAGTTTTGTCTACATATCAAGTAACCAGAGAATACGGTTTGCTCAGTCCACCATGACCCTTGTGCTGCCATAGAAGCTGGTGTGGCAGGGGCCAATGAATACAGCTCTGTGCTGCCGTACTGCCCTGCAGGTGGAAGTCTCTGAACTTCTACAGCACTCTTGTTACACGCTTATTTCTGGCTTCCCTACATTCCCTGTTAACTAGAGGGCTGAGTCCCAAGTCATCTCAGTCAAATTTCCACCACAGCCATTTGCCCCTTGTGGTGATGTTAGGTGAACCAGTCTTGACGTCCCATTTCCACAGGGTATGGTTATTTCAGAGACTTCATCCCCTCTCCTACTCAGTCTAGCACACAGCTTTCCTGATTCATCACATAAAACTCTCTGAATAAGAATCTTGGGTAACAAGCGTAAGTGCCCAGATTTCTTATGCAAACTCCAGTTTCTAACTTTGCAAGGTAAGTGCCTCAGGAAAGAGAAGCGTTTATATTCCAATGAATATCAAACAGAAAAAAAGAGAAACTTACTAAAGTTGGACATTTTCAGGCAATTTAATAAAATTCATTTTGCCAAGCATATAAGTCCTAATGTGGAATTCAAAAAATCTCAGGGAGATAAATTGAGCTTAAAAATATTCCTTGATTCACCCTACTACAACTCCTGCTCCTAAAGGAAATCATTTATGATTTTTAAATAACTCAGGAGACCGGTGTCAATATGGCATTAAGCATCGCCACTAACAGGGGTCACTGATTGATTATTGCTTTAAAAGACAGTAGTGAGACTGATTCCCAGAATGGTGGAGTGAGGAGCACAGCAGACTCTCTCTGCAACAAATGACCATTTAACTGGAGGAAATTATAAAAATAAATCATTTAAACTCTTTAGAAATTTTCCTAAGTGCATAGAACAAATGGGGAACCATTCATTCAAGAAAATTTACTAAATCTCAGAACAGCAGAACTCTGTGGCATTTGAGCAGCTCCCACTCACTGACCCCCACCTCCCCCACCATCAGATTCTATTTTATGGAAACTACTGAGAGCTGTTCTTCAGGAGAGTGTGTTCAAAAAGGTGGGGCTTCCTCTCCCTCCAAATACCGGTCAGAGGCTACAATTTCATCCCAGAAGAGGGAGGCCATTGTAGCTTCTCATTTCTTCCAGATCTTTTTTGCAGAAAATTTATTCCAGACAGTTGTGGCTGAGAGTTCTGGGGCTTCTTCTTCCAATTAGCTCCCATTCATAGGGCAGAAACTCTACCCCATGTGTGGTGATTGGGATTACTAGGTTCCAACTGTCCTTGACCCAGTTGCTCATAGAATGGAAGTTCCACACCAAGAGACAAAATGGAAAAGACCAGGGGATTCCATCCCACCCAGCAGCCTCCTCATACAGTAGGGTGACACTCCAGGAAAAATGGTCCTGGCCCCGGCTACTGCAGTGGTGCAGAAGTTCTGCTGGCAGGAAAGGCAGGCCATAGGACTACAAGCTCTACAAGTCTGTTTGAAGGAACTGACTATTTGCAAAAGAGTCTGGAGAACTGCCTGCCTAAGGACATGGTTGAAAACAACGGGAGATCTTGGAGGGAAGCAATTAAGAGGAAGTTGGTAGCTCCATGATACAAGTTCATTCTTTCAACGAACCAAGTTCAAGTTTTATTGATTTTTTTCTATTGCTTTTTTAATCTTTATTTCATATACTTCCACTGTAACCTTTATGATTTCCTTCCTTTTGCTTGCTTTGAGTTTAGTTTGCTCTTCTTTTTCTAGCTTTTTAAGGTGGAAGTTTTCGTTATTGATTTGAGATATTTTCTCTTTTCTAATGTGTGCATCTTGTGCTATACCTTCCCCTTGTCTCCTCACTAACATGGTCACATCTATGACCTTCTCTGAAAGTGGTCCTTCAGTGTTGACAGACTCTCGGCAGATGTCATCCCCGTACAAGCTTTGCCTTATGGAAGAGTTACCTTGGCCTTCCTGGAGATGAAAGCTGGAATTAGTATCATTCTTATTGTGTTTTCAGTATAACATAGAAAATAAATTCATGTATGACATAAAGGTAATTAGTGTATTTTAAAGATGGATGTGTGGTAGGACCATCAGTCATATCCCTACACTTAGTAAAGCTGTATTTAATCAGGAAAAAAGTGTGTGTAGGTGCTACTGTTCCATCAGAATAAACACAGGATGTGTGCTTCTTGTAATCAAGCACACTCTCTAGTTCTACAAGGAGTTACCTTTAGATTCTCCAGAAGTTTCTTGAGTGTAAAGGTGTGCTTTTTATGATAATACAAGTACATAACTACCTGCACATTCAATATGAAAATAATAAATATGGATGCACTATGAGAATAAGAGATCCTCAAGAAACTGGGAAAACAAGTCTGACTAATGTAACAATCTTGATCACAATTCCCTTAATTTGGAGCTTAGTTTTTAAAATTTTAGGTAGCAAGTAACAAATTGATGAGCAGATTTGCTCACAGCATTAAATGACAAATGTGTTCGTCCTTTAGTGAGATATACAGAAATTCATATTTCTTAGATCTGTCTAAAAAGACCAAGATCTTAATTAGATTTTTTGAGAAGAATGAAAACACAAACACAACATACTAAAATTAATGGAATACAGCTAAAGCAGTGCCAAGTGGGAAACTGCTAGCTGTAAATATCAATATTAAAAAAAAGAAAGATATCGAATAAATAACCTAAACTTCTACCTTAAAAAAGTAAACAAAGAAAAGCAAAGTAAATCCAGAGCAAGATGAAATAAGGAAATAATAAAGACAAGAGCAGAAAAAAATGAAATCGAGAATAGAAAAATATAGAGAAAATCAATGAAACCGAAAGTTGGTTTTTTGAAAAGATCGAGAAAGTGGACAAACGTTAACTAGACTGACCGAGAAAAAAAGAGAGAAAACTCAAATTACAAAAATCAGTAATGAAAGAGGAGACATCACTACTGACCTAAAGAAATCAAAATGATTAAAATGGAATACTATGAACAATGGTACACCAACAAATTAGTCACCATTGATGAAATGGTTGAGAAATTAAATGAAGGGAAGCCCATGGTGTAGGGCTCTAGAGAGGGGTATGGACCCTGAGTAGGCACATCCCTCTAGCTCTGAGGTGTCCTTGTCCTGTGGGGAGAGGCACTGCTAGGGGAGTTCAGGGACCACTGAAGGGTGTAACCCTCACCTGACTCTGAGGGAAGTTAGAATTTCAAAATTCAGGTTCATTGACCACTGTCAGCTCTCTGCTAACTTATAATCACTTCAGTTCCCCTAATATAATTATTGTTTAGTTTCAGCAAACAAACAAACAAAACCACTAGAATTAATCAAATCCACAAATACAGTCTGAAAACATGCTTTCGTGTATTCAAACTATGTGTAAATATTGCTGATACATTACCTTTTGTTTCACTTTCAATCTATATTTTTCTTTTTCTCCAGTACTATAAGCAACGGAAGTCCATTGACTAATGTAGTCCAGCTACATGGATTGACTTACACTGATTTATACCGTGTGAGTATATAGGGTTTTAAAAAAGCACTTGTCACCTGTGAGGATGAAAGTAGACAAGGCCCATGTGGCAGGGCCCCAGGTCTGTCTGAATTCACATCCACCCTAATGCGTCAGGTTTTCCTCGGACTCATCATTTTCTTTCATTGGCAAAGTGAGTGCACTTGTTACCTATGTACTCCAAAATTATGACAGCATTTGTAGAAAAAAATACACATAGATGATCATATATATACAAATCTTAAATAAACTGATTTAAGTTTAGGAAAATATTTTAAACGGAGAAGAATGTTTTGAAATCGTGTTTCCAAGTGTTTGTTCACTTTAAGCCTTCATTCAATAGAAAGTGAAAGGAAGGAGCTGCTGTCATCACCGGGACACATGGGATGAGGCATAGCAGAAAGGTGCCTGCTAGGAATTTGGAGACATGGGCTCCAGTGTCCACTCTGTGCTGACTACTGGAGCTGCAGTCAACTCCGGGACATTCGTTTCCCTGGGGACAATATCAAGTCTAAACATCCACAGTCTCCATTCCAATTTGAGAGCCAAATGGACCTTTTGAAGTTCAAAGTAATATTAACAGGACTCGTTTCTGAATGATTCAAAATTCCAGTGTTTTTTAAAAATTACTACCTAATCTGTTAGGTCTTTCTACTGTAAAGAATTCCAGTATATGCAACTTATAAATTTAAATTATACTTATAATTGAAAACACACAAGAACCAGAATAATTAGAATATGTAACAATTCAAAGTAATTCAAGGTAGATAGATGGAGATGATCACTCTTTCTTCCTTTTAATTATTAACTGTACATATTTGCATGTTAAATCTAAAAATAAATTTTTAAGTATTGACACCTGTGAAATCTCATGTTAATTACCTTAATGGTGTGCCTTTGAAACGCCTAAATAAAGTAAAAAATTAAAAAAAAAACTAATGATTTCTATCCAGGCTTGCCTTTCCAATGATGCAATAAAAATGTTCAACATTTGGAGCTGGATAGATGTGGGTTTGGATTTGTGATTGACTCCTTACTAGCTATGAGATAGACAAGTTGATAGACCCTTCTGAGCCATGACACTTAATTTAAAAAGTGAAGAATACTTAATTATTTCATAGTATATTTGGGAGTAAAATAGATAGATAGGTGATTAGAGAATTATAGACACAAGGAGACAGGAATACACAGAGTTGGAATTCCTAACAAGTAACTATTGTTATTGTCATTACCAACACTCACAGGGCACACTTGGTTAAAAGTGTGAATATTAGATGCTTTTCAAGAGCACAGCTCAGTGAGATTCTAAGCTGAAGTTCGGGAGTAAGCACCAGGGCGTTAACATATGGAAGAAGTAGACGTGAGCAGCAGACGTCTTTATCCATTCCTTAAGTGTAATCCCCTTAATTCAGAGAATAGCTATTTGGAAATTTAGTTTACAGTGCTAATAAAATCCAGGTAAGCTCTGCACACCTTTCCATCTCAGCATCCAAGAGAAAGCTTTGTGCAACTGCTGTATGATAGTGAAATAGGATGTTCCATGAGTTTAAAGAACAAGCACTTTCTTAATGTCTGTATTGCAAAGCAGATGACATCATTTTGTAAATAGAGAATCTCTTCTCAAAAAGGAAAAAAAATATGTATTCCTGGGTGAGGTTCTGACTTGTAGTAACAATATGTCTAGCAAGTTTAACTAGGTCCAAGGGTGCTCAGCTGAGAGAAGGCGATCTGAGCACAGCGTGTGTGGCATTATGCCACCTCAGACTTGAGCTTCCTCCCACACGAGTCCACTTCTGAATCTCCCCATGTCCTTGATGTAATGACTAAATTGTTACTGATGCAGATGGAGAGCCATCACGATCTTGAAATCCCTCAGAGGTGACCATATGGCTTCTCTCACCTTTTAATATTTAATGATGGTCCTTGGGCACTTTCCAATTATTTAAAAAAAAAGTGTGAGGAAAGACTGTTTTCTCATCAAGTGAAAAAAAAATGTGACAAAGAAAATCCACCCTACAATATTTAAACTCCTTTAAAATTAAAATTTTTGCTGGAACATAATAAAATATTTGCTAAATATTTTGTCCAAAGACTAATTATCCTTTGGTAGGCATTTTTCTCTTCTGTATACAAAATTAGATGGAATATAATAGATCTCAAAGACCCTTTCTAGCTTTTAATTATATGAATCAATGACATTGATGACAATCAATGACAATGAAGGGCTTCTCATACAAAGTCACTACCATGAATTAACATGGGTAACGGACTGATCTACTTTCCAAAAAAAACCACGGAAAATGGCAAGTTCTACTTTCTGTTAAGGTTGTCATATCAGATGCATTCAGTAGCAAGAATGCTGCTAAATATAGCTGTCCTGGAGTTCCTGGTGCTGCTCCTTCCCTCAATTTTATTGAGAGAACAAACTTTTAACATCAAGGAGAATGTTGAAATGCTTCTGGAGGCTAAGTCATGCTCTCTGTCCTGCAGAGGTGTGTAGTGGGCTTGCATAACATAGATAGACACATCCCAGAAGCCTAAGTGGCGATTCTTACTGTGGAAGCCTTTAGCTTATCTCTGGAAGTATGGAATTCATCCAGTGTAGTTAGCATTTCATGGTTATTTAGTCAAGCTGTTGCATCAGCAGTTTATTTTTTTTTTAATTCTCATCTTTTTTCTTCCATCCAGTAAGTTGTGTTTCCATCAATCAGTCATTTGTTTCATCACTCAATAGACATGTGTGGAAATATATTATTCGTGGGACTGGTGTAGGCATTGGAGACTTAGAAATGAATAATATATTTCCTGCACTAAAATTGTACACAGTCTAGCAGGATGACCCTTAGGTGACTTCACATTTATAAGATAATTTAAGTGTCGTGGTAGAATCCTATACTGAGGGTTCTAGAAGCTTAAATGTGGGGTCAACACATGGAAGCAGGTGGGGAAATGGGGATTGGTGAGTGAAGTTGAGGAATGACTTCCTAAAAGCTTAGACTAAGACTCAAAAAAATGAGTAGGAGCTGACCAGGTAAGGAGTGGTCTGGAGAACATTCCAGGCTGACAGAGAGATGGAAGAACTTGACAGAGAGCAGGGACAGTTTGGAAAATGCTAACCTTTTTGGTATGGCAAAAATGTGTGGTGCAGAGGCAGTGAAAGCAGAAGACAAGACTTAAATTCATGCTTAAAAATCCAGTTTCCCAGGACTTAGTAATATGTTGCACACTTGTATTGACTTTTTTTGCATGTGAATGTTTGTTTGTAAAAAGATAGAATGATGAAACAAGATGAAGTTATTAACTGAAAGCATAAGAACTTAGAGGTGATGAGAGGATCTGAGATTCAGAATACAGCTGGAGATATTAATTTTGAAGGAAGAGGTGAAGTAATGCTTATTCAGAGAAAAGAAGCAAAAAGACAAAGGTGGAAGAGCAGCAGTGGAGCAGATGGACTTTGAGAACATTCTCTCCGGATAACTTCTGCTTTCTCTGATTTGTGGATTGGAATTGGGATGGGAGCTCAAGTACCTTAGTCATTCTCTGGACTAGAGATAAGTGAAAGCATTATTTGGAAATACTGAGGGCTTACTAGAGAGAAAGAGTAAATATTCAGTGTTTTAGTTATGGCTATGGTGCGATTTCCTCCTGCACTGCTCAGGTGATCATGAAGAGCTGTAGAGTACGCATTCTCAACAGGAACAATATTGCCCCTTATGGAGACAAAAATAACTTGGGGGGAGCAGGTGGAAAAAAAACCTTACTTTCTTTTATCTTTGCATGAAACACAAATATACATACATTCAGAAACAAATATACAGTACATGTGTGCTATTACATTTATAGGGGGGTGGAGTGATTAAGAAAAATTGCCTTCAAAGTGTCCTTTAGAAGGGCAATGGGGAAAAAAATGGTTGAAAAGAAACATGGCAGAGAAAGTTGCTGGAAACCGGAAGGTTGGTCTCATTTTTGTGGCTAAAGGCAATAGACTCAGGAAGCATTTGTTGTTGGTAATGATGCCATTGAATTGGTAAGCCATGGGTTCTAGGCTGGGCAGAGATGGAAGTGAAATCAAAAGAGAGCTGGAAGAGTTGAGTTGAAGACAAGTTTGAGGAGAGTATGACTGTGGAAATATGTGGATGTGCTGGACACAAAGCAGCAGCCTTGGCATGAGTGTTACAGATGAGAGCTGAGAGAGCTTGTGTTCAAGTAACTTAAGTAGGGGAATGAGAGCTGAGGCCATTTGTGCTAATGTTGCCTGACTAAATGTTTTAGGAAACAATTCTCAGGAGGGTAAGCCTTCATGCAATAAATACCTTCACTATTTGTTTCAGAAAATTCCTACAAACCAATTTTTCTGGGTAAATAATTTGCTCCTCAAGCCAAAAAGCTCACATTTCATGATAAAAGATTGTTTGATTCACTTGGATAAAAAACTCACTTACAAAAAGTAGTTTATTTTTCAAGACTCACCTTAAGGCTCTCACCTTATCTATCAACCCCTACTCGTGCTGTCAGGAAATTTGTCCAATCCCAATAACTCCCCTGTATAGAAAGACCTGTCTTAAATCACCTGAGCCTGTTTTTGAAAATCCTATAAACCTTCTCTGCTGACCTCCGCCTTATAGGAAATTATTAAGACTCTGTCAAGGGCTCTTCTCCCGTGTCCTGGTAACTCTGATAAACTTAGTTTTGCTTAATTAACAGTTTTTTTCTGGTGGTCTTTTAAGGAGTCGAGAATTGACACATGTAAAGTCATCATGTGAAGGACTGGGATTTGAAGGGGAGGTGATCATTTCAAAATGATAAACAGCATCAATTAATAGTTGAATGAATGCATATTTGAAGAAAGTACCATGATCTATAACAAGATGGGGAAAGTTTTACCCATAGGAACTTTTATTAGGAATGAAACCACATTTGGGGGGGAAATAGATTAAGGAGTATGTGGGCAGGAAAGAAAAATTATCAAACTAGCAATCGAGTAAGGGGATAGGAGAATACGTCAGACATGTAACAGCTTCATAAATTTCTCTCTAATGCACACCTTCTTAAGACCAACCAGACATCCTACACAAGAACATGTTAATACACTAAGAAAGAGGTGACCCGGACCCAGCAACCTGGGGCTGAGTGGTGAAGTCAAGTTCCAGAGTGACTGTGGGGCCAGAGCCATGTAGATGACTCTGTTGGGGAAAGCAAGGGAAAAATAGGCTCCCAGAGGAATGGAATCCAAGAAGGAGGATTCAGTATGGTGAATGATGGGACACAGCTGGGCATGTATGCTCTATGAGACTTTGTTGAGTCAGTCCAAGGAACAGCAGTATAACTATAAGAAAATATGTCCTTGTCCCCTGTGCTCAGGCAAGAGACCTGCATAAGAAATAGGCAAATACTAAGAAAAGGCAGCTTCTCATTAAAGCAGGGGGTCAGAGGAAGGATAGTGTGAAGACGTGCAGCATATGGAAACATTTCTGTAACTGAGCATGAATTCCAAAGATGAAAGTTCTTCAAGATGACAGATTGGTGTCTGAGGGCTTTAACATTTGACATGCTCTCCTTCCACCCAAGTGTACCAACAGAATCACAAAAGAGTAGGCCGGTGGAGGTCAAAATGTCAAGTTTATTCCAATAAAGACTTGGAGGAATATGGCTTGAGGGTCTGTCAACAGTCACAGACTCGTACTCCTTTGGCACCACTAGAGAAGTATGCTCCCTCCCTCTACCTCTCTTTTTACCTAAGGGGAGAACCTTCCCTTTTAGAACTCAGGACAGATAGGAGAGGATTAGTGCTTCTGTCCCTTTCAAAACTCAGGCATGAAGAAAACCTAAGTGTGTACTATGCTCAGGGAGCTGGCTCCTCAAGGAGTGAGGAAGGGGCTAAGGGAATAAGCTCAATTCCTCCTCCTAAATGTTCAGGTCATGTAAACACTCCTTCCCCTGAGCAGAATGAGAGAGGAGCAGAGGCCAGTGGCCTTCCCTTAATGCTGTCCGTGTAGAAACTTAGAGCAAGGGAAGGAAGCTTCCCTACCAGCATCCTGACTGGACGGAACCACTAAATTTATGGTAATCCAGAGGTGCATCTGCCCCTTCCTTTCCACCATCCTCAGACAAAATACCATCCTTTTCAGGATGCTTCTGAAGTCACAGTGTAGATTTTGCCCCAGAAGCTACTGAAACTTGACTCCTTGTTCTATTTCTCAACCTAAGGCCTGATTGAATTTTCTCAACATAGCTCCTCAGAGATCCTGTAGGGATTAAATGGCAAAATCCTCTAATAATGTAACGCCAACAAGACGTAAATATAAACCCCTCCCATTATAAAAGAGGAATTAAAGTAAAAGAAAATACCACTTTTGTAAGTCAGTGCCCAGTGGCAATTACAGAAATGCCCCCTCCAGTTTCTTATTCTGCTAACTCTCAGCTCAGCATGTTTTCAGTGGTGGGCAGACTCGGGGTTTCTCCAGCAGCTGCAATCCAGGCAGTCTTGCACCTCAGTGAGGGAAGTTCTATCAGGAAATGTCCCTTTTTTTCCAGTTCAATATCAAGTTGAATGGGCTTCTGTTTTTAAAGCATTGAAGAATAAACAGGGAGCCTATCAGGAAACTGACTTTATACCAATCATTTTAGAAAAAGGACCCAATCTCCAGTACCCAAATAATTACACTAGACAAAGTTAGAGCAGTGCTTTGCCCCAACACAAAGCACGGTCTCAACGCTGCCGAAGAAATGGCGGATGGACAGAGAAAACCCCAACCTTTCCTTCTCTGTAATGTCGTCTGTGCCTGAGTGGATAAGCTGTTAACTTCAACTCCACTGGGACAAACCTCTTGCCTAGACGTTCACATCGCCCCTGTCATGACCCATATTTGAGTGACGAGTTGATGCAAACCATTGGCTTCTCCTGACCTTAACATTTGAAACTTTGTTGACTCTCTGTGCAGTTTATAAACTTGCAGTGGCAACAAATTTTACCATGTCCCAGTAGACATAGATTTATTCCAACATATTAAAAAACTCTTATTTCCATTTTCTCTTGGGTCTTTATTTCCCCCACCCCAGTGCTTCATTGCCTGCGGGCTGTCGAGTGATGGAGTTTCCACACTCCTCGGCAAACGGGGATTTTTCGGGACCACAAAGTGCCACGAAGACCACTATTGGCGTCCACTTACAGTGAAGCTGCTTACAAATGTGAAACCTGCCTTCTGAGGAAGTTTTCGCCAGCATCCCATCATTGTTTTCAGCTGGAGAATCGGTCCTAGCAGGTTCCTGAACATGAGCAGCTGATAATGATTCTGAAGTTGGGCCCTGCGATGGTCAGGTTTTGTGTGTTAACCTGGCCAGGCTATACCCCCAGTTATTTAGTCAAATGCCAATCTAGGAGTTGCTGAAAAGGTATTTTGTAGATGTGGCTAAAACCCACAAGTGGGTTACTTTAAGTAAAGGAGATCATCCTAGATAATAAAGGTATGTCTGATTCAATTAGTTAAAAGGCTTTAAGAACTGAAGTTTCCCTGAGAAGAAGAAATTCTACCTACAGACAGTATCTTCAGCCTGTGCCTAAGAGTTCCAGCCCGCCCTTTCTGCTGGCCTGCCCTATGGATTTCAGGCTTGCCTAGCCAGCTTACAGAATCACCTAAGCCATTTCCTTGCAATAACTCTCTCACTATATATCTCCTACTGGTTCTGTTTCTCTGGAGGAAACCTGACTGATACAGGTCCCTGTGGACCTTCTGGGATCCAATGTTTCTTCTGCATCCAAAGCCACAATCCTTGCTTGCATCCTTTCCAATCTGGGCCATGCTGGACTTGTGAGTGTGTGTCTGATTGTGCATATATGCACAAGCAAGGCGGGATGGCTCAAGTCCATCATCAGCGCATACTACTGCAAAGTTAGACAAGCTACAGTCCCCACTGTGGCCTTCACAGCACAATGGAATTTGGAGCAGTTGATTGGGCAACTACCTACCCACATGTGTTTGTCAGTTCAGACTGTCGTACAAAATACCACAGTTTAAATAACAGAAATTTATTTCTCACAATTCTGGAGCCTGGTAGTCCAAGATCAAAGCGCTGGCCAGCTTGATTTCTCTTGTGGCCTTCCTCCTTGGCTTGCAGGTGGCAACCTTCTCTCTGTGTCCCCACATGGCCTTTCTCTGTGTGTTCACATCCCTGGTCTCTCTCTCTCTCTCTCTCTCTTTTCTTATCAAGACACTAGTCAGATTGGATTAGGGCCCGCCCCTGTGACCTCATTTAACCTTAATTGCCACCTTAAAGGTCCTATTGCCAAATATAGTCACAGTGGGATTAAAGCTTCAACATATGAATTTGGTGGGGGGGACACACAGAATTCACTGCATAACAGCCAGCTTGACACTAAACAGTTTAAAAATAGAAACTAATCGTTGCTCTGTTGCTTCATATCCTTGCCTTTTAAAAAGGGGAATTTTTCTGCCCACCCTCATCTAAAATGATCCAAGTCCACATCAGCCTCACCCACAGTAGGGGGCCAGGTGTGTTTAAACAGGGCAAGAATCATATATGCCCCCTTCTTGTGTAAGAGTGGCTCATCCTTTATATAGCACAATGACTTTAGATAGGAAAGCCTCTCTCCTCTGTGTCTGTACCGTCATAAACTGCCACTTTATCAGCTCAGTGCCCATCATCTGATAAACCAAAGGCTCAAAATTGCTGGCTACAGATACACACATTAGTTAAGCCAAGGACACAATTGCCATCCAGCCACATGGCACAGTATGGTCACTGTAGCCACCGTCTGCCGGGCCTGCAAAGTTCAGCCCAACAGGATCCTTTCCAAACGTCCAGCCTCCCTCCTGGCCCAGGACCCCCTGGGAGCCTCGTTCACTCCAAGGGTATTTTTTGCCTTTCGGAAGTCCATCCCTTGTCCATTTCTCAATGTTCCTGGTGCACGCACCAGGGAGGAGTTTAAGGAAGTCAATTGATATGGCCACTTTTGCATTTTCAAGTTAGATCCAGATGTGAAAGATAAAGGAATCAGGCCCAAAATATAAATACATCAACTTCATGAGTGATACGTCATTAGAGAGTGTGCTTTGGATGTGTGGCAGAAATGGCCCCACTGTTATCAAATCACAGAATTAGGCAGAAATATCAACCAGGTGGTAGGAGCTTTGCTTACAGCTTAGGACATTTACCTCTAAGTATACCGTGTGGCCAAGAGCAGCGGGGAGTGTGTGCCCTGATCTCAAAGAGAAGAGGAAAAGAAGGACTTGACCTGCAGCCCAGTTTTCCTCCCCAACTCGTTTCTCTAAGTAACTCCTGGTGCCCCTTGGGGGGAGGGCCTGGAAAGGCCAGCAGAGTTGGAGTTGCCAAAGTCTCTCTGCCTGAACTGGAAGGCGTAGAAAGAGAGGTCCCCCTCCTATGTGGAGAAGCAGATGAGAACACGGAGTGAACAAACAAAGGCCCAGAAAATGGCCGCGTTGATGACATAGTTACCTGAGTATTTCAGAGCAGCCGGCAGATGAGTGCACACGCAGCCCGATGAACATTGAGACTCACATTTTGGTGGAGTGCAAACCACATCTCTCTGTACAAAGTCTCCCTCTTCAAGCACTTTCTGGAATTTCCATGGGTGCATCCCTCCATTCATGACCCACCTCGTGGGATCTTGCAGCCTGCATCTGGGAGAGTTTCCTTGTAATATAAGCCTTCCCCGTCTGCCATCTGAAATCGTGGGGCTCAACATCTATCATGCCCAGTTCTGATGGGGCTGAAACACTCCTGTTGGGAGACCTGTGCCATCTCATGCATCTCAGCCACACTCATGTGCAGGACAGGCACATGTGTATGTGTGTGTGTATGCACACGGTGGCTTGGGGGATGGTCCCACAACGTCAGCTTCTGTGAGCCCCTACATGTTTGCCTTTAGTGATCAAAGTCTTCAGATTCACAGATCATGCCTGTGCCTCCCTATCCACATGCATCTCCAAAGTGCCTGCTCAGGTCAAGTGGCACTGCCAGCTGCTGTATTATCAGGATTCTCTAGAGAAACAGAAACAATAGGATGTGTGTGTACATCGAGAGAGAGAGAGAGAGAGAGAGCAAGTGACAGAATTAATTTGATCATAGAGAATCCAAAATCTGTGGTTAGGCCAGTGGACTGGAGACACAGGGAAGAGTTGTTGCTGCAGTTCTAGTCTGAAGGCTATCTGCAGGCAGAAGTCCTTCTTTCCTGGGGGCCCTCAGTCTTTTCCTATTAAGGCCTTCATCTGATTGGATGAGACACATGCAGATCATGGAGGGTAATCTGCTTTACTCAAAGTCTACTAATTTAAATGTTAATCTCATCTAAAAAAAAAATCTTCACAGCGACATCTAGGATAATGTTTGACCAAATATCTGGGTACTGTGGCCAAGTTGACACGTAAAATTAACCATCATAGCCACCATGCTGAACCAGGACCTCCCCTCACCGCTGGAGCTCTGTGGCCAAGCCTCCCTCCCTGTGCTTCACTCCTGTGCCTTATTCGGATTCCCTCTCAGCAGCCCCATCCAACTCCCTATGATCATACTGTAGACCTTATCCTCTTTGTCTCAGGCTTGTTTGTACCTAGACAAGGGACAGTGTTCCACCATTTTCCAGAACATGGCTGGCAAAGACCCAGCCATGCCACTGTTGGACATTCACTCTATGATCAACCTACCTATGATAAGTGGACATGTGGGACAAGATTCACCTTTCCACTCCTCTTGTAATTCAGAGAAGCCTTCTTGTGCTTGTTATAGCAAATGCCCTCAAGGAGGCAGAGGAGTAACCGAGTCATTAGAGAGTTTTAGAGAGAGGAATGGATCTCTGGAATCTAGTCAACCTAAATGATGTTTCTGGCATTGTTTCAATGATGTCCCAATGATGTTTTTCATGTTGGTTTGCCCACCTTTTGTACATTTTGTATGATATTTAGAATGGCAGATCCTAATAGTGCTTTCAAACTCATCCTGTAGCCTACAGTGCTGGTTCTGTCTTGGAGCAGTGAGTTTGGCATCAAATCCCAGATCTGCTCCTCACTCAGCCCCGTCCTTCAGCAAGTGCCTGAACCCCACCAAACACCCCTTCCTGCCTTACAGAATGGGATCTCAATAAAAGCAGCTTCCGACCCTGCACCCTTAACAGGCAGGCACCTGCTCTGTGCTGATCCAATCTAATCTAACCCTCAGGGGGATTTTGGGTTTGTCAGATGATATTCATCTTGAAAAAGCTTCCTAAGGATGCTACAAGAAATATGAAAACTCTTTGCCTCAAAGCCTGGCCTATCATAATGATTTTGCAAATTATATCAATTTATAAACCTCTAACTACATACTACATCCAAAGGTGAATTGTTAAAAAGTAAGGAAGCTTGTCAATGTGGGTATATATATCTTCATATATATTTCATGAAGATAACTTAGAAGGCTCAACTTTAAATCAAACACGGATTTGTATCTTGATATTGCTTAAAAGGTTTCCACAAACCTAACAAATATTTGATACTTACTCTTTTATAAGGGACAGCCATTATTTGGTCCAGTCAAGGAATACAATAAAGGCCACTGATCCTTGGAGTCAGAGGGCAGAGGTCATCCTTACTTGCCTTTGTGTCTATAGCATCTAGCACAGAGCCAGGAAACCAAATATGTATTTGAATCTCAATGAGATAAGATAGATTTCCTGAAAGAAGACTAGCAGATTTGTGTGTAAAAACTAACCCATGTCGTCAGAAACGTCCGCCCTCAAAATCACAAAACTGCCTTTTTCTCATGAGCTTCTTGGTGTGAACAGGGGCTCAGGGACTGCACTGCTCTTGGTTTTGTAATTTACTCTGACACACAGAAATGAACAGTGGGACCCCCGATGGCGATTGCAAAGCCCCAGCTAAAAGGCTGGAAACCTCCCACAGTACATTTGAATGAAAGGTCTTTGTTTTGAGGAGAAAAGCAACAAAAAAGGCCTTCTCTGGTCCAGTGGTATCCCTTTATCTTTTAGAACAATCTCTCTTAAAATGGTCATGATACTTCTCTTTAACCATTTAAAACTAACAAGTAAAGCAGAGAGGGTGTTTATCTTGCATTTCCCTTTCTAAATATAAGCAGATCTTTCAATCAAGTGATGGGGAGAAAGTATTGCTGGCAGCTGTTTCACGTTCATCGTGTTTCATTGTAGGAACTCTTCCTTTAATAGAAGGTATCAGCAAGAGTGCTCAGTCCATTCTACCTGCTGGCTTTCAGGCTGGCAAGTTTGGATTAGAACTATGTCCAGTAGACATAGGTGTCGAGTCACTGTCCTCCTGTTTTAGCTACACGTTAGTCTGAAAACCTTTCTCCTTAAGTCTGGCATGTTTGGGAGCATGTGTTCCTGAAACACTCGAGAGATTCCCATCCTCAGGAGAAAGTAACCAGCAACCGTTATTTGTGTGGCGTCAGTCACTCTTCATGAGTTGCTAGAGCTGGCTCTTGGGATCTCTCCCAGGCCAGGCCCTGTGAGACGGATGTGGACCTTCAGACAGAGGGTCTACAGACCCAAAGAGGCACTGCCCTGGATTCTCCATTTACATAATGGACTTTGAACTAGACAGTCGCTGATGTCCCTTATTGTTTTAATAGTCTATGGTTCTAGGACAAACCGTTCCTAATTGATTCAGGAAATCTATCGCAAAAAGATCCTGTGAAGTTTTCATGTCTCATGTTGTTGTCATCCCAGTGCATGTGCAGGTGTGTCACATGGCCTCAGCTTTGGATCTTATATGGCCTGTGCCACTCACTGAGTTATTGATGGCAAGCTGCCCACTCCCTGTGCCTCAGTTTCTTTCTTGTGAACTGAGGCTACAGTGGGACCTGCCTCGGATGTGGCTGGGTGATAATAAAACCATCTGCTGGGATCATTATGGTTGCTTTGCTGCCTGCCCTTCTGCTGCGTGAGGACTGATCTCGGATTAGAAATGTTTGCATCATCCTCAGCTGACTGCTGTTACGTCTGGGGTTCTGCCTGTTTATCCAGCCAGAGAAGTTCGCCGGGTTTTGACACCATTTCTCTTCTCTCATCTCTGGAACAATTCAGACCCGGGTTGCCAGCATACACAGCCATTTCCCCTTTAATCAAGTTCTCTTTCAATTAGAGTCAGATCTTGACAGGTTGAAAGCTAACTACCAAACCAGAAGTCGTTTGGGAATGAGTGGGAAGGAAGAGGTTGTGTCCCTTTGGGAAAGCATAATGATTTATGAATGCAGAGATGTTCAAAGGACAAGAGCTGTAAGTTCCTCTTTAAAAAGGAGGTCTTTATAACACTGCCGATCACCTAGATACAGTGATCCCTTTTATTCACTGGCAAGTTCCGTGTTGTTGAACCCGATTCAGCTTTGGTTTTTCTTCACTGAAGGTTGAATCAGGATCGCGCAGGAGGAGGCGTGATTTGGGAGACCCACCCTGGTGTGTTTGTATGTAGCTCACGGTGTTGGTTTGTTCCCTGTGAGACATCAAAGGTGCTCCGCTCAGAAACCAGTTCCCTTGAACGATGCTCCACGATTAACGCTGACAGCCACTCAGTCTGCATGACAAATGGCCTCAGGCCCACCTCCCACTTCCCGTGCCTCATTATTTGTTGCCTTTGTTAAGGATGAGGCAAGCAGGACAAGTGAGAGCTGACACCTGCAAGGATCAAGCCATGGGGCTGAGATTCAGGGTTCACGAAGCATCTCTGTGAGTGGGTGTGGGTGTGAAAGCATGCGTACACTGCACGTGTGTGTCTGTGTGTGTCCATTTTCCATGAGGCCCAACCTCACCTGGCCACCTGCTGTGTTCCCCAAGGACATCTGGGCAGTGAAGTCAGGACAGATTTATACCACCGACCCCTCCTCCAGACAATTCCATCAAATGATATGACTTGGTTCCTTCCCCCACTTGCCTGTAAAGTTCCCATTCACACCACCTAGAACCTATTTCTCCCATTAATCTTTCGTCTCTCTTTAACCTTAGTACCTTCTCTCCAAACAAATGTGTTTTGCTAAGAGGAAAACAACGATGCACTGTTGTTTCCTTCCCTTGTGCACGACTAAATCCCAGTTTGTCAGTCCAGCAGTCAGTCTGGAAACTCTGTTGGATTTGTGACTTAGTGTTAGCGATATTTCTCTCACTTCCTGTTTGGACTTCCCCTTCTTTCTGAGCTCTGCGATGTCTGGCCTGTTAGGAGCGCCCTGCTCCCCCGCCCCAGGCAACCCCTCTTCATTTGGATGTGTCCTTTCTTGAGAAAGAAGCCCAAGGCAGGACTCCAAGATTCCCACAGGCTCTGAGAGCCCCAAGCTTCATGGTAATGTGACTGATAATGTGGGACAAGAGTGAGTGTGATCATATATTTCTCTCCAAACCACAGAGCTGGGATTACAAAATGTTTGAGGATCTTTGTGAATCATCATGGGCCCCATTACACATATCTTTTTAAATCACCAATTAGCATTTCATGGGCACATTTACTGTTTATTTCTGAGTTTCAGAAACTCGCCGAAATGCCCACGTAGAAAAGGGATGGAAATAGGCAAAGGTGATGGACATGCAGGAGAGGGGTTGACAATCACCTCAGCGTTCTGAAGGTCAGCAGGTCATTTCAGAGACAGGATACCACCCTGACATGATTTGAAGGCACGAGCGGATGGATCGGAGGAGTCTGATTCTGTTCTAATTCAAATGCTGTCTTCAAGTTGATGCAATTCATTTAAATCCACAAGGGCTCTGGTCTCTCTCTCTCCAGGCTGGACATGGCCACAGGCTGATACAAATGGAAACTGTGCAGAACCCTCTGCCGGCAGCCAGGCATATGGTCTTAGACCTCAGTGCAGAGAAAACAGGACGGCAGTATGGCAATGCTCACAGCGAGGCCTTTCTGGAAGGGTGCAAGATCTTCACTCCACAACACTGCCTTTGGCAAAGTGTGGCGTCTTATAGGGGTGGGAATAAATGGGGCTCCCAGGAAGGTTGGTAGAGAGGAGAGTTGCATTTGGGATTTCCTCTGCCCTCCCTTACCCACAGAGAAGCGGCCCTGATCCTGGGTTCTGGGCTGCCGAGGTAGCAGAGTCAATTTTCAAATCTGCATTGCAAACACAGTGGCTTCCTTCTCTAACGCATGTGTTGGAGAATAAATAGTTACAAAATGGCACCGTGTATTTGTAACCTTGCTCTTTGTTTATTGATGTGATTAATATAAAAATGTGAAAATTGAAAAAAAAACATTGTATGAACCAGGGTGTTCCTCCCATACCCTGGGGTGTTAGAATCCATGCGAACAAGCACATCCTTTAGCATGTTTGAGTAGTCATAGCCTTAGACAACTGGGTGAGCCAATGATCCAGGTGAGAATTTGCCCAAGACAGCATTTCTAGGGAAGGGGCCTGGTGTGGGGCTCTTCCAGGCACTAAGGCCTGATCTCAATATGGTAAGCACTGGTCCTCCAAAGCTATGGCTGTGGATCCTGGAGGTTGGAGATAAATGGCCTTGAGACAGCCCTCTTTGTTATCTCTGGTGTAATGCTGGTCGTAACTTTATCGTCACAGTGTGGATTCCAACAAACCCCCTCCTCAATGCTTTCTATGTTAAATGTCACTCGAGGGGTGGCACATAGAACAAATGCCGAACCACTGCAGCTTTAAGTTCATGTGATCTCATGGCTCATTCTGTGTAGAGTGGACAAGGAACTCAGAAAGATAGCTGAGTGGCCAGGCATAAGACATGAGCATTCCTGGGAGATGATGGGATAATACAGAGACAGAATCAGCTCAGTGAGGGAGAGCTAGCAAGTGCTAGCACATTTGTAAAGGAGCCTGTGATCTTGAGAATACAGATACCAAATGAGTTCTGGTGTCCACAGCTCTCTTACTATTGTGTCTGTTGAAGACAGTGACCCACACAGACGGCAGCAGATGGGTAAGCTCAAAGCATACTTTGCCACGTGATACCAAACATGGGAAGCCTCTTTCATGCTAAACTCCTTCATGTGTGCTTCCCACAAGTAGATGGACATAGTAAAGGGAAACTGGGAAGGCTCTGAGTTCTAAAGTTGGGCCTACTTTGATACTGTTTTTGGTAAAAGTCCATTCTTTTCTTTCCAAGTGTCTTATTTCTAGGTGACTGTGCCATGCTTCCCTTGTGCTGCCATAGATAACTGGTCTTAGCTATTGTGTAAGAGCCAGAACGTAGACCGTGAAAGTTGGAAAGCATCTTTCACACATCTTTGTACGTCTGAACTGAACTTGTAATGAGGTTGAGTGTGTGCCTCCCCTCCCCCTCCCACTCTGTCACCATAGTAACCACTACTAGAATTAGTGGGATATTTTTAAAGGAAAATTGCTAGATGCAAATTTTCCAAGTTTGGAAAACATGATTCTAGGAAAAGTATAGTTGCGGTTTGATGTAGGAGGATAGAATGAAGAGTATTCTGCACCCTTTGCTCAATAGCTATTAGCTGTCAGAGGAGACCCCAGTGTTCACTCGCTGGCACGTGGTGATAGGGCAGAGTCTACTAACCAACCAACCAACCAAACAGCACAAACACCACCCAACCCTGCAGGTTGATTACACTTTCCCAAATGCGTCCACCGTGTCTGGCTCAAATAGCAGCTGGGCGGCTATTCTAATGGGCACGTCACCTGCAATCACTTCTTCTACATCCTACTGCTTCTTTTGTAGCTTTGGTCCTGGGTGCTGTTTGGTGCTAATGTGTAGGGTTTGACTGACATCTGGAATGAGCTGCTAAGGAGAGAGTTTATTTTAACAAAGATGGGATGGAGAAGAGGTTAGTCCCTTGCTTCACTTCCTAGTGTCAGAAAAATTTGCTCTGTTTTGGTACTTGCCTTTGCTCCCTTCATTGGGGAATTAAACCCTATGATAAACAGACATTACAACTTGTTTCAGGAAGTGAGTGGCTGTGGCTTTGATGGATGCCCCTGGCTCGCTCTAGGCTGCCATTCAGTAATTGCTGCCACCAGGCACTACGTAAACCCACCTGCCTTCTGCCATCCTTTTGGACAGTGTACCTTCTTCAGAATCCTCCTGCTAACCTTGAGCTGATTTTAATAACTCCCTCGCCATATCCCCAGGCTAGCTATCTTGGCACTAAATCCTCCACCTTATACAGCCTAGTTGCTTAGGTAACACTTTGCTCCTTCCAATGTGATCTTCTGTCATACACACACTCGCCCTTCTTCCAGGTGGCTTGAAGAGGTAATCACATAATTTACTTGGAGCCATATTCATATTCCTTTCTCCAGGAAAAGGGGAAATAGAGATCATTCTAAACGTGGTTATAATTAAATAAACAACCAGAGGCAGATAAATCTACATTTTCAAATTGTGAGTCACTAATTTGCCTAAATTCCATTTTATTTGGAATTAAGTTTTCCAGCCCTCTCTCCACCATTTGGAACAAGGCAATCTGCAGGCATGAAGGGAATTTTTCCTCATTTGGTTCTCTCAGGGGAAATGCATTCCTCGGTTGCTGAGTGACTGTGTAGAAGCCAAGTCTTCAGCTAGTGTACAAAAGTCTGAACTCTGCCCTATAGGTCAGACAAACCACACCTCTGAATGAAAAGTTTATGAACAAGCCACTACTTCCTGTGACAACAGACAGAGTTGTGCTGGGGCCTGGGGGGATGTAACTTAAAATTCTCAGTAACATTTCAGTCTCATTTGTTGTAACAGGATATGTAAAAGATTTGCAATTTGTCAATTTTTTTAAACTCTGTAACAGGAACGGTGAAGTCTCCATCTGTCTCACTGAGCTGTAAATCAGTATTTGGGGGATAAACAGAAAACACAAATGATTTCACACGGACTCACTGATTTCATCACATGAGCACACATGGTACCCATTTGTCCTAGCACCAAGAGGTCATATTTGAATTATTTAAACCCAATAGAGAAACACAAATTATGATCTGGTTGTAAATTCGTAGTAGTTGTGTCTGGGTTTAAGTAAATGTTCTAACTCAGTTCATCAGTTTAATGATGTATAAATCTAAAATACTGTTGTATGTAGCACTGGGCATTCGTGTTAAAAAGTACAAAAAGAATGCAATGAGAGATGTTTAGACATTACTGCACTTTCAAACACGCATGCCAGGTCCTCTGTTCAAAAATTTTATAATTTTATAACTGATAGAACCGTCACTACGTTCATTTTAAAGCAGAGGTGCTGCTGAATCCATGTGGAATCCACGGCAGGTATACCCACATCTCATAGTTTTTTGAGACACTCAGATTGCTTTCTTGCTCAGTGGGCACCTTAGCAACTTAGTCGTACAGTTTGTCCTTATTGTTGTCAGTGCTCCCCAGTTGATTCCGACTCCTAGCACCCCCACATACAGTAGCACGGAACCCTGCCCGGGCTTTTTTTATTGCACTTACTTCCAGCTTATTGGTAGCTTGGACTTTCTTAGTTAAAACCCAGGATGCAGGTCCTCTCTCTTCTTTCGGATATTCCTGAAAATGGGGACTTCAGGCGGGAGACAAGGAAAGGGGCCATTGTGAACTCACGCTCCCGCATGTAACCTGTGCAGAAAGAGGAAGCGGGCTTTACACACTCAGACTTGCAGGAAAACTCCTCGTCAACACTTCAGCTTTCATTCAGTTTTGTCTTTGCATGTCTTCTCTAAAAATGTATCAATCCATGTTCCTATTCAAACTGAAACTATGTTTCTGTCTATTTCACACACTCTCTGTCTATTTGCACATGTACATGCGTGTGCTTTGTGTCACCGTGTGTATAAATACTCATAAATACCACCGTAGACTAGGGTATCGCTGGCTCCTGTTGCATGTCAAGGCCTCGTTGGATTTGCACTGTAAAGGAGCTATTACCAAGTTGAGCCAGGCTTAAACATCCCTTTCCTATAGCTTTGGAGGCTCTGATGTTGTTATTCTTCAAACACTTGTCAAAATGAGCGTATCTATCATATTGGGTATTTTGGGAAATAAAGTGGCTTCTTGACTTTAAAAGTTTTGTTCAAATCCAAGGACGGTTTTCTGAATCTGGATCACTTGCTCTCTCTCTACAGTATTTAACCCTCTGGTCCCTCCCTCCCTCCCTAAGCTTTCTCTTGTCTTGATTGTCATGACTCCCAGCTCTCAACCCACTCCCTCTGGGCTCCAGGCGCAGGCCCTCCTCCTCCTGAGCACTCGGTGCCCTGTCTTCAGTGCCTCATGTCTGGGCGTTGAAGCCTGCAGTGTGGATCTGGTCATCCCAAAGGAGTAACCAAGAGGACAATCATTTGTCTGATGGTGGCTGATGCATCTGAACCAGATCTCTCTCTCCTGAATGAACATGAGCATCCCCAAATATCTCCCAGATGCCCCATGAGCACTTCAAGGTTGACATGGATTAACCTGGAAGCACGCCTCCCTTGATCTCAGCTCTGATATGTAAGGAACTTGGAAGTTGCCACTCCTGTCCTCATAAGAAAAAGCCAAACAAACTGAAAATCAATGACTTTTCTTAGATCCATCATAGAATTGAGGTCACAGGGCAAATTACCATGCAGAAATCTGAAAAGACAGATGAATAGAGTCACATCCCAAATCAACTCATGTGGAGAAGAAGCCACTGGAGCCATAAAGGGGAAGGGACACTCAAGTTGTCATTTTGATGAATTGCTGGAGGCTGAGTGTGGACTAGCTTGAGAATTAAAAACTCCTGGGGACACAGTCTCAGGACAGTCCCCACACTATGGGGGCTTTACCTCCAGGAATTCCACCAGGTTCTCTCGGTGAAGATCTGAGAAAAATCCCCACGTGTTTTTGCGGAAGGAGGGAAACAGAACAATTTGAAATATGCCCAGAGTGTTCTCCACAACCAGGGTCTTCTCACCAGCAAGACAGACTTTCCCAGAGCTTTGTCTCATGTGGTCAGCAGGGTAACTACTCAACTCCAGCTCTCTCTAGTACTAATGCTAGTACTACCCCTAGTACTAGTACTACTCCTAGTAGTAGCAGCAGCAGTAACAGCAGCAACAACAGCAATAATCGCACTCCTACTTCTAGTAGTAGTATCAGTACTAGTACTACTCCTACTAGCAGTAGTATAGAAGGAGCAGTGTAATCTAATTACACTCCAATTACAGAAATCTGAAAATATCCCTAGCACTTTATTTCTCCCTTTGTCCCTACATTCAATTAGTACATAACTGTCAATTGTTTTTATCCGGCTAAATATCTCCCAACATTTTGTTTTCTCCACCCCAACTGCTCCCCTGGTATCTAACCTGGACACTACACTCGACTTCTAATTGTCTGTTGTTCCTCTAGGCCAACCTGTTCCATTTTTCCTTCCTGCTCTCTTAAAATGCAATCTTATGATCTCACTCTCTAGCTTAGAACTGTCCAAGGCTTCGAAAGAGAACCCGATGCCTTCCGTGGCTAGAAACACCTTCAAGACCTCACTCCTCTCTCCACCTACCTTTGATCCATCCTCATCTCTCTGAGGTTCCCCCCCAAAAATCCCTGTTCCCAAATAATACCAAGTTGTTCGTGGTTCCTGATGATTATTTACAAAGAATTCTTGCCTCTTTTTTTTTCTTGAAGTATAGTTGACATACAGTTTTATACTAGTTTCAGGTGTACAAAACAGAAACAAATCCACGGATACAAAGAACAAACTGGTGGTCACCAGTGAGGAGGGAAGTATGGGGATAAGCAAAATAGGTGAAGGGGGTTAAGAAGTGCAAAATTCCACTTATAAAATAAATAAGTCACGGGGATGTAATGTACAGCAGGGAATATAGTCAATAATATTGTACAGTTACAAGTCACTTAACAACGGAGATACATTCTGAGAAGCACATCGTTAGGCGATTTTGTTGTGGTGCGAAATTATAGTGCATATTAAAATTATACGACCCTGGACGGTATAGTCTACTACACACGTAGGCTCTATGGTACTAACCTGATGAGACCACCATTGTATGTGTGGTCTGTGGTTGACTAAAACACCATTATGCAGCTCATGACTGTAACAACTTTGTATGGTGACAAATGGTTACTAGACTTGTCCTGGTGATCATTTCTTGCCTCTTTTTTACATACACAGTTCCCCCTCCCTACTGAATTGTTTTGTGCATGTCCCCATACCCTTTATGACCTCATTCTTACATGTCTTTTTTTGAGAAGTCTTACCCACTTTTCTCCAGGCAGAATGAAGCATTTTCTCCTCGTTGCTTGGACATCCGCTGTTCTCACCTCTCTAGATCTCTAACTGTATTGCAGTAAGCACATGTTTTCAGGCTGTCTCCCTCACTCAGTGGTGTGTACCTCAGACGGGACGCCCATCCATGTGTACCTCAACGATTAGAGTCTGCTCTAATCACCTTCTATACAATGGATAGTGGGTGCTTAATAAAATGCTTGAGGACTGTAAGGTAAATGCATGAAGGAATGAATGACCAGGAGAATTAAGAGAATTAATAACTCACTTTCCAATTGAGAAAGTAAAATATAAGAGGATTTAAAACTCATTAAAGAAGAAGAAAATCTTATATAGAGAGGACTTAAAAAGAAAATCTAAAATATGATTTTATTTTATCCTGAGCTTTGTTTTGTCTAATTTTTTTCTCTCTTAAGTAAAGCTATGTAACTTCTGAGATAGAAGTAACTTTTATTTTTAGCTTTTTATTTTGAAATAATTTTAGATTTTCAGAAGAATTGCAAAGATAGTACAGATAGATCCCTTATATATTTCACTCAGCCTCCTCCAATTTTAATATCTTTCATGATGGTGGTACAATTACAAAACTCTACTTAACTAAAATTGATTTAACACTATTAACCATACTTTAGAGTTCATGTGGATTTCCCCCAATACTGTTTTTTGGTTCCAGCATTAACCCAGGATTCTATGTTGCATTCAGTTCTCATATCTCCTTAGTCTCTTCCATTCTGTGAGTTCCTTAGTCTTTCCTATTATTTCATAACATTGACACTTGTGAAGAGTACTGGTTGGGTATTTTGTAGAATATTCCTCTATTTGGGTTTATCTGATTGTTACAGGCTGAATTATGTCCACCTAAATTAATATGTTGAAGCCCTAATGACCGATACATCAAAATGTGACTGTATTTGGTGATAGGACCTTTATAGAAATAATTAAGGTAAAATGAGGTCATTAGGGTGGATCCTAATCCAATACAACTTGTGTCCTTATAAAATGGTGAGATCAGGACGCAGACACACAGAGAGAAGACCATGTGAGGACACAGGGAGAAGATGGCATCTATATGCCAAGGAGAGAGGCCTCAGGAGAAACCAACCCTGCCAACACCTTGATCTTGGACTTTCAGCCTCCAGAACTGTGAGAAAATAAATGTCTGTTGTTTAAAGGACTCAGTCTATGGTATTTGTTACAGCAGCTTTAGCAAATTAATACAGGATGTTTTCTCATGATTAGCCTGATGATATGTATCTGCGGGAAGAATATCACAGCGGTTGTGTGCCCTTCTCCTTCCAACATATTAATCTTGATTACTTGGTTAGAGTGGAATCTTCCAGATTTCTCCACTGAAAATTTACTCTTTTTCCCTTTCCATACTCTGGGAGTCAGAAGCAAGTCACTAAGATCAACCCACCCTCAAAAGGAGAAGAATTAAGCTCCACCATCTGGAAGGAGAAGTCTCAGATAATCTGTGGACGTGTGCTACAACCACAGTAGTTAATAAATATATTGGAGAAGTTAATTTGAAAAAGTGCAAATATTCTTTTCTCCTTAAAATCCCTCCCACTAATTTTAGCATAAATCAGTGAATCGTGTCTGTAGCAATGATTACTGTGATGTTCTAATGGTGAAGTTTTATTTCCCTCATTTCTTCCCTATTTATTAACTAGAATTTTTCTGTAAGGAATATTTCTCTCTTCTCCCCCATTTATTTATATTTTAGTTATTTATGTATATAAGTATGGATTCCTGTATACTACTTTTATTCTTGGGGTTATAAGGCAATACAGTGGTTATTTTGCCATTCAACTTCTTCTAGCTTTGGTCATTGGGAAACTTTTAGGTTAACTCCTGAGTGTTTCAGACATGCCACTATTTTTGAGCACTTATTTCCTAGGTTCATGTATTTTTCTTGCCTCGGTCCTAGAATCAGTTATTTTTTTCAAGGAGTCCTGATTCCTTTTATTGAAGAATGGTATGTAGGAAACAACATCTGGGTGCTCGATGTGCTTGGTGCTGCAGGGGTGTCAGTGATTCCCCACCTTCTCAGTGTACCCTGTCCTGTACATACACATGTCTATAATTGCTTCTGCATGCATCCATCTGTACGCATATATATAAACCTAAACATGAATTCATACCGATGTCTCCAACTCCAAGCCAGCACCTAGTAGTAGATTTTTAAATGGAAACAGATGAGTTTCGCATTGGTCTCTCCCCTCTCATGCAGTTTCTGTGCTAAAATAAAATGTGTACACACCTGGTTTATGATTCTAGAACAGCAAATTAAATACAGTTTCCGTTTATCCAAGAGTGTGCTAGAACACTGGCCATTGCAGCTTGGATACTAAGTGCATCAAGTTTAGATGAATTTGAAGTTCTCTAGATTTGTCAAGTAGCCTGATCAATGTTGCCTTACGTTTGGTTGGAGTAAGCACCACCCTAGGAGCACCCAATAACCATTTGCTATTGATATTTCCCTGTACTTAATCAGGGGGTGCCCATTTCTCTCCCAACCCTGTGTTTAGTAAATGCTAAAAAGACATACAAATGTATCCAAATAAATACTGTTTGGGGAGAAATCTGTTGCATAGGGTCTCCAGTGCCCAATTGTTCATGAAATCTATTAATAGGTTTGTAAACGTTTTGTATTACACTATCCACGGAATTTTTGTGCATGACTTACTTTGTATATAATTACTCTAAGAAAGAAAGCATTTCTCTGTTATACTGCTGGTGGGCTGAGAGCAAGAGCAGAAGAGAGAGGCTGAGTCTGTGCATTTTCAGAAGGGCTCAGAGCCTTGACTAGCAGGGTTGTTTAACAAAGGATGCATAGGACTAAGAGGCTGGGGCCACAGACCTACGCTCGATTTGGGCTTCTGCAGGAACCCTCTGTGTGCTAGCAGGTGGATCACCACACTTCTCAGACCTCCTGATCACTCACCTCTAAAACGAAGGGTTGTCCACACAAATCCCTCAGGCACCGTGAATCTATATTCCGTGGCTTCTGTGGATTCAGCTGAGGAGGAGCATACTTCTGCCCATGCTGGGCTCCTGGCCGAGTTCATTCAGCTTTGCTCTCACTGTCACAATCTGACTTTTCGTTTCTTTCGTTACAAAGGTGGTGCAGATAATGGATTTTACCTGTTTTCCTCCTGTGTTGGAAAAAATGATCAACGTGATGAGAGTGTCCCCCGATTTCCTGATTCTTTCTTATTTCATCTCCTTTCAACATTGTCATAACCCACTTACAGGTCTTTCACTCCAGACGCCTGCCTCCTCTGTGGGAGTAAATATTTGTCAAATGCCATCTCCCCCTTCTTTGCCTCCCAGGAGCGGGAGTGGTATCAGTTTTCTGGTTCTCTTTGTGTGAGTCATTCTCGTCCAATTGCTCTGTAACATCTGACATTTCTCTCCCTCCCCGTGCTCTCTGCCTCTCTTTTATAAAGGATTGAGCTGTGTTTTATCCTCTAATCCTTTCAAAATACTGTGTACCTTTCTAAATGATGGCAACCCCCTGACAAGGCGAGGGAGATGAGAAAGCTGGAAACCACATCAGAAGGGCCTGCTAAATCTGTTGTGACAACAGGGAAGGGATGCTAGGACTTGCTTCATTTAGGTCTGAAAGCACCTTTGTTATGTTTCTGAGGAGAGGAAAGGAGGGCAGAGGCAGGGTGGTGTTTGGTGTCCCTCTGCCTGTCC
Organism: Tapirus indicus; assembly: GCA_031878705.1. NCBI lineage: Eukaryota > Metazoa > Chordata > Mammalia > Perissodactyla > Tapiridae > Tapirus > Tapirus indicus. Next base: position 142,310,226 of record CM062921.1, read on the forward strand.
ATCACATCAGGTTGAAGGAAAAATAAAAGATTAGGGGAGAATGGGAGCAAAATCTACATGGAAAGACATAAATAAAAGATGCATTTGCATAGGTCTAAATATCACACTGCTCTCTATCATAAAATGAGATGATTACAGCTAGAAAAGATGACTAATTTGTGCCTGGAGGAATGTAGTTAGGTCACCAAAATTGCATGCCTGGCTTCCATCTTGGCTGGAGAGTTTTTTCAAACACCGAATATACTTTAAAGAAAAGACATATTCGGGGAATTTTTTTTTTTTTTTTTGGCTTGCTTGCTTAGTAAGGTGCTCATTTGCATCAGGTTGTCAAGAGTTATGACATTTAATGTTATTAATGTCACTTCCATTATTTCACTGAATCTCAGCTGCCTTCACCTACAAAATGTAAATATTTCTGACTACATGACCATAACTAGAGACCCCAAGGAACAGGAAAAAAGAAACATGGGTCCCCATACTGCAGATAGGCCAACTTGCTAGCTCCCATGTCATTCAATGTCATGAATTTGGAAATATATTCACTCAATGTCAGAAGTACTATGCAGGCATACTTGTATGCACATGCACACACACACATACAGTTGTTTTTATTCTAGAAATTCAATGCAATTTACCAAACCCTTCAAACCAACTCTTTTACATGTAATTGCGTCCGGATTGTGAAAAGATAGAAAGTACTTTGATGAATAAATGGCTGGGCCAAAGAGGATCAGGTACCTGAAGATAAGAAAGGCAAATCTTGGAGGCAGCAAGACCCATAATTTTCTAGAGTTTAATGTAGTGAGAATTATTGAATTATTACATACTACCATGATATGTATATGACTTATTCACAGAAATTTACTTATTGACATGAAATAATTTTGTGATATAATCAAATGACTAAAAAATGGTTTCTTTTAACTTGGAATATAGAAGCAGAAACTTTTAATATAATTATATTTCATATTTGAATGATCTTAATTTTTAGATAAGCCCAAAAAGAAGACTCGGGTAATACTGAATCTTTTAAAACTGTACTTAGTTAGACCTAAAATTCAACTCTGAACTGAAAATAGCCTTTATAGGTAATTTTTCTGTTTATTATGAAAAATTTCAAAATTACAGAAAAGGTAGAAGACTTTGCAATATAGACTAATACAATAATCATGAAGATTCAACAATTAATGTTTTGTCACATTTTTTATATTTACCATTTTATTTTTCTATCTCTGTCTATCTGTATCTCTCAGTTTATGTCTTTATCTAGACAGGTAAATAGGTAGGTGGATTGATAGATAATGTTTTGCTAAACTGCACATCCCTTGGTACACACCCAAAATACGACTCTCACACTAGATAAAACTAGCAGTGATTCCCTAAAATCAGTTTTTCCCAGACTGTGCACATTCTTTTTACTTTTTTCTAAATGTTTTAGAACTGGTTTTCTCAAACTCAGATTCAAAGTCTGCGCATTAACTACGTTGGTGTTCTTCTTTTTTTCTTTTTAACTCAGAAAGACCCTTCCTTACCCAAACCTTTTTAAATTGTTTTCCATGATAATGCCTTTTGGAGAGAACAAGGCGGTGACCTTTTTGTGTCCCATATTCTTTATTTCTCTGGTTGTATCCTGATGGTATCATTTAACTTGTTTCTCTATCTCTTACATTCCCTGCAGACCGAGGATTACGTCCCCACTCATGGCCACTATTTTTAGCAAGAACTCCTCGAGTGTCATGTAACACACTTGACAGTTCAACCCATCTGGAGGTGCCTTGTGTCAGGTCGCTGTGTTATTAGTAACGCTAAATTTAATCGCTTGGTTAAGGTGCTGACAACCCTTCACCCGAGGTATGTAGCATCCGTTGGTGATGCTTTCCCGAATCAACAATCTTGCTGTGCGGTCGTAAAATGATTTTAATTATATCATGTCTTCTACATGTATTAATTAACATTATTATGTAAAGAACTGATTTATCTCATCAACTGGGGTTATCGACACTTCTACCTAAAATTTGTGAGGAAGGAATTAACCCCTTCCACTTAATTTCTATTCTTCAGTGTATGGAGTTGATGTAATAGTCCCCTACAATGGTGGATAATGAGGTTGTTTTTTCTTCTTCATATTTTTTTGAGAGGCTCAACATGTTATATTCAATTATAGTTATTTTTGTTGACACCTCACGTTTCCCCAATTCAGCCACCGTGAGCTCCTCAGTCAAGCTCTCGTAACCTTTGACATGGCCCCATTAGTCTCCGAACACTTGGAACTTATCCTGCTGCACAGCTGAAGTTAGCTTTTGTCTAAGGAACACTGGCTCTTCTTATTGGTGAATGGTATTTGAACTCAGCTTCTGGGAAGAGGATATGCTTATTGCTCCAGGTGTCATCATTTCTAACCTGCTTCAGCGGAAAGAGCAGGGCAAAATATACATTTTTAAAAGTAAATCATGAAGTCATATTTCCAAAAAAAAGTAGGGGCCGCCCGGTGGCGCAGCGGTTTAGTTCGCGCTTGGCAGCCCGGGGTTCGCGAGTTCGGATCCCAGGCGCCCGCCGACGAACTGCCTGTCAGCCATGCCGTGGCGGCGTCCCATATAAAGTGGAGGAAGATGAGCACGGATGTTAGCCCAGGGCCAGTCTTCCTCAGCAAAAAGGGGAGGATTGGCAACGGATGTTAGCTCAGGGCTGGTCTTCCCCACAAAAAAAAAAAAAAAAAAAAAAAGTAATATTAGAGGGTATTTTTATTAACAGTTTTCATTTTCCATTTTTATCTATTTTATCTTATATTGAAAGTCTTGGTTCACAATATCATTAACATGTTTACTTATTTATATCTCCTACAACATGCAGAAAATAGTGTCAAAATTATGATATCATTATCATGACTAAAACTGAACTACTGAGTGAAGCTTAGGATTTATTTGCCATCTCTTTGTTCCTTAAAATATATCCCATTGAGGATGTAGTAACAGAATTATGTGTTAAAAATTACTTGAATTAGGTCTTAGCTGTAGGTTATGTTACCCATCTACTATACAATTAGGTTCATTTATTTTTGTTAAATGTAAAGATTAAAATTTCTGTTTTTACTTAACTTTATCTGTTAACATGTAAACCATTAACATGATTCAAATGTCAAAACTATATTAAAAGTTATGCTTACAGAAGTTTCATAGCTACCCCTATATACCCCTCTATAATTATTTTTGTTTGTTTTAGGTTTGTCTTTCCACTGTTTTTTCTGCAAAAATAAGGAGATGTGTGCATTATAGTTTTCATCATTTTTCTTACACAAAATATAGCATCATAAGTATGCCATTCTATAATTTGTTTTTTTAACCTAAAAAATATATTCTGAACATACCTCAATAGTAATATCTTTCTTATTCTTTTTTACACCAGCATAATATTCCGTTGGGTAGATGCATTTTCTTTTCCTGACAAATAGTCCCCTATTCATGGTCCATTCTTCTCTTGTTTTCGTATTTGCTGGCAAAAATTTAAAGAGCAACTTGATTTTTTTCCTTGCAAGTGACTTGCATTTTATATTTGGAGGTTTACATATTTTTCTGCATAACTTTTAGAGATTAGCAATTATAATTAAAGTATGTTTTAGAATTAACCTTTCTGGGTCAAATTTTCCAGGTCTATGATGGGCGCCTCAATATGTAGGTTTAAGTTGTCTTTGAGGAGAGTGTGGTGTGTAGGTGTGTGTGTGTTACAGTTTTAAATAATAGTTCTGTTCCATTGTTTTCCTTTTCCTCATGGGGGAGGGTCAATTACTCCAATTATACCTCTGTTGCATCCTCTTTGCATTTCTTCTGCACATATTTCTGATTCTTTTGATAACATTCTTAATTCTGCTTAATTTTTGTAGCTCTTTTATTTATATTTTCTATTTCTAATACTGTATTCCCAGTGATACATTCTAATTTAATCTTAATTTCTGATGCACATTTCTCCTTTTCTCCAACTTCTGTCTGAGACAAATGAGCTCCCCCTCTTCATTTCCCCTTTCTCTTGTCCAGTATTATCATGAGACTTTGAATTTCTGCTTCAGAACATTTCTTATATCTGCCTTTGTATGAATAATCACCATATTTTAAATTTCAGATAGTTTGCTAAGTTTTTCTCTGTTCCATGGCTGTTTTGAGCATGTGTGAGTATGTGTGTATGTAAAATCTCACATACTGAAAAGTTTTGAGTCTCACTTCCTGATTTTGCCTTAGTTCTAGACCACCTTCTTCTCTTGCTGTGATATGGGCAATATAAAAATAAATGGAGGCATTGATTTGTGTTTTCTTCTGATTCTTTGTTATGATCTTGCTTCAGCTGTTTTATTATTTCTCTTCATCACGTGGCTTAAAAAAAAATCAGAGGCTACCAAAAATGACTTTATATACTGGAAAATAACAATTGAGCAGAAGATACAACAATCTTCCACATAGATATAATTGAAAGTATAACTTTGAAATTTTAAATTGGACAGGATGTGAGAGATAGGTGAAAAATAAATCTTAACTTTTAATGTTTTAAAAAAACTGATATAATGTTGAAAGGAGAAACATATGGAAGATACAAATAACATGGTCAATAAGCTCTCTCTAAAAGTATGTAGAAATTTATATTCAATAAATAAAGAATGCACCTCTTGCTATATTGTCAAAAGTAGACCATGAAATAGACAACAAAAGAAGAATCAATGCATTCTAAATAATCAATATCATATTTGTTCTCTTACCTCAAACTGAAAAATAAAATGATTTCACATGTCACTAAACCAATTATTAAATAAGCCTGGAGATAAACAGAAAACAGTAGGGAAATTACAAAAACATTATAGCAAAATGATAACTTTGGACATGTAGGTTTTGAAGATACATTTAAAACAGAAACTGGAGATACATTTTGAACTTTAAGTAAATTTTTGAGGAGAAAATGGAAATCTAATAAAAGAACTAAGCATTCACTTGAAAACCTGGAGAAAAACTGAAAAGTAAACCAAAAAAAGCATAATAAATTTAAGAACCATCAACAACTTTGAAAAAATAGAATATAAAAAATTAAAATGAAAATAATTATTTTTAATTTTTGATATAATAATAGTACTAATTAAGAAAATAATAAAAGTAAACTAAATATTTAATTTTCAAAGGTATGGCTAGAGATGTAATATAGATGAAATAGTTTTGTCCTAAAACATCAGAAAAATAGTGGCTTCTCCCTTCTCTTTTCAGAAATCCCCCAAAACTATCAAGGATAAACAGAAAAATGAAAAAATAAGAACAAAATCAAAACGAAACAGGCAAATAAAGCAAATGAGGCCGGTTCATTTCATCCTCTCTAAGCAGTCTCCTGATTCTGATTTTCTTTCCCCTGGAGATATGAACGTACCAGCCATGGCAACCCAGGTATCGGATTTCCATATGGCATTATCTGCTTCATTGTAAAATTTCAAAAGAACACTACATTATAATTGCATGTCATGTTCAGGAACTTGATCACTAAATAAACTGCATCTGAGAGTTGGATCCATTTATTCAATTCATTCAGTTAATGTTTACTACCTACCAATATTATTTTAGGCACCTGGTGTTCAGGGAAAACAACTCATACAGGCTTCCTTTCCCTATAAAGGTTACATTCCAGGATTAGGTGTCTAATTAAAAGGTAAACATAAATTCAAGCAAGGAGTGCTATAGAGAAAATAAAAGAAGATGATGGCATGGGGTATGAGTGTGTGTATGGATGGGAGTATTAACTTAGGGGAGGTCCTGACACAAAAAATAAGAAAGAATGAAGTGAGCAACCAGGGGTTGGTAGGAAATGAGGTCAGAGAGCCTGGTGGAGATCAGAAGATACAGGTCCTCATGGGACAGGTATATTGTTTGCACTTACCTGTGAGTAGCAGAGATTTTACCACAGTGAGTTAAATACATACAGGTTAGTTTTCTCAGGTTATGAGAAGTCTGAAGGTGGAGGAAGATAGTTGTTGGTGTGACTTCAATGACTCAAAAGTTTCTGGGATGTGGTCCCTGGGATGTTCTTAGCCTTTACTGCATGATCCCAGCATGGCTGCTGCAGCTACTACCATCACAATTGTATTCTGGACAGGAAGAAAGGAAAAAAGGCAACTGGGATGCATTGAAATCTGTATCAGGAAAGTAAAAATTCTCCCAGTACTTTCTAGCAGAATTCCATATCATTAGCCAGAAATCTTTAACAAGGCTGGCTACTCTTAATCGCAAGAAAGTTTGGGAATTAGGTTTTTTCATTTGTTTGTTTTGCCTTTTTTTTTTTTTTTTTTACTAAGTTGTACATATTTCTGATTCCAGCCCAAATGATGTTCTGGTAAGAAGGCATAATGGATAATGGATATTGGGTAGTCAATACTTTTGGTCTCTTCCATACCAGGGTCAGAAGTTTTATTTCATCTTATATATTAGGAAGCCCCTAGATGGTTTTATGCAGTGAGTGGCATAACTGTATTTAAATTTTTCACAGACATTCTGCCTACACCATGTAGAATGAGTTGTAGGCAGGTGGGAGTGGAGGCTGGAACACCAGGTGGGGAAGTTCCTGCAGACATTCAGGTGAGAAAATGGTGGTCTGGTGCATAGTGAGGTTAATGGAGGTGGAGAGCAGTGGAAAGAATAAGAAAATGCTCTGGAGAGAAACAGGACTTGCTGATGAAATTAAACGGAGGAGCAAGGGAAAGAAAGCTCCAGGGATGAAGGAACCCCAGGATTTTGATTGGAAAAGCTCATGGTCCATGGTGCCTGAGATGCAGGGACTGGGTGGGGGAGGAGAAGGCGGATGTCAAGAATGCTGTTAAAATTCGCTACATAGGAGATGCTATTAGACATCCAGGTGGAGTTGTAGTCAGTAGTCCGTGCCTGTCTGAGTCTGGAGGTCTGGGAACAACACAGGCTGGAGAATGCTGCAGCAGCTCTGTCGGGAATCAGAGATACAGGGCTTACCCCCATGACACAGATGGAACCAGCAAGTCAATCCAATGTTCCTGAGTTCATGATAAGGTTCTCACCATGACTCTACTGTAATACACAATGCTTCTCCAATCTTTCATTGTCCACTCTTACTTGAACAGTGACATCTTTTGTACTTCTCAGGGATTGTAGCCACTTTCCTGTCCTTTGGGAAGGGAGGTCTTCTAAAGGCCTGTGATTCACTTCACCACCACCAACACTACTACTGCTACCACAACTACTACTAATAATAATTCCTGGGACACTCAAGTGCCACCAACTAAAAATTAATAATCAGAGTTGTCGGGGCAGGGGGATAAATAGGCAGAGCACAGAGGATGTTTAGGGCAGTGAAAATGCTCTGTAAGATACTCTAAGGATGGCTACACATCCACTATGCATTTGTCCAAACCCATAGAATGAATGTACAGCATTCATTCAAGAGTAAATTATGGGCTTTGTGTGGTGATGATGTGTCAAGGTAGGTTCATCAATTCCAGCAAATATACCATCTGGTGGGGATGTTGACAATGTTGATTTGTGGGAAAAGGGGGTATATAAGAAATCTCTGTACCTTCCTATTAATATTGCTGTGAACCTAAAATTGCTCTAAAAACATAAAGTCTTTAAAACAAACAAAAATAACCATATCTTTCAGGTGAGGTAGGGATGTAAGAGAGTCATCCCATGGACTCACTATACTCAATAGTGCTATTTACTAGTACTTCAGGGAACTAGTACTAGTAAAGGGAAGCTTCAGTAGGTTGTTTCCCTTGACAAAGCCTGATCACTCAGAAATCTGGCTTTTAAACATGATTGTGGGTTCTAGTCCTCTTCTTCTTTCTCTTTCCATCCTCTCTCTGCCCTTCTCTGCACTTCCCAAACAATTCTGTCCCAGAGCCGTCATGATGTAAGCACAGCAGGAAGGAGCCTGGGGTGGAGGGGCATTGCAATGGCCTGGGTAGGGTGTCAGAGTGGAGTGGGCTGTGCACCTCCCTGTAAGGTGCAGCCTGGTTTAACTTGTTGCATCCAAAGAGAGATGTGGAAGGTGTCAATGCAAAGAGGTGGCTGGACTGAGGAGTCAGAAGCCAAGCAAGGGAGAGAAGGGCATCTTCATGGGAGAGTGGTTGACACAGATGGGAGATTGACCAAATAAATACATGCACTAAGGATGAAAGCAGCCAGTTTTCCCACTAGCATATAAGGAAGTTAAGATAGAGAAAGGGAGAAAAGTAGCATGACCCTGTGCCCTTCAACTGGAATTGGTGATGTCATGGATTTCAAGAACTATACAAAAAATATGGTTGTAAATGTATGTGTATGTGTGTGTGCATGTTTGTGTGTGTGCATGTTTGCATGTGTGCATATGTGTGTGTGCATTTGTGTAGGTGTGAGTGCACGTGTGTGCATTTGTGCACGTGTGTGGTGTGTGCATGTGTCTGTGCATGTGCAGGTGTGTGTGTGTGTTTGTGCATATGTGTGTGGTATGTGTATGTGTGCAGGTATGTGAATGTGTGTGTGTGTCCATGTATTCCCCAGCAGTGTCCACTGAGAGCACCTGGGAGTAGCAACCCTAGAAGAAGTGGAACAGACCTCATGTCTAGGCCTCAACTTCTAAATACCATTTTCCACTAACAAGAGCCTTGGGGAAATGGCTGATTTTGAGGTTGGAGCAGGGGGTATGCAAGATAAGCCTAGAACATCTTATAGCATAAAGCAGAGAAGTGTTCACAGACTGAAGAGCATGTGAGCAAAAGGCCACAGGGGCCATTTGCCTAATTTTAGCATCAAAATAATTAGTGACAGTAGCGTATTATAAGGCATTGTGTATGATGGGAAACCACGAGTACAGAGAGACGTAAATCAATACTTAATACCTGGAAATGTGGATGAACAACAAGATATTTGTATGGTTTCAAACTACTTTAGACAAACCCAAACTGAGAGACATTCTACAAAGCAAATATCCTGAAATCCTAACACGTATTATGTTCATTGAAATCACGGAAAGACTGACACAGGACAGCTAAATGCAGTGTGGCATTCTGAAACGGACCCATCCTTTAGTTGAAAGAGACATTGGGGCGATTGGTGAAACTTAAAAAGGACACGAGGGTCAGAAGGTAGTGGTGTATTAGGATTGGCTTACTGATTTTGATGCCTATATTTCCATTACGTAGGAGAGTGTCCTTTTTTTTTGTAGAAAATGGACAATTAAGTATTCAAGCGTGATGGAGCAAGTTCCTCTCAAATGTTTCAAGAAATAAAGTTGTTTGAACCATACTTCTAGCTTTTTTCTAGGTTTTTAAGTATTTTAAAAGTTAAAGATAATAATCACGGTATCTTTTTCCTAGTAATTTAAAATGCTTCCTCATATTAGCTGCCCTGTCAGAATTTTCTAGCTTGTTCAGGGTGGTGAGGTACTATTTTCACTTGCTCATATTAAATGGAAAAAGTGCCCCACAAACTCATCACTGACATTTTTATAATTCTCCACGTTTTCAGTAAAATACTGACCAGGATGAGAGGCCAACCTGCTGTAAAATCAAATTTTATTTCATTGACTCTAAGAATGTTCAAGAAACGCCTGTTGTAGAGAAGACTAGCTTTTACTGGGACAGCATACTAGAAGATCCCTTGAGTTTTTCAGAAGGGGTAGGGAGTTCATCATTCTCTTGAGAAAGTTAGGTCTGGGTTATCACACTGTTTACTAATTGTCCCGGAGAGGGAAACACTGCAAATGCCAAGATGTAATTATTGCTTACAGCTTACCTACAGTGAAAGCATCGTCCCAGTAACTCTGTTGTTGATACCTGAGAAAACACCCTCCAAAGAATGTGAAGCACATAATTACCAGCCTTTAGTGTAAACCCTTTTGGAGAAATTCTCAGTTAAACCCACTCTTCAGAGGCAAATAGCAAAGGGGCTTGTAATTAGATGAGCTGCTCTTTAGACATGAACCAACATAGATAATGCTAGATAATTAGTAGATAATTTTCTAGGTATTCCTGGCACTGAGCTCTGAAAGCAAAATTAAGCCAGGCAATGCACCCCGAGAATTGCCTGTGGCCAGCGAGCTGTTAGTGTTAATTGGGAAGAGAGAGGAGGAAGAATCTTTGCGCTGGAATCTGAATTACTCTTTTTTCACTGTCCAGTTAATCCAGTGGTCTGATAATGGCCAATAGCATGGATAATTTGCTAATTGAAAGCCAGTTTGTGATGTGAGCTATTTATTGGAAACAGTTCTTAGCTTTAATCACTGGTTTTAACAATATTTGAATTGTGGGAGGGAAGACATTTAGTAAAATTGTTAACCATCACACACGTGTTTTATAATTTTGAATAGAACACCTCATGTGGTGAACTGCTAATTGGTATATTGACATCCATGTTCCAAGAGACAATTTGATTGAAGTGGTACCCACATACTTAGGGTTTGGGGAGATTCTTGCATGTCTATTTTCAGGAATTAATATGCTACCTCAAGACTTTCCACAAAAATGTCACCAATGAGACCACTTGGTTACCTATCTATAATTTTTAAAAATGTGTTAAAACAGAAGTGCAAATGTAGGAAAAGTGAAAAAAGAACTCATGAGAGAAAATCAGAAGGAAATAACCAAGATTTTCATTTGCGGAGATTTCTTTAGAAGAGCTTTACCCATTTCATTAGCAGTGCACTGCTAATGAGAGAATTCTCTGGCTAGATTCTATTAATTTGAGCCCACCCCCCCATACTCATAACTTATGCATCTGTTGTGAAAAGTGCATTTATTTGGTTGGAAGCTAGAAACTTTGGTTCCAAGTCCAGTTTTATCACACATTCCCTGCATGAACAAGAGTATAAAACTTTATTTCCTTACTCCTCCGCTTCTTTAGTTATAAAAATAGAATAACATCCATGTCCACATGAGGCATTATGTGAAGGATCAAAGAAGATAATGTCTTCAATGTGAAAATTGCAGAAAGTTATTATGCAAATTATGATGTTATTTACATTACTATCATGGTGTAGGGAAGACATGGAATTAGAGCATAGGATAGGAATCTGTCCAGTCAGAAGAAATACAAATAAATGCTTAAAACACTGTGAAATGCACTGTCAGTTAAAAATCATGGGCAACTTTCCTCATTAAAATCACTTTTCCCCATGGAATCAGCAGCCCACCTTTTCATAATTTCCTGCTTCCCACTGTCCTTCATCTTTCAAATCCTTTGAATTGATAAATCCCGCCCCCTTTTTCTGGGCAGTATTTCCTGCACTTACTTCCTCAATCCTTCTCAGTCTCTGTTTTCATTGTCTCTCCTTTGAAGGCCACAAGAATTTCCTGTTTAATCGGTCTGTTGTCGCTGCACGCTTTCAAGTGCTTCTCCAACCAGTTTAGTTACAAAATTCTACATAATCTCTACACTAAACTTAAAATAATGAGGTCTATAATTTTGTGCTCAGTTTGATAGGAACTTGCATTTAATTCCAACACAGACAACTTGGGCATGAAGCAAAGATTTTTGAATTATGAACAGTCTCAGCATGGGAACACACTGCCCCTTGCTGTGCTTTATCCTGTGTTGCTGTGCGTTGTATACGGGGGCTACCGTATTTGATTTGGGCGTCTGAGCCGTGGGCCACAGTGGGAACACGCTGTGGAGAGCAGGTAGAACAATCTCTAATCCCGGTTTCAGCCCTTCCTTCCTGCTCTGGAACATGGACAAGGCGAAGGAAGCAGAGGAGGACCACAGCTCCTGGGGGAGATGTCACCCTTCACACGCCTCCCTGTGCAGAGCTGGCTGGTGGGCCTTGTGATCCTGGGGCCGTGACATTCGGTGAGCCCTGTAGAAGTGGGGGCTCTTCCAGCAGAGTCCACACTGTGTGTGTGCATCTCCGCTTCACCTTGAAGCGTGTGGATGAGGTTGGAGGTTGGAGGTGGGACTTCTCCGTGATGACCTGGGGGACTAAAGGTGCCCTCATTCACCCACGAGAGCCCTGGCAGGAGCCTGGGAGACCATCAGCCAAGTATAGTGGTTTATTTGAAGTAAAAATTGTCCTTTGTGTTTCCAAGGGCATTCTTATCCCAGTTAATTTGAGAGATTAACATGAATTTGTAAACCATTCTTATCTCTCAAATCAAAATGAAACAAGATACTCTGTCAGGTTTTATAGATGAAATTAACCACTGTGGGTTTAATCAAAAGAGGTCGGGATCTGCTGAGATTCATGTGCCTAAGAGAGAAGATCTTTCCTAAGGCTGAAGTCAGGTTTATACCTGCTTATCAACCCCCCACACTTGGGCAGTGTGTTTTCACATTACAAACCTTTATCCATTTGCTTTTAATGATATACAAGAATTATATGGAAACAAAGCTTACTTATAATTATTTAGCATCTCCAGCCATGTTCAAGATCAAGGTGTCTGTTATGGACTGAATTTTGTGTCCCCACAAATTCACATGTTGGAGCCTTAACCCCCAATGTGACAGTATTAGGAGGTGAGGCCTTAGGGAGGTGATTTAGTTTAGAAGAGGTCATGAGTATGGGGCCCTAAGATGGGACTGTGCCCTTATAAGGAGAGAAGAGAGACCAGAGCTTGCTCGCTCTCCACTCTGTGAGGACACAGAGAGACAGCGGCTGTGTGTAAATAGGAAGAGCTCTCACGGTCCCTGACCATGACGACACTTTGATCTGAACTTCCAGCTTCTGGAACTATGAAGTATAAATGTCTGTTGTTTAGACCATTAGAAATTGGTAAAATTGTCTTAGCCTGCTTGACTTACTATAACAAAATACCATAGACCGAGTAACTTAAACAACTGACATTTATTTCTCACAGTTCAGAAGGCTGAGAAGTCCAAGATCAAGGTGCTGGCCAGTTTGGTGTCTGGTGAGAATCCACTTCCTGGCTTACAGATGGCCACCTTCTCCCTGTGACCAAAGATGGCTGAGAGAGAGAAGGGGAGAGAGAGAGAGAGAGAGAGAGAGAGAGAGAGAGAGAGAGAGAGAGAGAGAGAGAGAGAGAGAGAGACAGCAAGCTCTGATCTCTCTCCCTCTCTGCATAAGGGGCACTAATCCCATCATAGGGTTTCACCCTGATGACCCCATCTAAACCTAATCACCTCCCGAAGGCCCACCTCCAAATACTGTCACAATGGGAATTAAGTTTCAACATGTGAATTTTGGCGGAGGGGACACAAATTTTGAGGTCCATAACAGGGACTTTTAAGATACAATTTAAAAATACATTTCTTTGTTGACAAAGGCTATTTGTTAATGAACAGCCGTTGGTGGGTAGGGGACCTATTTCCCTGCCTTCCACTCACCAAGTAAATTGGGGGATATTGGGCGGAGGGTCACTGGGAGAGGTGAATGGCTAAGGTTCTCGGAGCCCCCTGCAGGAGGTCAGAAAGGGGAAGCAGGACCATCCAGCTCCCACCAGAAGCCAAGTTCTCACCAGCTACAAATCCACTGAAATGCCTCCAAGCCTGCTGCTGATGGGCTTCTGAAGGAATTCTGTCACCACCCAGGGGAGGAGATGGATGAATTGCCTGTGATCTCAGGTAAGAGGCCCTGTCTCAGCCCCACCCCGTGTCTCCATTCAGAGCAACAGGCAGGTAACTGATGTTTCGTGGCCTCAAGGGGTTAGAGAAGAACCCACCAACAAGCTTCCTGTGAGCTGAGGGCCAGGCTGGTCCTCTCTGCTGCTGGATCACATTTCACCAGAGGTTAAAATCGAGCCAGGTAGAAAAACAAAACCCTACTGGTTCATTGTTATTCTGGAGGGCCAGACTGGAACCAGCCTTCTAAGCTGCGTGCACGTTTGTGAAGCCAAACGGGCTTTCCCTCTGGTTTTTCTCTTCTGCCTTCCTCCATCAGTTTCTTTCTTCTGTTTTCAGAAGCAACTGATCTTTTGGGGGATGCCTCTTGGATAAGCAGTTTGACCGATGGCCAACCCTTGTCCACACTGCATGGACACAGCTCTGCGGCCTTAGTCTGGGTCTGGCCCATCCTGTTTGAGGGGTGACCCGGGGTGATCCATTGCTCCATCCTACGCCTCTGTGGGTGGCTCGGTACCTGCAGGTCCCAGCAGCCCACGGCTCCTGCACGACTTCCTGCTGCAGAGACAGGTTTGGTGACTGCTGCTCAGCGGACAGAAGGATTGGCCTAAGCTTCAGGCTTTGCCCCCTGTGGCATGGGCAGCTGTATCTGAGTGATGGTGTGCCCCTTGGCCCCTGCAAGAAGAAAGGATTTTAATAAGCCTGGTCATTTGAGTCAATCTATTTGATGCAGACTATACTCATAAGTAAACACTTGGCATGGAAATTGGTCCATAAAAATACTGGAGTCTCTGAGGAACTCTTAGGAGTTGAAATGTACTAAATGAGAAGGTCATGCTGGAGTTATTTCCACCAGCTTCCTCTCTGAACAGTGACATAGGTAGAGCTTCTTGGAGTGCTCTCAGCCCGTCAGTTCTGGAGTGACAGCTCCTCCCAACAACACCTCTGAGCAGGGCCTGGGAGCATGGTTTTTGAAACTTCGTTGCATGTGGAGCATAGATGACACTTGAAAGAGAACTCTTGCTTGAATGTATATGCAGGCCTCAAGCTCTTAAAAATAAGTTGATAAATATCTGATTCACAATTCTTGGGTATCAATGATTGGTTGAGGGATGATTAGAAGACAATGGGGTGAGTGAAAGTGTCAGGGTGTCTACTCTGAGGGTGTCATGTCCAAAGTTGGCTGGTTGCTGAGTGGACACACACTGGGAACTTGTCCTGAGGGCTCTTCTGCTCCCTCATCTAAATTGAGTTTGCCCCTCCCCCACACACTCTGTTCTCCCTCACAATCTCCACCCTTTCCCTTTGGGACACTTCCTGTGGTTTTCAGTTGTGATGCTTACCGCGTCCATGTCTGTCTCCCCTCTAGGGTGCCCTCTGTAAAGGCAGGGCCCTATCTCCTCTGCCCCCCACTGTCCACTCAACTGTGAGGAGAGCCGCGCCCAGCACGTTCAGGGATGACTGCCTGGGGTCGTTCAGGGACTATTTCACCGGGATCGCGAGGTGCCCGGCGAGGATGGACAGAAACTCCTGGCACACAGACTGAGCTGTGTGGGAGAGCAACGCACCAGAATACCATCATGGAAACTCTTTTTTACACATTCAAATAACTTATAAAACTTTTTTAAGAGATGCCAATCAGTTGAGAAGATGAAAGACCTAATATTGTTGGTGAAAATAATGAAAACAAGAATAACGCAAGCTTACTGAGCACTTACTACGAGCCCGGCTCAGTTCCATGCGTTACACATGCACTAGCTCAATGAATCCTCCCTCTAGCCTAGGAGGGAGATCCTATTTTGTATTCAGGTTATATATGGGGAAATTGAAGCACAAAAGTTGAAGTAATTAGCCCAAGCTTGTGTACCTAACAAGAGTGGGACTGGACTGTGACGTCAAACAGAATGGTCCCAGAGTCCACATTGTAGTCATCCCTCCGGGTTGTTGACATAGGATTTCAGGTTCAAGCCACACAGTGATATGTGCTCGTCTTCATATTGCTTTCAGTAAAGGAAACACAATGAATTTTCTCAGGCACTTTCAAAGTCAGTGCATAGGTCCATCTTAATTCTCCTTAGATAATTTTATTGTCAGCACCACTAAGAAATTATTGAGAGAAAGAGAAAGAACAGGGAGTGCTGGGTTTACCACATCTGGGTGCAGGGTTCCACACAGCCCTCCTGCTGTGTTCTGGATTGCTGGTGGAGATTTCTGGGGAGAGTCTCGGGTACAATGGCATAACGGAGAGGACTCAGAAACCTGTGTTCACACTTGCATTTCAGGGTGTGAAGGGACCACATAACACTTCCCTGTCTTCTCCACAAATTATTCCAAGACAGCAAGGACATCTCTTCCTTGTCATTATGAAACTCAATGAGAAAAACTGGAAAGATAAGAAGGTACTTTTTTGAGAACGTATAGGTATGTGTTAAGAAAATTTTCTATGCATTTTATCTATTCATAATTGATGTTAAATGTTGTTCTTAGCTGCAAGTAATTAAATTTTGGTGTTTAAATATCAATACTTACAATAAAATAATAATTAATCATTAATTAATTAAAATTAATTAAAGTTAAATGATTAACTCGTATTGAGAGGAACTGTAGGTGAGAGGATGAGAGTGCATTTCACATTTCAGAATCAGTTGCTTTACAGAAGGAACACCGTTTGCAGTTCTATGTGACTCAGGGAGGCACGGAGCCCAATTAAGGATGAAAGTTGAATTTGAGGAATGAATCGTCACAGCCAGAGATAATTAAAAAGCACCTCATACACTTTACACTCGGTGCTCCTAGAGCTTAAACAAGAGGGTCCATTCCCGATCTGCTGCCACTGCTTGGACATCACATTTTCTTTCCTCCCTAGAGTAGAATGCATCAGTCTTCACTGGTTTGTGATTCTGCTCCCTGAGGGAGAGTGAGTCCCTGCCCACTGGACTCGGGGTGGTCTCATGTCTTGCTTTGTCCAATAAGATGTGAGCAAAGGGGTTGGAGTCACTTCCAGACGAAGGGTTCAGATCCAGTGCTTGCTCCTACAGGCTCTCTTCCCTCTGCTAAGGTGACAGGCCAAGTTCCCCTGAGCAGCTGCTCTATCAGACTCAGAAAAGACACCCCTGGTGGTTATGGGGTGTGTGTGGAAAATCAGACCCGACAGTGTATGCCACTGCAGTTTTGTTGTTTTTGTGATTTGGGGATTGTTGTTACTGCAGAATATTTCTGCCTGTCCTGACTGATACAACCCTGGCTTTTCTCTCATACTGCAGGATTATTTTCTTGTACTAAAACCCCTTCTCTCCCTCTGCCTCAAAATATAACCCTCTCTTACCAGCTTAATCTTGATTTTCCCTGCCCTCTCCTCTGACTGATTTGCTTTATCATGTTGATCAAAGTAGCCTTGCTGGCTATGCCCCATTCCCTCCCTCACACCTCTCTGATTCTGTCTTTTCGGATCCCTCTCCTGCATCCATCTGAGCAAATAACCAGAAGCCAGTTTGTCACATCTGGGCTCTCATTACTGGAGAAACCAAATGTGTGAAATTACATTCTCTTTAAGAGGTGAGGGTGCTATGAATACTATGTCCTCCTACCTGCTAATTTTCCTCCTGTCAAAACTGTAACCTTATCAACATATGCATCTGGATGATAGAGCAGTAAAATAATGGTGTATGCTCTTAAAATGAACATCAGAGTCTGTTTGTCTTCTGTAGGAACCAATTTAAAAGCTCCTTTATAACTTAGCATGACATGCAGGGCTCAACAAGTGGTGGCTCAGGGGCGGGAGGAGGCCACAGTCTCTGGATTAAAATCACTGACCTCAGGACCTCCTCCAGGGTTCCCCCATCAGCCAGGGGCACTGCCACCCATTCATTGTGGGTGCCAGGGCCTTTAGGGCCCTGCTGGACATGCCACTCCTACCTCCTAATTCTGTCTGTCACTGTGTCCTGAGGACTGTCTCCTGAATACAGTTTCTTCATCTCATCTGTCAATGCTTAGTGCCCACATACCATTATTTCCTCATGGGTTCACCACCGATGCTCAGGTACATCCCCCCAACCCCTCTGCTCCCGTCCAATTCATTCTCTTCACAGCAGACCCATGGAGTATTAAAGTCAACGAGTGGGTTATGTGACTCACTGCCAGTCATCTTTGATGGCCTCCCCTGCTCTTAGGAACTGGCCCCCAATCCCTACATCATCCACAAGGCCCATTCTGGGTAGAAAGAGTACAGGGTGCTATAACAATATATGGCTTACCTGAGGATAGAAAGACTTCCCTGAGAAATGACTAATGGAAACCTGAAGGTTGAGGATAACCTTAGGATAACCTAAGGATAACCTTCATTCCTAACTTGTGAGTAACTAACCTGGACTATGGCACTAGAGGCTCATTCTGGTCTGGGCACGAGCAGGCAAGGAGACACCCTTGAGTTGGGCTGGCACAGAGCACAGAGGCACTTCACTGACACTGAGTGAGATATGGCTTTGTGGATGTTTAACCTCTTCAGGGTCTATAACATTGTAAGTTGTTATTACAACTTAACTACCTATTTTGTGGTCAGTTCTGTGTATGTGTGTGGAGGGGTGACTGAATAATATCTGAAGTCTTTCAGGAGCTTCTGTATGATGACAATTTCTTGAAACAACCAATTTTTCCAGAAAATGGATTCAGATTTGATCATCCAATGGATTGATTGCAGTAACCAAATGCCTGAATTAAATAACTACCCAAATTACTTATTTCAGCTTATTAAAAATAGCTTATGTGCAAAATGTGTAAGTGAGCCTTTTCTACCTCTGATTTCTGCATCGGGATGTCATTGGAATTGTGCTGTGACCTTAAAAGTAAAAGCCACCTACCATGCACTGTTCAGGACCCTTGTGAATGCCTTTGTCCCTGGAAAGGCAGGTCGAAAATCACCTGCTAATCCCCCAGGCTTGTGGATATATTTCTCTCCCTCTTTGTGAAATCCACCCAAGATAGCCAAGGCTCATGCCGGGATGGCCTGTCCCCCATTGTGCTCTCTTCTTTCCAGCCATTCTAGAGTCTTGGAGACATTGAGATTCAGAATGGCAGGTGCTTAGTAAACCATTTTCTTTTTGAGTTGAACAGCCTTCACCAACACTCAGCTAGAAGCAGCTTCTGGATGTTGACCTCCTTGCACTATACTTACATTGTGAGTCCTTGCAGGTGTCTGCCTGTTGATCCTCTTCAGTTGTATATTCTTATCCGTTCAATAGACATGTACTATGTGCTCCTCTGCACCCAGCATTGTGCTATGATGATAGTAAACCTTGAACCCACACTAGTGCACACAGAGGGAACTAGAGAGACCTAAAGATACAGCAAGATAACGTCCCCCAAACACCTGGAAATGACACCATTTTTCTTCTATTGCCATCAACCAGTAATTTTACCTACCACATGAGCTCAAAAAATAAATTGGAAAGACATCGTAAGAGATACTGGAAATGAAACAGTGATGAGAAGGATAGTGTACAAATTGCATCCAAACATAGTTTTATGTACTGATGAATATTTAACCCCTCCCAATATATTAATTACTGCTGCAGTGACTTTCCTATTAAAAAGAAGAATCCAAATCAGTGTCAATATGTTAAGGCCTAGTTGAGACTTGCAAGACCCACCTGCGAATTGAGGCTATAACAGTAAAATTCACAACTGTGTTTGTTAATGAGTTTTCTTTTAGACAAGAAAGGGTGATGATTATTATCCACAGTGGCACATCATTGTCCCTGGGAATGTATTCAAGGCTCAGGTTTTAGAAAGTAAGAAGGGAGGAAGAAAGAGGGGGAGGTCAAACTACTCTTTATTGGATGACAGCAGATTAAAAAGAAAATGTCTGTTTTCAACGGGTTCTTTAAAACAAAGCAAGTTTTGGTTTCCCTAGTATCTTTAAAAGAAAGCACCAAAGGCACAATGTTGACTCCACATTTCCTAGCCATGGCCACCCCTCCCCCACCCTCACAGGTAGTGTCTTGGCCTGACCCCAGTAGATGCTTCCAGAGAGGTTGTGACAACCGTTGACTGATGCTTTGTTTTGCCAACCTGTCAGAGTAATCCAATAGCTTGCTAATTTAAGGCAAGGTCTTTATCTGAAAACATCAAATGTGTTTTATTGTACACATCTGCTTCAGGAACTACCCTGCCAACATATAAGCTTTTGCTCATTTCAATAAATCAGCCATGTGAATATCAAGAGGAAAACATTCTCGAGGGTCTGGGGAGCTGCAG
The DNA here is from genome assembly GCA_031878705.1 of Tapirus indicus. Classification (NCBI taxonomy): domain Eukaryota; kingdom Metazoa; phylum Chordata; class Mammalia; order Perissodactyla; family Tapiridae; genus Tapirus; species Tapirus indicus. The sequence continues at coordinate 142,330,013 of CM062921.1, forward strand.
GGTTCTTAACGTGCAGAGGCAAGGGACAGCGCTCTGGGCATACCCAGCATTCCTGAGAGGTGTTAACGACTGTAAGCCTGTCAAGAATGTCTCTAGCTTATACAGAAAAGACACTTCATCTGGTTAATAAAAAGGTGCAACATTTCCTACAGGTGAGCTTCACTGATCAAGGGATAAAAAAACTTTTGTTGCCACTTTGGAAAGATGCATCATAGATTTAACCTGTGCTTTTGATGTAAACTTTGAAAGCATTCAGAGCCTTGGAGGGGGGGTGTTGTTGGCGGCTGGGCTGGTCTTGCTGAGATGACAGAGTTCTGCAAAGTGACACAACGCTTTGACCTAAAATGCCAGAGAGAAGAATAGCATAGGGCTTCCTGGGGTCAACATCAAGCCAGTCAAGTTACAGAGCAGTTATGCGTCTTTTCCCCTCTAAATCATACAAACAACAAATCCAGGCTTTTTACAACAGAAATTCATTAAATCTGGGAACACTTGTAGAAGGGGCACATAGTATTCACTGTTACCGAGCCTGGCGATTACTACTAATGAAGTAATAACTAAAGAAAGTAGATGTTCTTGGTGTCTTTACCATTAAAAGCCCGACTCTTAGTCATGCATGGGTGCTGGCTGGAGGGAGCTCAGCAGAGCCCAGGAATTGGTGCCCACCTTATGGGCCAGCCCAGTGCTCCCCATCCTTCTGGATGACTGTGAAATCTTGTAAAACCTTCCTAGAAAGACTAGGTTGGCTCAAGAGGGATGGTGGCATCGCTACTGCACGGTAGCAATCTTTCTTAATCTGGGACACCTCGAAGGGGTTGAAATTTAGGGGGAGGGGAGGGAAATTGGAAGACAAGGCTCTCTCCCTCCATTTACCTGGGATGTTTATAATGAACTCCTCCACACCTACCGCACCCTGGTTCCATCCTCATCCCAAACTCCAGCCAAACCAGACCCTATTCTGGTGGGCGTGAGTAGTTAATTTCATTTAAAATTGCCTGGGTTGGCAAAAATAATAAGATGAAAGTGGTTGTCAAAGATTTAATTCCTTGTAGAATAATCTGGCGTATGCTTTTCTTTCCTGATGTCAGCTCAGGAAGATCTGTCTAAAATGGAGAACATTCACTGTGTGTGTCTCCTCTTCGTTTTATTTTTTCACAAGGTAGACAAGGAAAGTTACCAGATTTGTAGAGTTTTATTCAGTAGCACAAATTGCTGTATGGCATTTTGAGGAAGTATGAAGCAGTGAACAAGTCCGAGTGTTTAAAGATCTACTCCCCAAGCGATGGCTCCTGTTTTCTAAAGTGGATATTGTTTCAGTACCATGAAGGCTGTGAGGTGGTCCCAGGGACACCACACTGTGGGAGCCTGGGGCAGGAAACAGACAAATTATGTATCACGATACATCCAGGCACTTCCATCTTTTAAAATGCACCATTAACTAAAAGGCCCTATAGGGTTTCCTCCAAGGGCACTATATCATCAGCGATATGTAAATGTTGTCTTTGTCAGTTTATTTTTCCAGGTGAAAACCCTTCCTGACTGTGAAAGAAGACTTTTGTAGCCACAGTTCCCTGGTTTGCCATAACATCAGATGGGATCAAGCTCCTGTGGAAAATGTGCTGTCTAAACTTTAAATCTGAAGTTGACTCTTCGCAGCATGGGGATGATAAATAGACGTAAAGACACGTTTGTTCTTAATTCGAGTAAGGGATGCTCAGGGCCCCCTCCCCAACTGGCACAGGGTAGACCCTGAGAGAATGTTGTTCTGTCTGTTAACGCAAAACTGTTCTCCTTTGTGGGAAGGTCAACACGGACTCCTGTTGGGGGAATAGAGGATAGTTTGTTTCTCTCTTTCATAAATCATATTAATGGCGATAGTGTTCCATCAAAGCAGCCACTATCCTTTCATTGGCTCCCTTTCCATCAGAGCTAAATGTTTCATCGGAGTATACCAAAACTTGGGAACACTGGTGGCATTTCAGAACCCTGGACATAGTGTCACAGAGCAGGGCTTTGCTGGAGGTCATGTTCTAGGAAACAGTGACAAAGGAGAGGCTACAGCCACGTGGCCTCTCTCGTGGACATGTTTCAACTGTATTCGTTTAGATAAGTCAGCGTCTAGGACAGAGACTCTGAAGCTGATGTCACACCCTGGTTACGTGGGATGTGTTTGCTCTGCATTTATCTCTAAAGCATGTGCTTATCCTGCACCCCTATGGATTTAGCCTCCGTGACTGTGTGCTCAGGAAGGAACAGGAGAGAGACTCCTTCCAGTCAGGAAGCCTGGCCTCCTCTCCCTCCCTCTCCTGGAAACTTCTCATGTCCACTAAAAACAGTGGCATCTTGCAGTTGGGTTTCAGCAGGAAGAGAATCATCTAGTCAGCGTGACTGACTGACAACAAAGAATTCTGCCCAGATGTCCAGCTGATCCTGGCCACTTGGGAATTCCCACACCCACTGGAGTCGCGTGGGGAGGTTGGCCTGAGCCCTGCATGACAGAGAAAAGCTAATGGGGAGCTTTCACACGCAAACCACTTTGACAGAATAGAGTGAAATGAAAATAGATTGTAATTAAATGAAGTTTTTTAATTTAAAAAGAACATCAGAGTGTAGATAATGAGTTGATGGAAGCCTTCAGTTTCCACTTACATTGTTTTGTGTAGAAAGATTCAAAAGTGCCTTGTTATAGGGTTGGCCATACAGAATGTATTAAAATATGGATAACATACTATAATATTTTAAAACTATAATCACTGGACATGTGCAATAGGCTATGCCCAAGTATATACACAATGGCTTGTCTTTTAACCTCACAAAACCCCTGTGAGATTATTGTCAGCAGTTTCCAGATGAAACTGAAATTTAAGTAATTTGCTCAGCGTCTCCTTAAATAGTGCATTAAGCAATGGGATGTGAACACAGTGCACAGTCAGAAAATGCTTCCACTGCATCCAAGAGCTGTGAGTGCACGGAGACGTGCGGGGTTCCTGAGAGCTGCTCTGTGTGAGTATGTTAGACCCTGAAATTCGTCTTAAATCTGTGCTCCTGCTCAGCTGAAGCGGTGGTGAGTACAAGGAGGGGCAGACACTCAGCAGGCAGATAGCGGGCTCAGATCCTGGCTCCCTGCCAGCTAGTGTGACTTCCAGCAAGTTTCTTCCTCTCTCTGTGCCTTCCCCTCCTCACCCATAAAGTGGTCATTGATCATAATTCCTGCCCACAACCTTGTTCTCGGAGGTCAACACAGAACCTGAGCATGCCCAGGCAGCACTGTCAAAGAGTCAGCTGTGATCACACCTAGAACGCAGTGGTGGGGCCCAGCCACATGGTGCTTTGTTAACTGTGTAGAAAACACCTTCCAGTCAATAGTATTAGCCTAATTACTGCTTTGCATCTTTAAGAATTTTCATGCAAATTACATACAGGATTCATTTAATCATCCATGTCCATTTAGCAGCACTTGGGCTTCATGCCGTGGATTGGGGCGAGAAGACCTGGTCTCTGTCTCAGCAATGTACAAACAGTGTGTGAAAATAGAGGAGCTATGTTGAGTTTGGTGAATGAGGGATGGAAGAATAAATCACCGAAGGAAGGGACCAGAGAAGCATGGAGCCCCTTAGCCTGGTGGTGGGGGTGGAAGTGCAGAGCCCTTCTGGGAGGAGAAATCCACCCTGAGTCCTGCAGGGTATGAGGAGCTAAAAGGGGCAGGTGGGTTATCTGGAGGCAGACATGGAGATGGACCCTGGGCTGGAAGATGTTCATGAGGGTCAACACCAGTGAGAAAAAGAGGGAGGAAGCAAGTTTGGTCAAAGAGAAAAGTCAACCTGTGATGCGGACTCCAAAATCCCCAGCCAACTCAGATGGAGCTCTGGGAACATGATTCTCACCAGGGACTCTGACATGGGGACTGAATCCTGCATCACTTGGGTACAGGATATAGAGTGCCCTAGGGGAGAGCATAACCTCTCAATTGAAGCAATCCTGAAGGAGCTGACACCATGGCAAGGCAGCAGGTCTTTCCTTTCCCTGCAAGGTTATCTGGGAAGTTAGCACATCTCCGAATTGACCACAGTCTACCCCTTGCACTGACCAGATTTATTTCCCTAGATACATTTGGAAGCTCATGGGTTCTGAGGACCTCCCTACTACAGAGGGAACACTTCAAAGAGGGTAGTTAGTAGGGTAGACTAGAGGCTCTACCATTGCAGCTGTACTTAGGGCTCAAATTGATAATCATCTGCTTCCTCCTTCACTATCCATTCTAGATCCACTCACTCTCAGTGTCCACATATGTTAGCCTTGGGTTTATATAGTGCTGTGACAGATCCTCATCCTGAAGGGGCGTGACCCAATGGTCACGATGCCCTTCTCAGGCCAGTGTTGCTATACCTCTCCATTTAGAGTCAAATTGATCAAGGGGTTGCCCAGAGGCACCCAATAGATAACCTGAGTTCCATACATATTCACCCCCCCCCCCCCGTATAGTGGTAGCTCTTCTTCCTTCTGTTGACCAGGGTCAATTACCCCTGCCAACATGGTGACACCTATTCTTCTCTGCTGGTTCCTGAACACAAGAAGTCACTGGGACTCTTGCTTTGTCCCTTGCAAAGGTGGGCCCTCTTTGGGAACAAGAACCTTTAACTTTGCAGAGCCCAGAGTTGTGGGGATGTTTCATTGTGAGTGATGGGTAGAGGGATTACACCCCTCAATGGCCAGACTCATGGATTCTTTCTATTGGTGACATGACACCTTGTAAAGATCTTTGGTTAGAACTACACACTGTGCTCTGAAGGGTGGCACTCCATCCTCACAGAATATTGCTCCCATCTGACACTTGACCATTCCTATAATTTTTGGAGAACAGTGGCCTCTGGACAGTGTGATATATGACATGATCATAGACCCCATAGTCTTGGGCCCACCCCTGCAACTCCTGTCCTGAAAGGACTGCCCTGATTTGGTAGGGTATTATGTGGGATCCAGGCCAGTGTGTCAAACCCTCTGCAGGCCCAGGATACTGGTGCTGGCTGAGGGTTTGCAGCAGCAAAGACAATCTCACATCCAGAATACTGTCTACTCCTGTGGGAATGAGGTGCTGGCCCAGCAACTTGGACGGGGCTCATTGTTGACAACTTGTAGCCATTCAGTCTCTGGAATGTTGCCTTAGCAGGGGTTCAGTGTTGGTCCTCGGGGCTGGCAGGTTGACATCAGCAGCAGCAGTAGCCAAATCTGCCTTGGTCAAAGGAGTCCATGTTGTTGGCACATGCACAAGCTCCATCTGTGCCACCATGGCACTTTGTTTGTGTGTCCATTGTGTCAGCACAGGGATAGGTGATGACAGAAGGATACTGGTTATTTTTTATATTTTGTTTTAACATCTCTTCCATGGTGAATGCTTTCTGATGCAAATTAATATGTTATACACAGATCTTCAAACTGCATGCCCACTGTCATGTATCCATACTATGCTCCACCACAGACCTTCTTCCCTGATCTTCCAATGTTTTTTCTTTCCAGGTAATGACCAACTGGCTAGTCCATTGGACACTGCATGTGAATCTATATACGTTCTCTTGGGCCACTTCTGTTCCCACAAGAAGAAGATAACCACATTTACTGCTGAAGCTCCTCCTACTGAGATAATTTTCCCTTGCTATTTCTTTTTCAAAACCATTCCTGAATGACTACGAAGTGTGACACTTTTTATTTTTGGCTTGGACTCATGAACTCATCCATAAATTAAGTGCAGGGTTTTCCCTCCTTGCTGAGCTGGTCATAGGATCTACCATAGAACCATAAACGTGAGCTAAGGTAGGAACCCTGGTACAACAGTGTTGAGTGCCACCATTGTCTAGGTGACCTGCTCATGCCCTTTGGCCCCATGCATATTCAATCCCAGATTTACCACTTCCTACATGGGATAGATTTTTACTGGGCCTGCCTGTCCTGGGTCCTCAATGGATCTGACAGGAGTCAGCTCATGGCAGATAGTTCTAAATGCATGGTCACTCAATGATACAAGGACAGGTATTCAACCTCTGCCAGGGTCCAGGAGAACACCAATTGTTTTGGAAAAGTCACATACTTTTCTGCTACAAATGTCATTGCCTGGCTTTAGACCCCCAGGGTCCTCTGTCATTGTGATTTTTGGATTCAGGCACGCTGCATACTTCACAAAGCATACCTTCCCATTGCTGATGTCTCCAACAACACAGAGTCTGACACATCATGTGATCTAAGGGCTTTTTGCCCCACAATCTAGACCTGCTGTAGAGCTCTCTCTTGGTCTGGGCCCTATTCACAGCTGGCAGCATTTTGAGTCCCTAGTTTATGGACTAATGAGGTTTCCTGAGATGTGGAATGTACTCTTTACAGAAATGGAACAGGCCCACCAGGCACCGTGCTTCTTTCTTCATGGGAGGAAGTTCCAGAGGCAATAATTTGTCTTAGCATGTCCCTGAGTATCAGTCTCCTAAAATGTTTGTGGATGTAGCCAGTCTCCTTATCTTTGGAAGGTTTATCTACCACCCTTGGGAGTGCATGTCTTTACCATGGCTTTACACATGCTAGCCACCTCTTGCTCACCTGGCTTGATCAACATAACATCATCAATGTAGTAGATCAACGTCAAGGCAATGACAGAGGATGGTATAGTTAATATAGCCTTGGAGCAAAAACGTAAATGCATATTGTGGTCAATTGCATGTGAAAACAAACTGTTTCTCATGTTATTTTCTGAATAAGATAGGAAAAAAAACATGTTTTCCAAGTCAATGACTACATACAATGTACCTCAGGCCACATGTACCTGCTCCAGCAAACATGCTATGTCTCTTAGTGACTGAAATTGAGTTAACTCCTTGGTCAAGCCTGTGGTAGTCTACGTCATTCTTAAGATCTGTCCATTTCTATAGAGACCAGATTGGCCAATTAAATGGATATATGAGGAAAGTACCACACCTGTAGCTTTCTGGTCCTTAACGTTTCCATTGATTTCCACCATGCCTTCTGAGATGCAATATTATTTGTGATTTTTCTATCTTGATCAGAGTTGATGAGAGGGGGCTTTCACAATGTTAGCATTTACTCTACAAGCCAAGGTCCTGTTTTGAGGGCTACACCAGCTGCCAGGTTTTTCGATCAAACTGTATATCTGGTCACCAGGGAAATGAGCACCAAGTGGGTCCATTGACCCAATAGATTCACTGTAAGTTGGACCTTGGACATGACTCCATTTATTAGCTGACACACTGTATGTACTTGCTCTAATGTAGGGGAAGTACAATGACACTTTAGGTCTCTGGGTATCAATGTGATGCAGATACTGTGTCAAACCATCATCAAAATAGTTGGCTATTTTCCTTTCCCCAAGGTAAAGTTCTCCAGGCAAATGGCCATATGTCCCTTAGGAAGACAGGAAGAATTATTATCATGTGTAATTGTCATGCTGTTGTAGGATATTCACTCCTGGAACCTGATCACCTCTTCAGTCATTGGGTTATGGGTCTGAAACTGGCTCAGGAATGAAAATGGGGCAGGGGGTCAGGACATGTTTTTGAGATGAGGTCCTCAGTTGCCCAGTCATCTTCTCTTGACACTTTCTGCTGTTAAGTTTAACCTGAAAAGTGCCTTTGCCAGCAGCCCATTAAGGCATGGTGTGTTCTATTAACCATCTCAATAATGCTCTGTGGGTCAGGCCTTCTAGGATATCACTTCATCCGCTAGTCATTAAGAAAAGTGCCACCCCTGGCATCAATGTCTGGCCTCTATTATTTCTGGGTCCTATCACCTCCATCATTATTAGTGAGAGAAACCCTATGTCATTCTCTGCTGTTATCAGTCCAGGCCTGCAGATAAGAGGTATCATCAGACATTTTAGCGATACTTGTTTCTTCTTATCAGAACATTCCTTAGATCTTTGGACAAAAGGTAAGTCCTCCAGGTCTTCTTGGAAAAGGTGGTGGGTCATCTGGCTATACATGGTATATCCATTTCAGCACACCTGCTTTCTAAGCCTTTTAATTCCTCACTCCATGGTCTGCCACAGCAATTCTGACATCTCAACTATTTGCAGCCTGGGCCATCACTTTTCCCAGGCTTCTCTGAAAAATTCTAGTAGTAAGTATGCATTATTTCATGGGATCCTTGCAAAGGTGGTAAATTCTCTTTAAAGGAAGAGCACTCCCAAGCCAATATATGTACTCTTTCCCATCAAGTTAATATTCTGGCCCCCTTGATCAAGCACCTTCAAAGTACAATCCTATGTGTACTCCCTTGTTCCTGCTGGTACAAGGTGGCTATGTCTTGAAGATCCTTTGGAATTCAATCTCTTTTCTCCTGTGTTAATTTCCTGTGACTTCTGTAACAAATTTCCACAAACTGGTTGGCTTAAAATAACAGAGATTATAGTCTCACAATTCTGGTGGATAGAGGTCTGAAGTCAAGATGTGAGCAGGGCCATGCTTCCTGTGAGGCTCTGAGTAGATCCTTCCTTGCCTTTTCCTTCTTCTGGTGGTGGCCATCAATCCTTGTCGTCCCTTGGCCTGTGGCTGCATCACTCCAGCCTCTGCCTCTGTGGTCATATGGCATTCTCCCTGTGGGTGCTTATCTCACATGGTGTTTTCCTCTTCTTATAAGGGCACTGGTCATATTCGATTAGGGAATCATCCTAATGACTTTGTTTTAACTTGTTCCATCTGCAAAGACTATTTCCAAATAAGGTCAAGTTCACAGGTACTGGAGGTTAGGATCTCAACATCATTTTGTGAGACACAGTTCAACCCATGACACCTCCTAAAGACATATTCTGGTGAGTTACGTTGCAGCTTAACTGATGCCATGGGCCTAGTGGACAGGATGTAAAGTGGTGGCAGATCCTGAGTGAGCACCAGTTGCCTTTGGGGGGAGAGACTTCTACATTGTCTTCCAGCACAGGGAGGTATGCTGCCTCATACTTGGGAAAGATGGGACAATTCTACAGATTCTGAAGGTTCAGAGGCATCTGAGGAGTCAAAATGTTTGGGAGCATCTTCCAAAAAGCATCCAGTCCACGAGCCAGTGTTATGGACTGAATGTTCCTGCCACCCGCACTCATATGTTAAAGCCCTAGCCCCCAGTGTGATGGTACTTGGAGATGGGGCCTTTGGGAGGTAAGTAGGTTTAGGTGAGGTCATGAGGATGGGACCCTTGTGATGATAGGATTAATGTCCTTAAGAGAAGGAGAGACCAGAGCTAGCTCTGTCTCTTTCTCCATACACACACTGAGGAAAGGCCACCTGAGGACACAGCGAGAAGGTGGTTGACTGCATGCCAGGAAAAGAGTCTGCACCAGGAACAAAACTGACCCCAGTACCTTGATCTGGACTTCCAACCTCCAGAACTGTGAGAAACAAATGTGAGTTGTTTAAGTCACCCAGTGATATTTTGTTATGGTAGCCCAAGTTGAGTAAGATAGTCAGAGTTCCAGATTTTTATAACCAGGGCCCTAACCTTGGCAGAATAGAACAACCCTGGTTGAATGTTTAAACTTTTTTGAAATTCAGGTAAACTATTATGTCCCAGATTTAATCTTTAGCATTTTCTGCCCCTCTCCTCCAAGAGATGATAGATTCTTTGTATGTGATCAAAGAGTCTGTCTGGCCTTGACACAGCCACTCTCCCAGCTGTCCCTTATCTCCCACCAGACCATCAACGGCACTCAACTCTGGGCCTCAGTGTCATGTGCTCACACCTACTGATTCTACCACACGTCACCAACGCATGGCCTGCACAGCAAGTCCACTCTCTCCCACTGGTACCTCCCCCAAATCACTTCTGTGCGCTGTAACAATTCAACTCCACTTTGAGTGAGGGTCTCTGTTGTTGGCACAGAAATCATACCACACAAGATCAAATCTTTAGTGACAATCTCCTCTTACCCATTTTGCACACTGACTTGTTTTTTTATGAAATGAGATACTCAATGCCATTCTACCGTAATCACTCATCAGAATGAATTACTGCATGAGTAATTTAAATGGAGAACTTAATTTTTAAATATTACTGAAAATATCTTTTCAGTATTAAACATGCTCTAGTAACGATAAATTAATACCTGATACCTAAGAAGTCAGTTTCTTTTCTCAACCTCTCATATTCAATCTATAGATTATCTCTTCATTCAACTAATGAAGAGCTTGTCTGACAAGCTTCGGGATCCCAAGAGTGAAAGAATCTGCTCTTCACGTTTGAGACTCTTAACTGAGAAATGAGCTACTCATCAGTGAAAATCTGCCATCTGGTAAACCATGCAAATCTGGAGATCTTGGAAAGCGTCGTCAGTGATCTTAAGGAGAGGGCGGCCCTTACCTTTGAAAAGGATAATTGCTTTCAAAGAGGAAATAAATTCTCCCCCAATGATGAATAGCATTCATATTTTTCTCCGGTGGGAAGATTTGCCTGGAAATTTGGAGGTGCCAAAACTAATCCCAGACAAAATCACTGGGGAATTCCCAGAGTAAGCTGGGAAGTGGCTAAAGGCTGTACTATTACTTATTTCATCAACTGCATCCTCCTGTAACCTGGTACTTACTTCCACTCCATTGTGTTTCTGAAGGATACCAGTTCTCCTTAGGCGAATTCCAGCAAGTGTTCTCCTTTTTGCTTCAAATCTAAAGTCCCTTCAGCAGACAAGAAACAACTGAATAAAATAGCTGATTAAACTCATCTAAATATATTTGATATATTTATCACCTCTAGATTGAGTGTGTGTATGTATATAAGCACACACACACATGCCCTTCCTTACAATACAATAAATGTTCCCAGATGAAGGAGGGGGCGTTTAGAATGGGGATCTCTAGGAGCGAGAAGAAAATTAGTCGTGTGACTGAGTTCACCCACCACAGTGGTGGCTACGCTTCTGGTCACATCTTTCTTCACTGTCGCTATCAGCCACTCCAGCATTACACTAAAAGTTTTGAGTGTGAGAAGATGAAGAAAGCAGGAGGGATTTTCTTTTGCAAGGAATTTTCTCTGGGGTATGGCTTATGGCTATAAGGAAAACAATGATGCTCTTAGTACAAACTTGCATCACACATTACCCCAGGCATTTCACATCTCCAGGGCCTTGTGTGGTATGCATTATGCTCATCCCCATTATACAGAAGAAGGAAGAGAATGCAAAGAGGTTTTGTCATTTACCCCCAAATCCCAAAGTTTGTGGTATCTGGTGGAGGAGGATGTGTGCAGGAACCAGTGAAGACATCACTGCATGCTTTCCTTGCCCATGAGGACGCCCTCTGGAGGCTGGAGGTTCAGGAACTCATCAGCACGAGTGAAGTCAGGGTGGATGTACTCCCAGACACCAATTTCTCTGAGATGCAGTCAGCCAACCTGTTGATTACATGACTGCCCTGCCTGTTTCCCAGCCATAGCACGAGAACCTCTCTGTGTAATGACAGCAAGCTGATGTGTGCACACTGGACATGGGCATGGTGGATGAAGGATTGTTGGTCAGCCCTGGACATGCCAGGCTGCACACAGGAGCAGCCAGGACAAGAACAGCCTTGCTAGGAGAAGGCCCAATTCCCTTCCAGGCTTTTGTACACGAGGCAGAAGATTCCAGTACCCGTGAGGTGTTTTGTTCTCTATCACCACCACTCACAACCAGCGTTTACAGGGCGTGTTCTCCAGCCCTTCAACTATGGGATGCGGTGGTGCAGAATTGAGCAGGCGCTGATTCAGGGCAGCAGTTGCCCCGGATTGCTGGGTGACTGTTAACCATGGCCGGTCGACATGGTTCCTTCTAATAGTTCTGAGGGGTCTTCAGGAAAGGAAAGGGATGGTTTTTGAAGTCTCTTTCTTTTTCCTACCTGCTAACTGCCAGGCAGTTCCAAACACAGCCCCCCGTGGTGTCTTTCTTATTAGAAGGAGAGGAAGCTGGGGCTGTGAGCGCTTCTTTGGGCTCAGTGTGAGTTCAGAGCTTGCCCAGCTCCTTCTAATTGCAGCAAAACCTGCTCTTGCCCCAGCTGCAGGAGATGCCCACTTCCCCATTGACCTTGTTACCTTCCCTCTTCATTTCCGCCTGGCATGGCTTCCGCTTGGGTTTAAAATCACAGCTCTCACTTCTTTCTCAGTGAACGTTTGTGATAACGGGGGAAGGGTGTTATCAAGTGTTGATTCCAAAGAGGTGTACACTCTTCCTATCACAATGGAAACATTTCAGACTGTAGGCAGAAGAGTAGGTTTTGCATAAGATGTTGCATTATTTCATGCATGTTTGAGGGAGACCCAAGCTCTGTGGAGTCAAAGACTTGATAATGACACTGGGGAGCTGGTAGAGGTTATTCTCAAGACAAAGTCTACACACACATGCATGCACACAACCTAAATTAACACAATTGGAAACATAAGAACCAAATAGAGAGCTAGCTTTATGTTTAAATAAATGAAACAATCAGAATACTTTTTAAAATTTTTTTAAATTTATTTTGGATGAGAACATTGTTTAATGTTTTAAGTTATTGTCACATTTTTAATTCTCTTTATTTAACCTATTATTGCCAGAGTTTGGTAACATTTTGATAATTGGCATAGCATTTCCAGAGGATCATTTAAACAATTACAAAATGTTAATCAAAATGTCTGTTGAATCCATGAATGTTAGATTGACATCACATTCCGGAACATAGTTCACTTTAGAACTATTCATTTTTAATTTATTTTAAAAATAGAATAGCCAATAATTTTGTTTTTAAACAAACTTTCTCCCATTTTTTTCTTTTGTATGTTTCTTTTTCTTTTCTTTCTTTCAACCTTCTAAAAGTGGCCAATTTAGCCTCACAATAGAAATCAAATGCATCTTCGAACACCTACATTTACTTTAAACAGACTCTGCAGAAGGAAGGTCTCCATAACCCTGAAAGAAGCAATATTCCCACCTCCTTTTTTTTTTTTTTTTTTGATTCCTTAAAAGTGCTTATCAAGATGAATGAGAACAGTGGTGTGTAATTTCAAAGATGAAATTGCTTTTCTCTCCAGCTTTCTCTCAGCCTTTCAAGGTCACCCATGAGAGAAAAGTGAGCCTGCAGACCAGGCCTTCTGGGTCTGTGTCAGGGCTGCCCTCCTGGCAAAGAGGTTTGCCTTTAGAAAAGCTCTGCTTTATTTTTCCTCTCAAAAGAGGGTGTGAAATTCCGACTCATTCACCAGTGTGGGGTAAGCTGAAGTGTTAAGAAGGGTAAATAACATCCCTGTCCTATGTCCCCAACACTGTTGTCACAGCACAACTACTTAACTACCTGAGTTACGAAATGCTAGTCCTCTGAAATGTTAGGGAGGGAAGCCCAGGAACACATCCCAGTGACAGGACGCCTGGAAAGCAGCTATACCTTACAGATGTATAACACCAGGTGGGCACAAAATCACACCAAAACTGGGCATCGTTTGATTTAATATTTAGCATAATATCAAAATATTATATTCCGCTTTTTCTATCCAATCCCCTGAAGCATACCACTACTTAAAGCTTCAATCTGAGGGTTCCTGTTTGACAATCCACTACTGCCCAAATATTCTCAAGCTTCCAACATGTTTAACATAGCTCAAAAGTCACCCAGACATCCTGACATTTGCTCCTTTATAGAAACAAACATGTCTTGGTTATCACTACTGTTGAAGAAATCAGCAGCTCAACACATGATTTTTCTTAGATTAAAATGATTACCATATTCTTACAGGGAATCTGGCCTTGTAAACTTTTAAAGCTATTTAAAAATATTTTAGTATGTGTTATCTGTTGAATAATAATTTTATAAAAATTAGGGGAATTATGACTCAGAGTGACAATTATTTTGCTTACTTCTACAAAATTCCTGTTCCTACATGATAGTAGCAAAATTTATGACAATTTCAAGAAAAATCATCAACAACAACTGCGTTGAAATTAAAATACTCAGGATATTTATTTGAAATCAAAACATGAAAGAGCTCTTTAGCGATATAACAGAAATGACATCATGTTATAAATGTCTGCTTTGTGCCCCAGGCTGCAGCTGTAGGGTGGTATGGGATTTAGAATGACCTTCTGTGATACTCAGTGTCTTGTGATTTCTGGAGATTATAACATCAGTCTCACAAAGTTTTGAGAAGAGTGAAATAAATAATGTGTGTTACTGTTTAGCAATGGTCTCTTAGTGGTAACTGCTTTAGTAGCATTATTCAAATATTTTGATCAAAGCACTTCAGAGAACTACCTATAGATCAAGCATTTTGAAGACAAATGAAAAGCGCTAACTGACAGGCTGGTGTCTGCCTTGGGTCCTGTTTTGCATAAATTTTTTCACAGGTTGAACTGGTTTGATTCTTTGATTTCTGTCCCCATGCCCCTAGCTTTCAATAAGTTTTGGGGCATCAAGAGGAGGTGTAATTTTAACATGAAACTCAAGGGGGAGATGCATGTTGAAACAAAAGTAAAATATAGCAAACTTGTGGCTTTCTATCAGTGTGCAACCATTATCTGTGATGTTCTGGCAGCCATTTCTCCATTTTTTTTGCATTATGCCTACAAGTCTAGCAAATTGTGACCAGAAAGGCAATCATGTTTTACCAGAATCTTGCCTATAGTTAGATTTTTTTTGAGAGAAGTAGTCAAAAATAAGACCTGTTTTTTACTAGTTATCTTTTTGGAAAATTTAATGACACTTTAAATAACATGCTTTCACCTACAAAAATAGTTATTTATGTAAGCTTCTTAGATTTACTATCTCCTCTAGCCCTAACCACATTCCCATAAGGTAGATAGTATTATGATTATAATACTGATGATAACAATAATAGTAATTATTATTGTAGTAACTGCTACTACTATCTTTTTTTGACCAAACAACTGAAGAACTGATAGGTTAAGTAATTTGTTCCCAAGCAATTGTCTACCATTTAGTCAAAAGTGGTGACCAAGAGCTGGCCCCAGGGGCCTAGTTAAGTTTGACAATTTCTGCTTCTGTGGCCTTGGTTCAGTTCCTGGGCGCAGACCTACACCACTCTTTGGTGGCTGTGCCATGGCAGCAACCCACATGCAAAAGGAGGATGATTGGCAACAGATGTTAGCTCACAGCAAATCTTCCTCAGTAAAGAAAAAAAAAAATTTGGTGACCAAAGCCGTGTGAGGTGGGACGTGTGCAGTTAATCCCTGTGTCATTACCCTGCACGCCAGAGCACGGAACCCCTTCCAAGACCACAGGGATGTGTGGTCTGGGTCTACAGCTCCGGGAGCTGCCCTTCCCTTCAGCAGTGCTTCTTGCCAATTCTCAAACAATCTTCCGGCTCTAAAGTGGGGGGCCCCTGAGGCATCCACTCTGCGTGGCCAATTGTTATTTTCGAAAAACTATTATACTATTTATGTGAGCCTGAATATAATTGCGAACAAGTTTATAATCTATCAGAATGTTATAGTAAAAAGAATACCGATTTAAAGCAGGACTCTAATCTGCAGGTAATTACAAAGCACGTAAGATGTCCTGTTACTTTCCCCGAAGTCATGACTGCTTATAAGTACTATGACTTGTTTTCTAAAATATTTTTACTTTATGATTCTACACACTCAAACTTATGTTTCAAGTTTTTCAATGGGCTAAATTAGTTCCCTTCTGATACTCATCAATGGCATGCAAGACACTCTCCTACTTTTTCACTAAAAAAGATTTTTGATTGAACAGTGGAGGGTGTTGAAGCCCCATGTGGCTGAGATCAGGGTGCACACAGAAATCCTTCTCAAAACCCTTCTTCCATGTCATTATCTCACACAGGCCTTCTGTTCCAAGAACGGAATTCTCAGATTAGAACAGATCAGACCTGCCCCAGTTCTCATGGAGTATTTTATAGTCAATTATGGAGAATGGAAGATTTCTCCCTGGTGGACATACCTCTTCTCTTTTACCTCAAAACTTCTACTTTAAGACTTTTATGCACCTGCAGTCTGTTTTCTAGAATTAATGACTTTTTTACCTCCCAGATTTGAAAATTTATATTCAAAAGATTAAAAGAGGGGAATTTCACTCCCCTGGAAAGGTTAGGATCACAGTCCATGGAGGACATTTTTGTGGTACCACCTACAGGCCTGTGGGGTCCTCAGCCACACCATCAGATGTGTGTACTGCACCCAGAAGTGTGATTGTGCCCAGCTTACAGTGACAAAGCTAAGCTACTGAAGGAAAATTTTACCCTCTTTTATTCTAATTTTCTGTCTTCTAAATCAAAGCATGTTTTCCCATTTATAAAATTTCTGTTTACCTGCTCATGGTAAAGTGTATTTCAGCAGCATCTGCTATTAATGTTTGGTGCATGTAACACTCAATAGTTTACAGCACCGACACCCACAAAGAAGATCACATCATTTATGCTTCTTGCTAACATGCATTCATTTATTTAATAATGTAGCACACATATCTTTCAATGGTTATAAAAAACAAACCTTTGACTTTGTTTAAACGGCTGCCTATGGTTGCATTTTAAGGATGTTATATAATTCAATTTAGTTAGCAAGTCATTTATTGATGCATGTTTATCATGATCATGGTTCTTTTTTTTCACTTTCTTTCTTCTTTTTTTTCCCTCATATTTTAACCAACGTCGTGATAAAATTTCTTGAGTATATTTTGTTAGAATACATTCCCAAAAGGACAATTCCTCAGTCTTTGGTTTTGCACATTTGATATCTCTGAGATCATGTTTCAGAAAGCTCTCCAAACACGTGTCCTTCTCAGGAATGCACATGTGCTCATGTCAATAGATGATGCATTCTGGGGGGGTATCCCAGCACCGACGCATGCCCAGCACATATTAGCATTTGACAAGTACTGTTGAATGAATGAATGCATCCTTAACATTACCATTGTGTTTTTTACCATTTTAACCTTTGCTAGCATGAGAATCAAAACATACCTCTTTGTTTCAATTTGCATTTGTTTGATTACCGCTGGGGTTGAAAGTCTTTCCAAAAATGCCATGTCCCTTTGTATGTTCGTTTTTTGTGAATTACTTTCTGGTGCTCTTTCCTCATTTCCCATCATTTTATTTCCCCCAGGGGAAGATTTACCCTAAGCTAATATCTATTGCCAATCTTCCCCATTTTTTCTTCCTTTTACCCCCCAAAGCCCCAGTACATAGTTGTGTATAGTTGTAAGTTCTTCTATGGGAGCCACTGCCACAGCATGGCTACGACAGATGAGTGGTGTAGTTCTGCACCTGGCAACCGACCCAGGTCAGCCAAAGTGGAGTGCGCAGGACTTTAACCACTAGGCCATCAGGGCTGGCTCCCCATCAGTGTTTTGACATATGGGTTTCTTCTTGTTGAAATTAATAATAATTCAGAAACTAGGCAGTAAACTCTTGTTGCTTGTGTTTCAAATCTCTTTTCAGTTACCTGCTTTTCTCTCAACTTTGGCTTAGCTGATTTTACCTTATGTGGATATTTGGTCTTTCCCCACATTTATTTATTTTTTTGGAGGATGGGATAATTCTAGAAAGTCTTTACTAGAAAATCTTTACTAGAAAATCCACCTCTATTCTGAGAGCATATTTTTAAATTATTTCAACATATATTGATTGAGCTATAATATGTACCTGACACGTTTTTTGTTCTTGCTTTTTTACAACGTAGAACATAAAATTTTAGAATGTAAAATTTGTGTGTTTTCATGTGGGATTTTTTTTCATATGTAAGGAATGAGGAGGTTTCTAAATTTACTTCTTTTTAAAATACTTTTCCATTGAATGAACATCATTTATTGAAAGTTCAAATTTTCCCCAGAATTCAAAGGCCAATTCTCATCCCTATTTTTGTATATTTCTTTTCTGGATAAGCTTTAGAATAATCTTTGTTATGTTCTTAAAACGCCAGTGGATTTCTATTAAGATGTCATTAAATTTATGAATTAGGTTAGGAAGACTTGCTGTCTTATTGAAATGTCATCTTCCCATCCAAGAAGTGGGTATGTTTCTCAATATATACATCATATGTTTGTATGCTTAACATAACTTTTAAATTCTATTTTAGCAAAATATAGGACAATAAACATGATTTATAAATGTATTTTCAACTGATAGAAAATAAGTTCAGTCAGGTTCAGGCATTCTGCCCAGACAGGAGCCACTATGTACCTCCTGGAACATTAAGTTGTAGAGGTGAATAAAGGACTAGGAGACTCCCTTCCTCTCTCTGAAGAATATTCCATTGTAATCCACCATTTATGAATTAATGGAGTGAACTGCTGCATTTTCTGATCATGAGGGTTTGAAAATCTCTTGGGAAGAATGGAGTTTAACCCACCTAGTGCCTGCTGGTCACAGTGGTGTTTCTTTTCATTTGGTGGAAAATAGTCCTCTGACATCCCTCTATTCTTTTGTCTCTTGGCTTCATCATTGTGTGGCTTTGATTGTATCACTGCTCAGCCTTTAAGTTTAGTAGGAAAGAATCCTAACATAGTTAGCCTGGACTCCGGACAACCTTCCCAGTTGGATTAGCCTGCGGAACAACAGCTTTATGACTGAGGCACTGCCCTTGCCCACCATTTACAAAGGAAGACTAGAGGCAGCTCGGTGACTGAGGTCCTACACTATTAAGTAATGAAGGCTAGAACGTCCCTGTGATGGGGAAGCTTATTTCTTGAGCAGGACCCAGGACCTCCACCTCTAATGTCTCACCGTGCAGGTGATAGTGTTTCCTGCACTGATGAAGCTGGGAGAGCTATTTTATTGGTCTCTGAGACAGAGTCAGCATAATGCTACAGTTGAATTGGAGAAGGTAAGAAAAAGGGCTTTGATAAAGTTCTATGGTGGAAAACCAATGTTTCCATCACCCTTTCCCCTCTCCATCCCCAATGTAATCATCTCCTTGGTGAACAGACATCATGATGCTGCTGCTGACAATGTTGACTAGAGAGTCCTTGAGGTACCACTTAGCTCTCACCGACCTCCTGTCTCCCCCTTCCTGGATCCATGACTGTCTGCCAGGCCATCAGTATGGCCAATGGGCTGTGTTCCAGCTAACAGAATGTGTTGCCCCCAGGCCTGGCCCATAGAACCTTCCACAGATGACCCTCCATGTACTTCCTCTTTCTGTCCACTGACAAGAGAGCCCAACAAGCCTGGACGACACGTGTTGAAGGTGGGGAGTCCCTGAATTGCTATTTGGAGCACTACCTGCTGCCAGTTAGAACCACCTGTTTGGACTTTACTTGAGAGAGAAATGAACTGTGTTTGACACATTATATATTTTGGGCTTGATGTGTGAACCACCCGTGATTCCTTGCTCTCTCACCCCATTCATTCAATCAACCAACAGCTCTGTTGACTTCCCCTCTAGCATATTTCTTACCCTTCTCACTTGTCTCCATCATGACCCTGGAGCCACCTGCATAGTGTTGGCTCATCACCTCATAGATTACAGCAAGAGCTCCCTATCTACTCTCAATCCAGTTCAGTGACTAATTTCAGCTCCTGGAGCAAATCATGCCCTTCTGCTTCCATGCCTTCATACAACTCTTCCTTCTCCCCTTCCTCCTTCTTTGTCATCACAGCTCACATCTCTTGCATGCTCCTATGTGCCGGGCACTGTTCAATGTGCCTGCCTGTTTTTATCTCATTTAATCCTCAGAATAACCCTATGAGTTAGGCAGCATTGCTATCCTCATATGACAGTGATGGCACTAAGTGTGAAGTACCCTTCCCTTGGTGTGTAAGTAACCATGTCACGTTCACAATATTCTCTGCCTGTAGCATCATTTCCTCCAGCTCCACAGGGTGAATTCTGACCCATCTTTCATACCTAAGCATGAATATCATCTGCTCTACAGGCCTCCTGACTCCCCATGTGGGCATGTGGCTCTTCCCAGCCTGCCCTTAAGAGTTTCCAGGGCCCCACCCAGCTAGGGCCTTCAATGTATCCATCTATGCCTTGTCAGAAGGAGCTCCCTGAGGACAGGGCCACATCTGACCTTCCACCCTTCACATAGTATTGGCACATAGTAGGCAGTGCTTAAATATTTCCTTAAAAAATAAATAAACATGGGGGGCCAGCCCAGTGATGTAGTGGTTGAGTTTGTGTCCTCCACTTCGGTGGCCCAAGGTTTGTGGGTTCGGATCCCGGGCTCAGACCTACACTGCTCATCAAGCCATGCTGTGGTGGCGTCCCGCATACAAAACAGAGGAAGACTGGCAAAGATGTTAGCTCAGGGACAATCTTCCTCAAGCAAAAAGAGGGGATTTGGCAACAGATAATTGCTCAGTGTCGATCTTCCTCACCAAAATTAATAAATAAATAAACATGACAATGTGAAAATAATCAGTCTCAGCTACAGAGAAGAAAACATATTTTATAACAATTTCCAAATGTATATACATTTAAGTATATCTTTTCCTCATTAATAGCCACAAAAATGCATATAATATATGTAAGCAGAAATAATTTCTACTTAATCTCACATAGTTCAATGAGATTATGAAAATGAATAATATGTACACATATAAAACACCTCACTTATGTAGTTTTAATTGTCATGGACAGGAATTCAAGCTTCATGGGTTGACACTTCCATTATACATTTATATTACACTACATCATTAAACTCTAAATATTTAAAAAACAATGATTATCTTGGCTGATTGTCATTCTATTTAGGTTAAAAAAAATCAAGAAACAAATTCTAAAATTTTACTGGGGCAAAATTAAAAACAATTTAACCATGGCCCATGCCCTACACCCTGGGTAATATTATTTTTTTAAAAATCAGTCTTACTAAATGACTTGGAATATTTTGGAAGGATGTTATAATCTGATAAATGAGCTTTCTACTACCTGGAGGGGGGATGGGGAACAGGCCCTGAGAACTCTCCTCTCACCTCCTCTTCACCAATATAAAAGAAAAATTTGTTCTTATTAATACAATTTTTGAAACACTCAAACATTATATGGTTCTACATTGGTGATGAAACCCACTTTTGGCCAGCTACCAACCAATTTTTTACATTGTATTCCTATTTTTTGACATGTCCAAAGTCAAGGTTAAGGATTCAAAAGTTGTGTTTCTGATTTTGTCTCTTTTTTTAAGGTTACAATACTGAGTGTCTTCAGAACTAAAGTATCATAATATTACCCTGCCACCTAGGGGTATTGCCAAAGAAACCTATCCACGCGTAGTAAAGAAAGGTACAATGTATTGGCCAAAATACAAAAATTCTGTCACTACTATTAATAATTTAGTGACTAGATTCTGTCACAAATATAAATAACATTCACTACTATGATTTTATCTCTTCCAAAATAATCTATGTTTTAAAAGCCATGTGAGTTCGATGGGATGAGAATTAGTAAGAATTCCCCCTTTCAGAACTATGGAAATTTAACAGTTAACACAGTAACAACTGAGCATTAATATGTGAAGGACCAATAAATAACATACATGTTTTCTCAAGCTCTCATAGTCATTTGTGTGTGATTTCTCATTTACGATAGTTTAAGCGCTGGGGAGACCAATGGTGGATTGTCTACCGCTTTGGAGGTGGGCAGTCACTTTAGGTCATTGTATAAATGTATTGTCTGATTGACCAAATTATTTATGCCCTTGAAAGCGATGAAAAACCATCATCCAAGTTGCTGACCTCTTAAGGCTGTCTTCAGACAATGCCTAACAACCTTTTTCTAATCCTCTGAAAATAAGCTTTTTCTGATGAAATTTACTGAAGTGAGAAATCTAAATATGTAGTAATGGTAATATCTACATATTCGGTGGATATGGGACTTTTGCCCTGAGGGATCTAAGAATTAAGACGCATTTGGGAGACAGTGAACACAAAGATGAGACAGATATCAGAATTCTTGACGAAGCACAGTTTGCCATTATTTAAAATTAATGGAGCAAGCAAACTAAATTCCGTTTCAAAAATGCGCACTTTCTGAGTTACTACAACCTCTCCTTGTCCTGGAATCCGAACTGAAGGGGAGGAACGGCAGAGTGGCTCACACTGCCATCTGTCACTGGTGCCATCTCACCTTTGTGCTGATGGGTCAAAGAAAAACTGAAACATGGTGCAACTCCTTAACACAAGCTGATCAATCCAGTCCTCAGGTCTTGAGGAAATTAGCAAGACTAAGGAAGCAGAGTCTGCTGCATCATGTTTTGTCCTCATCGTCCCTTACCGCAGTTATTGGGCCCGAGGTATGTAGACTTGTTCTCTAACCTCAACGGTGTGATTACTCTGTAATAGCATGAACAGGGAGGGACCTTTAAGTTCCAAGTATTAGGAAAATCCACTCCATGTCTGTTTTCTCGTGTTCCCTCTTTTCAAGGCAGCTAGAGGGAACTGAAAGATGTAACCGGTTGGGGTTTTGCTTAGCTTGGGGCTTTTCTTCATCGTGACAGGCCTTTGTTCCCCAGAACAGTGCGAGCTCTAATTACACTCTCCAAGTCAGGGCTCCATGTCGGAGGGAGCGATGCAAATGCCAGGTGCCTTTTCTCTTCTCATTATGACCTGTCTCTTTCCAAGCGCATCACTTTCAGGAAGGAGGGGGGAGGGCTCTTTCTTTTGAATTAAAAACACACTTTCTTCATCTCCATCTTATTCTTACCAGTTTTGCTCCAAATCTCATTCTTGTTTAGAGAAAAATGTTATTTTTTCTTTATTGTTTGCCATCTACGCTACTATTTGAATTTGGAAATCAGCAACACCATCAAAGCACCCGTGGGACCTCGCATGCTGATTGTATTTCCAAGCACAGGTCCCGGGAGTGTGTCTGGGAACGATGCTTCCTATATGACACCACCACCACCTTGGGCCGGCATCATGACACTGTTTAAAACGCGATCTATGCACTCCAGGACTCCGAAACCAGCCTGAAGGAGGCTCAAACTAGCTGAGTCTGCTCCCCTTGCACTTTTTATAAGGGAATGATTTGTGCTTTTTAATTAGGAGGTTATTCAAATCACCTTTAAATGCAAAGTTATCCAGTAACCTGACTCTGTCTTAGTATAATTCCAGTTGTTGGGATATTTAGGAAAAATATTGAAAGGGATTCTATAATACTTTGTGTAATATAAGGAACTTTCGAAGTTCTCAATTTTGTAGTTTTTACTGTTAGTTTTGTCAGTGACTTTATTCCAAAGGATTATTTTTCCTACTTTGAGAATCAAATCTTCAAAACCTGATGGAACAACATGAATAGGAATTCTTGGGGGTTCTCTTTAATTACTGATGAAGCCTTAAAATTTAACACAAAAGAGAAATGACAAATTTAAAAAAAAATCTTGTTTTATGCAATAAAATCCCCATCTGTTAAATAAAACATTCTGAATAGGAAGTGATGACTAATTTTATAGAGGTAAAGTATTCTAATTATATAAAATTAATAGAAATTATTAACTGTGCTATAATTTGGTATTTGCCGGTACAGGGAAAGAATTTCCTGTT
Organism: Tapirus indicus; assembly: GCA_031878705.1. Classification (NCBI taxonomy): domain Eukaryota; kingdom Metazoa; phylum Chordata; class Mammalia; order Perissodactyla; family Tapiridae; genus Tapirus; species Tapirus indicus. Next base: position 142,353,449 of record CM062921.1, read on the forward strand.
CTCAGCATCCATTTAGATAATAGATAATTTACTATGTATTTCACAAGCAGTTTTTGAACTATTTATGAAAATCAAGTTCCTACATATTAAATAAACATATAGACAATCAATAAATGAAGTTTTTGAGCAAAAAATAGCATGCCATAAATTGTCAAATTTTTTAATTATGCCATCATATGTATAATATGTTATTTTAATATGCTCAGTTGCTTTAATAACACATTATATTGAAAACACTGACATTAATTAGTCTGCTCTTGACTTTGCAGACTTTACTTTCTTGATTTGCGTTCTCACAATTAAGTTATTCCTTTTCATTAGGAATCACATCTATAAAATATTCCTAAATGACAATATCAGTTAATCTTTATATTACTATTAGAGATAATTTCCATATGTCATTAAATAAATGATCATTGATATTAACAGGCAACTCTATCCTCCACTTGAACTATGCTAATTAACTTGTTAGCTTCAACGTGTGATACTGCGACACTGCATGTATTACAAGTACAATGCACAGAAGGAAAAATCAGACCCTAAAATTCTTTAAATAACTGTTAGAGATTACTTCTCATTGATAGTATCAGATTACCATTATAGTTGTTACATTTCATTGATAACATTATGTTTTACGTAAAATAATACACATAAACCAAAGATTCTTAGAGAAATTAATGCAGAACAATAAAACTTTTAATAGTATAATTTTGAGCATTTGTCTGCTTCACAAAATCACATTCAAGTGCATATTATTTATGAAAAATAGAAAATGTTCACCGATCTCTTGTAAATGTAATATTTCTTGGGGATTACTGAAAACTTCTGCGTGGGCTGCCAGGAAGGCCTTGAAGAGCCAGTGTCTGCTGGCGGCACAAGTACCTCCCGCCGAGGGCTGGTTCCCCAGACCGGCCGGGCCTGGCCGGGAGAACCCGGAGCACAGGTGCACGTGCGCTCCTGGGAACTGGGTGACAAGCCCTTGGGACACACGGTGACTCCTGAGCCGCCTCCACAGCACGAACTTATTCTGATCATTTTTCGAAACAAATGCTTTTATTGGCCTGTTTGCTTTAATTTAACATTAGAGAACGAGATTTTCTTAGCAAAAGTCTATTTTAAAAACAAGTAGAGGCATTTTCGCTATTTTTTAAAGTAACATGAGTATATCAGAAATTGAGGGCATTTTTACTATTCTGAAATCCAGATTGGCTGCTGTTGGGAGATTTCTGCTGCCATACTGAATCCCTGCATGAAAAACGTTTGAAAAAACTGTAAAACATAGTGAAATGATGCATTTTTGGACCATGTGTATCTTAAAATTTTGTGGGGTTTTTCGTAGGCAAATTATTAATTAATTAAGTGGGAGTTAGTGAAAGTAAAGAGCATATTTATCATTCAATTCTACTGCTGTAGGAGGTAAGAAATTATGCTCATTGCCAGTTCAAAAGAAGGGAGAGGAAGGGGGCGGACAGCAACAACAGCAGCAGCAGCAAGAAAAACAAGAAGAAGGGGGAGAGATGGAGGGAAGGAAGGAAGGAAAGAAACTTCTACCTAATAAACCAGTGGTTAAGCATTAAAATTGTCTAAAAATGGTTTTTTAATGTAAAGACCCACATAGATTTCAGAGAAATGTCTCATATAAAGATTTACCCAGGTAGATCTAGACAAGGATTAACTTATTTAATTCTCACAACAAACCTCTGCAGCCCAAGGAAACTAAAACAGAGAGGTTGAGCAACCTGCCTGGGGTCACACTGCTATCTAGTCCTGGAGCCTAAGTTGGAACTCAGACATCAGAGCTCCTGTAGCCAAATCTTAACCACTGACACCTGGGGTATGTCCTGACTCCTCAGTGGCTGTGAGCTGATCGCCTCCCGCGGTTATGCTCAGCATGTTCCTATGTAATAGGGAATTACAGTACCGGGCTTATTGCAAGAATTAAATGAGACAGTTGTTTATTGTCACATTCCTTCTACCGTTTGCAGAATGGGGGCAGGGATTGTGCATGTGTGTACACATGCGTGTTGTTCACGTGCCCCTAATCCTAGAACATGTGTGTACATGTGTGTGTTGTTCACTCGCCCCCGACCCTAGATCTGTCTTCCACATAGTAGAAGCTCAGTAAATACAAGGATAATAAGTGAATGGATGTACAGCATATGTCAACAGGTGAATGTTAAAAGTGTTCTTGGAAATTAATTTTAATCATTTTTTACTTATCTCGTAGATTATCCCTTTTACTATCCTTATTTGTGAACCGACTGTACCCTCCTCCCTTATCAGAGTGTAAGATCATTTAGTTCCGGGACCATAACCTACCTATGTTTATGCTCATACTTAGAGGGCATAAAATAAACACTGGGCGAATGCACCGAAGTCAACGTTTACTCAGGACATTGTAATTCCTTGTCCATTTTGGAAGTGCTCAGTGAAGGGAAGACTTGTTTTGCAGGCTCAGTGTTAACGAAAAGTCTGGCCTACGTGTATGATCAGTTAAGTTCACGTTCACATTGCGTTTTTCCCAAGTGTTGTGTACGTAGGAGAGGACCAGCCAAATCCAACCAGAACTTCCCCGCTGGCCCTGGGCTTGGGGCCGACAGACAGGCTGAGGAGAAGACAGGTGTCCCAGAGGGCAGGGTGTGTCCTGGGGCTCTCACCAGCTCAGCCAGCACCTCTGGCCACTGGTCAGCTGTCCCAGGGAACCCCAGCTTTTGCCCAGCCTTGTGCCCGGTGGAAGCACCGGTTCCCCAGGCAGTGCTGACCACCTTCACACCATGGATGACTAGTTCAAACGCTTGACCAAGGCTGAGCTTGCAGAATGCTCGGCTGCAGAATTTTAAAACGAAAGCAAAACCCAGCCACTAGCTTGCATGTTGTGGTTTGGTAAACACAACTCATAAACCTTAGAACAGCTGCCTTCCATTTTTCTTTTGCTTTAGATATTAGGGGGCTCCGCAGGCTGACATTACAATGAGCAAAACCACTGCGTCAAAGAATCAACACTCTCTTTTAGAAACATTCAAATTTAATTCAACTCTTCAATCAGACTAAACGCATCATTATATAAATCCAGGAATCCTCTCGAGAAGAAATAACAAATACTGCCCTGGGAAATATGTTTGAAATCATGAAAAATCTGCCCAGTTGACATTCTAGGAATATCAAACTTAAATAAGGCTTTTTAAGAGAAAGTAGGGACACCCCTAATTACACGATTGTCTTTTCATTTGTTAATCCCAAACCAAGAAAGGATATTATGACACTTGAAATGAAAACAGCTCCATTTAACTAAAACTGCCATCTTTGAAAATGTACATCAGGAGCCTTCAAAGGGACTGTTAGGTTTGCTTGACTGTTCGAGAACGTACATGCTGGGCTTCGTTTCTGCACAATGCACATGATGCAGATGAGGGTGAAGGCTCCCCTCTGTGGCTCAGCAGCCTCACCTGGAGAAGGGGCGACGTCCTGTGTGATGGACCACATTTTAGGAAGAAGGGACGATTTTGAAGGGCAGCTCAAGGCTTCAGGGACAGATGAGAAATCAGAAACAAACGCAGATGCTGAAACGTGGGAAATCACCCAGTAACCATTTCAGAATCATCCATTAACCCCTCCTGCGATGGGGGTGCAGAGAACAGGTGTAAAATGTCCTGCTTTCACGCTGCGTTTCATTCCACGCCTTAGTGCCCAGATTAAAATCGTCAACGTTCCCTTTCACCATGGCACGTCTTAAGGGCATAAACACAAGGAAATCGCATCTTGTCCTGTGATGTCAAAGGCTGCTCTTAACTAGATAAAGCTGGTTCCACACCTTATTAGTCCAGCCTTGTATCTTGGCAAGCCGCATACCTCAGCACGAGAAAATCTGAACTCTCCTCACCTCTCTTTGATTTCCAAGTCAAGCAGGGTTTATGTGTAAGCCCTCTGGCATCAAGCTGCAGTGTGGGGGCCTCTATCTGAACTAAGAGTTAGAACAAGACAGGTCTTTAAATTGATCGGACTGCTGGAATGTGTGTGTGTGTGTGTGTGTGTGTGTGTGTGCGCGCGCGCGTGCGGCCATAAAGCTCTCCCTGATGCTCCTGTGTTGTGAGGTTGTGCAATCCCGGCATCTATCACCTGGACAGACCTGCACTGAGTCGGTGCACCTCATTATCAAATGATGTTGACAAACTCAAAAGCACAAAGAAGAGAAGCAAAAATGATACAGGAGCAGAAAGGATTGATTTATGAGAAAGAATAAAAAGAACCATAGAAAACAGTGAGTCACATTTTGTCTTTCGTATGTAGCACTTTTGGGGAATTCTAAACAGGAATGTTGGCAGAAGAACTCAGAGAACAAACATCTGGAAAACAATAGAAGTCGGTGTGAAAACTTAGAAGAAACTGAAAAGAAATAAATAAAGAAGAACATTATTTGGTTAGATAAAAAAGGGTACATTTTCAGTGCCGTGATTCATAAAGTAGAAATGCTGAAAGAGGATCTATGATGGAAAATAATTTTAAGTTAAAATAAAGCCTATATATTTACATCACAAAAAGCCAATTCAGAAAAAAACCACATAATTTATGCCAATCCCAGCACATGTTGGAAGGTGAACTGTCTGAGCAGGTAGACCCTCACACGTTCCACCTGATAGAGGAACTCTCAGCAGATGGGACCAGGAACAGAGTGAGTCGCTGTGGCCCAAGGGGGACCATCAGTATCGTTTTCCCTTTCCACTCACTTGGCTCCCCACTTCATTAGAGAGCATAACTATTTGACAGTCCAACCCCTGGGAATAAAGTCAATATCAATCAGGGCTTGAAACCAGCTGACACAAAGCAACAAAGAAAAACCCTGTTTACCCACGAAAGTGCAAGGCCACCATGTGAGCACAAGGATTTATACTAAAGGAAAAGTTTACGACGCTTTGCGATGATTTGTCACCATTTTCTTCCAAAGAGCTTTGTCTTTGCCATCTTTTCAGACCTCTTCCTGTTAGTGGAACTGGGTGCAAACTCATTTTCGCCAGCCAAGTACCCACTGCCTCTGATGGTGACATGGTCAGTGACCAATTTCCTAACAACCAGTAGGAAGGTGCCTGTGTCCCGCGGCTCCTGAGATGCAGAGGAACCCACTTCCCCCCAGATGCCTCGGACGTGGCTGTGATTACCTTAGATGTCGTGTGTTTTATACTTAAAATATTTGATTAGCACTGTGCAAAAGTGTGTGCGTGGGGAAGTCATCACATTCTTTAAAAGACAGGGGACCACAGACAGAGGATTAAAGAGGTCACGTTAAACAGAGACTGAAAACTGGTGTAATTTTCAGAGTCATGTTATTTTTACATATGCATTAAAATCAAAACCTACCGCCTAATGCAAAATATCAGAGTCTGATGAAGAGGGAAAGCATATTTTGTTCTCATGACTAACGTAAAAACTATCACTAAACTTCTCTCCTATCAGTTTTTTTCAGATAATAATTAAGCTTTGATTTAGAAGAAATATAATGAGTTTGAGATCCCCCAATTAGTATCAGATATCCTCTTTAAACTATAAGTACATACTTCTTTAAATAACTCATTTCAAAGCACTCATTTTTACAGGAAGCCAAAATAGAATTTCATGCTTTCAAATATTTTTCAGAAGCCAGTTTCATAGGCATTTTTTTCTTCCCTGGAAATGCGGGTGAGCTGGCCAGCAGGCAGGTTTTGAGCGGGTGAAATGCTCTTATTTCCACTTTGTTGGGAGTGGATTATAGGAAGATTTCTTAGCAGTTGCTTTACTTGGTAATGGTGTTTTTCTATTTCTTTTTTTTCCTAGTTAATATTATAAAAGTGATTACAAATGTCTGGTTTACTTTTCCACTCACTTCACTGTGATTTCCATACTATTTCTTCAGAGCTCACAGAAATCGGGAGCTGTTTTCTCTTTGCCCTTGCTAATATTTTCAGAACATTCTCCTCTCCTTGCAGATCACTGGATCCTGCTGAACCCCTGTCTACCCCTCATTATCCATCCACTTGGCAGGTTTTCCTCCCCGATGTGTAACCCTGACATGAGATAGTTAAATCACCCTTTAGTGAGCACGAGGCCATTTCTAAAACAGTGAATTTGGAAGATTATTCAAACGTTCTCTTTCCATTCACGATGTCCAAGTAATATCAACTTTATTTTTTCTTTACCAAACTGAGGGACAGTAAAAAGAAAATATTTGAGAATCACTTTTCCAAACTGAACTCTCACAAAATAACAGAAGAGCGTCATTTATCAGGAGGATCTGACTGTTGATAGCAAACCCCAACATTTTACAGCCAGCAGACAAGAAAAGAAAGCAAGGGGGTTGCTGTGCAAGGGACCTAAGGAGCTGTAAGAGGAGTGTGTGTTCCTAAGGAGAGCTCGAAGGCGGGTTGTACAGGGGAGGCTGTCCTCACTTCCACCACGCTGATGTACTCATCTATCGGACACATTTGACAGACAACACAATTACACAATGACTCATTATTTATGGCCACATTTCGTCGTCACAACACGGCCAGAGAGAGCTTCCCTGAAGTTTTTCTTCCGTCTTGAGGAGAAGGAAAATGCAGCTGCCTTGGCCTTCTATTTCTAGCACTTTGTCTAATTGCTCAGGAACAGCACAGAGACTGTACACACTGCCACCCGAGGAGCTAAATCTCAGCACGAGGTGCCTGTTAGACCAGAGGCGGCCGCGGTCAACATACCTTTGGAAACGATGCAGGTGTCTCATGAGTACGTGCCACGTCGGCTCCCAACGTGTATCTGGTTTTCACCTGCGCGCATACACCTGGGGTCAGCTGGGGTCATCTACAGCACCCCTCCTCACGGGGCCAGTGCAACACCCCTGCAAGCTCCGACTCAGGCTGACCCAGGAGCCGAGGAGGGAAACCTTGAGCAGCCCTGAACAAAGGCATCCTCCCCGGCTCTGGCTCTCAGAGGAAGGTGCACAAGAGCCGCCTCCCGCAGAGCCAGGCAGCAGCAGGTGGCAGTATTGTCTAAGGCCTGGCAGCCCAGCTGGGTGGACAGGGACATACGCGTCCTGCAGGAAGTTTCGCGTGTGGAGGGGACTTCAACCTTTCCTGAATTTACTGTCACCTCCTTGAGTGCTCTGTTGTTTGCCTGAGACTCTGTCTAGTAATTAGAGTCACCCAGCGCTTGGAGTTGACTCCCTGAATTATTTGATCCTCTCACTGTTTTTACCACCTGACAACCTGAATTCTTTCACCTCAAATTTGCTAGATGGAAGTCTTGGAACCACAGAGAAAACCCCAGCCTCTCTCATCATTAACAAAACAAACAGAAAAAAACAAAGGGCAGGTAGGAGTGAAATGGAGGGAGGGATAGGGAGTCTGTAATGAAATGTAATGTCTCTTTTTTATTACCTTGACGGTGAGAATGGTATAACCTCATGTGTGTTGGGAACAGTTTTCTCTCTTCTCTTTTTTTGAAGTAATGATTGAGATGAAAGAGGTTTGGTTTCTCCTTCTCATCTGACTCTGGGTAACGTTTGCCCACAGAAGCCGGAGTTTGGAGCGGCAGCTGAGTCGGACTTCACATAATTAAGGGAAAGCACAGCCCTGAGTTAATATGTTAAAGCCAAGCAAGTTCCACTGCTATCTCTAAGTAAGAGAAAACAGGTCATTCTCCTCTCTCCAGCTCACCACCCCAGCCACGAGCATGAGAAAGAAGGGGAAAACTTTTAGACAAATTCAGAACAAGGGCACATGCCCAGACTGAACTCACACTGCCCTGTAGATAATGACAAAAGTGGGCCACTGATGACTGCAGGCGGAGTACTGGCTTCACCTTCAACCGTGGCCCAATTAGGCTTTGATTTTGTATTGCACTGGTGACATAAAATGCTATTTTTTTCTCTCTCAGTGTATTTGTTCCTTGTGCTAAGGCTCACACAGGACATTTCCAGTCCTGATTAAATAGTTTACTGTGTCTTGACAACCCAGTTGTGCATACACGCTCTCTCTCTCTGCACACACACACAGACACAGACACACACACATGCACGTGCATCTCTTTGCCCTCTCCATCTGAGTAAATTAGTAGTGATTGCTTCCATATGCTTAATAGTCCACAAGGAGAACTCCTTCCATTAGAGGGACCTCAAGCTGCCGTAGTGGAGGCCGAGGACTGACACCACCAAGTCGTAGATGCAAGTTCTGTTTAAAATGATGCCAGAGTGAAGCACCAGGATTCATTAAATCAGGCAGAGTTTCTCATTAAACGTGTAGATTGACAGTCAGAACTAACTGTCATTTGTGGCTTCCTTAGAGTCCCCCTACCCAATAATATATATTTTTTGCATAGGTGATATTATATTTAGAATAAAATAGAGAAATTGTAACTCTTCGGTGGTAAGTAGATGGCTGCTTTGTATAAAAACAGCAGCGTTCTTTCTTCCTTTGTCACCTTTCTAAAAGAAGAAGGACCCCAGAATAGTTAAAGCCAATCAGGAGGCTGGTCACCAACATTTCTAGTTTAACTCAAAATAATAGGTCAAAAGGACCCATGCTACCTGGAATATATTTAAATATTAACCATAAACTCAAGAAACGTATGGCTCGGGCTTTCAATTTTCTTACCATTTAATTCATGCATGTATTTCACTTTAACTACATCTAATAAATCCTTTATGGAAAATTCCTCTTAATATGACTATGGAGGAAGGGTCAAAAAATTAACATCTCTTCATGCTAGGAAAAGTGACTTGATGAAAGAAAGGCACACACTCATTACAAAAATATCATTTTTCCTCAAAGATCTGAGGCCCCTAGGTGACACTTTTTTGCATCTTAACATAAAATATGTAATGCAGAACCTTCTGGTGTTAACAGATAGCGCCAGAGCACTCTGCCCTGGGCACTTTGCAAAGATGCAAGATAGTCATGCCTTGAGGTACGTAAAGAAAATATTTCTTGCGTAAATATGGGATCTCGATGGTCAATAAGCAGATATTCCAGAAGGTACTGTCAATATGAATGTCATGTAGGGGCAAAGATGTTTTCCTGATTTAATAATAATCATATATATGCGTTTATGTACATGTACTTACATATTCAAAAATATATGTGAATGATGGAAAAAGCTGTAGGAAATGCTCTTCAAAGAAATAAATGCAGTTTTCCAGAGAACAACCTGAAGGACCTATTCATTACCTGGAGATCTTTTACTAAGAAATGGCTTCCACGAATTGATGCTGTTTTTGTTCCCTTCCTCTTTATTCACTTCCTTAAAAGTATCCTCTATTAAAAAAAAAGTTATGAGAGGGACTGTCCTACCTGTGAAAGCTTTCTTCCCTTTATACACCTACATTCTAGAAGGAGTATTTCAATGTACAATAAACCAATTTTTAGCTCAGTCTCTTTTCTTCACTCTGTCAGGAGCTTGGATTTCTCTCTTAACGTAGATTCTCTAAGGCCCCCTGAGCTACTACAAATTTGAAAGCACTTTCTCCGGAAAGCTTTTTCTCATTCTTTTTTCTCAGTCTTTCACAGGGAGAATTTATTTCAGAAGGTTGCTTTCTACCCTTTGTGTATAAATATAGACAGATATGGATAGAGATAGAGATCGTGTGGATATAGATGCAGATACAGACATGGAGTTGCTTAAATTCTCTCGGTGTCACCTTCTCTCTGATTTGCACGCCTGCCTCTTCCTATTGCTGTTCCCCTAGGGCAGGCAGAAGTATTCTTGTGCTTTTTGTGCATCGCTGACTACCCTTGCCAAGTGCTTTAAAAAATAAATGATTAGAAATTTTTGAAAACATCTTCACCTTTGTCCTTGGATCTTACAGTATTACTTGAACATTCTTTCTGTGTATCGCACAAACCATAGTAACATGTGCAATCTTCAATCAACAGTATCTTCATGATCTTGACATTTGTAATTCTGCGAGTCAAGCCAAGATTGAAAACAATACCCTCCTTTAATTACATAAAAGGTTTTGAATTCATATGGCATGAAAGAGCCCAGAAGATCTAAAATTGTGGTAGAAAAGTGAACTTGGCAAAAAAATAATTATTTAGAAGGATGTGACTAAATCCCTGAAAAATTCTGCAGTTTTATTCACAAGGATATTGAAAGATAAATTTGTCTGCAGGATTTCTCATGCTTGGTGCCCATAATAGATTTTCTTTGGAATATAGTTCACATGCAAAAGCTAAGATACAAATTAGATATATTTTCTGCAGAGCAGCATTAAACGTTGCAATTTTTAATGTGGTTCAAAATGTCTTAAATTAATGTTTATGATAATGGTGGCATTTTATGTTAGTGGGAAAAATATATTATTCACAAAATAGCACTGAGAAAACTGAGTTGCTGTCTAAAAATAAAATTAATTCAATCTGAAAAAGTTTAAAGGAGCTGGAGTCATGCACAATGTATTCTTTGATTAAAATGAATTAAACAAGAAATCAATATCAGGTATCTGGACAATCCTCCCAAATTTGGAAAATAAACCTTGCACTTCTAAATAACCTATGAATCAAAGAGACGGTCACACGGGAATTGGAATACATTTTAAAATGAATTACAATAAAAGTACCTCACACACAATTTGTGGGATGTAGATAAAGAAGTTCTTTGAGGGAAATTTATAGCATAAAGCATTAATTTAAAACCAAGAAATGTTTCAAATCAATTGCTTAAACTTTCACATTAAGAAGTTAGAGAGAAAGAGAAAATTAAACCTTAATTAAGCATAAAGAAGGAAATAATAAATATAACAGCAGACATCAATGGAATTGAAAACAGAAAAGTCAGTGGAATCAAAGCAGATTAATTTTAAAAGATAAATGGAATTGATAAACCTTTAGCCATACTAATCGGGAATAAAAGAGAGAGGAAGCAAACTGCTAATATCAGAAATATGAGAAGTGACATCACTAGAGATTCTGCAGATAGTAAAACTATAATCAGGTGATATTACTAAAGATATGCAAAAAAGTCATAGGTTAAATAGATTTGCTGAATGGTACAAACTATCAAAGCTCATTTAAGAAGAAATAAATTACCTAAATAGTATAATATCTATTAAGGAAATTAAATTTTTAGTTTAAAATATTCCCACAAATAAAACTCTGGGCCCAAGTTTCTTTACTGGTACATTTGAGGCAGAAATAATACCAGTTCTATATAACCTCTTCCAGAAAATACAATTGGAGAAAACTTATCAACTTATTTATGAGTCCAGCATTGTACTGATATCAAAACTAGACAAAGGTACTCCAAGAAAATAAAAATATAAATTAACAACCCTAATGAATGTACTCACAGAAGTATTTAACAAAATATAAGCCAAAAAATCCAGGGTCATAAATCATGATGGAGTAGAGCTTGTCCCAGTGATGCAAGACTAGTTCAACATTTGTAAATTGATTGATGTGATTCACTATATTGATATACTAGAGGAGAAAAACCAGGTCATCATCTCCACAGATGCAGACAAATTCCAACGGCCATTCCTGGTAAAAACTTCCTTAACTTGAACAGGACCATCTACAAAGAACCACAGCTGATATCATACTTAATGGTAAAAGACTGAATGCTTTCCCCTAGGATTGAGAATAAAGCAAGGACATTCCCTATTACCATTCCTACTCAATATCTATATTAGTTTTCTATTGCTGTTGCAAGAAATTACTAAAAATATAGTGGCTTAACACAACCTAGAGTTTTTATTTTATATATTTGTGAGTCAGAAGCCTGACACAGAGCCACTGAGCTAAAATCAAGGTGTCAGCAGGGCCTTGTTCCTTACTGGAAGCCATAGGGGAGAATCCATTTCCTGCTTATTCAAGGTGTTGGAAGAGTTTAGTTTCCTGTAGTTGTAGGACTGAGGTCCCTATATTCTTGCTGGCTGTCCACTGAGGGCTGTTTCCACTTTCCTAGTGAAGCCACCCACATTCCTTGGCGTATGTCCCCCTTTCTCCATGCTGAGTCCCTATCACACATCAGATCTCTTCTCTTTTTTCTCCCTTCTTGCCCATGTAATGGTATCTGAAAGGACTTCTGTAATTTTAAAGACTCAGTGACTAGATTAGGTCCACTTGGATAATCCAAGATAACCTCTTTATCTCAAGGTCCATACTCTTAATCATATCTGCAAAGTCCCTTTTGTTACTTAAGATACCATATTCACCAGTTCTGGCAATTAGGATATGGAAATCCTTTTCTGGGTGAGGGGCTTACTCTGTCAACCACAATATCATACTGGAGAAACTATCCAGTACAATATGACAAGAAAAAGAAAGACTTGACATTACAGAAGGTTGCAAGGAAGAACTAAAATTACCTCTATTCGTAGACTACATGACTATCTGTGCCAGAAATCCCAAAGCATCTATAAAACACTACTAGGTATAATATGTGAGTTCAGAGATGTTGCTGTAGAGAAGCTAATATACAAAAATCAATTGCATTGTCACATAATCACAATGAACAGTTAGATGTTGGAAATTTTAAAGAAAACGCAATTTGCAAAAACACTGAAACACTTGAAATGCTTAGTGATAAATATACCAAAATTAGTGCAGGATTTGTACAATAAAAATTATAAACTTTAAAAAGGAAAATTAAAGAAAGATTAAATAAAAAAGAGTGTTTCTTAATTGGAATTCTGAATTTTTTTAAGATGTCAATTTTTTCTAATTGATTTATAGATGTCAAGGCAATTCTAACCAGAATCTCCTCAGGTATTTTTGTTGAAATCAATAGCTGATCTAAACTTTTTATGGGAATCCAGTATAGCCATTATTGGAGAGTTCAAAACTATAAGATAAAACAAATGAAAGAGACAAAAATTTCCTTTGGAACAAAAAGAGACTTTCCAGATGTCACGAAATTAAAAAAAAAAAAAAAAAAACCCATACCCAAATCCAAAATCCTTCTTTGCCACAGAGAAAGACAATTTTCTGCACATATGTCTGCTGTAAGAATTTTTTTCCTGAAATGAAGACAATTTGAATTTGCTTTTATAGGCCACATTTTTGATCCAGGAAAAATTGGCCTAAAAAATGAGCTCGATCCTGTAAAAATTGTCTATTTTTGACAAGAATGAAGGGACATTTTTTTCCCATAAGCTCCACATAAGGAAACTACCAGATGAAGAACTTTAGCCAGTCAAACGGTGGCTGTGGAGACCAAATCCGAAGGTTAGTTGTAAACCTGGAACAGATGGAATGAAGACCATACGGCTAAGCAGGGTGACTGAACATAACGCAAGTGGGATGTGCTTTCATAACGTGAAATGAGTCAACCAGCAAAGAGCGCACAGAAGAGAAACAATAGTATAATTTCATCACTAGCACACTTTTTTAAGTGGAATGTTAAGAAAAATATAAATATATTTAATAGAATAATGATAATAGTAAGAAAGATGTTATTATTGATTAAAATTGATGCCAATAGAGGAACACCAAGACAACGAAAAGATGCTGTCTTTATCATTGCTTATAAGAGAGCACTGATAGATACTGCCTAAGTAATTAAAGGATGAAGGGTATTATAGAAAATTATAATTACAAAGGTAACCTCTAAAACAAGCAAAAACTACCAGCTTTCTAAAAAAAATCTATTCACAAAAAAGCTCAAAGGAAACTGAACACACAGACTTTTTAAAATTCTATGAACATATGAAATACACAAATAATATGACAAAACTAATAACAAACATATTTCTTATTTTGATAAATGTAAATAAACACATTTTTTAATTCAGTAAAATCACAAAGCAAAACCCAAATTGATGCTGTTCTACTTAAAACAATGTGATTCTAGAAAGACTGAAAACAAAAGAGGCAAATCTACACAAGAAAAAAAGAAAAAAGGCAGGGATATAATCTTAACATCAGAAAAAACAAGCAGTTTAGGTGAGACCATTAAACAGACAGAAAACAAACAGAAACTATAATATAAGAGTGAATGTTGACAAGCAAGGTGTAGCAGTTATGAACATCTATGTCTGAAATAGCATATAACTATATTAATGAAGCAGAAACTACAGGGGCTGCAAGAAGAACCAGAAAGAACATAAGCAGTGGGCATTTCAGTTCCTTCCTTTTTGTCCAGGACAGACCAAGTTTAAAGACAGTATAAATGTCCTGATAATATAATTAATAAAGCAGACGTGCCTTATATGGTGCAAAAACTATATGCTGAAAATAGAGACGTCTCTTTTTACATACGATCACTAAAATTGTGCATATACTAGGGCACAAATAAAACATCAGAATTTGCAATGCTGCTTCTTTTTCATTATTGAACATAATCCTGGCTTTTAGACAAAGGTAGATACAATTTATCAATTAGGAAATGGCTATCTGTTCTTGATTTATTAATTTTTCTAAAATCACAAATGGTTGTTGAACATTTCCAAATGCCTGTTGGCATCTGTGGAGATGAGCATAATTTTTTCCTCTTAGATCTTTTAACATTATGGATTAGATCAATAGATTTCCTGATATTCAACCACCCTTACATCTGGAATCAGCACCACCTGATTATTAAATTATCATGTGTGTAAAGTGTTCTTTGATTATGTTTGCACATTTTTCATTTGGGTTTTGCACTAATATTTGTAAGTGAGATTGCTGATACATTTGTGTGTGAAATCGTTCATTTGACTACCATTATGCTCACTAGCACCCAAATCTTTTAACAATGTGTGAGGCACCAGCCAATGCAATTAGATGAGAGAAAAATAGAGATGGAAAAACTGGAAAAGATGAGATAACTCTCTCACTACGTAATGATGTGTTACCTCGGCCCAGTGGTGTAGTGGTTAATTTTGTCCATTCCGCTTCGGCTGCCCGGGGTTGGCAGGTTCAGATCCTAGGTGTGGACCTACACACCGTTCGTCAAGGTGGCAGGCATCCCACGTATAAAATAGAGGAAGATGAGTACAGATGTTCGGTCAGGGCCAATTTTCCTCAGCGAAAAATCTCCCTAAGAGAATCAGCTGAAATACTTTCGGAAACAAGATCAATATTTAGGAATTATACAAAGTTAAAAATTATTAATATGCATAAATAGCATCAATGAAGGAAAAATCCCTATTTAAAATAAATCTCAAATATAACTAGGAAAAACTTTAAGAGGAAATAAACAATATCTGCTTGAATTAAACTTTGAAGTATTATTGAAGAATAGGAAAACAACTGAACATATGAAAAGACATACTAAGTTCTTAAACAGGAATACTCAAAATTAAAGATATATCAATTGGTTATAGTTTAATCTATAAATTTCACATAATGACAAGAAATATTCCAACAGAATATTTGGGGAGTAATAAAACCAGATGATTCTAAAGCTGGATCATGGAAAGATCCATGAAATAGATCCAATAAATAACGTGAGAGGGGCCGACCCCATGGTGTAGCAGTTAAGTTCGCGCTCTGCTTTGGCGGCCCGGGGTTCGCGGGTTCAGATCCCGGGCACAGACAGATGCACTGCTTGTCAAGCCATGCTGTGGCAGCATCCCATATAAAGTAGAGGAAGGTGACCATGGATGTTAGCCCAGGGCCAGTCTTCCTCAGCAAAAAAGAAGAGGATTGGCAATGGATGATAGCTCAGGGCTAGTCTTCCTCACACACACAAAAATAAATAATATGAGAGAAAAAGCAATAGAAGGTAAATAGCTCTACCAGGTCTTAAAATACAGGATAAAATATCCATTATTAAAATTGTGTGGTATTGGCACATGAAGCAATTGACCAAAGGAAATACACTGAAATGCATTGGAATATTTCAGTGGCGATATTAATGTAGCATTAAAATAAGAGGGCCCAAATCGACTTTTCAATAGTGGTATTGGGTCAACTGGGTTGACATATGAAAATATTAATATTAATCCATCCTTCACAACACACTCCAGGATAACTTCCAATGGTTCAAATATTCAATTATAAAATATAAACTACTAAAGGACTAGAAGACATGAGGAACATTTGTTTGTATTGGCTAGAATATGCAGAGAGAAATTTTGAAAGTTTATTCAAGAAACTAAACTAACTCCTGGCCTGTGAGGTCATAGGGTATACAACTGAGATTGAGCACATGGAAGAAGATTGTGGGAGGGAGACATTTTACACTGTCTAGCTATTAAATTTTATTCACTTTTGAGTCATGAGAATGTAATTCATTTTTTAAATTAAACAAAACAATTAAAATTCTTTTTTTTAATAAGTCATGGAATCAGTAGATTGAAAGTTCTACTTGGATGAGAGCATTGCTTAGAAAAATAGAAAGTGTTGAGCTAAAGTAGGATGTTCAGATTTGAAGTTCTAAACAGGGTTTAGTTCTCAAGGATGACATGTTTCAGACTTAGGGCCATGGGAGGAGGTGACTGGTTGGATTGGAGGAAGTGACCATTGGGAGTGATGAGATGCAAGTAGAGAGAGCCTGAGCTGTTGGCTCCCTCTTCTACATGGCTGTTCAAGTCTTCGGGAAACCGGTAGTAATCAAGAGAGCAAACCAGAGGCTGAATCCTTCAGTGATGGGAAGTGTCCAGGAGGCCTGTCCATGTCCACAGTAAGGGCAGAGTGTGGTAGACTTGGAGACACTCACTTCAACGGAGCAGACTGTTTTCCAAAAACTGGAAGAGAAATGGCCCCCAGGCTGCAACAAAGAACAAGAAGACTCTCTCCCCTCAATGTCACATTTCCTCATCTATAAAATAGGGCTATTGAGAGGATGAAATGGGTTAATACATGTAAAGTGTTAAGAACAGGGCCAGGCATGTAGTCAGCATGTGGTGAAAACACAGCCCCCTGTGAGAGGGCTGCAGGGGACACAGTGTCTTCTGGAATTGGCAGTGTCAGTTTAGACAAGAGGTGGAGGGCAAAGGAAGAGAAGTTGAGCACAGAAGGGATTCTGCACCCAGTGGGAGCTTTGAGAGCAGGGGAGTAGTTGGTGGAGCCAGTAGGAGATAGAGGTCCTGGTGATAGGGTGGGTGAGGGGAACCTGGGACTAGATCGCTGGTGGGGTGGAGGTCAACAGGGATGGCAGGCATGATGACTGGTGTTGAGGGTCTTTGGCAAGAATGATAGTATCGCAGCAATCACTAGGGCACTTGCTATGTGTCAGCCCTGCTGTTGGGTGCTTGGAACCCCTTGTTGAGAGGACTTGGCGGTGACTGACGAAAGTGCTCAGGAGGAAAGAGGGCCGTGATGCATCAGTTCTGGCTGCTGTGGTCAGGTCAGTCATGCGGTGGGTACCGTGCATCCAACTCTGAGTTAACAGACAGTTGACCTCATATGCTTTATGGAAGAGAGGATTTCTTTTCTTGTCGCTGTGGAAGTGCTATACTTTGCCCAGTTCTTTCTTATTTCCTTCACAGGGTTAGGAAGTACGATCTTCTAGGTGAAACAGCAAGTCGTTTCACAGAATAAGTGATGGAGTTTCTGTCATCCACATGGGCTTAATTAAATACAGAAGAACAAAAAAGATAACATTCCCAAACTTAACATGTAAGTGATTTAAATATTAGCAAAGGATTTCTGCTGTCTTTTCCAATACAGGCTATCTGTAATAAAAACTGGGTTATGATCATTTTTACTATTGCAGACCTTGAAAGATACATGAATTATTTTTTCAGTGATTCTTTATGTGCTGAAATTCTGTATTTCCCCTTGAAGGGAAAACCAGCCTACTCTTTTCTGTGGTGCAGCATGTAGGACCTAAAAAAATCGCCATTAACTTATTTCCCCAAATAAACTATAAGCATGAATGGACACTTTACTTGTTATCAACAAACAATTTTTATGCCGTAATAAATTATGGATTTCATTGGAACTTATACATTTAATTTATTCATTAGTACCTGTATACACAATCGAATTCTATCTAGTCCATTTCTGTTTTATGGTAGATGAAGAAGTACATGGTTCAAACATTATTAATTAAATCAAGACATTCATTTCCAAAGAACTAGAAATTCCATCTTCAAATAATGCCTTCAGACCAAGGTAGAGGGCAGTTTGGGGGAAACATGGTGCCATCCATTAATTCTAGAGCATGTGTCTTTGTGGAACCTGAATGGTCTGTCTCCCTTTAAAAATCTTTTTCTTTTTTAAGGGACAGAAAGAACTGGTTTTATCTTAGGAAACATGTCCAGCTGGTATGAAGTGATAGAAATATAAAGCTTATCTACATACAAATTTGTGAAAGTGTAATATCAGCAAGGCAACATTATACGCAATTTCCTCCATTGCTTCAGTTTCCCTTATAAGAACAACGGCTGATTTTTGCGAGTCCCATAAAGTGCAATGAATGCTTGCATAACAGCCCTTAAATTGAATTATCTTTGCATCAGTGGATAAAGCACAGATTAGCTTGGGGCAAAAGGTTGCAAAAGAATGAATCAAGTGGCCCAATGTCTCATCCACATGCTCCAGCTCCAGGAGCCAATGCTCTTTCCAACTAGGAGGTGTGTGTTATGCAACAAGAGTGTGAAGTACTAACCACAATTTCCAAAGGTTTGCAAAGACAAAATCATTGACGCAGGAGTGAAACAACTAATTCCAACCCTCTCTCCATGATGTTCAATAAAGAACTCGCATTTCTGCTTTGGTGATTTTGAGCAGCTATCCAGGCTAGGTGATAAATGGCCACCTATACATATGCTAGTGTTGTTAATGTAGAAAATAAGACATCACCCAGTGTGTTCCCTCATCAAGCGGTCAGTGGCCTTGGTAAGTGTTCCCAGGATTCCATCTAGCCAGTATCTGTCAGAGGACTGCCTTCCTTATATGTGACAAAAGGGCATGTCAGCTGGCACTTAGTGTGGACGCTGAATTGTTTTCACTTTTCTCTTCTGAGAAAGTCTGGTTCTGGTAATGCGTTGCCTAGTGGCAAAGGTGTTCCCACTGAGATGATATGCAAGAATAAACCGTTGGGCGACACACAGAAATCCTGTTAGTGATGGCCACGGATACGTCCAGACAGCAAAGCAGGAGGTTGGTCAATCAGATGATGTTGCAAGAATAGTTCAATTAGCAGGTAACAGGCTCTAAGTAATCAAAATAATAAATCTTAGATTGCAACTCATATTCTAAGATTCCCCTTAAAGTTTTCTGTTCTATTTTTGGCATGCTGTTGGTAAATATAAGTGATTACATAGATTAGAATGAAACCATCAGCTAACAGACAAATTCTTGGGGCTGGCATTAACATTTCACTGATAAACTCTTTTCATGAATCTTGGCATTCCTGTTAAATTATTCATACGGTGTTCTATGAGAACATATGACAATTTTTTAAATGTATTCTTCACAGCATCTTGCAATCAGCCAGAATGCCACTCCATGGGTTATTTTTCTGAATCTTGCCATCTGAATGTTCTGAATAAATTTTACTTTATTCAATAAGTTTCACTGTTGTTTCCAAGCATTTCTTTTATGATTTCTACAGCTTCACTTCTATTGTATTACCCTTCTATTTTATTTTTTTCCCATCGTCTTGATTTCCCTTTATATCTGCCATGTGCTTCAATTTACCGTTTTTGCAATCTATCATTTCAGCTCTGAAAAAAGATATTTCCTATTATCTGATCTTCCCTAGATGTACTTAACTTTGTGACACTCGTATTTCTCTGAGTGACCTTTGTGATATAATTCTTTGGTGCTACATCTTGAAAGTGCTCCTGACAGATTCAGCAGGTGCCCTTTTAATTCCCAGACTGGAACCACCCTGCCTGTCTAGAAGAGACTCCTGCCAGCCCCCTATTGTCTGCGCTTCTTTAATCGGAGGCAGTACAGTAATAACTCCTGCGTGTGCCACTCCTGAGTCACCTCACACATTTTTCTTTTCGGAATTGTCAGATGACTTTTTCATAGTTATTTGCCTACAGGAACCTAAAGTCAATGTAATGGAAACACATAGACATCCTCACGTGCACCGACTCGGGCTGAGCGGATTGACGGATACTTTGCAAACCACGACCTGAAGCCTGAGGTTTCCAGGGTCCATCAGGCATCAGGGTATGAAACGCCCATTACCCTCCATGTGTATCTGGTCGCTCTTTCTACTTACTCCCAAAGTTCTGCCTCGTGACTGTCCAGGGTGAAGGGTCTTCTGTTCATTCTGGACAGTACCATCATTCTACCAAAGTTGTCCTGAATTTTGATCTATTTTTCAAGGTGATGACAGCCGTGTCCTGCTGCACTGATTTGATGTACCCCAGGAGCCTGCTCCATCCTCTGTTGGTGGATTAAAATGAACCTCTGTATACAAAACAAATCCCAGAGGATGGCAGAAACCTGTCAAGAGCTTCCTCCCCCTACCCCGCCCCACACCACCTTGAACTAATATCGTCTCATTTTAATAGTTTCATGCTCTAATCTAGGCCATAATATTCACTTTTTCAATAAATTAGAATAAATTATTTGTTTAATAAGTAAGAGATTATAAAGTCCCTAGCATTACTCTTAAGAAAGTCATATTCAAATGAGCTCTTTGGTTTTAACAAAAAGAATTCTCTTATGAACTTCATTTTACAAGGAACTCTGTTTTTCTTTTAAATAAACGGTTATATAATACTGGCATGATTGGCAGCTTTTAATAGGAAGAAGTAATAAAAATAGGTGAGGCCAAACACGTCTTCCTTGTGCATATTGGGGTGATTCTGGGGGAGCTTACAAAGACTTTCCTCTACAACCAAAAGAACTCCTGACAATGAGCCCAATGCTATCCTGGAGAGTGAAAGAAGATGGTGTTTGATTATGTTAATCCTACTGAGATGATATGGAAAGTTTTTTATTCAAACTGAATAAATGAATACATTTTCTTCTAGCTCTGAAAATGGGTGTAAACAAATGACGGTTCTGTGATGACCTGGGGGAAGATACGGGCAACTCTTCCAGGACCCCAGGTTCAGATTTCTTCAGTGTTCTCAACTTCTGCAGTCATTCCATTCACCACAGTGACTGCACCTGAAACTTTGACTAGTATGGAGTCCTGGCTTCAGAACTGAGTAACTTTTTCCATTGATTCAATTTCCATCTCCTCTCTACCTGACACTGTCATCACTATGGCCATTGGGATTGGAAATTGCTTCAAACTGCAAAAGCTCAAGTTTTGACCCCAACCACAGTCCTGCCATCTCTCTTGCTCCTTCATCCCAATTAACATATTTTTCTTTACCTTCTTTTTGTGTTCATCTTTTGCCTAGTCCTTCCAGCTTCCCCAATATCTGATCAGACACCGATTGAAGCTTACCTTTCAGCCCCTTCCCACGGTCAGCCACTATCACAGTGCCTCCAATCTTACCGTGGCATTGTGTCGTCAATCTACTGTAGGCATTGCCTTTACAGTCCTCATTGCCCTTGCCTGCTTTCTCTCTCACACCTCTGCTTGTGGGCATTGCAACAAGTTGTTTTATATTAGATTCCCTAGAGATCCATAAATGTAATTCATGTAAATTGAGTTTTCGTGGAGGAGGTAATTCCCGAGCTTTATCATTAAAGATAAGTAGGAAATATCCAGGTGAAGAGTGAAGAGCAGCAGAGGGGAATGCAGAGAAAAGAACATTCCACACTGCTGGAATGGCAGCCAATGAGAACATGCCACCAGCGGCACATGTAAGAACCTTGAAGGGTGGTACATTGGCATAACATGATGTAGGAGCTAGGGATGGGAGAGTTGAGGATAACTCCAAGGCTGTTTATTTGGTCTGCTGGGCCAGGCAATGATTCAACACACAGGGGGAAACAGATCGCAAGGATAAAGTGTGGATGACAAACTGGTGAGTTTAGCCCTGCATAGAGTGAAGTTGAGAAAAATATAGACTATGCAGGTTGGCCTCTCCAAGAGGTAAATTGGCATAGATTTGGAGTGTAGGAGAGAAAACTGAACTGAAAAAATAGATTGGAGAGTTGCTCAAGCCACATGCATGAATTTAGACTCTAGTTTCAAGTTGTGGAAACCATTTTTTAACTAAATAGATAAAAGCAGAGACTTTAACATAGGGCATCTGGGACAGGAATACAATGGGTTTCATGGAAAAGGAAGAGGCTAGCACTAAAAATAGGAACTTCTCTGGCACCCAAATGCTCTTACTCTGTATTCTTCCTGCTTCCCCTATAAGCCAGTGATAGTCATTTCTCATTCTACTTCTCTGTCTAAGTGGGAGGGTATGGGCACCCACGTCCTCTAAGCTTACAAGATACACTTCTAGTTAGGTTCAAAAACTAACTGGATGCTTCTAGGTATCAAACACAAATTCCCAGGAGGAGGAAGCTGATTGTTCCAGCTTGAGGCACATGTCCAATTCTAGCCCAATAGGCTACAGGTAGGCGGATGGAATCACGCAGTATAAATGAGTCTGCCCCTGGGCCATCTTATAAATAAGAAAGCATTTCTCAGAGAAAGAACAGTGGCTTATGTGTTGAGCAGACATCCACTAAAATGATAACTATGCTATGGAAATGAATGGGGTGACGATGAAAATGGATAGAGAAAGAAGAAGCTAGACTCAGTTGCAATACACCAAAGATTCCCATGCCGTCTTTCTTTGCATAAGCTATTTCCTCTATAAGAAATGGTGTTCTCATGTTTGTCCACTTACTAAATTTGTACTCATTCTTTAAATTTCAACTTAAAATTTTTCTTTGTGAAAAATCTCCTTAGTTCTTTTTCAAAGAGATCACTAATATCCTGAGCATAATTCTATCATTTTGTGTATTCTCTCATTCATTTCTTTGCATCAGTGCATCTCCTCTGAACTGCATTTCTTTATTTTTTTTGGTAAGGAAGATTAGCCCCAAGTTACCATCCGTTGCCAATCCTCCTCTTTTTGCTGAGGAAGATTGGCCCTGAGCTAACATCTATGCCCATCTTCCTCTACTTTATATGGGACGCTGCCATAGCATGGCTTGACAAGCAGCGCATTGGTCTGTGCCCGAGATCCCAACCTCTGAACCCCAGGCTGTTAAAGCAGAGCGTGCCAACTTAACAGCTATGTCACTGGGCTGGCCCCTGAACTTCATTTCTTATGTGAATAGGTCATGTTTTCTTTGTCTTTGCACCTTATGTTCCTTTGCAGTCACTGGACGAAAAAAGCCCTTCCACAGAGCGTAAGCCCCTTGGCAAGAGTACTTTTTTCCTTTAGCTGAGTCTCAGCAGTTTAAAAAGCACCTAGCAGAAAAGGCACTCAATATACATTTACTGAAGGAATGACTGAGTCATCAGTCCTTATGCAGTCACTGATACATCATCAGTCCCTGCATAGTCACTGACACATCATCAGTCCCTACAGAGTCACTGACATGTCATCATTCCCTATCGTAGTTACTGACATGCCTGGAGCTCTCTGAAGTTATGCTAACTAAGTCCATTAAGGAATACAAATTTATTAGAAAAAAGAAAAGTTCATTGTTTCTTGAAGAGGATTTTAAATTTCCTAGAGAACCAGGGTTCTTTTACTTTACTCCACTTTCATGATCCTAGATGGTAGCATAAACAAATTAATTCTCTCTTCAAATGTCAGCTTATAAGATTAGATCCAGGGGGCCGGCCCGGTGGCGCAGCGGTTTAGTCCGCGCTTTGGCAGCCCGGGGTTCACGGGTTCGGATCCTGGGCACAGGCAGATGCACTGCTTGTCAGCCATGCCGTGGCGGCGTCCCATATAAAGTAGAGGAAAATGGGCATGGATGTTAGCCCAGGGCCAGTCTTCCTCAGCAAAAAGAGGAGGATTGGTAACGGATGTTAGCTCAGCGCTGGTCTTCCTCACACACACACACACACACACAAAAAGATTAGATCTAGGACATATAATACCAACTAAAATATGAATTTGCTTTGTAACTAAAACACACATACACAGAAAGAGAGAGATCACTCAGTCCACTAAATAGGTGTTGAGTGCTTCTTATTTCCCAGAACTTCCTTCTATAGGATCTGTAATTTAAACTGATCTACATCCACTGTGGGAGACAGTTTTGTTGATGCCATAACACAGACATGAGGCAGGAATCACAGCAGCATAGAGGGGGAACTGGCTGCCTCTTTCTGGAGAGTTAAGAGAAGTCACAGACTGTAGCAAAAACAAAGCAGGTGGAAATCTAATGAGTGGCTCATCTGGGAAGAAATG
Organism: Tapirus indicus; assembly: GCA_031878705.1. Classification (NCBI taxonomy): domain Eukaryota; kingdom Metazoa; phylum Chordata; class Mammalia; order Perissodactyla; family Tapiridae; genus Tapirus; species Tapirus indicus. The sequence continues at coordinate 142,377,558 of CM062921.1, forward strand.
GTATCCTAGTTAGAGAAAAAGGAATGTGCAAAGGCCGCACAGGTGTGTAGCTATTATGGTGGTGAGTAAGAACAAGGCTGTCCTTGTAATGTAGAAGCACATCAGGCCTCCCAAGTCCAGCTTCCATCTGCAACCCTAACTCCTGTTTGCTGTGTAACATGACAAATTCACTGATTCTGGAGGCTGGAATGTGGATATCATCAGAAGCCACTATTCTGCCAACCACATCAAAGGAATGCAAAGAATTCAGGCTGTTCAGTGTCTAAGGGAGATATAAAAGATGATTATGCCAAAGGAATCATAAATAAAGTGGTGGAGGAGAAAGAAGGAATTTCTAGACAGTGGACTCTCCATTAGCAAAGGTCCTGAGGAGAGATGGAGAGCATGATGAATTCCTCAAACAGAAGGAAGAGCAGTAGGATGGGACACCGCAGGAGCCACCCTGTGATGAGACACATCAAGAGGACCTTAGTCAGAATAGACCAGGAAGCCCATTCAAGGATTTGGAACCTTATCCCTAGGGTAATGGGAAGATATCAGTGAGGTTTAAGTAGGTGGGAATATAGAGTTGTATTTTCAAGATGAATGTTCAAAATTAGCATAAAAAACAGAGGTGGCAGGTTGGGGTCTGGTAGACCCCAAAGAGAGCTGGTAGGGGAGAATTCTGGTGATATTGGCAAGAGGTGATGATGACATTTGCAAAAAATGTTTGATCTTAGATATATTGCTTCTGTTTACTCACCCAAAATTATTCCCTGAGTTACTCTAATGGTGAAGAAGACACAATTTCTGCTAGGAAGAAGACAGTATTTTAATATTGAGGGTTTGGTGGGGAACTTGGTAAAAAAAAAATGCCACCATGAGTAGGGGTGAGAACTCAGTGAAGCAAAGACTCTTGAGAAGCTAAAGATAAACTGTCTATTCAGTTCTTCATATGAACTTGGATTATTACTTAGAAAAAAAATTGTAGGAAAAATAACCTATGATTTTAAATGTACTATATTAAACATTTATTTCTCTATTTTTGTTTGATCAATAATTGTTTTCTTCTAAACACAGCTCTAGTAAAGGTTGATAATGCTGGTATAGGACAGACTTTCACTACAGGCAAATTAAACCACCACCACCACCTAAACTTCAGTGACTGCATGCACAAGACAGAAGGGAGTAGCATTTTGAACCTTTCAAATGGCATTCCCCCGGTACAATATACTGTGATGCACTGAATAGTTTATCTTAAGGTGTATCTTATTTATGCATTTATTAAATTATTAGCAGTTCATTCATTAAACGGAATCCTTTCCTGAACCTTCAACTACTTTTACTATACTATAATAGTATAGTAAATATAGGAATGTATTCAAGTGAGTATAAGTTTTGCATATCACAATATGTGTTTTTGAGGTAAGAGAGTTATTCTAGATAGAATCTATAGTAATTTCACCTCTTATGCATGGTATTGGTAAATTTTGTTTATGCCAATTATATGGATCTTCTGAAGACCAGCATTTGATTTCAATGTTTTTTCTGGTGTTTATTTCAGTTTCATTTGTTGTGTTCTCTATTATTTCCTTTTTTTTTACATAATTAGGTTAAATTTGCTCCTCTTTTTATGGTTTCTCAGTGGGAAAGCTGCAGTAGTTGATGTTGATTTTTCTTCTTTTGTAATGTAGACATTTATTGCTTTAAGTTTCACTCCTCTCCCTACCAAGCACCTCTTTAGCTGCCTCCCACAAATAGGGATATATTTTGTTTTCATTCTTATTTAGATCAAAATTCTTTCTAATTTCTTGATTAGTGATTTATTCTTCAATATATAGGTTCTTTAGAAGAGGGTTTTTTTTTTTTTTGTTTCTAAATGTTTGAGATTTCCTAGAGATCTTTCTATTATTTATTTCCAGTTGAATCTATTGTGCTAAGAGAAAATATTTTTCATGAACTGAATAATTTTATATTTTTTGAGACCTGTTTTATGAACCAAAGTTTGCTCTGTTTTGCTAGACATTTCCCATGCATTTGAAAAGAATGTGTATTTTTTCTTTTGTTGGGTAGGGTGTTCTAGAAATGTCACTCAGGTAATGGTTGATAGTGTTATTTAAATATTCTGTATCCTTATTGATTTTCTCTCTACTTATTCTAGCAATTATTGAGAGGGGAATATTAAATCTTTTAATGTATTTATTGATTTGCCTATTTCTCCTTATAGTCCTATCATTTATTGGTTCATATATTTTGAAGCTCTGTTTTTAGGTCCATAAAACTTCAAGATTGTTAGGTCCTTTTGATAAATAGACTCCTTTATTAATGGGGAATGACTTTCTTTATACATGGTAATATGATTTTTTCTGATATACACTTGGTCTGATATATGATGTTTCCTTTTGATTAATGTTATCATGATATATCTTTTCTCATCCTTTTATTTTAACCCATTTGTGTCTTTATATTTAAATGTGTTTATTGCAGACAGAGTATAGTTCAGAATTTCTCTCTATTTTTTCTTTTAACTTGACAATCTCTGCCTCTTAATTTGGGTGTCGGGATCATTTACACTTAAAGTAATTTTTGGTTTGAGTAGGCTTAAATCTATCATCTTGCCATTTGCTTTCTAAATGTTCCCCCTGTTCTTTGTCTCTTTTGTCTTCTTTTCCTGACTTCATCTGAAATAACTGGTTATTTTTTATGATTCCATTTTATCTTCTTTTTGGCCTATTAGCTTTAATTCTTTGTTAGGCTAATTTAGTGGTTGTGTTGGGGTCAATAGCATACATCTGTAACTTGTCACAGTCCAAGTGTGGACTTCAGTTTAAGGGTATAAGAATCTCACAACCATAAACTTCCATTTCTCGTCATCTCCCAAACATTGTGCTATTGTCATCAAACACTTGAGGTTTCCTTATATTATAAACACTGTGGTACAGTGTTATAATTTTTATGTAATCAATGAATTGACTTTTAAAGAGATTTAAATAATAAGACAAAAATCTACCCAAGTAATTTCTATTCCTAGTGCTTTTAGTTCCATTGTGTATCATCACAATTTTCCAGTATCATTTTTCTTCTGTCTTAAATACTTTCTCTAACATTGTTTTTAGTGCAGATCTGCTGGTGATCAATTATTTCAGCTTTTGTATGTATCAAAAATTCTTTATGTCCCCTGTGATTTTGAAAGACATTTTGTTTGGATATTCTATGTTGACAGTTTTTATTTTGTTTCAGTAATTTAAAGATGTTGAATTGTTTTCAATAAGAGACTTGTGGTCCTTACCTTTGTTCCTCTGTACATAATGTGTCTTTTATCTTTGCTTGTAAGATTTTGTTATCAGCTGATTTGAGTAATATGCTTATGAGGTGACTTGGTGTAGGTTTTTTTTTTTTTTTTTATGTTTCTTATGCTTGGAACTTGTTGAGTTTCTTGGATCTGTTAGTTGGTGATATTTATGAAATATCCATTATTATTTTTTTAATCATTTTTTCTTCCTTCCCCATTCTCAGAACATCTAATTGCATGTATATTGATCCATTTCAAGTTGCCCAATAGACCGATGATGCTCTATTTGCTTTTTTAAATTCTATTTTCCCTTTCATTTAGTGTAGTTTCTTTTGCTATGTCTTCAAGTTTACAAATGTTTTCTTCTGCAATGTCTAAACTGAAATTCATCCTATCCACTGAATTTTTCAACTCATACATAGCATTTTCACCTCTCAAAGTTCAGTTTGGATCTTCTTTACATCTTGCATGTCTCCATTTAACTTTTTGAACATGTGCAGTGCAATTTAAGAACTTACCGAATGTTTTTGCTAATTCTGACATCTGTGTAATTTCTGGTTGCTTTTGGTGGAGTGACTTTTCTCTTCATCATGGTCATGTTTTTCTATTCTCTCTATGCCTAGAAATGTTTGATTGGATCATGGACATCATGAGTTTTACTGTCTTGGCTGTTGGATATTTTTGTTTTCTATAAATGTTCCTGATCTTTTTTTTTTTTTTTCCCCTGGGGCACAATTATACTACCTGGAAGCAGTTTGATCCTCTCAGGTCCTGCTTTTAAAATTTGTTAGGTGGATGGGGGCAGCACTCAGTCTATGGCTAGTTACTCCCCCTGCTCAGAGGAGATCTTTCTGAGAATTCTACTTGGTGCTCATGTATCATGGTTTTTCCAGTTGATCTGGTTAAAGCAGATGCTCTTCCAGGACCTGGGTGAGTTCCCATCAATGTCACCTCTCAACCTTCCTGGTGGTTCTTCCCCAGCCTTGGGAGTTTCTTCACTTGCATGTTTTGAGAAGCCTTCAGCTAAATGCTCTGATAGTCCCAGAGGACTATCTCTATGCAGCTCTTTTGTCTTTGGTGTCCTGTTCTGCAAAACTCTGGCCACCTTGATCTCCCTTGTTGCTCAGTTGTACCTCTTTAATGAGAGGAGTCCACTGGGCTCCACAGAGATCATCACCTCCCCAGTCTCTGGCCTGGACAGTCTCTCAAGGCAGTAAGCTGAGACATCACATGGCTGGCCAGGTTTAATTCTCACCTATTAGGTATCTTCAGTGCCTGATGTCCACTATCTTGAAAATCATTACCCTGTACAGTTTGTCTGTTTTCAGCCAGAAGGGTTAATCTGATTCCTGTTACACCATCTTGATTTGAAGTGGAATGCCCTAGAACGCATATCATTTTATGACCAGAATCCGGGCATTATATTTGGCTATTTGAGCTCAATCTAAAAGTGCTAAAAGTAACAAATAGATGAGTGTATTTCCTATCATATAATCTGCTCTAAGGGTGAGGCATGTAAAATTCCCAAAAGTAACTGAAACTTTCAAATAGCTATTTTTTTTCTCCTTTAATGAGCAATAGAGTTGAGGAGTTTTTGTATTGTATGCCTATTACATCAAACCGATTACTATGCTTGTCTAATATAGTGAAACCACATTCCTTTTTTATTACTATTTTGTCATCTATCATGTCCATTTATAAAATTTCATTTGGTATCCATTGACTGATACTTCCTCCTAACAGTTCTCTTAGCCAGAGCTTGAAAAAAAGTCTCCTGCTAAGTCTTACATATTCCTCTGTTCCAAGCATGGACATACATTGTAAATATATGTGAAATATAGATTTTCATACCTTCTTGTTTTTATATTGGCCTACAAGTTGATTTAAAACAAGAAACTACTCTAAAGAAACAAATTATATGCAAACTAGCATTTCCTGCCCATAATATTTAGTGTTTAGATTGTTTGGTTTGTGATCCATTTAATTAACATCTTTAATTTTAAAAAGTAAATTAAAGGTAAATAGAGGGCCCTAGTTGCTAAATTCCCAGTGAGTGTTTCCTTTCACCATCTAAGTCATTGGGATTCTGTTCTGCTTGATTGCACTGCTGGCTGGTGTGGAAATTTTAATGGTGCTGTCTTATGCAAAGGGTGTGCTCTACAAGTAAAACAAATAAAAATGGGGAAATGTACACTTTGTACCTTTGAAAGGTTGCATGCAGTGGCACATAAGACTTGGGTTACAATAACATGTGAAATGAACTGGACAGTGGGAACGTGGTGGGACCTGTTTCGGAGGAGAGACAGTTGACTAAACACTGGAGTGATTTAGTGCACCATCCATTATTTCCTGCCTGTCGTTTAAACAGGCTATCTATATGCATGGTAGGACCAAGAGTGCAGAGAGGAGGTGAATGGCGTGATTTATGGGTGAGGGCCAACACCTGTGGGTTAAGCGGCTCAGAAATTAGCCACAAGTAGCATATTAGTGCAGCTAATCAGGCACGGTTCAGTATTTCGGGTTCTTGATTTGCCCATAAATAAGCTTCAGTGTGGCTGCCCTGAGGCCTTCTGGTGATTAACTGCCTTGACCTACAGTAAAATACACAGTTTGAGTAGCACAATGGGCTTTGCAGATGTGGGCTGTAATCATATGACTCTAAACTTGTACATTTGTGGGCAGAAGGTCTGCGAGTTTTGAGAATCGTGTTAAGGAGGCTCATCAGAGTATTTAACAATCAATTGACTTTTCATTCCCTACTCCTGCTATTATGTTGACAACTTGTAGACTCAAGTGCCCTGTGACCAGCCACTGGCCATAAAATATTTTCTCCCTTTGGGTCTATTGCAGAAACTGAAGGGATTCTTATTGTGGGATGTGCACATGCTAATGTTGCAATTTTTGGTCAGATTCAAATCCTTCGTATTATGTTTTTTTGTATGTTCTTTTATGTGGGGGAACCTCTTTCACTAGCTGGTCTGTGTTCATTACATCTGAAAAGATCGCCTCAAATCATCTTCCATTTTTAGTGAGTAGGTTGGACTATTTTATGCTTGAAATGAAAGGCAATGTAAGCAGACGACCGTGGGACCAGGAGACGACGTATTGCAGCCAATCTGTTAAAAATATGTTATACATCATTTAGTAGATATTGCTTTTTTCTTTGATCTTAGAAAACAGATAAGAGGATTAATAAAAACCAAACAACGAGGACCATGGGGCAAATAGTCTCTGCACATTAGTGAGGGGGTTGAATTTAATTATAAGAATAAGATCATTGATCTAGATGACCTAGATGAGTAAAATTTCAAAGGTAAATACAGACATTCCAAAGCAACTAGCAATTTGTCAGAAAAGTGGACATTTCCTCATACTATTTGGAAGATTTTCTGGATCTCCTAGTCTAATGGTCTTTATGCTGGTGGTTTCACTCCTGAAATTCTGTCAGCCCACGTAAAAATCTGGTTATGTTGAGAGGGTCAATACTATGACTTATTCCCAGGTTTTCCCCAGGCTGACCCACATAGATCATTGTATACTTCGGGGAGAAAAATCAAGCTGCTTGTATTATCTTTAGTTAGCAGTGCAGAGGGGAATAAAGTATAGTTACAGAGTGGTCAGAAGTGCTGGTTAAAATGTGAGAGTACAGAGAAAGTAAGGATTCAGAGCACTATTGTGAAAGAACCATCTTCAGGATTGGGTAGACATACGGTATTTTGAAAGCCAAGAGAAGTCACAAAGGCAAGAGAAGTCAGAGGTTCTCCAAGATTATAATCCCGAATAGTGGGGCCACTTCTAGAAAAGGAGAAGAGGTTACTGAAAGATAGTAAACTATTTCAGTGTGTTTCCATTCGTAAGTTAATAAATTCAAGGGAAATCCAGCTGAGATCTGAATGCTCAAACTACTCTGCTGTGAGAGTTACATTTTAAACCAAACAGGACTCTGTCGGTGATATTCCTCAAGGCAAGTACAGTGTCACATGAGTTGCAAATGTTAAACTACTAACAGCTTTCCCAGGACTTTGCTTCCTGTTAGGAACCCTTCAGTGATTTCATCCATTTATGTGTGGAAAAATGTTGCAACTGCAAGTCAAAGCCCCATGCTCAGAATATTTCCACATTATTCCCAGTGTGCAAAGACCATAGATTTGGCACCATTGGCTTTCTGGCATATTCTTCATGGCAGTAAACAGGAACCTTTGCCCCCAGAAGCCCTTCTCTGAGCTGAGGGAAAGAGTCCTGTCATTGCTCCCATCCATGCCAAAGAAGTCTTGTCAATTCCGTAGCCAGAAGACTCTCTGGGGTTCAGTCCTCTGGCTTCTCACAGGGTTGGGTGCATTTCCTTCAGTTAAGGCGTCCAAATGCCAATGTCCCATGGCAGAATCAGGCAGTAGAGGTGACTAACAAATATTCATCTCCCTGAAGTTATCACTGGCATTCCCATAATTAGCGTAATTTTCCAGATTCCATTATTGGCCTAGAGACCAATAGTCCCATCATACATCTATGCAGCTTTTTCTATTTCTGAGCCTCTAAGCATCTAAATGGGTCATATCAGGAATTCTTGCCTATGATCCTTGAGTGGAAGTGATGGGTCATTTCCAGGTCAATGCAGTTAAGAGCATGTGTGACTTATTTATATTTCATTTTCCACATCCCTCACCCTCAGACCTCTAGGCTAGAAGTAAAAGACACCAACATGGGAAGCTTCCATTTGTTGGTAGACTGAGCCCCTGAGTCACCACTTGGAAGAGAGCTGCTTAGGTGGACCACCAGGTCCACACTGGACTAGCATGTCAGTTAGCAATAAATGTTTGATCTATAAGCCACTGAGACATTGGGGCTGTTTGTTACTGAAACACAGCCTAGTCTGTCCTGACTGATACAACCACTTTCTAACTGTGCAACACTAGCCAACGTCCCTATCTGAAAAGTGTGTGGGGTAGTCCCACTGAGATTTAAATTAATGAATTCATGGAAAGCACTATGAAAGTGCATGGTGGGTACCCAAGAAATGTTAACTGTTACAATTATTACCTACAGAATTTAGTTTCTCTGTGGATTTACCAAGAACACTGTAGATAAGAAAGCACTCCTAATTTCTCTAGTGAACAAAATATGTTCTTTCCAACATGACTTTTTCAACATAACTTTTTAAAGTGGAAAACATCACAGATGATTCCCCTTAGGTCTTTCTGTTCCCTTCTCATGATTATTATTCTGGGATGATCAACTAACATAAACTTGTTTCAGTTATGTAATATTTAATATTCTCTGATTTGGAAGAACATTCTTTTATCATCAAAGCCATTAAAAAAATTCACTGTGCCAGGAATACTAACTCTGAAATTTATTTGAGAGAGAGGGAACAAAAAGGCTCAGGTCTGTTGTAAACTTCATGTATCCTGGGAGATCAACTTTAGCTTACAGTAGTTTCAATTAATTCCTAATTACTTTTGTGTCATCTTTCTGTAAGAGGAGACACATTAGGAGTAAGGAATAATAATTTGTAGCACTATTTCTTTTGCTGAGTTGAAAGAAAGTTGTGTTTATTGTGAACACTACAGGAATGAGAGTGATCATTAGTAATTCTTTACATCTGTGGTTATCTACCTCAGAGGAGCTTTAAGCTAATGAATTCTCCACATATATAAAGAAAAGAAAGATCAAGGAGAAGATCTCACTCTTTTCCATGGTCATTACATATTTAAAATATTTAGCAAGACATTATGATTCCACATAACTGAGAAAATCATCTCTGGCAAGGTTAAGTACTTACCGTTTTCTGACTTTGAAAGGAGTGTACAGGACATACTAGCATGTCGCTTATGAATAATTAGTAATACTTTCAGATCATAAGGCAGCTGCTAGCTCCAAGGAAATGGAGCATTTTAAAACTTTCTGCTATAAGATGAGTAAGGCCTGAGGATTTAATGTATAACATGGCGACTTTGGCTGATAACACTGTATTGTATGATTGAAAATTTGTAAGAGGGTAGAATTTAAATGTTCTCACCAAAAAAAAAAAAAAAAAGGTAAATATGTGTGGTGATGGATCTGTTAATTAACTTGATGGGGGATGTCATTTCACAATGCATCTTTTTATCAAATCATCACCTGGTGCCCTTTAAATATCTTACAGTTATAGTTATAAATTATATGTCAATAAAGCTGAAAAAAAGGGTTTTGCCAAAGCCAATGCCAAATCACTTGTCAGAACAAGTTCTTACAAAGGTAGACAGAACCAATCCAAATAATTCTTCTTTTTAGAGTGCCTCTCCAAGTCTTTTTTTGTAGAGGAAGCTCAAATCAAATTCCACCATGCTTTGACGTATAAAGCGTTCATTCTTGACACCCCGGTTGGAAACCACTTGATGCAAAGCAATAGAGGCTGTGACAAGAGCTGGTTGGCTTCTGATGGGACTGTAGCATAACAGCATGTGCTATTGCAGGCCGTGTGAGAAGATTAATGTGCCTAATGGTTCCTTTGCCATGACCTGGACTGATTAACCCTGGAGACTTGGGTGTGAATCTTGAAGTTACTACAATTGCATTGTTGACTGTCAGAGAATGTAAGAGCTGCCCTTGAACATGCAGCTCTAAAGTAAAGTTATTTCTTTGTCCTTCTGGCATTTTCAGATGCATTACATGGCAGTTACCATACTGCACACGCCTTCTCTCTATGGGGGTGCTTTCACCACTAATAAATATTCACACATTTGGGGTTCATGCTGTCTCTCAAATTACTCAATATGCTATTTATTTTACCTTAAACTTTGAAAGTTCTTTATCATTAGTTGTAAAAGATTTTATTTATGTTAGTAGTGACAAACAGCTCTGTTTTTGAAATCCAGAATACTATTTTTCTCTGTCACAGTCATTTGTAGAGTCATATATCATCAAGTGATAATTTCTCCTAAAAATTTTTATCAGCAAAGATGAAGCTTTATGAATGTAGCAGGAGACTTTTTATATAATAAGTAAGCATAAAAATGATTCTCAGGAACAGTATCCTCATATATTTTATTCTATTTAAGCCTTTTTTGCTAAACCCAAATTGCCCTTTCTGTCCTTTCTGCTTACAATCTTCTCATTAGAATCTATTAGGGCAAGAATTGCATCTGTCTTGATCACCACTGTCATCTTTTGTGCCAAGCACAGTACTTAGAAAGAGTAGGTACATAATCCATATTTGCTGTGAGGATGAATGAATAAATGAAAGAGTTTGTACAGAGCAGCAGAAACTGGAACAGCGCTGGTTAGGAGTCAAAAGAACTGTGTTCACAATTCCATCTTTGACCCTCAAAGAGTTGGGAAACTAGAAACTAGTCAACTGACCTTATTCAAAGTTGTGGATATCCTGAATCAAAGTTCTGGACTAGAAATCACCACTTTGCTGTTCAGGAAACTGAGGCTTAGAAAGACCACCTGCCTTGCTTAAGGTCACAGGGGGTCAACTAGAAGAGGGAAACCTAAGAACCAACTCTAAGAACCAGCTCCAGGAAGGTCAGCACCATGACGTGAAAGTAGAAGAGAAAACACTGATTTTTCCCCAAGATGCGTGGATTCAAGTTCCAGTTCTGTGAACACAAGCACGTTTGTTCTCTGAGTCCCAATAACTCATCTGGTAGCGATATCGACCTTGCAAGGTGGGGCCTAAATGGCACGTAGCCCAGCATTTGGAATACATAATTGCTCAGAACCAGATTTCCTCTTCCTTGCCTTTCACTCCCTTCCTTCTTACTACAATTCACCAAGGTAATAGATCTGCCTGCTAGGCCCAGATGGTAATCAGGGTGGGAAAGAACTCTTGGTCTTGAGATGTTTCCTGGTTTTATTCTACGATTTGACATGAACTATTACAAATCATTTTATAATGCAATTTGCTTCTTGAAAGTGAAATCTATTGTTGACTCTCCTGAGACTTGATGTCCTCTAAGACGGCCCCCAGGGGTCCCCACCTCCTTGTATTCATGCTCTTGTGAAACCCCTCCCATTAAATGTGTGATGACCTTATTGAGCACTTCTTATGAACAGATATAACAGAAGTGATGGGATGTCACTCCCAGACCAGGACACAAAAAGACTACGGCTTCCATCCTGAGTACTCTCTGGAACTCTGTCCTGCATCACCAGTCACCACGCCATGAGGACTCAGGCACCCTGTGGAGAGGCTGGAAAGTGGATGACCCAGTCCCAGTGGAGCCTTGAGACAACTGCAGCCCCAGACAACAGCTTGACTGCGACTTCATGTGAGACTCTGAACAAAGGACCCAAACAAGCTCTACCCAGTTTCCAGACCCACAGACACTGTGAGATGATACATCTTCGCTGTTTGAAGACTCTGCATCTTGGGTAATTTGTCATGCAGCCCTAGATAACTAACACACGCCTCTACAGCAAGTTACAAACCTTTGGACTGGATAACCGTTTTTCTCTACAGGTTGTTCCCAGTTTTTTTTTTTTTTTTCATTTTAGAATTAAAGCTAGATTTCAATATATACCATGCTGCCATGAGATGATTAAAAATATCCACTCAAAGATGAAGTCTCAGTAGAATGATAAAATAAAAGGGACCATTTAAGTCATAAACATAGCTTGATAAAGCTGCTTTCACATATCTTGGTTTATAAAATGGTAACTAGGTTAATATCATCAGAGTATTTTAAAGCATCATCATTGCCTTTAATCATATCACCCTTCCTTCATTTATTTGACAGATATTTGTTGAACATCTCACTTGGTATTAGAAACTACAGCCATAGAGATAATTAAGACCCAGCATCCGCCCTCAAAGAAATCACAATTTGCTTTCTCACTTTTCTATTTTTAACCCATCCCAACAGACCACGAAAATCTTCCAACAAATCTGATGGGAAACTTAAGTTAAGGATTAGCACCTTGAATTATGAAACTATCTAGATTAACCAATGGAAACAGCCCAGTGACAAGCATCTTATTTAAAAGAATCCTTTTCTCTTAGCCAAAGGGAGGTTTATTTCTCAGGTACAGACAACTCAAAATGGCTATATGAAATCAAGAACTGGTTGAAAAAAAGAAAAAAAAAAGAATTTATTGTGAGAACCCTGAACTGGTATCTGATGATTCTTGGAACAGCCCTTGAGATGTCAAAGATGATAATACCGTAACAACATTTGGGAAGTATTTCTAGTCTTACACTTAGCCTTTTGGCAGAAATTTATTAAGACAGAATAAGCTGGTGACTTTTCAATTCCAAGTACAATTTGTTTCTCTAATACATCCGCAGGAGTAATGTGTGATGGAATTTTTCCTTCCCAGCCCCTCCAGTGTGGATGACGATATGCTATAATAGGTTCTCACAGGCCATATCTCAGCAATACAAAACACAGCACATGTACATCTGTGGCCCAGTGTCAGTACCTTAAATGTACATCAGAAATGCATTAAATTTTCTGATTGCTATTCTGTTTGTACAGCTTGTAGGTTCAGATTTTCTCCTGTAATGTACTCTGCTGATTACCTTGAATTATCGGTATATCCTTGGTAGAACAAGCACACCTTGTTCAGAAAAACAGTCATACAGACGTGGCTTGAGCCCTTTGGGTGTGAAGAAAAACAACAGAAATATTTCTGGGAAGTTAACCAGGTAACCATGCGCTTACTTAAAATCACATCTCAAAACCTTTTTTGCTTCCAGGTAATCTCGTCAGCACAATCCTCCCAGGATGCTCTCAAGATTCTCCGTAGTTGATGCACTGCAGGTGAGGCACATATTTGCAGATCTCCCTCCTGAAAGGAGAGGGAGAAGGAGACAGGTGTCTGGGCTGGCCTGTGCTGCAAGGAGGAAGAATGCCGCTTTCTCTCTTCTTGCACAACTTGAAGGGTGTGCAAATATATTTCAACATACACAGCATCGAGAATAAAAGTTGGAAATGCCTTTTGTGATCTAGCTGGGTCATATTAGCCATGCCTAACATTTCTGAACCATAGCAAGTCAAATAATTATTTTCATGCTGAATATGTTTGCTGCCATTAGACAATGTATGTTGATGTATGTACCACAACTGCCAGTGTATGCAAATAAAACATCATCCGAGGTGGTGGAGTATTTTAATATTACTGCCAAGGAGCTTGTGTGTGTGTGCACATGTGTGTGTGTTTAATGTACAAGCAGCCATCACACCTCCTCCATTAGGTTGGTTTTTGAACAGTGAAAATCGATTGATCTGATACAATGACAACTTTTGTTCCTTTCGTCTTATAATGAGTGGCATGAATTTGTAAAGTTTAGATATGCACTTAATGGCCAAGGAAGAAAAATAAGACAAAGTTAACAAATCAAGAAAGTAATCTAACATATTCATTACCATTTTTGTACTAGTTATATGAACCAAGAAAGAACTTAGGTATTAATGCTCATATGCCCCTGCTTTCAATGAAATTTTAGATTTTTTAAAAATACTGCTGTCATTTATTATTGTCAACCCAACGCTAAACGTTTTAAAGACTTAAAAACTCACAAAAATGGCTGTTATTGATCAAGTGGCTCTGTTGTCCCAGGCACTGTGCTGGACACTGTGGAGGGAAACGGGAGAAAGGTGGAGTCTTGTCCTCAGAAAACTGTAAAGCAAGTAGGAAACAGCCAACAAGCAAACCCACAAAAAGTAGTAGAGTGTGTTCAGAGAGAAAACTGGGGACCTGAGCTCCTGGGGAAGGTGAGAGAAAGCGTTGGGGAGTATGAGGACCAGGACGTGACCGGTAAGCTGCCCTGGGCGCGGTGGATTTGACCACGGGAGGAGGGGGAGGTCTCCTTCGGAATGATGCGTTTATCTCCGAATACGGGGCAGGGAAGTGAAGATCCAGGGTCTTTCAAATTTACTGTCTTTTGCTTTATTTATCTTTATTTTCTGTATGAAGAAAATAACTTTTCAATTCACTGTTTTATCGGTGGGATATAAAATAATATAATAAAAAATGACTGATGACTTTTGGAGATGATACGCACAAAGATGCATTTATTTCTAATTTATAAATTGCAGACTCAGGCTTTCTCCGAGTGAGAGACAAGGAAGGCGAAGTGTGGCAAACAACGTCGGAGGCGTAACAGTGTGAAACGCCCTTTGATTGGTCAACCTGGGTTTGGTCAGAACAGGTATTTAGACGAAAGGAAAGCCATAATTTTATAGTGATAAATCTATGTCTTTGTGGTCGACTGAGAAAATATAGAGTGAATAGAGCTTTCGTGTATCGTGGGTTTATAAACAAGCTTTAGATTAATCTAAAATTCTTTCAGAAACTGTAATGGAACAATCTCCCTAACTAAGTGCATATATCAGAATATTTTGGAATTTTCTATTTTCCTAAATGCAAGTATTATATCATAGTTTTAAAAAATTTTTCCTAGAGTTATTATCTATAAGCAATATTAGTAACAGTACTAATAAGTAATGTTTAAGAGCCTGTGTTGGGATGTTGCTGTTTGGGTATTTCATGGCCAAACTGTGAAAGTTAAGTTGAGTCTTGTCTCTGGGCGTTGCAACCCTGAGTGAGGGGAGAAATTAAGAAGACATGTATTTCACACAAGACTGTCACAAACCACAAAAACTTCAGTTCAGCTGTGTGAAAAAATGTCCTAATTTTTAATACGTATGTTTCCATAGCTAGTCCACTTTATTTCAGTGTGTACACTAATTATGGTAGGTTAGTTCCACTCCTTCTTTGTAATTGAGGAAAACACATTCTTTCTGATTTGATAAGAAAATATTGAATTTGAATATTGTATTTTAATAATTGCTACATACAAGTGGATACTTATTCAGCTGTGAAAGCAATATTCCCAGTGTAATCTATAGATTCCTGATATTTTCTTCATAATATTAGGTAAAATTGCCCAGTTTTAACAAGTTCTTTGAACAGACTCTATTAGCATGGTATGATATTTGACCAGGAGGTCTATATTCATCATTTATTATGATTAGAAACAGATTATTCTCTAAATGGAAATAAACTCTTATAGAACCAAACTTTTTAAAATTAATATAATTAAAGGGAAAAAAAGATAACCAATGGTGTTATTATCTAACTATTTCTAGGAGAGAAACACAGAACAATATTAAATGTTAATCTGTAGTTGTATATTTAGATTGGGCATAAAATTCAAGCACAGCATCTTCTTTAATTGGAAATAGTGTAAAAAATCGGTGTGCATATCAATAAATCATTATAAGATCACAGATCAGGAAACGGAGTTATCATGTGTGTATGTGTATATGGGGGTGTGTGAGAGAGAGAGAGTTGTGTCTACTGAACTAAAACTATCTAATCTTAAAAAAATCCCTCTCTGATACTTATTTCTCTGCTGGACTCTTTCCTTGATAATCTATTTTTTAAAATAAATCATCATCTGGAAAGTAGTGTTCTAACCCAATTGTAGCCCCACCGTTAAGCAATCTAAAGTGTCCACTGTACACAGCAGGATTAAGCTAGAAGTAGGTAGAAGAAAGCACTAAGGTTACATTTGCGTCACTTTCTCCAAGAGGCGGGAAGGGGGAGGAGAGAGCAAGAAGTGCTAAATGCTTGCACTGAACTTTCTAGGACTGGCGACTGGGGAAGATGATTCTGGAGAACATGTGAATTCCTCAAGTGCAAGGAATCATTTGCACCTAGCATTTTCATGAATTTTTGATATGACCTTTGTTTGTAATATTGTTTAGAAGACAAAGGTCTCTCTCTGTTTCCTTTTCTTTAACTGAAAACCAAACTCCTGTGAAAAGCTGCGTCCATGGAGAGCATTCCTTTTTTTATCCAACATATATTTTAATGCCTGTTTTCTTGAAAGTAGTGAAAACATTGTCCAAAGCAAAAGAGCATTAATTTTGGAGGTGAAGGAAAAGGAGGCTTAATTAAGTGGTCCTATCTTCTTGGCACGTGTAATTCAAGGTCCCTTGGAATGGGGCCAAGGCACGAGTAGGGTGTTTGCACAGACATCGATTCCCATTTAAAGATGGCTTCACTCAGTTTTAGCCACTAACTAGTCAACTATCTTTAACACAGTGTGTGGGCAGGGCAAAATTCTCACCTGTGTTTGCTCAAATGAACTGAACTAAAACCTATTAGGAATATAATATTTGATTAAAACTGTAACTGAGGGCATGTTTAGGATTTGTTTACAATAATCTTTCTTTTATACTTCATATTTTTGTAATGTGTTGGGACATCATTGTAAACTCATCAAAAGCATTGTTTGTTAATAAATGTTTGATGAGCTAAATGTTAGGATTGTTTACATAGTGGGACTTTAATATGATCTTTAGACTCTACTTGAGACAGTGATCACTGGCAATTCTAACATTAACACGAGAGAAAGAAGAAGAAGAAGAAGGAGGAGGGAGAGAAATAATAGCATAAACTATTGGAAATTTCAAGGTCTTTGGGGGCCTCAAAATCTGACTTTCAATTTTCTGCTTTTAGCAATGCCAACTTGGACAAGACAATCAACGTTTTATAGCTTCAGAGTCATCGTCTTTAATAATGGAGGAAATAATACCTTCCCTGCCATCCTCAAAACCTATTAACCCATATCAAAGTACTTGGAAAAGTTTAAAATACTATTTAGCTACAGACATTTGGTAATCTAGTTAATCTCAGCATAATGAAGATTATGAACATAATGAATAAAAATCAAAACAAAGCAGGGTGGCGATGTAAAAGATGTAAGAAAATAAACAAGGACATAGGGTGGTTCTTGCCTTATTGTTTATTTCTGAAATAAAATTGCAAGCAGTATGAAAAAGAGTAAAAGGCAGCTTTCTCCAAAAGCTGATAATGGGCTGGCCCATTACAACAGCTGACATCTCCTAGTACACACAAAGAAAATTACATATAATGGGAAATTAGATGTGTGCAGTATTTTAATGTTAAAGAATTTGCAAGCCAGAGACCTCGGCACTGTTTCTAACCTCAAACATGGAGACACTTGAAAGGGGTTGTGTTGAATATGGAATTATATTTCCATAGTTTACCATAGACACGTCATTTCTTTCTTTTGTTGACTTTTCTAATTGTCTTCTAAAAAAATTTGTCTTTTTTCAAGATGCAGACATTTTGAGAAGAGTATCGTTACCAACAACTTCGCTGTATTTTAATGTTTTTGCAATTTTCAAATATCGATTTTTGGGAGAGGGCAAGCCTATGACCTCTGCATGAGTAAATATCCGGGCAAGCCTCCTTCTCAAACACTTCTTCACGCACGTCTGTTTGTATTCCCATCAGGTTTTCAGACGTATTGGCAAGGTGGCTCTCCACTTTCACAGAAATTGATAAGATAATGCCAAACCTCTATTTTCAAGGGCCACAGCATCCATTAGTGTATGTGCGCATATTTGTGAGTTCTTGTGGGATGCTCTTTACATACGTAATTACAATAATTGACCAGCCTGAATCAGTGTGGCCTTGGACTTGTATTTCGATGTCTAACCCCTCTGTGTCTAATGCCATCATTCTGAAAAGGGTCTTGTGTGTCCCCTGCTTTGTTAGTTAGGGCTATAGCCATGCTGGCCGTATATGATGGTCAGGTCTGGCCTCGTTGAATCCTTCTCTTGAAAACACCTGAGGGAATGTTTTAACTTGGGTCTGTAATACAAATGTGACTCATTTGTGTAATTCAAGGAAGGAAATTAATAAATAAGAATAAGCAAGAGATTTTAAGCTTGATCATTTTGACTCTCCAAGGTCATCAAATGCCCAGCAAGTTTTATCCTCCTGCAGGAACAGAGACATTGCAGTTGTCAAGTCAAGGGTTGGAGAATAGTTCTGTACTTCTCAGCCTCACTAAAGGCATTCAGTCTCCTGACATGCAGCCTTGGAAGGGTTGAAGCAATGGTCAGAAATCAGTGAGACCCAGAAGCATGTTCTCACTTGTATTTACTGAGTGTGCACTTGGTGCTGAATGCTAACAGTTTTAGATGAATCATCTCATTTAATTCACACAAATAAATAACTTCATGAAGTTGTTCTGGAGACAGGACTAGACTGTCCTCCCACCATCTCACCTTTTATTAATGAGAAGAGAGTAGGCAAGGGGTGGTGTAATTCATGGCTATCTATACATACAGAACACCTATTCCAGGGGAACAAGGGTGGTTTAGAAAAATGAGGTACTACCTTTAAATGGTGAGGTTAGGAGTAGAAGGATAATGCTGTGATTTTTCAGTTAGAATCTTTCTGTGGGATCTACATGTCTGTATATTGACCTGGAAAATACTAAAGTTTTCCTCTGGAATATATCTAGGTCTATGCCCATATCTATACCTCTATCTATATAGATATCCATACCTAAATCTATGTCTATATATATCAATACTGATATCAGCATTGATATTGACATGTCTATCTAGCTAGCCACCTATCTAGCTATCTATCATCTACCTCAGCATTGACATTAGCACCTATGTTGACATTTACATCTATATCTATTTCTATATTTAATCTAAGTATGTGTATATCTATATCAATATCAACATCAACATTCACATTGACTTCTATATCTACGTCAATATCCATGTCTATATCTAATCAACGTCTCTGTTTATACCTATACGGATATGGCTATCAATATCTACATACACATCTGCATCTATAACTGATGTAAGTCTCTAGTTACTCTATACATAAATATTGCATCAACAGCGATATTGACTTCTATATCTAATACATGTCTGTATCTATAACAGCATCAATATCATCATGTGCATCTCCATATAAATATAAATAATCTATGTCTATGTCTTTGTCTATATCTTACTTATATATTGATATCAATATATCTATCACTATCAACACTAAAATCAGCATCCACCTCTAACCTAATTATAGATTATGTCTATGTCTCTATCTCTATCTATGTGTATGTCTGCATCTATATATAGATATTGGCATCAGCATTGTCATGTATATCACTATCTATATCTCTATATCTACCTTTATTTTTATATCTAATCTATGTCTATGATTATGTCCATATCTATATCAACTTCAACATCTATATCAATTTATATGCCTATACTTATTCATACATCTATATCAATTTCTACGTCCACACCTGCATCTCTATATCTATATTGATATTGACATTTTCAGGTGTACATCTACCTCTACAAGTACATGTGAAAACACACTTACATCTCTATATATATGTATATATAGTATTTCTATAGCTAATATCTATTTATGTCTACTCTATGTCTGCCTTTATATCTGTTTCTACATCTCTATTGACATCAACATTAACATCAGCTTCTACATCTATATCTATGTCTATATCTATAATTTGTGTGTGTGTGTGTGTATATATATATATTTATAGCTTTATCTAGATCTATAATCTCCATCAACATAGTGAATTATTTAGAGCTTCGCATAAGTTTCCCTATCCTCAGTGAGCACATCATCGGGGGGGTGTGATCCCTCCCTCCCTACTTCACAAATCAACATTTCCTGTTTCTGAACTAAAGACATACTACAAGTAGCTTATGTCATACTTTACAGAATGTGATAAAATTTGGTCTCAGAATTATCGAAATATACTGGAGCCCCCATACTTCATTCACCTTCAGCATTTCTGTATATAGCAACACAGAATTAATAACTTTTACAGAGACTGGAACCCCATAGTGGCAACCTAAATGTTTGCTGGATGTCATTGGATGATAGAAGTCTGATTTCTTTGTAGCCAGCAAGCTTTCCCTAGGACGGGGCCAACTTGGTATGTGTCCTGGACCACAGTGGGCTTGCCTCCCTCAGTGTGCTCCTATCCCTACATAATTGCGTGGCCAGTGCTACATGCTAGGGCCAAAGAAAATTTAATGCCCATTTGTTGAAGAGGAAGAGAGAGAGAGTTAAGAAGACTTTTGTTTTTCCCCAGTATCAATGCTAGCAAAAGGATTTCACATTTTTTTTCAATTTATCTATCTGTGATTTTTAACATATTAGTCTTTAATATACAGATGTCATCTTCAACTACATAAAATGTTACAGGGTATGTTTCTTAGTTAATTGCTTTGGGCACTTCCTTGAAATCCAATGAAAATCTGTTCTCATATCTAATCTCTTGCAAAATGTTTAGCATAAAAAGCTGCATAAATTTGTTGCAGAAGATTTAGAGAACTTCTAGGCTTTAGACAGGCAAATGCTACATTTTAAGCTGAAGGTGCTTTGCAGTGCCTGTTTTCTGTCTCATTCTTGTCTTTCCTGGTGTGTTAATCTGTGTTTGGCTCTGTGCCTAACCTTCCAATTCACAACTTTGAGTCCCTGTGCTTGACAACTATTTCTAAGATGCACTTTCTACCTGGGACCTGGATAATCACCTAAACAGCCACATTTTCCTCTAAGGGAGGATAATGGAAGTGTTGGTCCATCTGAAATGAAAGGATCTGGGTCCACAGGTTCTGCCATGTGTCTATCCTGAATTTGCCTTCTGCTGGTCCCTGACTTGTGCTCTGGGTGGACTCCATCTCAATCTTCAGTCTCTCTGGGAGAGATCTGGTTAAGTCTCAGGAGAGCCTGACTTGCGACTGACAGGGATTTTCCTTGCATCTTCAGTTCCCTTGCACATGTCATGATGAACAGGGCTGATTGTATGCATCTCTGCAAGAAGTCCCAAGCCTTCAACTTTTCCACAAAGTGACAGTCTTATTGTAAGCACTGGCCCCAGAATGAATTTGGGAATCTGGAGTAAGGTAGGACATCTAGAAGTGTTCTACTTCCATTTTTACATTCCTGTCTGTCCCACTTCCCTTGGATTTTGCAGCTATATTTCTTGAGAAGTCCTAAGCTCATACAGCAAGTGGGAAATTCAGGACTGCTCATCCAAGGTACTTCTGTCTCCCAACTCTTTCTTCCTTTTAAATCTTCCCCCATTCCAATGTCACGTGGCCTTGGTACATCAGAGGCAAGATAAGCATGTGACCATGCTGTGTATCTTCTGTTAATTGCTCCCAACTGGTCTCTACGCTACACTAGCTTGCCCCGTGTTCTGGAAAGCTGAACAGTGTGGACTGCATCAAGGAGTTTCCTTACCCTGTAGCTTCCCTTGAGTTTAGCTGGGAAGGAGAACCAATGGAGAATTGGAGGGAAATCAGAAAGCAAGATGGGACTATTCTTCCTTGTGGTGTTTCCATGGCTGGATGCGTCCCTGAAGTGCAGGCCACAAATCCAGATAGTTGACCCATTACACATCATCCTATATCTGGATTCTAATAACTGCCCCTTCCGGTGGTTCTTCAGTCCATGGGGGTGGGTCATGGGGGAGCTAAGCCTGGCTGTTATCAGCTTTAGGAACTGCACCGTGTCTCTGCAAATCCCTGAAATCTGCCCACACAATTACAAATAACCCTTAGTTAAAGTTTTCCCAAATTGTCTCATTTGAGTGTGCCTTCACTTTCCTGCTGGTGCTCTGACTGACACAATGGCCCTCGACTTAGTCTCAGTTAATCCTCACAATCTTTGATTTTAGTGTTTGATCTCAGCTGGACATTAATCTCAACTAGACTTTGAGTAAACAATAAAATTGCTTTAATTTAACCTGAAGTTCATTCACTTTTTCATCTATTCGTTCATTCTCTCCAAAATGTTGACTGAGCTTCATGCACATTTCTAGCAATGAACCAAATAGACCCAGATCCTGCTCCTATGGGGCTTGTATCCTAGTGGAGTAAACAGGCAAAAAACAAACAAAAGTATAAATATATGTCAAATGATGATAAGTTCTTTGGCAAATGTCAAACAGTACAAGTAGAACAGGGGAATGCAAATTTGGGGCAGTTATTCCTTTGGATAAGGGAGTCAGAGAAGCCTCTCTGAAGACTGATGGTGTTGAGATCATATCTGAAGGAGATGAGTGATGGGCCTTGTTTAGATTTGAAGGAAGAGATATCCAGGCAGAGGAAGCAAGTGCAAAAACCCAGAGATGGGATCTGGTCCAGCAGCCTCTACACACGTTGGGTGGATCAGAGAGAGGAGATTGGTGAGCAGTAGGGATAGTGCAGCAATGTTGGGTTATGTCAAGGGAACGCCTTTAAGCCATTGCAATGGCTTGGTTTTCACTTGGAGTGACATAGGTGGCTAGTGTAGGTTAACATAGGGGAGTGGTATCATATAATTTACCTTTTGCAAAGATCATTCTGCTGTTGTGTGGAAAATAGATTCTAGAGGAAGCAGAGAAATCATTTGGATACTATTGCAGTAATATTGCTGGTAACTTAGGCTGGTGTAGTTGTGCCACTGCTGGGTAGATGCGCACCAAGACTCTTCCTCTTTCTGGGCACACAATTCAAGCTCATCTCTCAGCTACTTTGTCTCTAGGTGGGGCCATGTGACTAGTGCTCATGATAGCATGAGTGTAAGCATCATGTCAATTCAGACCCAAGACACTTGAGGGAGAATGTCGATTCTCTGTGTCTTCTTGCTCTCACTTCCTGACTGCCATGTCGGTGTCGACGCCGAGGGTACATCCTTTAAGGTGCTGTGGGCTGTGTCCGATTGGATCCTGACAAGACAGTGTGGAGGAGAGCAATCCCCACTCCCACCTCCACCCACATCAGCCCTCGTGAACTGTGACATGAAAAGTAAACCTCCTCCGTGGTCAACTAGTAATATGAGAGGTTTGTTTGTTACAGAATCTAGCACTACTTATCCTAATACTGAAATCAGTACCTTAAAATAAAAACCTGAAATTCATGGCTTTGGCTTAGCAGTTGGGCAGTGGACATCAAATAAGCACCTACCTGAGGTGGAAAGATGTGGGTCCAGGTCACTCGGGAGCAAATAGTGAGCTGAGTCAGACACTCTGAGGGAAGTACTTGAAATCGATGTGCTAGTGTGACCATTGACCAGCTTTCAAGGATAAATGAAAGAAAATAGAATAAAAAAAATTAAGGCCTTGGAAAAGCCAAGTCTTTCTAGATCTTAAACAGTAGGAAAAATAGTTGAAAAACCCCAAAAGCAACCAAGGCAGGAATGCACTCATGCAGGAGTGCATTTTGATGGACAGGATAGAAGGGATTTTCAGTTCTTTACTATTTTCTTTATTAACCTCCAAACTGAATTTTTGTAAATTCTATGTGAAAAAAGTGCCATGAAAACTTCCAGATTTTCATTAGAGAGGATTTGGCATAATTCATTAAAGATATGTTTTTGTCATAATTGTGCTATAAGTACAAATACAGCCTGTTTTCATATCTCCTGTAACATTTCATACTTAATCTTTCTAGTCCTCAGCCTAATTATTTAGGAAAATGGGGATAGTCATTCCTGTTCTGTAATCTGGTTGTGGTGAATAGCAGGGATATTGCAGATAGAGCACTTGAAGGCACTGGAAACATAGTAGTTTCATCTCCCCTTGTTTCCTTCCTTTATAAATAAAAAGGGTCATTGACGCGTTCTTGACATACACATACTTACAGTATACAATCTGATGTTTCCACATTATGTATACCACTGGGAAATATCATCACAATCAAGAATGGGAACATTTCCATTATCAACAAAAAATTCCTCATGCCTCTTTCTAATCTCTCCCTCCTGCTTCTCTTGCCCCACACCCTCCTCCCAACCCCTAGAAACCACTGATCTCCTTCTGTCACTTCAGATTAGTTTGCATTTCCTAGAGTTTAATACAGACGGAATCTTACTATAGTTATACTTATTTCTCTAGCTTCTTTCACTCTGCATTTTTTTGAGATCCATTCATGCTGTATCAGTGATACATTATTATGTTAGTGCTAAGTAATATTCCGTTGTGTGGATATGCCAGAGTTTGTTTATCCATTTACCTGTTGATGTACATTGAGTTGTTTCCAGTTTTTGGTTATTAAATTGAAGCTACGGTGAACATTTGCATAGAAGTCGTTGTGTGGACATAACTTTTTTTTGTCTTAGATAAATACATGGTGGTGGAAGTACTTGTTCGCATGTTAGGTATATGGTTAACACTTGAGCAAACTGACAAACTGTTTTCCAGAGTCAACGTACCTTTTACATTCTCACCAGCAGTGCGCAAGAGTTCCGTATCTACCATATACTCACCCAAACCGGATATGGTAGGTGTTTTTAACTTTAGCCATTCTAATGTGTATGTAGTGGTATCTCATTGTGGTTTTGGTTTGCATTACCATGATGATTAATGGTGCTCAGCATTTTCTCATGTACTTACGTGCTATCTATATATCTTTGATGAAATGTTCGAATCATTTACCCGTTTTCAATTGGGTTGTTAATTTGTTTTCAATTGGGTTGTTAATTTGTTTTCAATGTTGAGTTTTGAGAGTTCTTCATATATTCTAGATACAAACTCTTTATCAGATAACTGATTTGCAAATATTGTCTCCCAATATGTGCTATGTCTTTCATTTTCTTGATGATATTTTTCTAAGAGCCAACATTTTTAAGTTTTATGAAATCCAACTTGTCAATGTATTCTTGCATGGATCATGATTTTGGTGTTGTAAATAAGAAATATTTGCCCAATTCCAGCCACAGAAGTTTTTGTCGTGTGTTTTCTTCTGAAAGTTTTAGAGTTTTGGATTTTACGTTTAGGTCTATGATCCATTTTGATTTAGTTTTTGTATGTGGTGCATGGTGTAGATTGCACTTCATTTGTGTGTGTGTGCACATGTATAGCCAGTCTTTCTAGCATGTGTTTAAAAGGCTGTACTTTCTTCACTGAATTACCTTTGCCCCTCTCTTGAATATCAATTGACCATATATGTTTTGGATCCATTTACAGATTTCCTATTCTGTTCTACTGATCTCTTTGTCTATTTTAAACCAATACCTCATTTTGATTACTGTACCTTGATGATAAATTCTGAAATTAGGTAAAATGCTGCAACATTTCTTTTTACTCTTGCTGTGGCTGAGCTTTGTCATTTTCACAAGAATTTCAGAATTAGTTTGGCAATTTCTGCAAAAAAATTCAGATTCTATTGAATATAGGATTAATTTAGAGAAAATTTACCTCTTAGAAATATTACATGTCTCCATTTGTTTAGTCTTCTTTAATTACTCTCAGGAAATTTTTGTAATTTATAGTCTACAGGTCCTGCACATATATCAATAAGTATTTCATGTGTGTTGCTGATATTGTGTGTGGTATTGCTAATTTCAATTTGTGATTGTTCATTGCTGTATAAAGAAATGACATTAATTTGTGCACATTACTCTTGTACCCTGCAACTTTCCTAAAATCACTTATTGGTCTTAAAGCTGTGTTTTGTTGTTGTTGTTGTTGATTCCATCGGATTTTTTACATAAATGAACATGTTGTCTGTAAGTAAAGACAGTTTTACTTCATTCCAAATTTAATGTGTTTTGTTTTTATTGTTGTTTTATTGCACTGGCTAGAGCCTTCAGTATAGTATTGAATAAAAGTGATGATAACGAATCTACACTCATTTTGGATTTATTTTTATATGCTTCCATCTTCTCCTCTTTGTAGCTTATTAGCTATAATTCCTTGTCTTTTATTTTTTGGTTGAGATAACTTAGCACCATTTACCATGAAGTGGCATTATCCCACTCCACAAATAGAATAAGAATCTTACAAGTATACTTCATTATCCTCATCCCTGACCTTTGTGATATTGTTAACATATTTGCCTTTACATGTTATAAACACCAACTTGCATTGTTATCATTTATTATTTACTCATGTAATTACTATTCCCAGTGATTTTCATTTCTTTGTTTTTATCCATAAATCCATTTGTTTTCTTGTCTTTTTGCCTGAAGGGCATCCTTTACCATTTTTCTCAGTGCAGGTATGTTGGTGATGAACTTGTTCAGCTTTTGTATGTTTGAAAACATTTTTGAGTCATTTTTTTCTGGTAAAGATTTTATAAGCTTTTTGTTTTGCTTTCTTTTTGTTTTCTTTCAGTAATTTAAAAACGTTTTTGTATTCTTTTCTTATTTGCATTGTTTCCAATGAGAAAACTATTACTACTCCTGATGCGTATTCCTCTATATATAACCTGCCTTTTCCTCTGGCTGCTCTTAAGATTTGTTGTTAATGATGGTTTTGAACAATTTGAATATGATGTGCCTTGGTGTAATTTTCCTCATATTTCCTGTGCTTAGGTTTTGTTGGCTTCTTGGAACCTTAGGTTTATTGTTTTCATCAAAATTAAAAAGATTTAGCCATTATTATTTCACATGTTTTTCCTTCACTCAAGTTACATGGTTATAGGTCACTTGAAGTCCCATAGCTCACTAATTCTGTTTGTTTTTAATCTTTTATCTCTCTTTCAATTTTGTTAGTTTTTTTTGTCATGTTTTCAAGTCCACTAAGTTCTATTCTGCAATATCCAATCTGCCGTGAATCCCATCCAATATATATTTTATCTCATGCATTTTAGTTTTCATCTCTAAACTTTAATTTTGGCCTTTTTGTGTATCTTCTCTGTCTTGATTTAACTTTTGAATACATCAGAAACCTTTAAAATAACTGTTTTAATGTCCTCATCTGAAAATTGTAAATTCTTCCAGCTGTGTCAGTTTCATGTGATTTTTTATCGACTGATTTTTCTCCTCATAATGGCTCATATTTTTCTGCCTCATTGCATGCCTGGTAATCTTTGAGTGAATGCCAGACATTTTGAGTTTTTGGATGCTGGCTGTCTTTTGGATTCCTATAAATATTCTTGAGATTTATTCTCAGGCACAATTGCATTACTTGGCAAGAGTTTGATCCTTTGGAATCTTGCTTTTAAGATGTGTTAGGTGGAACTGGAGCAGTGCTCTGTCTAAGGCTAATTATTCCCCTTGACGGAGGCATAACCTTTCTGTGTACATTACCCAATGCCATAGGAAACAGAAGGGGTTCCAGTCTGGTTGGTGGCAAGAGGCAGTATTTCTGGCTCTGTACAAACCAGTCTATAATCCTTTCTAGTGGCTCTTTCTCTGGCTGTGGGTAGTTTCCTCACAGACATGAGCAGACAAGTACTCAGCAGAGTACTCCAGGGTAACCATGTTCGGGTCTCCAGACGTCTCTCTCTGTGCGTCTTTCTCCCGTGCAGTGTTCCCTCCAGCCAAGACACTGAGGTGGTCTTATAGTCTTGGTTTCATTTCCGCAACTCAAGGTTTGTACCGGGCTTTGCTCTGGTCCTTCCTTCCTTGGCCAGAACATTCTTTCAAGGCTTGGGAATTTTTAGGGCTCCATTTGTTTATCATGTCTCAGGGATTATTGTCCCTTATTGTCTGATAATCAGTGTCTTAAAAACTCTTATTATATAAATTTTGTCCATTACTTTTTGTTCCAGGCAGGAAGATAAACAGTCTCTGTTACACCATCTTGGTCAGAAGCAGAAATCACTTTTGTTTCTTCTCTCTCTCTCTCTCTTTTGGTAAGGGAGAGTGGCCCCGAGCTAACATCAGTGCCCATCTTCCTCCATGTTGTATGTGGGACGCCTCCACAGCATGGCTTGATGAGCAGTGTGTAGGTCAGCACCTGGGATCTGAACGTGCAAAGCTGGGGCCGCCAAAGTGAACCACACGAGCTTAACTACAATGCCACCAGGCCAGCCCTTCTTTGTCTATTTTTTTAACAGCTTTATGAGAAGTATTTACATATTATAAAATTCACCCATCTGAAGTGTAAAAAACAATGATTTTTACTATCAAGTGGTGCTACCATCAACATAGATCAGTTTTGAACATTAACCCCCCAGTAAGATTCCTCATGCCCATTTACAGTTAATCCACATTACCACTCCAGCCTCAGGCAATTGCTGATTTACTTTTTGTCCCTCTAAATTTGCCTTTTCTGAATATTTTATATAAATGAATTATCCAATATGAGGCCTCTTGTGTCTGACTTGTTTCACTTAGACTAATGTTTTTGAGGTTCAGTATGGCATAGTTTGTGTCAGTAGTTCATTCCTTTTTAATGCTGAATAGTATCCCATTGGATAGATATACCACAAGTTGTCTACCCATTCACCAATTGATGGCCAAGAGGCTGTTTCCAGTCTTTGCCTATTATGAATAATGCTCCTGTGAACATTCACATGT
Organism: Tapirus indicus; assembly: GCA_031878705.1. Taxonomy (NCBI): domain Eukaryota; kingdom Metazoa; phylum Chordata; class Mammalia; order Perissodactyla; family Tapiridae; genus Tapirus; species Tapirus indicus. The sequence goes on from CM062921.1 coordinate 142,405,873, forward strand.
AAGACTTTGTGTGGAAATGTTTTATTTCTCTTGGGTACATACTTAGGAGTGTTGTTGCTGAGTAATAGCGTATTATTATATATAGCTTTTTGAGAAACTGCCAAACTGCTTCACAAAGTGGCTGCATCATTTTACACTGCCACCAGGGATGTATGCAGGTTCCCATTTCTCCATATTCTCATCAGCACTTGTTATCATCTTACTTACTATAGTCATTCTAAGTGGGAGTGAAATGTTATCTGATTGTGGTCTTAATTTGCATTTACTTGTCTTCTTTCCTGATTTATTTTTCATATCTGTCCCTTATTATTTGATTGGAATGTTTGCCTTCTTATTATTGAATTGTAAGAGTTCCATGCAAATTCTGAATACTAGTTCTTTAATGGAAAATGGTTCTGAAAATATTTACTCCAAGTCTGTTGCTTGTTTTTTCTTTTTCTTAATAGTATACTTTAAAGAGTAAATGTTTTGAATTTTGATGAGGCCCAATTCATGTATTTGCTCTTTTATGGATCATGTTTTTGACGTTGTATTTATGAAACTTTTTTCTAACCCAAAGTATTGAAGATTTTTCTCTTTAGTTTTTTCTAAAAATTTATGTCTGTGATTCATATAGTGTATGATCCATTTTGAGTTAATTTGTATCATGTGAAGTGAGGGACTAAATTAATCTTTTTGCACATAGATGTCTAACTGCCCTGGCACCATCTGTTGAAGAGACTATTTGTCCTCCATGAACTGCCTTGGCCCTTTTGTCAAAAAGCAATTGACTGAGCCGGCCTGGTGACGCGGTGATTAAGTTCGGCACACTCCACTTTAGCAGCTCAGGGTTCGCAGGTTTGGATCCGGGTGCACACCTACAGCACTCATCAAGCCATGCTGTGGTGGCATCCCACATTCAAAATAGAGGAAGATGGGCACCGTTAGCTCAGGACCAATCTTCCTCACCAAAAAAACCAAAAAGCACAAAAAACAATTGACTATAAATGTAAGGATTTACTTCTGGACTCTCAATTCTGTTTCCTTGATCTGTATGTCTATCCTTATGTGAGTACCACAATTCTTGATAATTATAGTTTTATAGTAAGTTTTGAAATCAGGAATCAAATATTCTCCAGTTTAGATTTTTTAAAACTGTTTTGGCTCTAGTAGGTAAATTTGAAATTCCATATATATTTTAATATATGCTTGTCAATTTCTGAAAAAAAAAATCCTGTCAAGATTTTGACAGAGATTGTATTGATTGCATAAAACAATTTGTGGAGAATTGCCATCTTAATAATAGTGACTCTTCCAATCTATGGACATGGATTCCTCTCCATTTATTTAGATCTACTTTAATTTTCCTCAGCATAATGTAATTTTTAGTGTACAAGTTTTGCTCTTTTTAAACATTTTCCTAGGTGTTATATTATTTTAATACTATTGTGGATGGAAATGTATTCTTCAGTTAATTTTTTGGTTTTTCATTGCTTGTATATAAAAAAACAATTGTTTTTATATTGATCTTGTGTCTTGCAACCTCATTATACTTGATTATTAGTAATAGCTATTTGGTAAGTCCTTAGGATTTTTCTATATGTAGGATCATATTGTCTAAAATAAAGACAGTTTACTTCCTTTCTAATTATGATCTCCTTTATCTCTTTTCTCTTGCTTAATATCACTTTATATTATTATTTATCTTTTCAATTAAATATAACGTAATTTTCTTCAAATGTGTATTTATTCCCTAATCCTAGTAGGAGCATGTCTGTTCTCTCCTATTTTTCTAACATATTTCCAGATTCCAGTAATCTAATATATGCCCCTATACATTGAAATGTAGGCATTAAGAGTTAGAATCTATATGCATTCATCAAGGAACGATGTGATTGGATAGCATCCTCAAATGAGTATGTTAATTATTAAAAATTTCTTAGATTTATTTCCTTTGTGTCTTAAATCTGAATTAAAAATACGCTTTACTTCCTCAAAGTGTCCTCACCTCTCCTCTCTTCCTTCTCCATCTCTCCATCCTTCCCTCCCTCCTTCTCTTTCCTTTTTCTCTTTTTGGTAGAAAAATGTGATGCACTCTTGATGGAAGGAATCCACTTTCACATTCTATTTAGCTGTTGATTAATTTGCATTACCGGGACTACAAAGATCTGATTAACGTATTGCTGCCTTACAGTTCTGAACCTCCGCTAGAGAGAACAGTGTGAGCCTCTGTTGATACTTTATTCAATAGGGTCTGTTTATAACTACAGGGGAGGCTGTGTTTTCATTTTGAAATGGCTGAAATCTAATTTATTTGGAAGAATTAGGATACACTTTCCCCTGAGAGCTGTCAGGCCACACATGGAATAAAATGGAGCTTGACAGCAGTTTCTAGGGTACCACGATGAGGCGTAAAAGCTGCTCTGGAAGTCGACTGTGCTGGCATTCATTTTCAAAGAGTGTTTCAGAAGTTTATCAATTTGTTTCTAGTTAGGTAGTATATAGATGTCAGGTTTCTCCTTTGAACAGTCTTCAGGGCTAGAATGCTGCTTTATTATGAATAATATGAATATGAGAAAAATAAATCTCATCTCTGAACAAGGACATGTGAGCCCATATTGAGAGGGAGGTGGTGAAACTAGTTTTGAAAGGACTTTCAGATACCAAAAGGTTGTCCAATATAGTAACCACTGGAAAGTAGGAGAATAATTAACTGAAGAGTGGGTTATCTGCCAGTGGCAATTCTCTTTCAGTTTGCTGTTGAAATAAAAAATAAATCCTCATGTGGGGTAATGTGTTATAAGAAGGAGAAATACTTAAAAATATGGAATAATCAGTACTTTCCAAAATATTTCTCTGAAGAATGAAAAGACAAGAAATGTGACAAGACATAGTAAGGAAAATCTTTAAGTGTCACTGAAAGGAGATTTTTGGTTGGTTTTTGGTTTGTTTTGCTTTGTGTTATTTGTTTGTTTCCAATTTAAGTGAGAAAACAAACATAAGCGACAATAGTATAACTATCTTAGTTTCTATGCACACTGCATTATGCATTTTTCTCTCACTTATAAACCTAAGAGAAAAGTGAAATTGTACCAATATGCTCAAAATGAAAAAGAAAACAATATTCTGCAAGAAAGCAAAGGAGAGCAGAGGTATAAAGGAATTGCATAAACAGCCATTACAAGACTGAAGATATATGTGTAAGAAAGATTTTGACAGCAATGTCCCTTACCTTCCTAGCAAACTATACATTTGATTTTGTTTAATGCCTTGACTAAATGTTTGTTTCCCTTTTTAAATTCAATGTTCCACAAGAGAAGGGCTCTCCCAGCATGTGTTAATACTCAACACGGTAGTCCTAACTCTTCGCCTAGCACATGACAAGAGCAGATGCTCATGGCCCTGCACTCATCAAGCCATGCTGTGGCAGCGTCCCACATATAAAATAAAGGAAAATCGGCACAGATGTTAGCTCTGTGTTGTAGCATCCATTTGGCAGACGTACGCACATACATTTAAATAATTGCTTTGATGCAGACATTAAAAGTCTAGGATGTTATGGAATATATTTGTTTAATATCTTCATCTCTCCTTTCTGCCTTGAATAAATTCTATAGGTTTTCTCAAGGCAGATGTGTGTTCCCTGAAGAATTCCTGAGTGCAAAGACATATGTAGCCATGCATACAGAGTGCAACACGGGTGTTTTAGCCCCAGCACAGGGATCAACTTGAATATCCTGGAAGAAGTGGGCTGATTGTCCACAAATGAGGGCCCCAGAAGGAGATCTATGTAAGATGGCAGCAGAGTCTGACCTGTCATACACATTCAGCTCAGGAGTGGCAAATTCCACGAGGAACACTGGCTTTGCCACCGCATGGAGATCATGCTGGAGACTTCCACAAAACTGCCCCGACACATTGGTTTTACCTGGGGGGACAAGGGCAGAACTCAGAAATGTGAAGTTGAGATAGCTGGGAGTTTGCCACCCAACATAGGGCCCCAGTGTGTGGCAGCCAGTGTACCCATATTTTTCCAGCTTTCTGTCTCAATCTGCGAGAACTATCTTCAGTAGCTTCAGGAAAAGTAGCAGTGGTTTTCCAATGCCTCTTCAGGAAACTCTGTTTGGTGTATGGAAAAGACCAATTCCTCATTTTTAATTGAATCAGCTATGTTGAGGTAGAATGTTTGTACCCATTTTAAGTGTACGGTTCAATGACTTTTGAAAACTGTGTACATTCATGTCAGGTCTACTACAAACAAGCAGTGGAATTCCTATCACCCTCAAGATTTCTCTTATTCTCCTTTGGAACTAATCCCAGCGCCCACTGCTGGGCCTAGGACATCACTGATCCACTTTCTTTCATCAAAGATTAGTTTTCACTGTTTTATAATTTTACATAAACAGAATCACATGATATGTATTCTTTTGTCCCTTGATTATTTTGTTCAAGAAAAACTTTTGAAAATCATCCATCTTGCTGCACTGATAATTAGTACGTGGTTTTTATTACTGAGGCGTGTCCTATGATATGAACATATCACATTTTGTGGTATATTAATTTACATCTGGATGGACGTATGGGTTGTTTACATTCTGGGGGTGTTATGAATACTTTATTGGTAATTTGCATTTCACTGATGATTAGTAATGTATAGCATCTTTTCAAGGGTATGTTTACCACGTGTGTGTCTTCATTGGATAGGTGTCTGTCCAAATATTTGTTCTTTTTTAATTGGGTTGTTTCTCCCATTGTTATTGCAGTATGAGAGCTATTTATACATTATGAAGATAATTATTTTACCTAATACATGCATTGTAAATATTTCCCAGTGTGCAGACTCCTCTTTCTCTTAATAGTGTCTTTGGAGAAGTGGATTTTTTTTTTAATTTGGTACAGTTCAATTTATTAATTTTTTTCTTTTATGTTTTGTGAAATGTTTAGGAAATCTTTGTTTTCCTGAAGAACTTGAAAATTTTCTTTTATTTTTTATTATAGAAATCTTATTTTCCTAGTTTCCCCCCCTACCCCAGGAAGATTCTCCCTGAACTAATGTCTGTTGACAATCTCCATGTTTTTTTTTTGTTTTTGGTTTTTTTTCCTTGAGGAAGATTAGCCCTGAGCTAACATCTGTGCCAATCTTCCTCTTTTTTTTTTTTTTTTCGTTTGTGGGTCGCTGCCACAGCCTAGTTGATGAGTGATGTAGGTCTGCACCCAGTATCTGAATCCATGAACCTGGGCCACCAAAGTGAAGCACACCAAACTTAACCACCAGGCCACGACGACAACCCCTTATTGTTCTAGATTTTTTGTTTAGTTATATATTTCATTTAGTTGATTCCATCCGTTTGATTTTTGGGTATCTTATGTGATATGGCAAGGTTTGATATTTAATTTTTTCGATATGAATAATCATTTATTCAAGAATCACTTTCTGAGAAGACTCTCTGTTTCCCATTGAGTTATCTTGGAAGCTTTGTTGAAAATCAACAGAATTTACATGAGTGTGTCTGCTTCTGTACTCCCAGTTCTGTTCCATTGAACTACATGACACTATATTATATCTTTACATCAATAGTATAATGTTTTAATTTCTGTAGCTTGAAGATAAATTTGGAAAATAGATAGGGTAATTATTCAAAATGTGTTCTTCTTTTTACGAAAATGTTTTAGCCCTTCAACATCATTTGCATTCCCACAGCAATTTTAAAAACATCTTCTTAATTTGACCAAAAATCTCACAGAGCCTTTGATTGTGAATGCATTGAATTACACGTAAATTTAAAGAAATTTGACATTTCCAGTCTGTGACCATGTTATACCTCTCCATTTATCAAGGCCTTCTTTAAACTTTCAGCAATATTAGGTATTTTCAGTGTACAGGTCTTACATGTATTTGGTTAATTTAATTCTCTAAGTATCTGAAGTTTTCAATGTTATAGTAAATGGTGCATTTCTAATGTTCCAACTATTCATTGCAAGTATGCAGAAATATAATGGGGTTTTGTTTATTTTTTGACCTTTTATACTGTGATCTTGAAATTTTCACTTGTAAGTAAGTGTTGATGAATATTACCTTTTATTGTAGATTCTTTAGGGTTTTTTTTTTTTTTTTTTTTTTTTTTTGGTGAGGATGACCAGCCCTGAGCTAACATCCGTTGCTAATCCTCCTCTTTTTGCTGAGGAAGACTGGCCCTGGGCTAACATCGTGCCCATCTTCCTCTATGTTATATGGGACGCCACCACGGCATGGCTGACAGGCAGTGCGTCGGCGGGCGCTTGGGATCCGAACCTGCGAACCCCGGGCTGCCAAGCGCGGACGAAACCGCTGCGCCACCGGGCCGGCCCCTAGGGTTTTTTTATATACTCTGTCATGTTTTCTGTGAATAGAGTTTTATATTCTCCTTTCCAAATTGTGTCACTTTTCTTTCTTTTTCGTGGTTTACTGTTCTAGCTTGGATTTCTTTAAAAAATTAGAAACAAAAAGATTGAAGCAGGGACATTCTTTTTTTTTTTAATAACAATTTTATGAGAAAATATTTAGTGTTCTCCATTAAGTATGAAGTTAGTTACAGGCTTTTTTAGATGCCCTTTATCAAGTTTAGGGAATTCCCTTCTTTTCCTAGTTTACTTAATTTTTTTATTTATGGATGGATGCAGATTTTGTCAATTTTATTTATTTATCGAGATAATTACATGATTTTCTTTCTTTATTCTGTTAATATAGTTAATAGCTAATGTTGATTTTCAAATACTAAACTAGCTATCCATTCTATAATAAACCACACTTGATCATGATATATTATTTTTCTCAATCTAGTGTGCCAAAACTTGTTGAGGAGTTTAAACATGTGATCAAGAGGCATATTAGTTTCTAGTATTTTTTTCTTGTAATGTCTTAAAAATTGCTTTATGGGTAATTCTGACTTCATGAAATGAGTTTGGAAGTGTTCCCTCCTTATCTACCTTTTAAAGATTGTGGAAAAAATGATATTTTTTCTTAAGAAGAAATTCCCTACAATCTATTGTTTAAGATATCTTGGTGGGCCTGGAGGGTTTTAATTTTACTTTGTTTTTGTTTTGCTTTGTGTAAAATTTTTAATATCCTAATCAATATAGGAGTATTCATATTCTCTATTTTTTCTTCAGTTTGTTTTGATGTTTTGTCTCTTACAATGAATTTGGCCATTACATCTATGTTGATCAAATTTTGGCAAAAAGTGTACATACTGTTTCATTATTATTCTTTTAATATTCTTAGAATATTTAGTGATATCTCCACTTCCAATTCAGGGATTGGTAATTTTAGTCATCTCCCTTTTATGTGGATCCACCTATGTTGCCTGTTATCAATTTTACTGAACTCTTTAAATAAACAGTTCGTTTTGTCTGATTTTCTCTTTTGTTTTTCTCTTTTCTACTTTATCAATTCTTGTTCTAGTTACTATTATTCCTTTCCTCTTTCTCATCTGATATGCAATGTGTTTTCATTTTTCTACCTTCTCAAGGTAGATTAGATTGTTGACTTTAAACTTTTTTTTCTAATAAAATGCTTCAGATTATAAATTTCCCTCCAGGCGTTACTTTAGAAACACCCATAAGTTTTGATATCTTGTTATTTTTAATAATTCAGTTAAAATAATTTAATCACCTTTGTAAATTTTGTCTTTGACCCATGAGATATTTGCATGTGTTTTGACTAATTTCCAAATAGTTGAGAGGATTTCCCAAATATATTACTGTAATTGATTTTAATTCTGTTATGCTCTAAGAATATATTCGTATGATGTCAATTATTTTAAATTTATTGAGACTTGTTTTTGAACATCGTGTGATAAATCTTGGTGAATTTTTCGTGCGTATTTAAAAGGACTGGAAATCTGCTGTTGCTGCAGGGGGTTCTACAATTTCAGACGTGTTCATGTTGGTTGATAGTGATTGATAATCTGTCTAATTTTTCTGTCAACTACTGTGGAGGAATGATGAAATATATAAATATAATTGTGAGTTACTACATTCGCCCTTTCAGTCATGTGTATTCTTGTTGTATATATTTGATGTACTATTTGTAGTTGCATAATCATTTAGTATTGTTATGAATTGCTGGTTAGCTTATTCTTTTATCATTATGAAATTCTCCCTTTATCCCTGGCGACATTCCTTGTCCTAAAGTCTACTTTATCCCATATTAATATAGACACTCTAATATTTGTGTGAATAGTGTTTGTAAAATCTATCTTTACTGTAGCTTTACTTTTAAGCTATCTCACACTGTGTTTTAAACTTGTTGTAAAAAGCATATAGTGCTTTTTTTTCATCCATTGTGACAATCTCTGCCTTTTAATTGTAGTTTGATCATTTACACTTAGTGTAATTATTAATATGGATGGACATGAATCGTGCATCTTGCTATTTGTTTTCTATAAGTCTTACATGTTCTTTGTTCCCTTTTGTCTCTTATCCTCTCTTTTCCCAAATTGAATATTTTTCCAGTTTTAAATTTTGTGTTATTACTATCTTACTAATGTCACCTTTTTTAGTGGTTGATTTAAAGTTTAAAATTTATATTTTAATATCTCATTTCTTACCATCAAATTATATTACACCAATTCACACAAAATGTAATCTTTCAGCTGTTGACTTTAATTTTTTCTCTTTCATTCTTTGAGTAATTTTTGTCATACATTATATTTCTATTTTATAAACCCTATAAAATATCATTTTCACTTTTGCTTTAAATTGTCAAGTATCTTATAATAATTTCAAAATTTTTAAAAAACCTAAAAAAGACATTGCCCATATATTTATCTATTCCATCACTCCTTATTTCTTTTTAATGTTGTAGGTTTCCATAAGTATCCTTTTCCTTCAGCCCAGAAAAACTCTTTTAACTTTTCTTGTAATGAAGGCAACAAGTTATCTCAGATATTTTGCCTGGAAAAGTTTATTTGTTCTTCTTTTGAAGAATATTTTCACTGGATATAGAACTCTAACTTGACTTTTTGTTCATTTCATTACTTACAATATGTTGTTTGTTTATCTTCTAAAATGCATATTTTCTGATTTGAAATCTGTGGTCATTCTTACCTTTGTTTCCTCATATGTAGTGTGTATTTCTTCTCTGTCTATCTTTTGTTTACCTTATTACCAGTTGTCAACAATTTGATGATAATGTGCCTTGATGTTGTTTCCTTGTAATAATATAAATTAGTGCTGGGTTTTTTTGAGTTTCTTCAAAAATTTTTTATCAAATTTGAAAGCAATGGTGATAATTTCTTCAACATTTTTTTGACTCACTTCTTTCTGTTCTTCCTGAGGATCCAGTTATATGTATGTTAGAGCTCATGATAATATCTTGTAGATCATTAAGACTCTTCATTTTTTTTTCAGTCTCTTTTCTCTCAGAACTTCAGTTTGGTTTGTTTATATTCAGTTCAAGATACTTTTATTCTGTGGTATCTAATCTGCTCTTAAATTCATCCATCTCAGATGTTGGATTTTTTAACTCTAGCATTTCTATTTTATTCTTTTTAAAATAATTTCCACTTTTCTTGTCATTATGTCTCAGTTTTCCTTTAATTCCCAGAGCATTTTTAATAGCTATTTTAAAGTGATTGTCTGATAATTCCATCATCTCTGTCATTAGGGATTCTTTTTCTATTGGCGTTCTTGCTCTCTTGGTTACAGGTTATAGTTTGCTGCTTCTTTTCACGTCTAGTCATTTTTGCCTATATGTTTAACATGTTATGATTAGGATGTTGAGAGTCTAGATTATATTGCTTTCCTTAAGGGTGTTGACATTTGTTCTGTCAGATTTTTGGTAAGGAAGGTGTGGATTATTGTAATTGTCTTTGAGCTTCTCTTTAGGTGTCTAGATTAGATTTGCTTCCTGGATTAGTTTAACTCTACTATTGAGTATATTTGTTTTTTATTACAGCTGTAACAAAGTACCACAAACTTGGAAGCATAAAACATCATAAATTTATTATTATTATTATCTTACAGTTTTATAGGTCTGAAGTCTGAAATGGGTCTCATTGGGCTAAGATCAAGGTGTCAGCAGGGCTGTGTTTCTTTATGTCTTCTTAGGGGAGAATCTGTTTCTTTACTTTCCAGCTTCTAGTTACAGTTCAAATTCCTTGGCTTAAAGCTAGCAATGGCCAGTCACGCGTTTCTCATGCTACATCATTCTGACACTACTCTCCTGCTTTTCTCTTTCACCTAAAGAGACCCTTGTGATTATGCTTGGTTCACATGTATAATCCCAGTAATCTCCCATCTCAAGGTCATCTGATTAGCAAACTTAATTCCATCTGCAAATTTAATTCCCCCTTGCCTATGTGACATAACAGATTCACAAGTTTGGGGGATTATACTGTGGCATTTGAGGGAGGCAGTTATTCTGCTTACCACAAGGCATGGATTTTCCGGGTCATATACTTAATATCTAGTGCTTTAGCAAGTTCTTTCTTCTCTGAATAGTCAGAACTCAAATGTTCCCCAGCTCTGTGTAAGTTTTTGGGAATGGTTCTGCTTATATATACTCAGGAGTTCTCTGTTTGCTTCACGTAGCCTTACCTTACTCAGACAGAGCAACAGACTTATGGGGATTATATGTAGACGCCTGGAGTTCTTTCTGCGTACCTTCCTCCTCTCTGTTACTCCAATTGCATCACACTCCGTGAACTCTTTTCTCTGTCCCCTCTACACATTAAATCACTATGCTCTACTTGGGCTTCTCCTCCTTGCAATGCAGTTTGAAAAATATCTCTGACATAAATCCAGTGTAATTGTCAGAATCACCTTAGTATTTTTCTATTCTCTCAGGAATAATAGTCCTGCATGGCCTATTCTCCAATGTCTATAAATAGTTATTTCATATATTTTCCCAGTTTTATAGTTTCTTAGAATATGAAGGAAAGTCTACAACCAGTTACTCTGACATTACTGGAAGTGAAAGCCTTGATGACTTCCTTTTGACTGAAGAAGGTTGGTATGGAGGTGTTCTCAAAAGGATATACTGGACTTTCTGCCTATAGGACAGAAGAGAAGTTAAATGGATATGTGCAGAACAAAGTGTGTGCACTGGCTGGTAGCTGGTTGCTCTTTTTATGTACACACACATACACATATTTTGCCACTTAAAGTATTTCATATAAGATAATAGTTATAAATCTATGGAACCATTGGCTAACCACCTAGAAATTTTCAACATAGTGTGAAATATAAATGTGTGTGTGTGCACGCATGTTCACATGCATGTCAGTGAAATCATGACCACTAAATAAGATAATAGTTAACTCAGTATGTGTAAATTAAAGAAACAATAGATGAACATACACCTTCCACATAATAATTTTTGCTGAAAAGATAACAATAACTCAGAATTATATTTATATATCAACAAATCACTTGTGAAAAGTACTCAATTTCTGGAATACTATGATGTGATTAACAAAAATTATACACAAAACAGCTTATATCTTAGAATTTAAGAACTTCGAGTAATGAAGAAAAATGAAAGGTCTTTGGCTAAACTACAAGATAGAGATAGAGATAGAGATACAGAGATACATAGACTAGAGAGGAATTTTTGACTGAATAATGTATATTTATCCATCTTCCAGTTCACTCACTCTTTCCTCTCTCATCTCCATTCTGCTGCTAAGCTTATCCATTGAATATTTTTGTTTCAGTTATAGTAACTTTTATTTTTAAAATTTTCATTTTTTTACATTTTGTGTTTCTCTGTTGAGTTTTTTTTATCATTTTATTCATTAGGAAGATGTTTCATTGATGTTAGTTATAATAGCTGCATTAAATTCTTGTTTTCTTATTGTATCATCTGGGTCATCATTGGTCTCATCATTTTTCTCTTCTTTTGAGAATGTGACATATTTTTGGTTTCTTAATGTCTGGTACTTTTGTACTGTAACTTGGACATTGTTGCTATTATACTGTAAAAGCTCTGGATTCAGTTATTTTTCTCCTAAGAGTATTGAAATTTTGTCTAGCAGGCAATTTACTTTATTGAGCTCAGTTTCAAACTCTGTTTCTTGGATGACAACACAAATCTCATTTAGCTTCTTTTATCCTTAACTGAACTGTTTGCAACTTCTCTCATCTGTGTGATTCAGGGTACAGCCAGAGATTTCAACAGAATATACACATAGAATCTCCCTCCCTGGTTCTCTCATTTCCAGGATTCCCTGTTCACTGTTCAGCGGATATGGTTGCCTTGAATTCTGTCTTCAGTTTTTTCAGTATGGAAAAGTTGCTGATTTTCTAAAAACTATGAAACGGCAGTTCTACTTACCCATCTCTTCTTACATTTGATGGTGCTGATTCATATTCTGCCTGCTTTGTTCACTCAAGTAGTTTTCTTTTAAATTTGTGTAGAGATTTTAGTCATTACATGTGAGAGTGTCTATCTGATAGACATTTACTTGGCTGTAACAGAAGCTCCTCTATCTGAGTTCTTAAAATATACTAGAAAATATAGAAGACTGAGGCATAAATGCATTCATGACATGGCATGTCTCATCAAGGAACTTAAAATATAAAAACCGTATAATATTGATGCACAAATACATAACACCAATTTATATATAAAATGGCCTGCAAGACACATACAAGGACGTATACAATTTAAAAGAGGGAAGACTCACTCCTTGTTGAGAACCTGCTCTTTGCCATGCCACTCTTCTATTGAGACACTGGGGACTGAAAGTTTGAGATGACAATCTTTACCTTCAAAATGTCCAAAGGCTTGAGGGATATTTAAGAGAGTGATAGCAGTGCAGGTGGTCATTGATCTAATGCAGGCAGTTTGGATAGTATAAGACCGCATGGAAGGAACATTCTGTCCTCTCTTATGCATTCTAAGACTCCTACAGATAGAATACCTCATATTTCCTAAACTCTATATAAATTAAAAAAATATTTGTAGATTAGCTAAAAAATCCCCATCTGCCGGATTCGACACCAGCAGATGGGGAGAAAATGAAAAATGCAAAATCCTTGCCCTGGAAGCTTAGCGTCTGGTGGTTTGCTGGAAATCTTTAGTGTCCCTTGTCAAGTAGACACCTCACTAGATTTCTGCCTTCATCTCCACATGGCATTCTTCCTGTGTGCCTGCGTGTCTGTGCTTAAATTCCCTCTTTTTCAAAGGACACCATTTATATTGAATTAGGGTCCACCTTAATGACCTCATCTTAACTAATTACATCGTCAGCAAACCCGTCTCCAAATAAGGTCACATTCTAAGGTACTAAGTGTTGAGATTTCAACATATGAGATTAAGGGGGACACAATTCAACCTATAATAGCACACAATGGTGTGTGTTTCTTTTTTCACTTTGAAGGTAAAATTTCAGCCGATTCCTTAGTGTAAATGCATTTTTCCAAGATAATTTTCTGCCTGGGTCTTTTTGGGAATGGATGTGGGGAGAGGGCAAGAGAGGCAGGGATAGATATGAATAAAAAACAGAGAATTGTCTGAAAAAAGAAGAGCTCAGTGTCAACCAAAAAGAAAAAAAATGGATTTTAGAAATATTTTGCTGTATGGTTCTTTTTCCTTTCCTTTAATTTATTCACTGCAAACTGGGAATCCTTACGTGAAAATTTCAAACCTTAGAATAGTAGAAGATAAGTCATCTATAATCCTAGCACTCAAACCTCTTCCTGGAAAATAGGGCCTGGGGATTCCTGACATCTCATATCTGAAGCCTGGGATTCAGGGTTTGGGTTCTCTCTGCTCTTCATTTTTTATTGCATTTTAGCAAAAATATAGGTACCTTCCACTTTCTTTTCATTTAATTTAAAAATATTAAAATAGAGCTTTGTTTAAAAGAAGACTGATTACTTCAAGATCTGTTTGAGACGGTTAATTGTCTTTCTTCAGGTCTTCTGCGGTTCACTCAGTGACGTATGAAGCAGTTCAGCTGGATTCTGGAAGGTCATGGAGAGATAATATGAGGCCGTTTGTGGTTTTCTATGACTGTTTAGAAGAAGGGTGAAGCAGAAGATGTTGTGACTGACCTCACTATCCAGGTCTTGATAGAAACAAATTGAAATATTGGCATCAATAAACTAACACTACTTTAAATGAATATCCTTGATAAACTCAGGCTTCTTTCATTTATAAAAATCAATAACCTCAACATAAAGTAAACCTATGCCTGTGACCGTGTGCCCAGAAAACCTTGCTTGTAAGGGTTGAATGCTGTGCATTGTATTCATTGGGACATTGGGGGAATCAATATTCTTTGAAAGGAACTTAGGTATTGCAAGAAAATAACATACCAGGAAACAAAAATGTGGCAAAGAGTAACCAAGAGTTTATTTTTTATTTATTAATTTTACTTTTGGTTTTGTTTTTTTTAGGTTGATAGTGTAAAGTTGGTGGGAGAATTTAAAGGGACTGAAATGAAAGTTCTTTTAAGTGGTAATCATCTTTGCTGCCAATATAAATTTTCTTTATTGGAGCTGGGGAATCCTCAGTGATTAGTTTTTTTTAAAAAAAGGGAAATACAGCTATCATTTTACATCTAGGCATATCTGTATTTTTTAGATGTATATATATATATATATATATATATATTTGAAGGTTTTGATACAGTACAGTTACATACATTAAGCTATATGCACAGCTTTGAGTTTCTGACTTGGGAGTGTCATAAACTGGAACTGGGCCGTAAGAGCACGTCCACCCGGCTTGAAGTCCATAAGACGCTGTTGCTGGTAGTGCTGCTCAGGCAGCTCACTCCAGGTCTTAGCCGTCCAGTTTCCCCTGAATCTAAAATTTGTCATTTTTATACTATCTTATATTTTCTTCAAATTTTAATAGCTACAAATTGTCTAATAGGTTCAAATATCAGTACAGAGAAAAGTGCAGTAACTCCCACAGTCACTCAAGCTCATCTTAGTTCAACTAAGAACAAAGATGAGCTTGTCTGCCACCTCCAGCTGGCACCCCCTGTCTTTCTCCTAGCAGTTAAAGACATCCCAATCACCCCATCTCCATCCTGATCTCCCTCTCCAGTAATCTGGGATCCACACCCTTGTCTTCAATTTCAACCCTACTCCCTAAACCCAAGAGCCACTGATGTTACTCATAAATATTGAACAATTCTGTTTCTTTCCTATCCGCTTTGCCCTGTCTTATTGCAGATCTTCTCTACCATTTGCTTGGCCAATGGAAGTGATCTTTCAACCGATTTTCCTGTTTCTTGTCTCCTCTACCTATTGCAACTAGAACAAACAAATCTCATCCTTCACTCCACCACTGAAGTGCTGTAATTAACATAAAACGTTGCTGAGGTCACACACAGGTTTTCATTCTTCTATAATTTCCCACTGTCAGTAGGATCAAGTCCAAATCCTTAATGCATCATAAATCTCATCTGTCACCTGGACTCACATGCATTTCTGTCTCATGGCCCATCCCTCCTCTCCTTGGGCCTCATGTGTAGCTTTGCTCAATTACGCAGTTACCAGGACACATCTGTAATGCACCTGCAGTGACTCTTTTAAAGAGGGACTATTTTCTATCTCTGAATTCTCTGGGTCTAGCACAGAGCCTGACACAGTAAGGACTTGATAGGTGTTTTAAGGGCACTATGCTCTTTCACTAAAATTGATTCCATGAAAATGGAAAATGCAGCTCTAATCCTTAATAGATGGTAAACAACTAAATGACACACCGGCATTACTTACCTTTGCCCTCTGAATAGAACTCTTGGTATTTGAGACTATGGGTAAGGAGAGAAATAATGTCGGCATGAAAATAAGCCTGTGGGTGGATGAGATCTGAAAGGAGAGTATTTAAATACACCTTTATGTTACTCAAAGTTTTCCTCTTTATCTTTAGTCAGAAAGAAACCAGAGCTAGAATGAAAAGGTCAAAATATAAAGACAAACTCGTTTGACTTGACAACATATAAATTATTCATACCACGTGTGAGCGATGCTGAGATGTTCAGAAGTATGGTTTTCATAACAATGACAAGGACGAAGAAGAATACAACTCGTGATAAATACTGTGCTCTATGGTAACCAATAGATATATGCAGTTTTGTGTGTGTGTGTGTGTGAGGAATATTAACCCTTCACTAACATCCGCTGCCAACCCCCCTCTTTTTGCTGAGGAAGATGGCCCTGAGCCAACATCTGAGCCCATCTGCCTCTACTTTGTGTGGAATGCCTGCCACAGCATGTCTCGATAAGCAGCACATACGTCCATGCCTGGGATCCGAACCTGCCCACCCTGGGCCGCCGCAGCTGAGCATGCGAGCTTCACCACTACACCACCGGTCCAGCCCCAGATATATGCGTTTTTTAATGTAAAATGCCTGTTGAACTCAATTAATTTAATACGGGGTTATTTTTATTTTCCAGTACCCAGTCCACCCACCCAAAAACCTCACCATCACAACATGCACACAGTTCATTTAACCCTCTCCCACAAACGGTAAGAAATGTCTTTTTTCTGTTCCAGGATCCCAACCAGGATAATACATCACGTTTAGTTGTCATGTCTCTTTAGGGTATTCTTGTGGGGACAATTTCTCAGACTTTCCTTGTTTTTGATGACAGTTTTGAGGAATACTCATCAGATATTCTGTAGAGTCTCCTTCAATTGGGATTTGTCTGATGATTTGTTCCCAGTTAGGCTGGAGTCATGTGTTTTGGGAGAAAGGCCACTGAAGTCAAGAGCCATTCTTATCACAGCGTATCAGAGGTTCATGCCATCAACGTGACTTCTCACTATTGATATTAATCTTGATCACCTGCTATGGTAATGCTTGTCAGCTTTCTCCACTGTAAAGTTACTCTTATTTTCCTCCTCTCTGCACTGTACTCTTTGAATGGAAGTCACTATTCACAGCCCAACATTAAGGAAAGGGAAGTTACGGTCCACCTCCTTGAGGGAAAAGTATCCACATAAATTATTTGGAATTTTTCTGCACAAGAGATTCATCTATTCCCCTACACATATTTATTTAATTAATCATTTATTTATATAAGTATCAACTTGTTATGGATGGAGTGTTTGTGTGCCCCCAAAATTCATATGCTGAAACCCTATAACCCAATGTGATGATATTAGGAGAGGAGGCCTTTGGGAGGTAATTGAGATTAGACAAAGTCATGAAGGTGAAGCCCTCATTAATGAGATTACTGCCCTGCAAGAGTCACGAGAGGGCTTATTTCTTCCCTCTGCTCTCTGCCATCTGAGGATACAATGAGAGGTTGCCTGTCTGCAGCGTGAAAGAGGGCCTTCACCAGATCCCAATCAGGCTGGCGCTCTGATCTTGGACGTCCAGCCTCCAGAACTGTAATAAAATAAATCTGCATTGTTCAATCCACCCAGTCTATAGTATTCTGTTATGGCACCTTGAGCTGGCTAAGGCAACTCATAAATGTTTATTTCATGTTTTGGGTTATAGTGCAACCACATTATTTTGTTGCTCAAATTATTTCAGCTTTGGCCATTGGAAACTCTTTCACTTGGCTCCTATATCCTTTTGACATACTCACATCATTATGAGTTGTTTATTTGTTTTAGCAATTCCTTACTTTCTGGCACTATAAGGTGCTTCAAATTCTCTCCCTCTCTCTCTCTCTTATTTTCTGCCCTAGTCCTCAAGTCAGTCACTTCTCTAAGGAGTCCTAGTTATTTTTATTAGAGAAGGATGTTAGAATCCAAGGACTGGGAGTTAGGTGTGTTTGATGCTACTGGGGTTTTGTTGCTTCTAGGCCCTCACAGCAGACCCAACACAAATATGTGTGTGTGTATACTAACCCATGAACATGCACGCATCTAAAATATTTCTGTATGTAGCCATCCATGTCTATATTAAGCTAAACACACATTCATATTGATGTCCAACTTTAATGAATTACGACATGGATCATTCTAGCTTCTTCTTTCTTGTCATAACCTCCCGCTCCAACAATGAGAAACCTCGCAGTCCCCATCTGCCATCTATGCTTATTTCTTTAATCCCAGTATACTCCTACAGTGCTGTCGGAATGGTTAAGCCATACTGCTGTGAGCAAAAAAAGAAAGACTTCATCGACTGAAGTGAAGTGCTGGTGTACAGTTTCTTTCGCCTTTAGTTTTACAGACTTCACTCATTTTGAAAGTTACTTCCGCCTTTACCTTTTTCCTTGCCTCTTTCAGTGAGTTTGTCTCACACATCTGTAATACACTTAGGTTGCTCTGTCACATCCCATGCTAGGATCCCATGTTATATCTTAAAGATTTTTTTTTTTTCTAATTTTCATGTACCATGATTCATTTTTTGCGGTCAGGTTTTTGGGATTTGATGTATGTATAGCACCATGGATAAGCCATTACAGTATTATACAGAATACTCTCACCAGCCTAAAAAAAACCCTGTACTTAACCTATTCAACCTGCTCCTCTCCTCCGAACTCCTGGAAAACAATGCTTTTATTACTATAATCATCTCCATAGTTTGACTTCTTCCAGGATATTATATAGTTGAAATCATACAATATGTAGCCCTATCATATTGGATTCTTTCACTTATCAATATGCATTTAAGATTCATCCATGTTGTGACTCAATAGCTTATTTCTTTTGAGTGCTGAATAATATTACATTGCATGGATATGCCACAGTTTATTTATTCATTTAATCTGAGGGACATTTTGTTTGCTTCCAGTTTGGGGTGACTGTGAATAAAGCTGCTATAAACCCTCTTGTGTGAGTTTTTGTGTGGATATAATTTTTCAAATCAGGTGGGTTAATATCTAGGGGTGCAATTGCTAGATCACATGGTAAGTGTATGTTTAACTTCGTAAGAAACTACCTAACCATGTTTCAAAGTGGTTACACTATTTTGCATTCCCAACAGTAATGAATGAGAGTTTGCACCAGCAATGAGTATTGTATCTTTTTTCTTCTTTTTTTTAAATGTACCCATTCTAATAATGTGTGTAGTGGTATTTCATTGTTGTTTTAATTTGCATTCCACTAATGACAAATGATGTTGAGCGTCTTTCGAATGCTTGTTTGCAATCAGTATATCTTCTTTGCTGAGTTATCTGTCCAGATCTTTTGCCCCATTTTTAATTGTTATTTATTATTACGTACTGTTGGGTTTTAAGTTATTTTATATTTTGTATACAAGTCCTTTACAAATATGTGTTTTGCAAATATTTTCTTCCAGTCTGTGGCTTGTCTTTTCATGTTCCTAACAGTGTCTTTAGCAGGGCAGAAGGTTTAGATTTTCATAGTCTAGCCTAATTATTTTTCTTTCCTGGATAGTACTTTTGGTATTATATCTAAAAATTAATCTTCAAACCCTAGATCCCCTAGGTTTTCTCCTCTGCACCCTAGGAGTTTTATAGTTTTGCATTTTGTAGTCAGGTCTATGATCCATTTAGGGTTAATTTTCGTGAAAGGTACATTATCAGTGTCTACATTTATTATCTATTTATTTATTGTGCATGTGATTCCAATTATTCCAGCAACATTTGTTGAAAAGACTATCCTTTCTCCATTTTACTTATCCATATGCTGCAGTAATCCAATATATTTCTACTATTATTACTTAAAGCAAACTTTTATTTTTAATAAATTGAGAATAAGACAAGTAAGCAGTTTTAGTTCTTCTTTATTTATTCCTTCTTGTTGTTCTTCCTTTTTAATGTAGTTTCAACTTTTTCATCTATATCATTTTCCTTCACCCTAAAGAACTTCCTTTGACGTTTCTTGCAGGACAGGTCTGCTGGTAATGAATTCTCTAAATTTTTGTTTTTCTCAGATAATCTCTATTTCTCCCTCACTTTGAATGACAATTAAATTGAATACAAAATTTTAATTTTTTTCTCTCAAAGCTTTAATATTTTATGTCACTGTCTCCTTGCTTACATAGTTTCTGACAAGAAGTCTGCTTTAATTCTTATCTTTGTTTCTCTATAGGTAAGGTATTCTCCCCATTTCTGCTTCTTTCAAGATTTTGTCTTTGTCTTCAGTTGTCTGCAGTTTGAATAAGATAAGCCTAAGTATAGCTGTATGGTATTTATCCTGCTTAGTGTTTTCTGAGAATCCTCCACTTGTGGTTTGGTGTCTGTCTTAACATTGGCCAGTTAAGCCATTATTACTTCTAGTATCTCTTCCATCCCATTCTCTCTTTTCTTATGGCATTACAATTATACTTATATTATACATTTTGAAATTGCCCTATGATGCTTGGATGTTATGTGTGTGGGGGGGGGTTGCATTATTTTTTCTCTTTGCATTTCAGTTTGGGAAGTTTCTATTGACATATATTCAGGTTCACAGTTTCTTTTCTCAGTCATATCCAGTCTAATGAGGAATTGATCACCAGTGCTTTTGATTTCTAGCATTTCTTTTTAATCATGCTTAGATCCTTCCATCTCTGTTTACACTGCTCATCTTTTCTTGCATATTGTCTACTTTCTCCATTAGAGTCCTTAACATTAATCATAGTCATTCTAAATTTCCTGTCTGAATATTCTGATATCTGTGTCATATCTGAGTCTGGTTCTTATGATTGCTTTGTCTCTTCAGACTGTCCTTTTCTTGCTGTGAAAATTAATAAAGGGAAACCTCATTCAAAATGGAGCCAGGATATTAGAAATAAGTGACCTCATGCATTACCACTCCACGTCACTTACAGGAAGGACTTTAGTGACAGATCGCAACAGAAAGAAGTCCTCAACAGGCAGAATAGTCACTTACAGACCCCAACAGTAAGAGACACACCCTGAATCCCCATCAAGAAATTGACTGCCCCAGCAACTCAGTCAATAAGAAACTGTCGCCACTCTGAACTCTTGCTTTCCACCAATGGACTTTTTTGTTCAAAACAATTCCTCCCAACTTCCTCATTTTCTCTATAAAATAATGTTCCTGTCCTTTGCTTGCTAGACTTTTGATGAGAAAGGGAGTCTCTAGAGAATGTAGTGGAAGGAACTCACTGTCCCCTGATGAGATAAGGTTCTGGTCAAGTCTTTTTCCCTGGAGAGTAGGCCTTTGTAATGAGAATGATCTACATGTATTTCAAAATGAATACTCTCCCATTGCACCCACTGTCAGGGCCACAAGGATCTTTCTTGATCTTCACTATGAGAGCCTGATGGAGTTCCTTTTATTAAAACCCATGAAAATGTGGACAGCCCCCTAAGACTGGGGCCCCCAAGAGTTTCTCACTCCCTTGATAGTCTATACTCAGCCTTAGCAATTCATCAGAATTACCACTTAATTGATCCTAACAGTTGATTACCCTGCAAGTCTTACTCCAGGTAAGCAGATCCCAGCTGGGATGGTCTAGACATGCTTATATCTCCAGAATTTTTGCTTATTTTTTGGTTAATTGCCCTGCAACCTCAGTCTCTTTTGGTGTTCATTTTGTTCAACTCTTTCTTCTTGTAAACTCTTTACAGGTCTGAGCTGAAACTGGAATTCTCACCTTTATTTTTGGAGGGGAGTTTTGTGGATATAGAATTTTTGCTTGACTATTTTTTTCCTTTTAGTCCTTAACTGTATCATCCCACTGCCTCTGACCTCCTTTGTTTCTGATGAGAAGTTAGCTGTTACTTGCATCATTGCTCTCCTGTTTATGAGTTGTTCTTCGTGCTGATTTCAAGATTTTCTGTTTGCCTTCAGTTGTCAATAGTTGACTATGATGTATCTAGGCATGGGTCTCCACTTGGAGGTTGTTGAGCTTCTTTTCCTGCTATTATTGCTTCATATATTCTTTTTGTCCCTTTCTCTCTCTCCTCTCCTTCTGGGATTCCCATGCTGTATATCTTGATACAGTTGATAGTGCAACTCAGATCCCTGAGACTCTTCGTTTTTCTTTGTGCTTTCTTTCTGTTCTTCAGATTAGGTCATTTTTATTGATATATCACAAATTTCATTGATTTTTTTCCCTCTGACAATTCAAAGTTGTTGTACTTCAATTCCACAATATGTATATCATTATTTTTTATGATATATGTTCTTTTATTAACATTTTCTATTTGATAGGTCATTGTCATCATAAATTTTCTTTCATTCCTTAAGCATGGTTTCTTTTCAAAACCATATTTATAATCTGTTTTAAAATTTTTCTAATTCCAACATTTGGACTCCCTCAGAGAAAATTTCTATTGACTAAATTTTTCCTGTTTCTTTGCATGTCTTGTAATTTTTTTGAAAATTGGATACTTTAGGTATTAGTGCCATAATTTTCAATTCTTGTCTCATCCTGGAATCTACCCGTATCCATCCTGGAAATCATCGCTGTTGCTGATTTTTCACTTGATTAATAACTTACCTGGTTATATTCCGTGAAATCTGTCTCTCCAGCAGTGTGCAGCCGCTGATGTCTCTGCTGAGTTTTTTTGTTTAATTCTTGTTTTTATTTTTAATTTTCGTGTTAGTTTAGTTTTGGGGTCATGTTACATCAGCATAGCTTAGTGTTCAGCCAATGATTTCTCAGATAACTTGTTCAAGCACCTTGAGCCCACAAGGCTTACATGATTTGCTGATTGATCTGGGTGTGCTTTGGAGACCACATTCAAATCAGGCTTTTAAAGAGACTGCCTTGACTTTTACTTTCCCCTGGATCCTTCCAGACCACAAGAGTTATGTGGGAATAAAGCTTATAAGCTTATAAAGGCTCCCTGTGGCTGTCTCATTCCCTGCATCTCCCTACTAAACTTCTGGTTAGTCTGCTGCTCTGTTCCTTACCCCAATCAGGATCACAACCTCAGATTATCTGCAGTATTGGTTTTCCATTTTGTTTGTCATGAAGATGGCGACTGTTTACAATGACTACCATGAACATGGGGTTTTCTGTGCTGTGTTTCAGATCAAGTCAGTTCCCACCAGCCACAAAGCTATTGAGCTCACAGCTTGCATAGTTCTTGAAAAACCTAGTGTGAATGGGTTGAAGGTGGAATGGGAGCATCTCCAGGTGAAAACACTACAGAGTTTCACTGTTCTTACCCAAGGCTGGGTAACTTTTCTTGAATAAATGCTTACCAATTTTTGCATACATTTGATCAATGTCTAGAGTCCTGAAATGATGTTTTTTGACAACTTGGTCCAATATTGTTATTGATTTGGGGGCAGAGAATTTGCTGAGCTCCTCATTCCACCATTTCAAAAGACCTGACTCTATTAACAATTAAACTGTATTAAAATTAGTTCTCCTTCCCAATTCACTGCATTCAGTAGATTCTGGGAAATAGGTTTTCAGGTGTGTTCTGATAATTTTCAAAGGTTAAGAGAAACTTATTTGTTGGCTTTCTAATTTCATTTGTGGCTAAAACAAAAATTTCTATCCTGCCAAATTTGAAGGCCTTCCTAAGTGCCTTCCTTCACCCCTCTTTCTTTAAAAAAAAAAGACCAATTGAAATATAATAGAAGTGCTGAGAAGATTTGCTATAATCTTTTCTTGCCCAGTTTTGCAGTCCAAGTAAATCTACTTTAAAGTCCTTTTACCTTCCTGAATGGAGATGAACTGATTAAGAAAATCCACAAAGAAAGCCACACTGCTGGCTTAAGTGAAAGACGGAAGACTGTGTGCAGAATCTTACAGAGAAGCTCACTTCCTCTGGTTTCAACTGGGAGCAGTGTCTGTGCCCGGAAAGATGATCTTTATTAAAAGCCCCATCATATGTTATGGACACACCATGGACCAGTATTTCAAAGAATTTGAATGCTAATCCTCTGTATTTTTATTCAAGGTAACGAATATAGATTTTAAGTTGCTCAGATACACTTTTGAAATTAAGTTCTGATGGAGATACTTATTATGCTAAAATGCATACTTTGTTATTTCAGCTGAAACATTAGAAGCATTTACTCACTATATAGAAAAGAGGCCACATCGTACAATATGCTTGAAAGAAAAAAATAATTTCCTTATGACCCTTATTTGGAATTTCAAAGCTTCAGACATCATCTATTTGTATATAACTGCATGGCTGAGTTCATCTGTTAGAAGGAAGAAGGAAGCAACAATAAATTCCCAGGAGAGGACAGAGAATGTTTTCTAATATACAGGCCCAAAGAATCAGCTAAAACAACTGTTTGTGACATTGGCTTTCTGTGTCTCTGTCTTCAGTTCAGGCTTTAAAAATGGGCATTAAATATTGTTGATAAGATGCCTTCGATTCCCAACTAAAAACTATTCTAAAATCATTCATAATTACATCCTTCTAAAATAACAGAATGTCCAAATTCGCTGTGAGATAAGCCCTGGATAAAATACAATTATATCTATCTTTCAAAATGTTTATAGGAGCTAGACCTTTAAAAGAATTTTTCACCCAAAAATGTTGCCAACAATTATTTTATTAAACTCATTTTATAAATGGTGGAAATTCAAAGATATTGTATTGGACTCACTTATGGAATGTGGCCTAAAATCTCAACATTGGGGTTTAATGAATATTTTGATTGCTTCCCCTTTGTTGGTTATTTTATGCCTTTCAGAAAGGAACGTGGTGTATCTTGCTTTTCAAATGAACTACATGCTCAACCATATGACTGTCTATGGAGAAAATATATAGATAGTCAAATTGGAAATTTGCATCCATACTTTATTCCTCTGTCAAGATTTTTTCTTATTTCTGAGTATTATTTTGTTCCAACACATGTCGATTTCAGTAAACGGAATTCATCTGACAAACTTGGCAGAACCATTCTCTCCAATAGGTAACGAGAGTCCATAGCATTTTAGAGTGTGGGGTTCATGGGACATGTGGGAGAGCATTCACTTATTAAGGCCTATGTTTTAATACTATGAGATGTATAGGGCACTGCGCTCAATGTTTGGGATGGAGAAAGAAATCAAACGTGGAATCTATCAACAAGTGCATCAAGCTGTGGTAAACAAGAAAAAGCAAACCCATTTTTACCTTGTAGTGTGTGATACAGTTGTATAAGTGCCCTGATAAAGGCAAGCCCAGCGTGAAATGGCAAGGAGTGTCTGTTTCCCCCAGGAAGAGCCCTTAGAGATGACCCTGGAGATGTGTAAAGAGAGTTAGGAAGGGACAAGTGTTCCAAGCAGTGAATAATATGTGTGCAAATGCATAAAACTACCACAAACTTTTGGGAAAGTGCAAGTGGTTCCTCTCAGCTGGAGATGGGTTGAGGGAAGATGAATCCAGAAAGGCAGGTAGATCACAGGCCAGGGAGCTCTTGTTAACATGTTCAAGGTATCTGATCATCACCCTCAAGATGCTATGGAGTATTATTGAAAAATTCTCAAGCAGGAGTGTAATCTGATGACATTTGCCTTTTAGAGTGACATCAGGGGTGAAACAATAATATGGGCAGGGAAACTATTGGCACAATAGGGTGATATCTGAGTAGAGTTGGCAAAAACGTGTATTATCTAAACCAATGGAGTGCTGATGCATGTCCGGGGGAAGAGGAAGTTTAGAGGTGCTTTCAAATAAGAATTCCCGGGGTGCTGATTATATTAAGAAGATGAGAAAAAAGAGTGGTCAAGGATGATGTTCACATTTCTGTCCTAGCAACTGGCTAGAAAGCCACAGAGATGGTGAATATAGTGGCAAGAACAATAGGGGAGTGTGGAGTGTGTGGTGGCAGAATGGAAAGTAGGAGAAAGTAAGCTGATGACACATTCAGTCATCGAAATATTGAGTTTGGGGAGGTTGTGGCAGGAGTTTAGAAAAAAAGGGCCAAACTCATGATGATATTTAAGTGAATGATAAACTTATGATTCAATAGAGAATATAGATTATAGCTAAACACATATGAATACAGTGAATGAGAAGAGTATTCAAACCAGAACAGCAGAAAAAGTAATATTTGTCACAAGTGATATCTAATACGGCCCTCAACAATCTCTACCTCCTTGTATTCACAGCCTTGTATAACACCTTCCAGGTGTGTAACTGGCTTCTAACCAACAGACGATAGCAACATTGAGAGGATGTTGTATCGCTAATTAACAAAATACAATTACTATCTTCTTGCTAGCAGACTGGCCCTATTGCCTTCTTGGCCTGCATATTTTGATGAAGCAAGCCACCATTCTGGGGAGGCAAAGGTGACAAAGAACTAAGAGTGGCCTTCAACCAACAGCCATCTAGCAGCACAGACTCTCAGTCCAACAGCCAGTAAGGAACTGAATTCTGCCAACAGCAATTGCAGCTTGGAAACAGACCCTTCCCCAGTTAAGCCTTCAGATGAGACCTCAGATTCAGCCAACATCTTGATTGCAGCCTTGTGGGAGACCCTGATAGAGAGGACTCAGTTTAGTCATGCTGTGATTCCTGGCCGACAATGTGTAAGGTAATACACATGTGTTATTTTAGGCTGCTAAGTTTGGGGGTAATATGTTCTGTATCAATAGACAACTAATACAGTATTTAAGACAAAATTAGAAAAAGAATATGTGCAATAATTTTTAAAGAATTCCCAGAGAAGTAGGAAGAGAAACAGGAGAACATAGTCTTAGCCACTTGATGGAAAGAGAAAGTTCAAGGAGAAAGGAATAGGTAGGTATAATTCCAGAGAAAAGTCAAATGAATGAGAATGGGCAATTCTTGTTTAATTTAACAAGAAGGATATTTTTACTTCCTTTCAAGTTTCAAGGGAATGGTGGTCTTAGTGAAAGGAAGAACAAGATTGTGGTAAAATAAAGAATAGGAAAATATCAAGATGTGGAAATAAAAAAGTAGAGAAATGAATGAGAGCCACCATTGGAAAGTTAATTGGGATTGAGGGAGTGAATTATTTTGGAAATTTCAAGTTGGGAATACTTGAGCATATTTAGTCACGGATATTGCTTGAGATAGTGTGAGTTTGAATACATTAATTATAAAATAATATTAATTGTTGGAATGGATAGAATAGAAGGAAAGTCGTGCAGGGATCTGGAAAATGAACCATGGGAAGTCCCAAAGTAATGACACAAAAAGTCCTTAGAAAGTAGCCCATGAGAGGCACCTTCTGCCTCAGTGGTATCCATGGCCATCAGCCTAATTCCTGAAGCAAACATGGGGTGGGGTTGGGATGGACACCTGACATGGTCACAACATGAAACTGAAACTTTCACAACACTGAAAGAACCAGCTGGACCACTCCAGGTGGATATAGCCCTTATAGACTGTTTGTTTTTTTTTTTTTTGACCCCTTGATTCTTTTCAATTTCTCTTGGAAATGGTTGTTTAGTATGTTCCACTTTTAGATTTTTTTGGTGAGGGCTGCCCTCATGCTTTTAGGTTGGACTGTTCAGCTACAATTGCTAGAAAAAAATCTTTTTCATGAAATATATGTAATTAAACATTAACGTTACCATTACATATTAGAGTTTAAAAGTGCATGTGCTTTCAATCTATATTTATGATAAAACTGGTTTTGTAGTTTCTGGTATTTTCCCTAGCAATGGTTATAAAATTAAAAAAAAAAAACTGAAGAAATTGTAATTTACTGGATTGGTTCTACTTTGCATGCAACACTTTTCAGAGATAGCTATATATATATATCTAAATATATATATATTTAACAACCCATCTTTCTTAAAATTTGAGATGAATATCATGAAAGGATCATGGATATGCATGACCCACAGGGCCTGCGGTTCTTTGACATCAAGTTGATCTTTCTAAACCCACAACGTGATATTCTAGCACTTAATTTCAGAATGCAGCTTAAATCACAGAAGCCATAATATGTCAAATGATCCCACACTCGCAGGGGGAAAACAGTAAGTAATGAAAAAGCTATGATTGCTTTTCTGTCCCTCCAAATGACAGTTATCACCTCAATGACCTGCTCCGGGCGGACTGGTCTAAACCTGACACACTAAGGGATAACGTCATCTAACAGGGTAGTTACAAAAATCAATACAAAACCCATTTCAGAGATACTCTGTGTAAGAATTCTGGTGTAATGTTCATTTATTGAATAGGCCTGGGGAAAAAAACACAACAACTTTTCTGATATATATGCCTTACCTCTCAAGCAAAGGAATTCTGTAGGTAAGCAATAATTGTATTTTTCAATCTATTACTTAGACTTGCCATGGCTCAGGCTGGAATCTAATATATGGGTGACGGCTATAACTCAATTATGGAGTCTCACCAGAGTCCTAGTGTATTCAAAGAGTAAAGGAACAGAACAGGGCAGCTCCTTGTGCTTTTCTGGATGACTGTCTGTGAGTGAGTGGGTGTGCATGAGAGTGTGTGAGTTTGTGTGTGAACTCTTCTTTATAAGCTCATCTTATTGTCTTTTTGACTACTAAGGGATTTGAATATTTAAGTACTTATATTTAACCAGGTCATATAATTTCCAAGGATTCTTGCTCTTAACTGCTCATCCCTTGCTAGGCACACAATGGGGAAAAATGCATTCCTTTTGAATAAACAGATGCACAATTGCTACAAGAGGCCCTGGCTGGTTGGGAGTGTCCTCTTAAATGTTGGAGGCTGAAAGCCAACTGGCACCATGGTGCTCTCCCACATGCATGTCTGCATGCCAGCAACTGAGACATAGTACTGGGCTCAGTAAATCTTGGGCTCAACCAGAGCGGGAGTTATCATAATAGAAAAAAAAAAAAGCTAAAGAAGGCATGTAGTGAGGCCGCTTTACACAACAACTTGCAAGGAAATATTCCGACAGCTGGTAAAAGATTTTAGCTCAAATTAATGCTACTCCTGGGAAATGCTAATGAAACCTGTTAAATCAACCTACACACCAGAAGTCCAATCATCTTAACCTTCACACTTTATGACCATCACACGGTTTCATTACCTGGGTGTTCTGCTTCTAAATGAAGAGCCATCATGACAGTCTTCAAATCACAGAATATTAACGCGAGCATTGTATGGTCAGAGTAATGCATTTTCAGATTCTTTATGCTAATTTCATAGGGCTAATATTCATTGACAATACTGCTTATTAAACCTAGTAACAAATTGGGTTTTAATTATTCTCTACTCCTCTACAAATTTCCAAACAAGTATTTATGAAATGACCTAGAAAGTCGTATTGTGACAGCTCATACTTGCTTGTTCAACAGGTTCTAAAATTTGGAAGATATTTTGGCTGCCATCCAAATACTTATATGCTTACTTAGAGGAAGGGTCACATTCAAACGTCTCTTGTTACTCTAATCAGTCATAATCAGGATATGGATGATGAAGTCTACACACTAACAATACACAGCTACAAATATCTACACTTGCATTGACTATTATAAAGTGAGGGCACAATCTTATTCTTGTGTAAAAGCCAAGTTTCAATTGTCACCAAATTTGAAATATTAAGAAAATTATTTTTAACCTTCAGAGTGCTTTGTTCATTTCCTGAAAGTTGACTTTTGATACGCTTATTCTTTTAGTGTCTACACTTGAGAGACCAAGTACACAGGATCTGTCCCCACATCACTCAAGCTCCAGTCATGACTTCAACACACACTGCATGATCTTAGGCAAATCACCCAACCCTCTGCACCTCAGTTTCAGTCTTATAAAATGGGAGTAAAAACAGTACTTAACTCACACATTTGGTATGAGCTTGAAATGGATTAGCATATGCAAAGCATTGTGATCATTATCTCCAGTAGTTTTATGTTTCATGTATTTCATTTAAATCTTTAATCCATTTTGAGTTGTTTTTTGTCTATGATGTGAGGTAAGAGTCCAGTGTCATTCTTATGCATGTGGATATCTAGTTTTCCCTATACCATTTATTGAATAGACATTCACACTGTGTGATTTCCACATTGTGTGTTCTTGTCACCCTTGTCAAAGATCAATTGACTGTAAATGTGTGGATTTATTTCTGGACTCTGTTCTGCGCCATTGATCTATATGTCTGTTTTTTATGCTAGTACCATACAAAGCTATGATATATAATCAAGAATGTGATGCCTCCAGTTTTGTTCTTATCACTCAGGTTTGCTTTTGCTATTTGAGGTCTTTTGTGGTTCCACATGAATTTTAGGGTTGTTTTTTCAATTTCTGTAAAGAATGCCATTCTGATTTTCAGAGGGATTGGATTTAATCTGTAGACCACTTTGAGTAGTGTGGACATTTTAACAGTATTAATTCTTCCAGTCCATGAGCATGGGATGTGTTTTCATTTATCTGCGTCTTTTTAAATTTCCTTCATTAGTGTTTTATAATTTTCAGCATACAAGTCTTTGACCTCTTTGGTTAAGTTTATTCCTAATTATCTTATTCTTTGATTGCTATGTAAATGAAATTAAGGCAAAAGCTTCTTAAAATTGGTTTGGGCAATGATTTTTTGGATATAACACCAAAATCACAGGCAATAAAAGGAAAAATAGGCAAGTTGGATTGCATAAAACTAAAAATCTTCTGCAAAACCAAGGAAACAATAAACAGAGTGAAAAGGCAGCCTATAGTATGGGGGGAAATATTTGCAAACAATATACATGCTAGGCAATTAATATCCAAAATATATAAGAAACCCAACAATTCAGTAGCAAAAAGCAAACAAAATAAATAACCTGATTAAAATACGATCTAAGAACCCCAAAGACATTTCTCAAAGGAAGACATACAAAAGGCCAACAGATGTATGAAAAGATGCTCAATATCACTAATCATCAAGGAAATGCAAATCAAAACCACGGTGAGATATCACCTCATGCCTGTTAGAATGGTTATTACCAAAAGGACAAAAGATAACAAGTGTTGGAGAGGATGTGGAGAAAAGGGAACTCTTGTACACCATTGGTTAGAATATAAATTGGTGCAGCCACCACAGAAAATAGTATGGGGTTCCTCAAAAAGCTAGAAGTAGAAGTACCATACAATCCAGCAATCCCACTTCTGAGTATATATCCAAAGGAAATGAAATCAGTATCTTGCACTCCCATGCTCGTTGCAGCACTATTTACAGTAGCCAAGATACAGAAATGACCTAAATGTCCATAGATGGATAAATGAATAAAGCAAATGTGATATATATGAAAAATGGAATATTATTCAGTTTTAAAAAAGAAGGAAATCCTGCCATTTGCAACAACATGGATGAAACTGGAGGACATTATGCTAAGTGAAATAAGCCAGAGAGAGAAGGACAAACACTTCATGACTTCACTAATATGTGGAATCTAAAATAGTTGAACTCAGAGAACCAGTGAGTAGAATGGTGGTTGTCAGGGATGGAAGTTGGGGAAAATGGGGAGATATTAGTCACAAGGTACAAGGTTTCAGTTGTAAGATGAGTAAGTTCGGGGGAACTAATGTACACCACGGTGACTATAGTTAATAATAACGTATTGTGTACTTGAAATCTGCTAAGAGAGTAGACCTTGTGTTCTTACTACATACACACACATCTATGTGAGAAGATGGACATGTTAATAAGTTTAATTGCATTGATCATTTCACAATGTATATCAAAACATCATGTTGTACACTTTAAATATATATTTGATTTTAATTGTCAATTGTACCTTAATAAAGCAAAATTTAAAAAGAAAATAAAATCAGTTTTTCCAACAGCATAAGGCATTGCTATCTCAGAAGAAATTGTTATCTATTTTTTTTAATTGAAGGATTTCTTTTTAAAAAATTCCAGTTACCTGAACTTCATACTGTGGACCCTTCTCTTGGTATATGTGAGAGACTGATGGGTTGTGCCCCTCACCTTCAAGGCCCCATTCTGAAGACAAGAAGAGCAAGAATTAGTGTGGGCAGCACAAAGTGGAGGGGCTTGTCTTCCTCAAGGACTGCACTGGTTAATTCCGTAGGCTGCCTCAGCTATGGCTGCATTCTGTGGCTCAGTCATCTGTAACCTCCATTTTAGTTCTTTTTGGCCTCCCCAAGATGGGTAATAAAGCCTTTAATAGCTGAATATTGAGCAACTGTACCTGTATAGCTTGAGTTTTGCACTGCTCATGCCATTAGAATAATAATTACTCATACACTAAATGAGTAAAGAACTTTTTATAAGCTTAGTGAAGCAAATTAGAGGAGAATGGGAGCTCAAGATTGCTGACAAGTAGAATGTGACCTAACTCTCTTATACTTAGAATTGCTTGTGTGTTTTATCTTTAAAGATGCATGAAATATATTCCGGAGTCATTTGTTTTTACAATAGAGAATTATCTTTGGAAACGGAAGTCAACAAAAGCAATCCAGGTTGCATTGCAAGGTTTACCATGTCATATGGGGTGAACAATCAAACCAAATGAACATTTTATGACACGTTGCAAACACTTCTGTAATAGAATAGGTGGATAATGTATGAAAATGCTGCCAACTTGTTTGAAAGCCCAGGTGACGTTATCTCTGGAGTACAGTCATAATTGTAAAAGAAAAAAAAAGGCACAGACTAGTTTAGTACAATTAATTTACATAATTATTGTTTACTGCATTTTAACAGGGAAAAAGGAAAATCTAAAACTACTGGAAGGCAATGAAGAAAAGCGAATGAATCATTTCTAAGGTAATATACTCACAACAAAGAACTTAAGTAAGCAACTGACTCAATTTTTATATTAACACTTAAAACAGCCAAAGTTCATCCATTAAGGTTCGTTAGCAATAAGATCATTGATCAATTTGTTACTTAAACATTTTATTCAAAACAGTGGAATTTTGTTGAATTGAGCATTGCTTTTATCCTTAAGTCTAATAAATGTTCAACATGATGTTTATTAACTGTGATGTTTGTACCTTTTCTGGCTATTTTGTTCCCTTAAAGAATTGTTGGGTTTAAAACCAACATGATTATTTTTTTAAAAACATAGTGAAGAGGGTTAAATAAATGAAGCATTTGTGTGATGGCAGTGCCTTCTTGATCCAAAATGCTAACTCTCTGGTTATTTACCCTTCAGATCGTGAGATACCAGGCAGACCTTATCACGATCTTTAGTCTTTCAGGAGCACAGTGGAGAAAGACAAAAATCATCTTCCATCATTAGTGTATAGAAATGCAATTGATTTTTGTAAGTTGATTTTATACCCTGCCACTTTACTGTAGTTGTTGATTGTTTCTAGTAGTTTTCCAATGGAATTTTTTGGGTTTTCTATGTATAAGATCATGTCGTCTGCAAATAGTGAGAGTTTCACTTCTTCATTGCCTATTTGGAGTCCTTTTATTCCTTTTTCTTGCCTAATTGCTCTGGCCAGAACTTCTAGTACTATGTTGAATAAGAGCGGTGAGAGTGGGCATCCTTGTCTTGTTCCTGTCCTCAAAGGAATGGCTTTCAGTTTTTCCCCGTTGAGTAGGATGTTTGCTGTAGGTTTGTCATATATGGCCCTTATTATGTTGAGGTACTTTCCTTCTATACCCATTTTGTTGAGAGTTTTTATCATAAATGGATGCTGGATCTTGTCGAATGCCTTCTCTGCATCGATTGAGATGATCATGTGGTTTTTATTCTTCATTTTGTTAATGTGGTGTATCACGTTGATTGATTTGCGGATGTTGAACCATCCCTGTGTCCCTGGTATAAATCCCACTTGATCATGGTGTATGATCTTTTTGATGTATTGCTGTATTCGGTTTGCCAATATTTTGTTGAGGATTTTTGCATCTATGTTCATCAGTGATATTGGCCTGTAGTTTTCCTTCTTTGTATTGTCCTTGTCTGGCTTTGGTATCAGGATGATGTTGGCCTCATAGAATGTGTTGGGAAGTATTCCATCTTCCTCTATTTTTTGGAATAGTTTGAGAAGGATAGGTGCTAAATCTTCTTTGAACATTTGATAAAATTCTCCAGGGAAGCCATCTGGTCCTGGGCTTTTATTTTTTGGGAGGTTTTTGATTACTGTTTCAATCTCTTTACTTGTGATTGGTCTGTTCAGATTCTCTATTTCTTCTTGTTTCAGTTTTGGGAGGTTGTACGCGTCCAAGAATTTGTCCATTTCCTTTAGGTTGTCCAATTTGTTGGTGATGAAACAACAGAAAGAGAACTCAAAAAGACAATCCCATTTACAATTGCAACAAAGAGAATAAAATATCTGGGAATAAATTTAACCAAGGAGGTCAAAGACCTATACAATGAAAACTATAAGACACTATTGAAAGAAATCAAGGAGGACATAAAGAAATGGAAAAATATCCCATGCACATGGATTGAAAGAATAAATATAGTTAAAATGTCCATTCTACCTAAAGCAATCTACAGATTCAATGCAATCCCAATCAGAATCCCAATGTCATTCTTCACGGTAATAGAACAAAAACTACTGAAATTCATATGGGGCAACAAAAGAGCCCGAATAGCTAAAGCAATTCTGAAAAAAAAGAACAAAGCTGGAGGCATCACAATCCCTGATTTCAAAATATACTATAAAGCTACAGTAATCAAAACAGCATGGTACTGGTACAAGAATAGACACACAGATCAATGGAACAGAATTGAAAGCCCAGAAGTAAAACCACACACTTATGGACAGCTAATCTTCGACAAAGGAGCAAAGAACATACAATGGAGAGAGGGAAGTCTCTTCAATAAATGGTGCTGGGAAAATTGGACAGCAACATGCAAAAGAATGAAAGTAGACCATCTCCTATCGCCACATACAAAAATCAATTCAAAATGGATCAAAGACCTGAAAGTGAGACCTAAAACTATAAAACTCCTGGAAGAAAATATAGGCAGTATACTAATTGCGATTGGACATAAAGGGATCATTTCAGATTCCATGTCTACCCAGACAAGGGAAACAAAAGAAAAAATAAACAAGTGGGACCTCATCAGACTAAAGAGCTTCTACAAGGCAAATGAAACCAGGATCAAAATGAATAAACAACCCACCAGCTGGGAGAAAATATTTGCAAATCGTTTGTCCGACAAGGGATTAATCTCAGTAATATATAAAGATCTCATACAACTGAGCAACAACAAAACAAACAACCCGATCAAAAAATGGGCAGAGGATATGAACAGACATTTTTCCAAGGAAGAGATACAGATGGCCAATAGTCACATGAAAAGATGTTCAACATCACTAATCATCAGGGAAATGCAAATCAAAACTACACTAAGATATCACCTTACACGGGTTAGAATGGCTATAATCACAAAGACAAATAACAACAAATGCTGGAGAGGTTGTGGAGAAATGGGGACCCTCATTCACTGCTGGTGGGAATGCAAACTGGTGCAGCCTCTATGGAAAACAGTATGGAGAGTCCTCAAAAAATTAAAAATAGAAATACCGTATGATCCAGCAATCCCACTCTTGGGCATCTACCCAATGGACACGAAATCAACCATCACAAGAGGCGTATGCACCCCTATGTTCATTACAGCATTATTCACTATAGCCAAGAAGTGGAAGCAACCCAAGTGTCCCTCGACTGATGATTGGTTAAAGAAGATGTGGTATATACATACAATGGAATACTACTCAACCATAAGAAAAGACACAATTGTCCCATTTGCAACAACATGGAAGGACCTAGAGGGTATAATGTTAAGTGAAATAAGCCAGAGAGAGAAGGACCGACACTGCATGAACTCACTCATATATGGAATATAAGTGAACACACGGACAGAGAGAACTGATGGGTGGTTACCAAGGGGAAGGGGGGTGGGGGGGCACAAGGGGTGAAGGGTTACATCCACAAGGTGACGGACAAACAAAAATGTACAACTAAAACCCCACAGTGTTATAAACTATTAAGACATCAATAAAAAAATGGTAAAAAAAAATCATCTTCCAATTAATGGTTTGTGCTATTCTTTACCTAAGAATTCAAACATGACATGTTTCGGTTTGAGACTGTTTGTATGCATGCTATAAATGCAATAAAGGATGCTTGTAGAACATCGGCGAACATAGTGTTGTATTTAAAACAGACTTATCCTATCAGTACGCTTAGGGGTTGGGTCCAAACAGCCACATAACCTACATAACATTCAGGTACCTGGTGTCCAGGTGCTTCTGTATAGCTGAGTCCCCCCTCCCATACTGGGAGTAAATTTTGCTTTCCTTCGGTTAATCATGATTGTTTTATACCCCATGTAGCTACAGGATTTGAAACAAGGGAAATTAGGGATATTTCAAAGCTCATTTAGCTTGGGCACTCCTCACGCACACTCAGACAATTACTGTGTCAGTGGAGCACAAGAATCTAAGTTATTGGCCAACACTTGAGCTTTGGAAAACCATTAGAGTGACACTTTGCAAGAGCTCTACCTGTGTGACTCCTTTGCTAGGTATGATTGTAATATCAACAGCCCTGCCCATCTCTGACCCCTGGGGATTGCATGAAAATAAGGAAAATAAACATTTATCCTGTCTTGTTGAGAAAATTATGGAAAAATTACATAAACAAGAATGTCCTCTGGTTTAAGGCACAGAAAGGAAGCTGTCATTTTGGAGATTTGTCTAGTCTCTTTATAGCCAAGAATGGTCAACAGGAGGAAGGTTTTACCACTTAAATATGAAGATGTACTGTTTTTAATCATTAACTTTGGTACTTGGGAAGTGTGGGTGTCTGCACAAGCTCCTTATTCAAAGATCTTTCTTCTTGAAATTAGATGATGAAGAAAGAGGCAGAATACTTTTTGAATGTTCAATTTCATGCTATACTGTACTGTGCTGTACTTAGAAGTTCAAAATTCAATTGGAATCCTCTCCTTATAGCTCATTATGATTTTATTTCCTTTTTGAATAACTCAGATTTTTGGAAAAACAGTGCCATATTCTTCTCATCTCAGTCAATCGTACCACCACCCACTCAACTGCTCAATCTGATATTTTAGGAAGCCTCTTCAGTTCTACTCTTTACTTCTTCCTCCTCTAGCTTATTATCTAGTCCACATAGCCCCACTGACACAACATGTTATTGAATACATATGTATCTGGTAGTCAATGAGTCAGTTAGTTCCTGGGGACCTTCAACAGGAGGCCAAAACAAAAGATTATAGTTTAACACCAAAGTCCTTCCCTAGAGGAAGATTAAGAATTGTACTGTGGAAGTTTGAAGAAAGAGGCCATGTTCAAGAAGAGTCAAGATTGGAGACCAGTCCCTGTCCAGTTTGGGGCATAAAAGTAGTCATATCTACAGACAGTTTTAAATCCCAGAAACCTACTAAACAGACTTCAATAATTCCTACCAGTTGCACTTAGGACTTCAGCATACTCTCATCCCCTGTAATCCCTTATAGGTGGTGCTGTGAGACATTAAGAGAGAGGGGTCCTGCCAAATTCCCTTCACTCCATGTCATGGGGAGGCAGAAGCTGGACATCAAGAAGGTCATTGGCAAGAGTTCCTGGTGTGAACAAGCAGCTGCAAGTGTCAGGCAGTGCATGCTCTGTGCAGAGTGGCCAGGCAGATTTTGATGTTACCAATGTTTTAGGTTATCCCTATTTGTATTTGGCAGTTGACAGTAAACTACAGCACATGACAAGTGGCTAAAGGATATATTTTTTTCTGCCATTGGTGAAGATATGGCCACGTCCCCCTGCTGCCTTTGAATCCACAATTATCACGTCCCTTCCTTCTAAATCAAAGTAGGACCTGGAAAGGGAGACACTTCTGGCACAAGACCAATTTTATCCAGGCCCCACCTGAAGCAGTGTTGTTGATGACTGATTATTCTTGTAACTTTCTGTAATTTTAATCTTGACATCACTTAAATTTTATACTTATAGTCCTTGGAAATAATTTATAAATATTGAAGATGGGTGGTGGACTTTGGCTCTTGCTTAAACTTAACCACCCAATTGTCTGCTCCTGGGTTTTGATCCACCTGAATGAAGGGCGATGGGCACAGGAGAAGGTTGGATGGCATTCTAAATTACCAGGAGTCCTCGTGAGTGAAAGAACCAGCGGTGGGACAACAGTGGCACTCTCCACAGTGAGGGCTGTGAGCATCCTAGTCATACCAGGCCATGTGTGCTCATGGTCTTCATCACAAGGTTAAGGCCTGCTTCGATAATCATGTTGAAAGCATTTTGATCGCCTATGTTATTTATTTCCCTTAGAGTAGGTCTCAGATTTTCACTCAGCATTATTTCCTTGTGACTTATTGTGAGTCAAAGTAATGAAATGAAAAGTCTCTAGAATACTATTTGTTAGAGGTTTTATTTATTTGTGAAGTTGTAATCAATGATTCTATTTGTTACTCTGAGGGGGGAAAAAAAAAACCCTTCTGTGGTCTTTAGAACCAAAGGTTACAGGGAAAAAATGTACTTCACTCTTGCATCTTTCAAGTTTTCTTTTATCTACCTTGAGAAACTGTTTTAAAATATAGGGAGTTGAGTTCCATTTGCAAGAAAATGTCCATATTGGAAAATACATGTATATATATTTAATTATTTCTGCTTTAGGATTGATGTTATGTGTGTGTGTGTGTGTGTGTTTAGTAAAATACCTTCATAATTATTAAATTACAGAGCAGGGCTAATATCCATGTCAGAATCATACAATGACAACAGACTTTTAAGTACATCATTAGGTTTGGGAAAACATGATTTGACCCATATCTCAATCCATGAAACAATGATCCATATACTGAGATGCTAAAAGAGATACCATCAGTGAAAACATAATTCATTATATTTTCTAGATAAAAAAAGACATATGTAAAAATTATGAATAAGACAGATGATAAAAATATAACTCACTCTGAGTCATTAATGTTATTGTATTAGTATTCCAGAAAACACAGACAGGAGGGAGCCCAAGACAGGGCCAAAAAAGTCATGTGTTAGCATATAGTTTGTTAAGACAATGAGATCTCCATATTTCTATCCCGATCCCACTGGGAGTCTTCAGTCCACAGAATGATCCTAATTGAATTTTCCCTGCCTAAATGGAGTTGCCCTGATGTGAACTTGCTTTGAACATGATGACAGGGTGGGACGTCTCAGAGCACCAGTTCTCTGAGACCTTAGGCCCTCCTCTATTATCTCCATTATCTAAACAAATAACCTTGGACAAATCAATTTACATTAATCCAACCTTGTGGCATACAACTCCCTACTCTCCTTCAAAATGTCTCAATCAAGATTCAAATGAATTGCTTCAATATTTAGCTATGAAGTACTTAATCTCCTTACTTAAAACTCAAGTCCATTGAACATCATCTTCTTTTCAAATTAAAAAAAAAAAGAGTTGGAAATCTAAATGGAAAAAGCAGAGATCATATGGAATTATAACTTCTTTATGTTATGAAGAAGAGAATTCAATGTCTTCAAGATATATGTTTAAAAAA
Organism: Tapirus indicus; assembly: GCA_031878705.1. Taxonomy (NCBI): domain Eukaryota; kingdom Metazoa; phylum Chordata; class Mammalia; order Perissodactyla; family Tapiridae; genus Tapirus; species Tapirus indicus. The sequence goes on from CM062921.1 coordinate 142,445,037, forward strand.
TCGAAGGAGTAAGATTATAGTCTAAATTCGTCATAGACATTCTTCCTCCTGCTAGTGAAAGTAGCTCTTTGGTTTCCAGGTATGTTTCTTGCATTCCCTGATGCTCAAAGCTGAGCTTTTGAACAGTTAATTAGAATCTTTGGACATACGATTAATTAGGTTATTGTTCAGAAATAGTCACTCTTCCTACCCCTTCCAACCCCCACATTCCATTTATATTGAGCTTTGCCATATGCTTTGTGTTGGTTTAACACAGAGGATTAGTATGGTGAGGATTAATACGGTGGACAGAGAATGCTTCCCCTCTAATTGATTTGGTGCCCAGCCAAGTGACTTGCTTGGGTCAATGAGATGTTACTAAAGTCAACACAAGAAAATGCTACTGTCATAAGAAAAGCATTCACTGGATATGTACCACCTCTTCAGCCTGTGCCCAGGATGAGCATATTTGGAGCAGACCTGAGTCAAACTTGCAGAGAAATGTCAGGCCGTGGTGATCTACAGAAGATGCAGCAGCTGAGCCCAGCCAGTATCAGCAACACACAAACACATGAGTGAGAAACAGTGATTACTGTTTACACCAACAGTTGGGGGAGAGGTGGTTATAGAGACATACTGAACAGATTTTGGGGGGCATGCTGTGCATCAATGATCAATCCCATTTTCTTGATGCTAATATTTCTCAACTCTGTGTCCACTCTCAGTTACACACCCTCATTTGTTTATGCCCATACTCATCATGCATGGTGAATAGTGGGAGAGGACTCTGAATTAGGAATTCTGAATGACAAGTCTGAAACAAACAATACCACTTCCAGAAAAGGAAAAAAATTGGGAAAAATATTTGAACCCATTTAGGATCCCAAAGTTTGATTTAATTACTTTTTATTAGTTCTTGGCTAAAGTAATAAAGCTCATATGCTATAGACAGATAATACTTGTCATTCTTGCTCCCAGGATGTGCTTTGGTGTATTACACCTTCATAGTTCCAAGTCAGGGATCAAGAGCTTGTTAGAGGTGTGTAGTCAGGTCTTGAGGTACCTATTTCTTTGGTGGGGTAATTCTCTTATCATTATCTTATACCATGTTATACACACGTACGTCCACTCACAAGGCAATGAGCACATGCTTAAGCAGAAAAAAAGGTGAACAAGCCATGAGCTTTGTTTTCAGAGTTTTTACAGTCTAATAAAAATGATCTGGACAGAGAGACAATTAACTGTAATTTGAATAGGATAAGACAGTAATGATGATAAGACCATTGCTGAAGGTTTGTATATATCAGGTACCTTCTTAAATATTTTATATATCCTTCCTCACTTAATTGTTATAAAAACTGTCTAAATTAGACATTATTATACTCAATTTATAGGTGAGAAAATGAAAGCATGTATCATTTAAGCAACTGGCTCATGTTTACCAGCTGGTAGGTTGCAGATGTGAATTTGGACCAAGATCTGATCCATCTGACCATGAAAGGCCTGTTCTAACCCTTGTGTTATTCTACCACCAAGATTCTCTTACAGGATTTGATAGAACTGAGAAGGAGCCAACGTTATATACAGCAGGGTGAGATGAATTTTTTAGATAATCGTCCCTGGAGTGGATCCCAGAAGGATGGCCTAAAATTTAACAAAAAGAGATGGAAAGAGGAAGAGATTAATTTTGTTAGTTCTTTAGAAATGATTAGCTGATAATAGGTGAAAGGAAAAATAAAACAATGAAATTGGACTGAGAAAAGATTTGATTAGGGAGGTGGAGGCAACAAAAGTACATTTTGATTTTTTTTCCCACAATCTTCCCTCGGGCTAGCCCTGACATTACTACTTAGCAACATGTGCCACAAACTGGGAGTCACTGCCTTATCTAAGTGGTTCTTTTCAGGTTTAATAGTTTAAATTCTTTTTTTTCAAAATATTTGAAGTTTTGTGTGTGTGAGTTCATGCCCTTGTCTATTAATAAAAAGTCATTTTTAATTTATACTTTGTTTAGTAATATTTTAAGTATAGTTACACTAAGAAGGAAATTCTTTCAGAATATGGAATTTTTTTTCCAAGTTTGCAGGTAAGTGGTGTATATATTCTATTATTTGCTCCCTCAATAATTATTTTTTATGTTTTATTTTCCCTTATATGTAAACTGCAATAGAATGTGGCTCCCAGTGAATAAAGTTTATAGTGGTAGCTTCCTAAGAGAGCGGAAAGTCTTCTGCCATTTTTATTACATGTTAATTTTTATGATCAAACTGCTGGAGAAGAGTGACAAAGAATTTATCTTGGTTCTGTGGCAGGAAGGAAAGAAGAGCCTGATTTTGTGCCAGTTTTGTCCCATTCTTTACAATCACCTCCATGCTCTTGTCTCTATAATAAATTTCCTAAACTATTTAAAACAAGGAGTCGGCTGCTGCATGCAATGATACAGAGGCCAAGATCCATCCAAGGGGTGTAGCCCAGGAGAGATGGGGTGTGCCCACCAGGACCACTGCCTGGTGGGCTGGGTCAGGAAGTCGAGTGTCACCTGAGTGACCCTCATTGGTGGGGCTGGGCTCAAGCTGAGTCAGAAAGAGCAGTCATGGAACAGAGTGATTGGAAGCACCATTAGCTGCTCAGAGGTTGGGCAGGACTTTGGACAATGCAAAGGAGAGATATGTGAAAAGAATTTCTTGAGTCGATCAAATAAAAAGAGAAAGAGGACAAATTGGCAGAGCTGTGGCCATCAGGCTGGGATTGATCCAGAAACAGCCAAGGACTCAGCGTCAGGCCAGAGCCAGGTTGGGATGTGACCCAGAAGCCAAAGAGGGGGGCTGCATCTACCCTGGACATAGCAAGTGCTTGGGCACCAACAGATGGCCAGTGGCCAGTCCAATGCAGACACTCGTATCACCCAGGGGAGGACTCCAGCAGGGCACACTAATCCAATTGTTAATAACAACACAACCAAAAAATGAGTGTCTGCTTTTGAGTGTTACCATTTATAGATGGATATGGCAAACAGATTCTGATAACAGTGCTCTCAAATCCACAGCTAAAGTCTGTCTTGCCATCTCTATTTCAAATGGAAATTTAATGGCATCAGTAACTGGAGGATTAACCTATTTGGCACAATCACAAGACGCACCGCACATCTTAGAGGGGAAAGACTTTTCTCATGGCTTCAAAATAAGAACAGAGACACTCAAATTGAACTCTCCTGCATATTAATACACAGGATGGGAGTAACCGCATATCCACGCTTCCTTTCTTCCTGGCTGAGCACAGCACTTCACAAGAACTCGACTTCCCTTTATCCTCTCAATAAACCTTCTAAGTAGGCAAATTAGATTACTTCTGAGGAGCTGCAGGAATTTCACACGTGTGATCCCTTTATCCACTCAACATCTCTGTCAAAGTCAGAAGCAGAATACAGATAACACAGGAGGCTTTCTTCTCCCTCTTTGACAGAGATGGGATTTGAGGAGAGCAGATGCTTGTGAATTCCCCCACTTTGCACACTAATCGGGGGAAATCGGAATTAGAAAAGAGATTTCTGACTACAAGTTCAGGCCAAAGAGACTGCCATCAATATCATTTCAATTTAAGTTCATTTGTAAAAAAGCACTGTGAAATACTAAGAGGCTGTGCTCCGTAATTAATAATATTTAAACAGCATGAATATGAAGAACAAAATCTGCTTTATTCTTCAACATTTGATGTGTTCTTGAGTTTTCATGTTTTAGTCACAGGTTTCAGATTAATTATACTTTCATTGTAATAGAGCTGCAGAAAACAACCCACCATATATAATTTCTAGAAAGGTTTCCCCACTGTAATTTTTTATCTAATAATAAAAAAAATATGGAGGGGTTCAGCCCAGTGGCGTAGAGGTTAAGTTTGCATATTCTATTGTGGTGACCCGGGGTTCGCAGGTTTGGATCCTGGGTATGGACCTACGCACTGCTTATCAGGCCTTGCTGTGGCAGGCATCCCACATATAAAGTGGAGGAAGATGGGCACAGCTGTTATCCCAGGGCCAATCTTCCTCAGCAAAAAGAGGAGGATTGGCAACAGATGTTAGCTCAGGGGCTAATCATCCTCAAAAAAAAAAAAAGGAAATAAAATATTTGGGATTTTAGTTCAAGAAAAATCCTAATTTTCCCCATTTTCTTCCTTGGTTGTTGGATTACAAAAATTAACATTTTATAGGAGTCATATCTGACAAATGAATTTTTAGACTTACTTTTCAATTGAAAAGGAAAGCTTTTTTAAGTTTGCCCTCCATTATTATTTCACAGGCACATCTTCCACCCGACTTGCAGACATTTATGGATTATGTTTTCCCTTTTTCTTCCCGTCTATTAGTTTGTTTCTTTCCTGCAGGGAATTCCATCCTTGCAGTTTGGTGTGTCCCCTCCAGCTTGGGAGAATTGTTTCCATTTGGGACTCCAGTGAACCACTGTGACCCCCTTGGTGCCAGGTGTGGTTTGGGGAGCAGTGAGTGCGTGAAATGTATGAGTTTCCTCTGCTCTTGTAACAGGTACCACAGACTAGGTGGCTTAAAATAACAGAAATTTATCCTCACTGTTCTAGGGGCCAGAAGTGTTAAATCAAGGTCTTATAGGGTTGGTTCCTCCTGGAGGCTCTGCAGGAGGAACTGCCCCATGTATCTTCCAGCTTCTGCTGGCTGCTGACAATCCTTGGTCTTCCATGACTGACAGCTGCATCACTCCAGTCTCTGCCTCTGTCAACACTTGGAGTTCTCTCTGTGTGTCAGTGTCTTCACAAGTCCTTCTTTTAAGGATACCAGTCTTCAGATTTAGGCTCCAGTATGACCTCATCTTAACTTGATTACATCCCAAAGATCTATTTCCAAATAGGGTCACATTCACAGGCACTGGAAGCTAGAACTTAAGCACATTCTTTTGTGAGACACCCTTCAACCTACGACAGAAGAAATGTGGAAAACCAGGTCACTTGCAAAGTAATATCAGCCGATGACTTCACAGAATCAAGGGCATCTAGGACTTAAAAAAAGCAAACATTATTCCACAATTGAGCTGGATATTTTCAAAGCAAACCCCCTGAGAGGTAAAGGCAGACTTCTGTCATAGGTGAACATAGAAAAGACTGAAGAGGGAAAATTAGACAGGTGGGCTATGAGACAGCAAACTGAAAATACAATTGTCTCCAAAAGCAAAGTTTGTCTCCACTCCTGTGTATCTGACTTTTTTTGGGAAATAACCTGATCTGTGATAAAATATTGCCCCAGGAAATGCAAGCTAAGTGTATTGTCTCTCAACTCTCACTCCTGCTCTAGTTTTGATTGCATATTTGTTTTAATAAGTTATTAAGCAGTGTTTTCAATTATGTATTTAAAAAGCAGGAGATTACCTTTGATATTTTTTACATCAATAGATGGTTCTGGAAACCAGAAAAATGAACATTTTGAAAACTGATGTTTGGCCTCCATGACACAGTGGTTATCTTCAATGTGGATCCTTAAATTGGGTTCCATTGAGTCCACCAGAGACGATGCTGCAGAATGATGAAGAATAGGGCTTACTGCACTTTCAGCAAATGGTTGATAGTCCGTCTCTTTCCCTGGAGCAGAAGGTTGGGGAGAAATCCTCACAGCCCTGGTGCATCCTTGTCTTTTCCCCACATGTCTTGGACTCATCGTCATTGTCTTTCCATGACAATCTGGCAATGGAGACCTCAGCAATTTATGTCAATCTCTTATTTCTTTCTCTGCCCTAGTTTAAATTGCTTTATATTATCTTCCATTAGATGAATTGCAAAATTTAAAGCACAAATATGTCTCACTAGCATTACAATAACTTTTCATGCACACGGATATTTTACTCTGCAGTTCTTTGTATAATCCACTCCCTGTTGGTTCAGTGATCCATTTGTTTACCTGTATCTGCTGTTTCGGCGACAATAATAGCTTCCTATCTCAATTGTTCTCACAAATTTTTATATGTGAAATATTTCCTAAAGCTGTTCTATTATTACATTACCCTTTCTACCCATCCACATTTTACAGATTTTTTTCCTGTTTTTTTTAAATTGTTTATATTTTTCCCCTCAGAGCATTTGAGTCCCGCTCCTTGGCAAGCAACTCAACAATCAGAACTCATCAATTAAAAAGTAGGACATGGTATAATTTTTAATGACAAATAATGTTAAATGTGTTCCCAATTTTCCTGCCAGGTTTTTGCTGAATACATGACCTTTACAGGAACTTACCTCATTAATGTGATGGGAAAAATGTAGCTACTTCATACGCGGGACTGAGGAAAAACTCATTAAGAGTCCTTCACCACTCTCAGGCGCTCATCTCTCAAAGATGGAAGAGTACAGGAGACACAGGAGACAGAGCAATATTGCTATTTCTGGGAATAACTTCCTACAAGCTCACCCAACTTCTTTGTGCTACAAAATGGGACAGCTAATGTGGTAACTCAGCCCCAAATGTGGCTGCCAGTCTCCTCCTTACTGTCGTTTCTCCTGTAAATGGTGTAGGCGCCCAAGAGGAGAAAGAGGAACCTAACTTTTCTGGTATATGAATGTGTGATTGTTCGTTCAATATGGACTTTCATCTTTTGATTGTAAAGCAGATAGATGCCAATTTAAATAACTTAAGTTAAAAATTACATTTTAAAATCTGCAAACAATTCTTTATTCCCTGGGAGCGTCCTTGGGAAATGTTCCATCAATGTTTTCCCATGTTAGTAAGCATCACACAATGGTGCTTGGAAATGGTTAAAAGTCAGGCTTAACACTATTCCATGGAGGGGTCGATGCTTTCTTATCTTCAGCAGGTCACCTAGATACTGCAAGCATCCTCTTTACCTGATGCAAAACCCCATACGAAATTATCAGGAGAAGATTTTGTACTTCTAACTTAGACTGGCAAGCACATTTGGTACATTTCTGACTGCATTCTAGTCACACCAGTGATGAGAGAAGCTAAGAATTTAAAATCCAAAGCTTTGAACTTCAACAAAAATGATACAAGAGGCGAATGGGAAAGAAGGGCGTATCATCTTTCCATCTGAAATAAGCACGTTCTGCTCACGAACTTATCTGACAAGGTTGTGCAGCTGTTAACTACATTTTAAGAACCTCTACTTAGGGCTTCTTGTATTAATCAGGAAAAATGTGTTCAAATTGGATAAAAATACGATTGCCGCCAAAATTGACAAGAACATCTGGAGAAGGTTTTAGTTCTCTCCTGAAGGCACATGGCTTCAATATTAGCAGGCAGATGAAGCTTGAAAGAATCAAAGGGATGTAGAAAAACTAAAGGCAGTCCCACTGGATTCCTTTTCTTTAACATGTTTGGACGGAACACAAAATCTGTGAAGGCAGAGACTGCATCTTGTTTATTTGCAATCCGCAGTGCTTAGCCTCAGATAATACTCAGACGGGACTCAGCCGTGAGTGCTTAATTGATGGAATGCACAGGTACCTGAGTTTTCAGAAGACTGTAAATAATGAGAGAACCACAGCCTTCGTCTGTTCTTTCCTTCAACAAATATTCATTGAGCATGTCTGGCCAATTGTCCAGTCATTAGAGATAAAGCAGTGAAGGAAAATTATAAGAAAACAAAACAATCTTGCTCTCATGGAGCTTACCTTCTAGAGGAGACAGAGAATAAGCACAATAAATCAGTAAAATATATGTCATATATTAGTGCTAAGAGTTATAAGACAAATTCAGCAGGGATGAGGCTAGGGAGATCTGAAGGAGAATGAAATATTAAATAGGCTGGAAAGAAAAAGTCTAGATGGGAATGTCCATTTGAGCAATAATTCGAAGGTAGAGTGGGAGAGGGGATGAGCCTTTCAGGCAGAGGGAGTGATGTCCCCAAAGGCTGCAGCCCCGGCTCACCCACGGGTTCTGGGCACCAAGAGGTGGGTGTGTCTGCTGCAGAGCCAGTGAGTGGAAAGTTACAGTAGTGAGACCTGAGGGATACAGGGAAGGCCACATCTGAACTGAATATTTGATATCTCAGCCTCAAGTGTCCAAATCTGAACCCTTCATCTCCCCTCAAAACCTGATCCACCCACACTCTTTCCCATGTCAACCCCTGGCAAGTACACCCTTGTAGTTGCCCATGTCGAAAATCTTGGCAGCATCTTCCTTTCTCTCACATGCCACAACTAAATCCTTAAGAAATCCTGTTGGCTTGACATTCAAAGTATACCAGAGACTGACCATCCCTCAGCCCTCACTGCTCCCCTTGCCTCAGCCACTGGCCCCTCAAGCTGCATTCGAGCAGCAGCTTCTGAACAGATCTCCTGCCCCCACTCTCGCCATAACCTTCTACAGGCCCTGCCCTGTAGAGTCTCCTGTCAGAGAGCGGTCCTTCACAGATGTCAGTTAGATCATGTCAAATCTCTGCTCACGGTGACATGGCTCCCTTTTCCCTCAGAGGAAAGTTCAAATCTTAAAAGGAATTGCAAAGCCCTATGCGATTTGTCACCTGTATCAATCAGGGTCCCAGCAGGACACAAAGGCAACGCTCAGATTATAATATCTTGAGGAGGGTTTAGTCACAGGACTCTTTACCAAAGGTGAGTAGCTGAGTAGGAAAACTCCAGGAGAGGGGGCAACATGCTGAGGGAGGATCAGAAGTGCTATAGCAGCCCTAGGGAGGAGGGCTGGGAGGCGAGGGCGGTAGAGGGGCTGACTCGAGAGAGGCCAGGGCCTTCAGAAGGGGAGCGGGCACGGGACAGTGGCACGCAGGGCATGAGCTGAGAGATAGGAACCCAGAGAGAAACCAGAGGGCGGGGGAGCTTTGATGTGTCCTGGGGGCAGCGAGCAGGGTGACGGCAGATCCAGGTGAGTGGCAACAGACACTTTCCAAATTTTATTTCTGATGTCCTCTCCTCCACCCTTGCTCGACAGCAGCTGCCCTGGGTTCCTCAATTGGCTGGACACCTGCCAAAGGGGCTTTGCACTGGCTGTTCCCTGGGCCTGAACACACTTCCTCCAGATGTCTCCAAAGTCATGTGGTTGACCAGTTGTCACATTTTCAATGAGGACACCTCAGCCACTCTCTTTCAAGCAGCAAATTTTTCTCCTCCCCCTCTCATTCTCAATATTCCTTATTTTGCTCTGCTTTGGCTTTGTTCCAGAGCTCTTATCAACCCCTAAAAATCACTAAAAAATGTACTTATCAATTATGTTGATTGTGGATCATCAGCCTCCCCCTGCTGGGGCACTTGTCCCATGCATGGATCTGAGTGCCTGGAGCAGAGCCTGTCACAGAGAGTGGGCATTCCATCAGGATTTGTTGAGTGAATAAATGGTGGTGACGGCAACTTAGACTCTTCCTTGGGCTCACAGTGAAGGCGCCACCAGATGTTCTCCGCCGGCTTAGTGGATGTCTCAAGTCCCAGATGGAATCAGAGAACAAATATCTCAGGCTGCTCTATATTTGCAAGGTAGCCATTTTCCCTGTATCTAAATATACGGGTAATTTACTAACAGATAGGCAACTTCAGTGGAATAAAGATCCCAACAGCTACACTAAATTTTAATCTTAAAATTATGAGGATGAAAATAATTTAAGGGAATTGTACTAGACAGAATAATGTGAATATGTTACCTTATATGGCAAAAGGGACTTTGCAGATAAGATTAACTAAAAGATATTGAGATGTCATCACATTATAGTAACCTATTACTATATTGATCATATATATAATACATATGTTGTACTATATATTTATATATACAATATATATTATATGACATATAATGATTACAATGTAATCACAGAGTCTTTGTCAGAGAGAAGCAGGAGGGTCAGAATGCGAAAAGGAGATGTAATGACTGAAGCAGAGGATGGAGTGATGTGGGGACATGAGCCAAGGAATGCAGGCAGCCTCAGAAGCTGGAAAAAGCAAGAAAAAACTTCTCCCCCAGAGTCTCCAAAAGGAATGCAACCCCTCAGCACCCTGACTGGAACCCGGTGAGACCTGTTTTGGACCTCTGACCTCCGAAACTGTAAGCTGACGTGTGTGCGGTTTTCCGCCACTGAGTTAGTGCTAACGTGTTGCAGCCGATTCGGGAGGCAAGGAGAGCCCTGACATATGACCTAGGGCAGCATCTGTGATATCAGAGCACGTGTCACTTCTGAGTCAGGATCCCCAGGCATCTAATTCTCCCCAAATTTAGGAAAATTCAACCATTCTTTGGACACATAAAAGACTTAATAGCAATCCTATTTAATCTTTGCAATTTTCCTGGCAAGTACAGTGGGCAAATTGCTTAAAAACTTAAATACTTTTGTCTATAATTCTGACCCTGAAGAAAAATTAAAATACTTCTAAAATCTGACAATTTAAGAGTAATATGATTTCATTTTACTTTACCTTACTCTTTCCAAGGAAAAAGTAGCCCATAGACATAAATGTAGGTGTTGTGACCACCACTAATTCCTTTGCTTAATGAATCTCTGCCATCTACTTGGTGAGCTTGTGTGTGTGTGTATGTATATATATACACACACATATATGGTATCATATAGAACTGCTAATCATTAGTAATTATTGCTATTAACATATAGCCATATTAATAGTTCTAATTTTAGAAATAAAGGTCAATAAAAATATCTGTGAACTTTTTAAGGACCCATCCACACATTTTAAATAATGCTTCTAATTATATTAAATACCAAATAATCGCTTTATGATCATACTTTTATTTTAATACTTCAATTTTAAGCTGAGAAAGAACTGCCTCCTAGAGCTGATTTCTTGAGCAACAATGCCCATTTTGCATTAACCTGGACTTACAAAATGATTTGGCTCCTTCCACTTAGATTTTGGATGAACTGACTAGAACTCTATCTTGGAGGGAGTTGTTCTGTGCCTTTCTGGCTCATGTAGGGCCAGCATTCTAAAGCCAGTGACAGCATTAGGTTCAAGTGAACTTCCTATTATTTATTCTCCCTATCACACATGTCTTTTCATGTGGCCAAATGACTTTTATCAAAATAAGTTCACAATTCTATTTCCTTTGTATGACTATTATAGCTTTATTCATTTTCTTCAATGTGGGCCAGAAAGATTGACCAGTTTGTAGTCAAACATGCCTATATGTGAACCTACCAGCTAAGAACTAGGTTCTATAATATGCTGCTTAGTCAGATGAGGAGTTAGCTTCTGTTTGAGGAGGCATTCAGTCAGAAAAATGACTAAAAAATTACCAAAAGTGACATTGAATTCCAAGTTAATATGAGTTATTTCATTTAAGATTGATAATTTCTGTTAATAAAGAATTCTTCCAGTTAACTCATCTAGATGTTTAGGAAAAAAGTCTTTGCAAAGTACAATACAGTATAAAGCATATTCTTAAAGAATAGAAAAAGCACATCCCGTCTACAGATTCCTTTCCCTGGGGTTAGAGGCTTAGAAGATTGTAGTAGAAATCTGGCTGAATGACGTATGTGCCCATGCACACCTGTATCAATTTGCACACCTGGTGAAGAACGCACTTCTGGTTGTGTGTTAGTCCACACATTTCACTTGTAAATGTGGATGAGGGTCTCAGTCTCTTTCTGTCTCTCTTGTCTCGCTCTCTGTCTTTTGTCCCCCAGCTCACTGGCCACAACTTGATTTCCCTATGTACTCACTACCATGATTAACTCATTGCAGCTCATTGCTTAAAAACCATCTGTATGCTCCAAATTTATATCCTGAACTCCAAACTCTCATATGAAAGCATCTCACATTCACACTCAAATGTCTGATTTGCATCTCAAATATAAAAATTAGGACAGTTAATTCTTAAGCTAATTCTCAACATGGAGATTCATCCCTGTCTGCCCCTGAGCCAGGGAGCTAGGCTCTCAGGGTGAGGGGATCAGGGAGGTCCCTGCAGGGACCAAGAGGGTAGGATTTACGTGGACTTGGAGGACTTCAGTCTTCACCCCTTAGTGGCCGTTGTGACGCAAACACCAAAACAAACCTAAAGGCATGCGTACTTTTTATGAAAATACATCTTTAAGAGAAATCAGCTGCTCTCTACACCTACTCTGCCAATAAGACTGCTGCTCCAGTCCTCCTCACGAGGACATTCTGTCCCTCCATTTGAGCGCTCTCTGCTCGAGGGCAAAGGAGTGCGCTGGTCACCATTGTAGGAGAGGTGGGTGTTCTCCAGACACTAAGTGTTTATTAAGCCAATTTCTGCTAAATCAGAAAATATCAGGCAGTCTACTATATTCAAAAGTGTTAAAATGTGTTTGACTGCGGAGATAAAAATTTATGAAATTAAATTGAGTCTTTACCTTTGTACACCAAAATGGAAAGAAAAATGTTTGACACTCGCACTTTAAAATGTCAGTCATAAACATCAATATCATAAACTGTGGTATCCCTTGTGTATGTTTAATTCTAATGGAAATAATGTGAACTAATTTTGCCAAAAGAGCTTTTTAATTATCTCTATTGGAAAAACTTCAGCAAAAGGCAAAGTTCAAATACTCAGCTAATTTATAGTGGTTGAGAAAAGCTTAATGCCTAAAAACAGTGAAATAAATTTAGATTTATTATGGGTAATAATGGATAATCACAACCATTCCAATATATTCCATGATGGCATAACATTACATAAGCTACATTACATTTATTATGAACATCTGGCATAGTGTATGCTATTCAGATAGCTTTAATTAAACCAGCCTCCAAGCTCCCATATAACATGATGGCGGTTCCGAAGAGGAGGAGACCAGCCCAGTGTGTTCGTGAAGGGCTGAGCCTTAGAGGCTGTCGACTGAGGTTAGTACCTGTTCCCTTTACACAGGATGGACTTAGGATAATAGCTTGCTGAACACCCTTAATTCAGACCTAGTGCTGTGAACTAGAATATGTAGTTCTTAGTCTAGCCACCCGGAAATCAGTGTGTTACAAACACTCCATTCATCAAGTATGGCACCCTTAGGATTTTGTGTACAGAATACCATGGGCTTCTAAGAAATTTGTGTGAGTTATCCCTCCTTTTTCCCACTAGTGGGCTGTTGCCTTAAGCTGTGTGAGCAGGCAGAGAGAGGCTGCTACTGCTGGCATTGTCTTCAACCTTGCCTGCCTGTGTGTGAGGATGGAGGGTGCAAGGACAGGGGTGTGGTGTTGGGGGAGGCAAGACAGTGGGTAGGGACTGCGATATTGCTAAGCAACAAATATTTCCTGAATCCCACTACCTGTCTGACACGCTTCAACATGCTGGGAATACAGCAATGACAAAAACAGGCAAAACTCCTCCATATTGGCACTTACATTGTAGCAGGGAGGAAGGCAATATGCACGATGAATGAGGGTATGCGTTAGTAACTGGTGTGCAGGAGAACAAGAAAGTGAGGAAAGAGGATGGGAAGAAGGTGAGTTGAAATGATAGATGTAGCGTCAGAAGACAACATCTGAAAAGAACATTTTTTCTCCAAAAGTCCTATTATATGAAAACCAATGTAAACGTAGAGAAAAAGCAGAGATGCTCTGGTTAAAGCAAGGATGGGGCCAAGCGCCTGGCACCTTGGGATCCCAGCTTCCCTTGGTTTCTATTTATGAAAAATGTAACTTGTAGATGAACATTTTTCTCATCAGCTCCACTTTCCTCCGATTTTTTTTTTTGAGTGAACAGACCTGTTGGGTGAAACTGACAATGACATTCATCCAGTTGATAAAATAATAAGATTTTGAAAGGTTCAGGAGAAAATAAAATTATGATTTTATGGACATAGACCTATGGTAACACATGAAGATATGCATTTATCTCTGGAGCATAGCTCACTCTCTGAGGAAGAGTGTCAGAGGGCTAAAGTTCAAAATCACGTGGACAAAGTTAGCTGATTTTTCATCTCAATATAGAGGAAGAGGAACAAAAAAAAATAGATCCATTTCTTCAGGAATACTATTTGCTATTGATGTAAGTCAGAAAAATAAGATCTGACCTCCTACATCATTTTTTTTTTTTTTAGAAAGAAAAAGAATTCAAGGAAAGAATAAAATCAGTATCCTAATCACAAGAGATCTGCTAGCTGTTTAAAATTAGTGCAACAAACCGGCTGAACTAAGATGATTATGGATTTTCTCTTCAAACATGGAAATGCCCCCCCAAATTAAGATAGACAGGTATATCCATTTTCAAAAGTAAGTAAATCCCAGGATTTATTGACAGATATTCTTGTCATAGATTCATGGCAAGTTTCTAGAACAAATTGTTAGGTAGGTCATTTTTGGGGCAATTAGAAAACATGAGTTCCCTGGAAATAGGTCTTGTCCAAGAACTCGCATCTCCGTTTCCATGAGGTCACTAGAGCATAGATCAGGGACTGCTTATAGACACCATTGTGATGACTTCTACCAAACATGTGACACAGTTGTTCAAGACATCATTTGGAAATGTACAGAAATAAGAGATATCATTGGAATTAAGTTAGGAGAATTTGTTGCTAGTTACAAAACTGTTGTCTAAGAATACTAACTGATCAAAATCGATGTACATGAATGTCTAGCGAATTGCTACAAGGCTCCATTTGTGAAGCAACTGTATTCACTAGTTCGTCCATGACTCGGGGGAATATCTTAAAGACACTTTTATTAAATGTGTGTATAATCAAATCCAGAAAGACCTGATAATGCAGCAGCTGATTAAAGCAGGGATTGTAACTTCTTGACAGGCTGGAACCCAGATTAAAGGGCAGATAAAATCCTCTGTAAATGTGAGAGAGCTCTTCTCCCACAGGCTGGAATGGGGAAGAGGACTGTCAGAAAACAAACTAGGTGGCGGGAGGAGGAATTGGGGTGGGGGGACGTTCTAAGGTGCACATTCAAAAGCACCTGTCCTATCTTGAGACAGAAAGATGGTTTGTGTCGAATAATGGTTGCAGATGAGGCTGGAGAGGTGTGTTGGGCCAAAGAGCAAAAAAGGTGAGTTGAATGTATCAGGTAGCACTCAATCCAGAAGAGAACGGGGAGACATGGAGGTTTGTGACAAGGTGCAGTCTGCATATTCTTGTTTTATTCAGAGAAAGCTCAAGATCCCTCTCATGGAAAACAAAAAAACAGGTGCTGTATGCTTTTGTATGTTTGCTATCAAAGAGGAATTTAAAATAGAGTCAGGAAGAAAAATGAAGGAATTATGTCTCCTAATGGCATTGGCAGCAGGCGTTTTAGATAAGACGATCCTTGACTCACACCTTACAGTCCCGGAGCTGGCCCCACACACGAGCTCTGCTGGAGAAACCCGGCTCTGGGTCCTGTAGGCTCTCATAGTCACAGCAGCTTCGGGGAAGAGAGGTCAGGAGGCAATCAGAGCACTCTGACACTTTGTCATAGCTCTCATCCTTGTATTTACCCACCTATTGTTCTGACAACAGATGACAACAAAGGGCTCAGATCGCTTTCAGCCTTTTAGGCCAGCAGGTAGCATCCTTGCCAAAGGAGACTTGAGATTATCTTTCTGTCTCAAGCAAAGCAGCCTAAACCTCTGGCAGCAAGTGGCTCTTGAAAATCAAGACACTGCCCTCAATGTGTCCTTTTGATGCCAATCCACTCTTTCTGATTCTAGGGAGTCATGTTATTCCTTTTAAAAATAGCTCCCAGCCCTCCAGAGCTTGAGCTGTTATCTCCTCAAGGCACACGCTGGTCCCCTGAAGTGGCACTCTGACTCCTCTCTGGCAGCCACCTCACCCTCCACCGGCCCTCGCTTTGCCCTTGAAATGGAAGACAAGGCAGTAAGGATCTTGTCAAATCCCATACAGCGACCTCTCTGGACAGATCCAGACCTCTGCGGAACAAATGGAAAGACAACACGAGCCTTTCAGTCTGCATGGAATGCTGAGGGAGCTCGGAGCTGGTTTCCACCTTGGAGGAAAGGAAACACCTCTGAGACCCAGCGTTCCCTATGGATTCATTCGCTGGAAGGTGACGGAAGCCCAGCTTGCTCTTCTGGCATCAGCTCCTCCACTGATGTTCTAGGAATCATGGAGGTGACTTTATCTCAGAGGCATTTATCTTGTGACAAATGGGGCAAAGTCTTGCCTGTTACACAGGATAGCTTGCAGCTCAATTCTGTATCAGAAGCTTATAAACAATTATAAGACCATGAAATCTTCATGTAAACAAATGAATTTTCTAATGGTGCTTTAAGTCAGGGATTTCTAATTTTTGTTTCTGGCAGCCCCTTTCTTCATCAGGGATTTGGACTGCCCTGAATTTCTATGTTGTATAAATTTTAATGAAATTAATGAATCTATTTGCATTCAGGAAGCGAAAGTGCATTCACCTCAGGTTCAAAGAGTCAGGAAAACCTCTACTCATATTAATGAAATTTTAAAACAAAAGAAAAATATGATCAAATTTATAATGTTGAGTCTATTGTTTCAAAACAAATTTAGGTATTTTTGGAAGGCAATCAGAAAGGTTGATTTTTTTGGCATTTTAATACTATACTGAAGGCTTTAGAAGGCTTTAGTTTGTTTATGTACCAATAATTTGTTTGTGAAAACCTGATGAATAAAATTATGGTGCTATCAAAGTGTATTTTTCCCTTGCATGCCTTTTAGAAATGTCTTAAAAACTTGTATTTTATTCATAAGTAAGGAATTCTACTTTGGTCTTGCCTTTCACTTTACCTACAAAGGAAGAAGCCAGAAATTCAGGTTTATGAGAACTTTGGATGAGAGCTTACAGAATTAAATTTTATCAGAACTGTCAGGAGTGATCTTCCTTCTGTGAGAATAGACTGAATTACCTACAATAGCTCATGTTACCTTCACCAGACGTGAAGAGCAACGGCAATGGGCACATGGCTGAGGGTGATCGTGGGGGGCAGAACTTAACCCTAGTCCACTAGACAACCTGTCTGCATTCTTGCACTTCCTCTCTATCTCCCAGGTGCTAGAGTTCCTGCTCCCATATTTGGCAGAAAGAGCTGACCCATTCGTCAAGGCTTTCCCGCTCCTCCTGCAAGTCCCTCATTTTCTTACTCTTTTCCATGAAGACCCCCATCTCCTCCTGCCCCTTTGGTCAGCATCCATCAGCACCCTTTAGACCTTGTTATTTTTAGGGACTCTCAGAAGTGTTCAATCCACCATGGCTCCCCACCCACAGCCTCCAGTCCTACGGAGGTTCCCGTATCCCTGAGCCCTGCAGCTCTGCCATCATCAGGCTAACGCTCACTTTCAAGGGCATTTCCTTTCTGGTTCTATCTACATTTTATAATGGAACCATTGTGCTCTTAAATTCCCTCACCCCTTTGCCTTACAGCCTGAGATTTATTCAACCATCTCTTGTCCTCAGGGAGGGGAAGCTCAGTGACTCTGGAGAAAACCCCACCACAGCACCATCTTGAAAACCAGTTTCCTCCATAAGCTCTGTACCCTAGTCACTGGCCGAGCTTTCCACCAACGTTTCAGGAAATGAGCACAGCCTCATCCTCTCCAGGACATCACCTATAGCAGTGCTCTGCTACACCGAAAATAGTGAACATGGTGAAAGTTTTGGGTCCTTTCATATTTTTAAAGAATTTTATCCCTTTTTATTAATTGAAGCGTGAACACAACATTGTCATTGTGTGCAAGTCCAGGTCCAGGCAAACACAAGAGGAATAAGCAAGGCAGGATTTTATTAGAAGAACTGTGTGTATGAGAGGAAATGGAGGAGGGATTCAAAGGGAGCCGAGGGAGATGTCAGACCACTGAGTGAGTCGGAGCCTGGGTGGAGGAGAGAGGGAAGGAAAGCTGGCTGGAGGCATCCTAGAGTGTGTGAGGGAAGTCGTTGGCACCAGGAATAGGCTTACCCTTAGTATCACTGCCCAATCCCTCCACAGGGAGCAGCAGCCTGCGGGAAATGAGGCCTCGGTGCAAATAAGGGGATGGACTTCAGATCCCAGCTACAGTCCCTGTGGTTGGGACTCGGTGAGGAGCATTCTCACGGCCTCCGCAAACTGTGAAATCTTTCTCTTGACCTCTGTGCAACCCTCTTCCTAAAATTCTCCGCTTCAACTCCTTGGCATGGTTCCCTCTTCCTTCCTCTCTATCCTTTCTAGCTGCTTCTCACTCTGCTTGTTATTTTTGGATGTCCACGGGCTTTAACTTCATAACATACCCGCGTACTCCAGACCTGCAGAGCTTGTCTGTGGATATCACTATCTGGACATATTAAACTAGCTATAATTTCCAAAGGCTCTTTACCGGTCTCCTCAGAATTCCAAGTAGCCAAGTGAAGAAAAACGACTATCCTGAGGATAATTTTCCCAAATATATAGTCTGTTCTTTTCTTTTTCTCATTGTGTTGGCTAAGACCCCCAGAAAAATGTTGGCTAAACGTAGGCAACGTTTTCTTGCTCTTAACTTGAATTAGCATTTCATGAGTTTTTCACTGTTAATTATGATGTTTCATACTGAACTCTGATGTCTTTACCTTTTCATGTACAAAATAACAGATTCTTTCTCTGTCTAGTTTTCTCAAAGTAGTTAGAAATTAACGCTGAAATTTATCAACTATATTTTTCATCTCTTATCAAGATCAAATAATTTCCACCCGTTTAAACTATTAGGATAGTAAAATATTTTTTACTGGAAATAGCCTTTAATTGTTCATAGTGTGTTTACGTTTAACTTACTAAAACATTATTTGGTATTTTCAAACCTACACAGTATTGATATGAGAGCACGGCCTATGCTTTTCTTTGACAACATTTGAGATTCATGTTACACTGGCTTCAAGAAAAGTGAGTCAGAACTCATTCTTTTTGTAGCTGTTGAAAAGAAAAGGGTTATCTGTCCCAGGGATGCTTTTTACAACTTCCCTGAAATTCCTCTGAATCTGGTGCTTCTTTAGGGTGGTGAGGAATAGTGAAAAAAGCCAGTGTGGTCTATGTTGTTTGGATATTCAGCCTTCCCTTAGAAATAATTTTATGGCCATTTTGCCATGTTCCACACAAAATCCTATTCAAAATTCTATTAAAGTTGTAAAACATTGAAAATTAATTTAGGAATAATTGACATTTTTTAAGGTTTTTTTTTTTTTCTATTGGGAAATGAAGCCTCTCTTTGTGTTGATCTGCATCTTCTTTTATGTAATTTACTAGAGTGTTCCAATCTCGTTTATAAAGGTCGTTCACTTCTGTGGTTAAGTTGATTTCTAAGTAGTATATATTTTTGTTGTTATTATGAATAAATTCTTTTTTTTGCATAATTCATTTTGCAACCAGAAATCTTACACCTAACAGTTGATCCTCTTGAATTGATCAAATAGACTCTCAAATTATTCATAAATAATAATTGTATTTTTTATGTATAGCATTTGTAACTTATATTTTTCTTTTCTCTGAATATAGACTGAAATGTTCAAACTATATTAAGTAATCTTAGTCGTAGGAATGCTTGAAGCATTTATCCTTAAGTGTACTGATAGCTTTTGGTTTAAGGCAGATATTATCTTTAAACTATCAGTTTTATTATAACTTATTAAGAGATTTATTTTGAGGCAGGAATAGAGTTAAGTTTTTGTGTCTTTAATCTGACAACTTTATGGTCCTGGTAATAGCTTTCATTTAACATACTTGTGTGTTAACTTGAATCAGCCACTTTCTCAAGTAAACTGTGTTTACATTTCTTCATAATATAACACTTGGTTTTGAGGGTGTTTAATAAGAGTATATTGCCATATTTGACCTAAAAGTATAGTATTTATTATTTTGCCTCTCCACATATAACTGTGATTGGCTGATTTTCATTACTGGGCTTGCCTTGTTTTACTAGCTTCTAAAAATTGGGATCAGGCAGCATTTACTCCTTTGATGTTCTGAAGGTGTGTAAGTAGATTGAGAACTTATCATTTATTTGGTTGGAAAGTCTGAAATAATTCACTTTTCAATGATCTGGGAATAGTGCCTTGTTTTGCAGGTAATTCTTTGAAAGCACTTCAGTTTTTTTTACACGTTTTAAATTTTAATGGTTTGTTTTATAATTCTAATTATTTTAGATCGTGGATGGAAAATATAGGCTGTACAACTTTTTCCTTGTTGTTGTTGAGGAAGATTTGCCCTGAGTCAACATCTGTGCCAGTCTTCCTGTAGTTTGTATGTGGGTTGCCTGCCACAGCATGGCCACTGACAAGTGGCGTAGATCTGTGCCTGGGAACCAAGCCAGGGCTGTGGAAGCAGAGCACACCGAACTTAACCACTAGGCCAAGGGACCAGCCCCTGTACAACTTTTTTAACAGCTTTATTCAGGAGTAATTAATAATTAATAAACTATACAAATTTAAATTATACAATTTGAAGAGTTTTGACATATGTAAACATCCATGAAACCATCACCAGAATCAAAATAGGGAACATATCCATCACCCCCAAGTTTCTTCTTGCCCATTTATTACTCCTTCCTCTGTCCCTTCCCACACTCTCTGTGGAATAACTTCTACTCTACTTTCTGTCAATATGAATCCGTTTGCATTCTCTAGAGTTTTATAAATGAAATCATACAGTATTTATTCTTTTTTATCTGGTTCTTTCACTTCAGATAGTTATTTTGAAATTCATCCATGTTGTTGACATATCAATAGTTTATTCATTTTTATTGCTGAGTAGTATTCCATTGTATGGAAATACCACAATTTGTTTGTTTACTTCTTGATGGACATTTGACTTGCATTCCATTTTTTTACTGTTACAAATAAAGGGACATTCATGTACAAGTACGTCTTGTATATGAATATATTTCATTTTCCCTTGGGAACAAAAACTAGGAGTGGGATAGCTGGATGATATGGTAAGCATTATTCATTTATTAAGGAACTTCCCAACTGTTTTCTAAATCAATAGTACTGATTTACATTTTTACTAGCGGTGAATGAGAGTCCCAGATCCAGCATACCCTCACCAACACTTGGCATGGTTAAGTGTTTTAATTTTAGCCATTCTAATGGGTGTGTGGTGGCATCTCACTGTGGCTTTAATTTGCATTTTCCTAATTTAGTGGGCTCCTAACTCTAGCACCTGCATTCTCAACCTGAGTTATGCCACAGTGTCTCTTTAACCTTGTTTATTATGAATGCATCAACAAATTAGCTGAGTATATTTTGCCCAGCAATTCTCAGTGGGAAGAGAATGAGTAGAGCAAGGATACAAGTGTGAGCTCACCTAGAGCTTGTGAGTTGACACAGAGAGAAGAAGCAGAGGAGTGTCTCTGATCTGGCTATAATTTGGACCGTAGATTTCACTCTGATTGTCAGAGAACAAGTAGAAAGGTCGTAGCTTAGAAGTCTGGATGATAAAGAAGAATTATTTTATGAGAGATTTCTGAATTAGTTGGAAGAATAAGAAACTTTCTTCGAGAAGATTATATAGGTGAGATATGTTCTGAAGTTGTGCATGTCTTAAAGTGTATTTCTCTTTCATAATTGAAGGGATATAAATTTCTTAGATCTAAATTTCTAATGTTTCCATTTAAAATCTATACATATGCTTCATTCATGCCTCTGTGCATTTTGTACTGCAGAGAAGTGTGTAAATAGACCATTTTATGTGAATATCATTTAAATTTTGTGTTGAAATGGATGTTTTTAGCACTTTTTAATCACTGAAATCCAAAGACAGCACAAGGAAGTTTATTTATATGTATTTTTTAAACTTTTTCCCTTGATGTATTAAGCCTGCTCAATCGGCATACATGCATGTCTTTCTTCAGTTCATGAAATTTGTCTTCTATAATATCTTAGTCTTTTCTTATCTCTTTTCCATTTGTTTTGGTGTCTTCTCTAGAAACATCCATTATCCATTCTCTATCCTATATTTATTCTCTATTTTCTCTTGTTAAATTGATACTCATTTTCCTCTATATTTTAGGAAAATTTATTAAATTTTATCCTTTTTATCATGGGTTCAATTTTCTATGGCATCAATTCTTTCATTCACTGCACTCATGGATTTTATTACAGCTGCTGAATTTTTAGTTTTCTTGCAATCTATTTTTTGATATCATCAGTTTTCACTTTGCCTTCCCCTGTTTTGTTTTTTGTTTTTAGACTTCCTATGCTACCTTTCTGGAGGTCACATAGAGTTTTACTCTCTTGTATTCTCCCAAGAAAGTGAAACAATTTCCTCAAATCTTTCTATCTGCAGTTGGATAAGGTTCACATTTCTTAAACTGATGTACCTTTTTCATAGAACTTATATGTCTTATATTTCTGTATATTTATCTCTTGTATTTGAAATTTATAAAATTTATGTCAGCAAAATATTCACCTGAAGATGATGAATTGTGCTGTTCTTGGCTATGTTCTTTGCTTAGTGCAGCAGTAATTGTTGAATCTTGTTATTGAATTACACTTTGAAGGCATATGGTTATGCACCATCCCTGGTCCCCTGGTCCAGTTCTAAATTTCTAGTCCATGCTCACTAAATGTCATACTCTGCTTCAGAATTATAATTGTCTCTCCATTCATTATTTTCAGTAGTATTATCCTAGACAGTGCAAGAAAAACCACAACCTCCAGTGTGCACTGCTTAGTGAGTTCCTAATGTCTTGGTACCACCCATAGCAATGCACCCAGTTGAATCGGTGCTGCTTCTCTGATCCCTCTTGCCACTCACTCACTGCTTCCCACTATTCCATGAACCTGGGGTGCTGCTGCTTCTGGAAGGGATACAGCAAAATTCTACTCTGTTTGTCTCAAGAGCGTTACCTCTACCATAGACAGTCAGCACACTGTTTCTTTCTTTCTCAACCTCAGATTTCTGAATCATGAAGAAGTAATATAGAAGCTATGTTAAGATTCTATAGGGAGACTACTTTTTATTTCACAATGCCCTTATTTATTTTTTTTCCGCAAACTCAAACTCTCAGCATGACCTTCCTGATACATGTGGTATGTTAGAGGGAACGATGAAACCTATGGCTCCAAGAAGACCTTAGAACTCACTGGACAATCCATGGCCAGGGCACTGACAGTTCACCAAGAGAAAACATGAGCTCAATCTGCTGAGTCCTAGATCCCCTGACATCAGTGGCTCCACAAAGCATTTCTAATACTTTAATAGTCATCTAGTTAAGTTAATTAAAGTCATTTGATGTTAAATGAAGTTAAAATTTCACAGTATAAGGAAGTTCTAGGCTGGTTTGAGACTCACACAGAAACATCGAATTTAGCATTTAGAATAAAATTGCACAATTTATGTTTACTAAGATGCATAGCAAATGAATTAGCCTTGAAATCATTCAAGATAATTAAATAAATAATAAAAAATATTTAAGTAAAAATGTTTAAGGGAAGCAAAGAAAGGAAAACTAAAAGCATCTATTATTTTGGCTATCAGAGAAATTAATCTCAAAATATTGTCTGCAATGTTTTATGAGGTTGTAAAATATTATTATATCCAATCTTCAACTCCATACTCTCATATTTGAGTCATTTTAGGACATATTCTCACTGTATGTGAAACATTTGTCAGTGAGAAAAAGGAAATATCTACCTACGTGATAATTATTAAACAAGAGTAGACAAGACTGGGTTCACATTGTAATTGCTGACCTTTCACTGACTGGAACTCTTTATCCAAAAACAATGAATGAGATTGCAGCCTCTTCCCAACTACAATTGTACATTCAAAGCATTTCTTCATTAGAAAGTTTAATATTTATTGCTGTTATAAATTCCATTGAATTGGGGAACAAAAATGTAAAGCCAATTGCTTTGGTTATCTATTGCTTCATTGAAGCCGTGCTAAAACTTAGTGATTTATAATGATTTATTTTTCATGGTTCTTTGGATTGACTGAGAGGTTCTTCTGCTTCACATGGTATTTGCTGGGGCATTGTGTTGGCTAGAAGGTCCAAAATTGCCCAGTTCCCATGGCTGGTAGCTGGTGCCGACTGCCAGCTGGAAGCTCAGCTAGAGCTGCCAGCGGGAGACCTCAGTTCTTCTCCACGTGGGCCTCTCCACATGGCTCCTTGGGCTTCATGGCAGCATGAGAGCTGGAATCCAAGGAGGAATGTTCCAAATGTGAGAGTGGAAACTGTGGCATCTCAGAACCATTCTCAGAAACCATGCAAAGTCTCTTCCACCACTTATTTAAAACTGGTCACCAGACTAACCCATATTCAAAGAGTGGTGAAATAGATTCCTCTTCTCTATCAGAGGAATCTCATAGAATGTGTAGCCATCTTTAAATTACCCCAACCATTAAGTATTATTACTTTTTTCTGCTTGTTTTTTGGAACTCCTAGTTTTCCCTCTGGATACTGTATGTAGAATAAGCGATATTTGATTCCGTACTCCAAGGCCTCGTAAGGGTCCTGATTTTATAATATAGTTTTATAAATAATATGGATATAACTTGTTACATATGAAAATAAATATTAATTGATAATAATATTTTCATTATATGTCCAATGTACTATCTTATACCCCCAATTGGAGATTCACTGACTTAAAAATTAAAATTAAGTAATTTTGTTTTCTCAATGTACTACAAAAAGTAGAAAATGACATATTTGGGAGTTAAAAAGAAGACCAATATAAAAATGCATGACACAAGTTTCCATAAACTTGCAAGGGGTTGGCCACAAATTTGTTCTGCGATTTCTAGTAGTCAATAGAATAAGAAAAATCTCATCAATCCCTTCATGGTGTTTGTACGGTAGAAAACAAATAACAATATAGACAAAGTGTTAAAGAGGAACAGGACTAGTCCTGATTCTAAGACCAGAACATATTTCTTAAAAATCATTAGGATGGGAGACCCGGATAACGGCATGTTCAACAGTCTCAACAACATCTTCAGAGTCAACACAAGGATGACTTTCCAGGAGCTCCATCTAGTCCAGTCTCGTGAGAAAGACCAGGAACTCCACTCAAATATAAGTTCAATAAAATATATTGTTTCTCAAGAGGTTAACATGGTATAATCTAGTGAACCAGCTATGCTAAATTGACTTAAACCAAGAGCAGGTTTTAGAATTTTCAAGGAATAACTGTACTTCAAACTTCCCAGGCATCCTTCCTAAGTATTTCTTCTTTTTCTTGAAACTTAACAGATCTTTGATGGCAGGGAAGCTACAAAGCTGAGAAGTAATACCTAAGATGCTATTATTCTCTCTTGTGTCTTAAATGCAGATCTTATTGTCTTTAGCAAACAGAGCTTCCAGTAGAATAAGAACTGAAATGTCTTATACAACTTCAGGGCCCAACAGGGAGACATCCTGCTGTTATTTAGAGCAGGGTCTTGGTACTTGCAAGCAAGGTTGGGATGTTAGTTAATCACTACTGGCCAGTTTATTCTCTCTACAAGAATGTTTAGTCCTTTGTCACACTTCATAAATACTCAGGTGTCTTTTTCTCCCCCTCTCAATTAGACTATTTCTTTCTTACCTTTGTCTTTGCTGAATCACAGGTATTTCTCCCATGGCTGGATTTCCCTGGATTGCACAATGGAAACTGTCAAGTTGCTCCCTTCTTTCATTAAAGGGCTACTTGCAATGTCCAGGGAAACAAGATTACTGTTGTATTCATTTATAAAAGACTTCCTAGATCATAATTAATATATAGCAACTTTAATAATGCTTAATAAATTTACCACTCTTCTTTATTAAGTTTGTAAGTTTAATTCTAAATATCAAGTTTATTGATATTTAATCAATAAGAGCTACTCATAACTTTAATGTACAATTTAGTTACTAATGAAGTATAAAACACATTTCTTACAAAAACATATATTTGTAATAGGCAGCTTCTAAAATGATCCTAAATGATCTCTCCTCCTGATTAGACTTATGTACATCCCTCTCCTTGAGTGAGGACTGGACTACTGAGTTGCTTCTACCCAGTGGTATGCAGCAATGTCAAGGGGAGGTATTTTGTGACTGGGCTACAAATATTGTGACATCTACCTTTTTAGCAAACTCTCTCTCCTGCTGGCTTTGGTGAAGCTGCCATATTGAAAAGGTTCACGTGGACAGGAACTGAGAGGGGCCTCTGACCAACTGCCAGCAAGGAACTTAGACTTTTGTCCTCGGTCAAATAACTCACAAGAAAACAAATCCTGCCAACAACCATGCAAGTCAGCTTGGAAGCAGATCCCTCCCCAGGTGAGTCTCAGATTAGACTGGAACATTTTCCTGCAGCCTGTGAGAGACCAAAGCAGAGGACCTGGATCCTTGGCCCTGAAGAACTTTAAGACATGAATGTGTCTGATCTAAGCCACTAAATTTTGCAATAATTTGCTATGCAGCAAAGATAAGTAATAAAATAACATGGTTTTATCTTTTACTAGCAGAATTTAAAATCAATTATTTTTTCATAGGGACAACTCATAAAATGTAGTATTCTCATGAGACTGGTAGAGATTTAAGGCAAAATTTTATCAAGTTGTACCATATAGTAATGTTTACCCTGACTACTCTAAACTTAAAACCTTAACAGTTAAATGTCATTTGTCAACATTAGATGCTTAACCTATAGCTTCCTAGATACCACATTTTCTCAGAGAAAAAATCTCCACACTAACAGATTTGTTTGCAGAATTATTGCACTGGAGTCAAACAAACCATAGGCTGCTTCAGCTGGTTAATACAGAGCATAATCCTACACCAACTCTCGTCCTACCTGAGTGAGATTTCCACATTTCCATGTGTTTTCCTCAGAAATGAAGTTTATATTAAAAGTTATCTCAGCTTATATTGACAACATACAATGTAGGAAAATGAAGAAATCATGTCTTTATCTCTGGGAGATTTGTCACTGGCTGGCTTTCCTGTTTAATTATTAGTGTGGCAAGGCTGACATCTGTAAGAGATTATTATTACAGCATAGTTTCAGAAGTTTGTACAGCAGTGGCCGGTGGCAAATCATTGAAAACTTTTCTATGTGAAAGTGTTATTTCTTTTAAAATAGTATGTCACAAATCTTTCTTACAGAAAATTTCCAAATACTATATGTAAATACACCCCCTCTAGAAGGTGTAAGTTAATCTCCCTCCCCTTGAGTGGGGCGTAGACTCGCTGACTCCCTTCTGAACAATCCAGTCTGGAAAGGGAAACATAGTAACTTACAGAGGAGAACCCTGGAGACTCCACCTGAGCCAAGGTGTCAAGGTTGACACAGCCATTGATGCCATGTGGCTACCATGAACCCCGGATGTGAGGTGATGAAAAGGCACCTCAGCTCTGTGGTCTTCTTCCCCCCAATCCGTAACACTAATCTACTGATAGGAAAACATCAGACAGATCAAAACAGGGGAACATGCTACAAAATACAACTCTGGTACTCTTTAAAACTGTCCAGGTCATCAAAACTAGGGAAGACTGAGAAACTATCACACATCAAAGGAGACATAATGAATAAGATAGTGCATGATCCTGGGTTGGATCCTGGAACAGAAAAAGAACATTAGTGAAAAAACTGGTATATTCAAATATAATCCATAGTTTAGTTAATAGTCTTGTATGAATATTATTTACATAGTTTCGGCAAATCTGACATTATTATGTAATATGTTAAGATTAGGGGATTCTGAGTGAAGCGTTTACAGGAACTCTGTACGATCTTAGTAACTTTTTTCTAAATCTAAATTTTTGGATTTTTTAAATCTAAATTTAAAAAACATTTTTAAAAATAGTATGTCTCATTAGTTACTTTTACTGATTGAAATAATGAGTAAAAATCCAACTTTGTTGTTTAAGAACAAAGTACCAAACTCTTTCCAACTGCCGTGTCCGACTTAAACCAGTTTTAGTTATGTATTAATTTAGTATGCTTAAACAGCTTTTAAAAAACAACATGTGCAACCAAAGACACAGACTGGAACAATTATTGTTTGGTTTAGAAATTAACACAAAGAAAAACAGCAAAATTTTAATGCCTACAGACACACCTTACTGAAAGGATTCCAGCATTTTAGTTTTATTAAATTGAGTAGGAAGGCAAAGGAACTTTATCACATGTCTCTGAGAAAACGTCCAGGAGGCTTCAGATTTCATTTTCTTGTACTGTTTCATGATGATCATCAGAATATTGCAGAATTAAGTACAAATCCAACAATGTTAAGAATCCTTACTGAGGTTAACCACAAGTTACATAAATGAGACAATTAATGCAGTGAACAAAGAACTCATTCATATTTTTTTTCTGTTCTTTTCTTTTATCAACTGTTTAAGTCATTTATGGTTCTCGTTGAAAAGGTCTAATACCTGTGGCTAGTGATCATCCATTTAGGCAGCCTTCCAGATGGCATCCTTGACCAACAGGGAAATCTGAGAAGCAGCCCACATAAGCCATTTATTCCAATCCAAACATCCCAGCCATTGTTTTGTTAGGAAGCCAAGTCAAGTCTATTTCAGTGCATAAATGGACTTTTCTAACAGAAGTCCATCTGGGCTTTGCATGCTATTACAATCTTACAATGCAGTTTAATTGCCCTTGAATATCTGTTTAGATTGGTCATCACAGTGTCTTCATATTATGGAGTGGGTCATTGGTGTGTTATGATGCTTGCTTTTCTTAAATAACAACAATTAAAATGTGTCATTGATTCTAACCCTCATTTTGTGAGGGACAGTCAACACAAAGTCATGCCTCTTGTGAACTGCCCATCATCAAATAATTACTTGAAACATGACTGTATTGGGTAGTAAACACTGGGAAGAAAATGTATAATTACATTGGTTTAGGCACAGTTATTTATTTTTCAACTTTATTGAGGTATAGTTCACATATAAAATTATAAGATATTTGAAGTGTACATCCTGGTGATTTGATGTAAACATGCATAATGAGGAGATTCCTATAATCTAGTTAATTAACACACCCATCACCTGACATGCTTATCTTTTTTTTTGGTGAGAACATTTAAGTTCTACTGTCTTAGCAAATTTCAATTATACAAAACGATGTTATCAACTACAGTCAGTATGTTTTACATTAGATCCTCAGACCTTATTCATCTTACAACTGAAAGTTTGTACATTTTACCAACCATTCCCTGTTTGCCTCACCCCCAGCCCCTGACCACCACTTTTCTACTCTCTCTTTCTATGAGTTTAACTCTTTTTTTTAGATTTCATGTATAAATGAGATGATACAGTATTTGTCTTTTTCTGTCTGGCTTATCTCACTTAGCATGATGCCCTCAAGGTCTGTCCATGTGTGGCTAACAGCAGGATTGCCTTCTTTCTCATGGCTGAGTAATATTCCATTATATATATAATTTCTTCTTTATCTATTCATCTGTTGCCAGACACTTAGATTGCTTCTGTGTTTTGACTATTGTGAATAATGCTGCAATGACCATGGGAGTGCAGATATCTCTTCAATATCCTGTTTTCATACCTTTGGATATATATCCGGAAGTGGGATTGCTGGATCATATGGTAGTTCTACTTTTAATTTTTTGAGGACCCTCCATACTGTTGCCCATAATGGCTGCACCAATTGGCATTCCCACCAACAGTTAGGCACATTTAAACTAATCCAGTTTAAACATACAATACAATATTTAGCAATTCTGAAATTTTAATTGAGGTGTAACTAAAGAAATTATAGCATCCAGCAAGCAGTGTAACTGTACAGATTAAACTTTTATTTTGTGCTTTTTAATTCATAATTGAGTATTGGACTTAGAAACATATTTTAAGGGTTTCACAGAGATTATCAGATTTAAAATTATTGTGCAGAATAACAATAAAGTTAAATGACCTATTTAAGTCCCAGATGAAGGCCTTATTCTCTGGAATAGACAGTTTCAAAGCCCTCAGACACAAAATTAAATAGACCAAGGAAATAACAGAGTCAAACATATACATTGACATAAATGATGGATCTGACAGTCCTTCACATGAATTTTTAGATGTGAAAGAGAGAAAGTTAAGACAGCAACCTCTTTAAAGCAGCATCCCTATTAACTTGTCTGCCAAAATAGCTTTATCAGGTTTCAGTGGAAATATACAGATTATTGGAGTGAGTGCTCTAAGAACATCCAAATAGGCCCCTCCTGCCCCCTCTGGGAGGTTAATAATCAGAGCAAGAAGTGGGGCAAGGAGAGAGGCACCCATGATTTGTCTGGGACACCCTAGAGAAAATCTCTTTGAACATTCTGAAGAGTCAAGTGCAGCCCGCAACACCTTGACACACAATGTGGTCTCCTCAATGGGATCCTGGAATAACAAAGGGACATTAGTGGAAAAGCTGGTGACACCTGAATAAATTCTGGAGTTTAAGTCATTGTACCATACCAATGTTGGTGACTCAGTTGTGACAAATGCACCATGATAAAGTAAAACGTTAACAATGGGAAAAACTAGGTGTACAGTGTCTGAAAACTCTCTGCACCACCTCTGCAACTATTCTGTAAATCTAAAATGATTCCAAATAAAAAGTTTATTCAAGAAAAAAAAATCCTAGGAAGTAGCAATGGTGTAGATAATCCCACACTGAGCATGTGACACAGGGATATGGTGATACTGAGCAACCCTTTGCCTAAGAATTCTCACCCGGACACCAAATGAATAAAAACCTGATTATGGTTACAAAACACGCTGGAACCTCCACTGAACCATCTAGCTTATGAAAAACAGAAGCAACAAAACTTACTGTTGTCTACACAGCAAAACACCATCTATAAAACACTTGGAGGATGAAACCTGGTGATATGCATGAACTCAAAAATATAAACAGGCATTCACTAAATATTCAAGTTTAATCTTGACAAGTCCACCTACTGGTCAGTTTTTAGGGCCCATGATAAGTTTGATTGCACTTGAGAAGTGACTAACAGCTTTAGAAACCCCTGCAATAGAACCTTGCATAAGGATCGACGGCTACGCAGACATAGTTCTTTATCCTGAAAAAGTCCCTGATTCTCCCCAGGCTTCATCTGCTCCATGAATAGGGATCATTTCAACATTAAGAAATGCCACAAGAATAATGCATTCCTTCATTAGACTTGTATTTATCTCACACGTTCTATGTGCACGGTGATATGGCCATCAGTGATACAAGGATGAATAAGTGGCCTCCAGTCCTTGAGGAGCGATTAGTCTGGCACAAAAAAGAAACATAAAATGACAAATCTGAGGACAACAGGAGGCCAGAGATGTGGGCATTAGTACACATTCACGGACAAGTTACCTTGATGCCAAGAGAACACACTAGTGTCCACATGATGGGCAACAAGAAATCATTCTGACTCGAAATAAAACAATTCAGCCTGTAGATGTGGCCTCAGTCTCAATTTTCCCTCTTATCAGAGAAGGCTACCTTTATCTCTTCAGCATAGTGTCAAACGAACAAGGCAACTGAACTGTTATGAAGCATGTTGAGTCCTTGGAAAGAATGAAATTACAACTGGAAGCCAGCACATCTTAGGTCGATGGTACTTATCATACACATTTAGCACTAAGGACTATATGTATAAATGAACATTTTGAAAAATAACGAGAACTAGAAGTGGCTAATTCTGCACAATATATATGATATATTATTATGTTTTTTAACTGCCCAAAGCCTGGGGTGACCGTAATATCCTTTAAATGTTTGATGTGGGATTTTAAGAGCTTCCGGTATAAGGCATGGATCCAATCAAGAAATTTTCATGCTGGATACCCTACCCAGGTTGGGATTTCTGATGCTGGCTGGTCAGACATGGGCAAGAATGGACGCCTCATGTCACCCACTTCGGCCACAGCTTCTCCTCTTCTTTTCTTTTAATTTTGGTGGTATTTTTGCTGAACCTAAACCGATAATAATGATCTACTTACATGGCCTGTTCTGTATATCTGTCATATTAAAGTCTAGGCTGTTTGTTTATCATACTGTGATCTATAGCTTTCTATTAATTTAATTATACTAAAAGATCTTAAAAGCCTTGGGCTAAGTAACATGTCAATTAGAAATGAGTTTAACTTGGAATAAATATACATTTAATACTTGTAATTTATTGCTTTAAATACAAACAAAGCCCTCACTATGACACAATCTATTATTAATTGCTCCAATGCCCGAAGTCCAATTAAGTAAATCCATTTACATTTTCTTCAGAGAAAGTCAATGTTCATTTCTCATAGGAAGTACTAGATGCCTACATTTTCCTTTCTCATAAACTGGTAACGCCACAAAGCACTTTTGTATGTAATGAACGATGTCACGTGTGAAGTGAGGGGAGGAGGGGGAGATAAAGCCGGTAGCGAGGACCCACATCTCTAGAAAAAGAGTAACACCCAGACCAATGTAGGGCTCGTATAAATGTTTTCAAATAAAATATGATTAGAGCCTATTACAGACTAATTAACTGCCATTTTATGAATGTTTTTGACTTGCAGTAAATGCAATTCAGGTATGCATCTTAAACCACAATACTAGTATGTTTTCAGCTATTGTATGTGGCCTAAGAACAACTCTACTGCTAGCTCTTTTTTGGCATGTATGTGAAAAGTTGCACATAAAAATGTCAGTCTCTGTGTTGAGAAAAGATAGTTAATGCCTGGGGTCACATTTTATGGCCAAAGTTGTAAATCCCTGAGAAATAACATTTATAGTGGAAACCCTGACATAGTATTTTATGCACTCATGCAATCCACAAAAGAGAGAATTTAGGAGTATGGAAATTTTAATATGTGAAACTATAAAGAAATATATTCAAAATCACTTTCAATGTTTTTTATGCTATTTCATACCCCTCAAAAACAGCAGAGAATTCTTCATATCTTGTTTGTGAACTTCAACTGAAAATTGTCATCCAAGCATGATTTATTTTGACTCAGATATCTCTCATTAATGGTATTATATTTTTCTATTAAATACTATAAATATTAGTCATGCTTTCGATATGATGGATACCAGGTTTCTCTAAAATCTCTTAGAGCTCAACAGAAACTTCATTCTATGTAATCTAAATTGTGGTCTTAGTTTATAAATTGGAGATGTCAGCTGTACTCTTGGTGCAAAATATTGTAGCGTACCCTGTGTTCTATCCACCCTCTTTAGGAGGGCGGGCTCCAGAGGGCTTACTCCTTAATCAAGGACCCTACCTTTAATACGGAAATGATGACAGTAATATGTATCATAGCATGGTACAAGGCACAAACGAGAGAGTCATCTACAGTTCTTGGCAGGAGATTAGCTCTGACTAAATTGTAGATATCATTAGTCTAAACAAATATTTACATCTTAATGGCATTTTGAGACCCAGAGGTAGCATATTCATATCTCGTTTATCAGGTTATGGATGGAATCATACGTGTAGCTTTTGCAGGTGCTAATTTAAGGTTTGTGCTCAATTTAGCTTCTCATATCTAATATAAAAAGAGGAAAGGGTTAATCAGTGCATCAAGATGGAGGGCAGATCTCATCCTTTCAATTTAATATTCCATCTAATGGAATATGAATTTAATGCCTCCATGTGAAACTTTGAGAATAAATTCTCTTTCAAAACCATCCCCAAACTGGAAAAGTGTCTCAAAGCATGGACAAAACATTAAAGATTTAAACCAAGATCCATTAAAAAGACAGAAACAACATTTTGTCTCCTAAACCATCAGAACCGAACAGAAATTTCTTAGATGTTCAAATTTTACCAGTGAGAGAAGACTTAGGTCTTCCTGTTGAAATGAAATGATGACTGGATTAACTCACTTAATGATATCTGGATTTAATGATTTAATGACATCCACATTAACCACTTTAACATATCTGATTAATATATATACTTAAAAATAGTGGCTTCTACAATATTTCATTTCACATGCTTATTATAAGAAGTAAGTGCATGTTGATCACAATATTTCCTGCAAATAAAATACTAAATTTTTAATTTCAAGGGAGAGGGATTCCTTGCATTTATCATTGAATTGGATTTTGTTAGTTTTTCTGTTTGTTTAATGTGCATCGAGGAGACCGCACTTCTTTCCTGAGGAGGAGAAAGAGGCCATCCTTATGAATCTAGATTACGGAATAAATAGTTTAGGATCTGAAGAAAGTACAGGCAAAGTCTCCCCCTTCCGTTGTCCTACAGGAAATCCTATCTACATGGCTAATATGAAAAGTCAGTTGTTTAACATAGTAGGTCTGTAAAAACATAGATCACGTGCTTTAGAATTTAGGCTAGTGTATGCATATCACTGATTAGGAAGTTATCATAGAAAGAGAAAGAATAGCCTGAAATGTGGTATTAATATTGCTTTGACACAGAGAAGCGGTTGGGAAAAGCCTAGTCCTTTATCTACTAATTATATACCTACTGAGAGACTGACGTCTCCAAGTCTAGGAATATGGCTGTGCTTATAAAAATTAGATTATATAAAATTTATACACAAATAAACTATAGGCAATGTTCATAAAATATAACAAAATGAATGTTAAAATATCACATTTAAATGTGTAATTAATTTTAAAGTGCTTCAATTTGGTCATTATTTTAATGAGGCTAGAGGTTTATAAATTCAATAAACTCTTTTACTATTAGAACAACATCTTGAACAGAAACAAACATTAGAAGTGGAATAATGTGGTTATAATAAGCCGTACGTGCACATCCACATATATTCACACTGAGTGGTATACGCCCCCTATGATATGTCTGCATACCAACCACAAGAGGAAACCATGTGATAGCTTCATGTCTAGCCCTCACAAGAACATTGGGCGTGTAGGTAGTACTCCTCAGGTACCCCACAGGGGAGTGAGGTAACATTCGAAGCACACTACCCTCACCGTGGAGCTGAGATTTGAATCTGATCTCTCTGACCACAAAGCCACTGTTAGCTACTGGGCTCATATCCCTGTAAGACTGAGCAGACATGCTCCTTAACTGCCACATGGGTGTAGACATGGGTGTTGGCCCAGACACCCAGGTACATACACACAGGCACACATACATACACACATACATACACGCACTCATGAATGGCCATTCACATTTGCAACATTTTTTTTCTGCTTCTAATGTTTAAATTCCAGTCTTACGTTAAAAGACTATAATTGTTTATTCACTAGTAATATCCAACTTTATCTAAATGGTGATTTTCAAATTCTGCCTTATAATAAAAATCACAAGTCTAATCCTCATTTGGATGTAAAAACACACTCTTAACAAAATTACCTACAGTGATTTATGAAACTAGTATATACTCACATTGATAGCCTATGTCTATTTGAATTTGTTTATAAATATTTTGCCAAATATGTCCACATAACTATATCTGCATTTATGAATGCACATATATTTCTCTCTCCATGAATTAGATATGGTTCTGAG
Organism: Tapirus indicus; assembly: GCA_031878705.1. NCBI lineage: Eukaryota > Metazoa > Chordata > Mammalia > Perissodactyla > Tapiridae > Tapirus > Tapirus indicus. The sequence goes on from CM062921.1 coordinate 142,480,276, forward strand.
TGTGTGAGGTGAATGCAAACCTGGGCTGGTCTATATCAGAGAAATAGAATTGAGCGGGAGACAGGGAAGTCAGGGAGCCTGACTGCACAATAAAATATTCACAAAGTAAAGCCTACAACCGCAAATAATTGAATTAGCCAAGAGTGATGCAGACAGAGGCATTGCCTGGGGATTAATGGTCATCTGGGGGAGCTGATTGTCCAAGGCAGTCATCAATCCCCCAGAAAATGCCCTACACCAAGGTCATTGTGGCTATAAGAACCCATTTTTTTCCACTATAGAGGCTTAAAAAAATCTTTCATTTTACTTGATTTCCTGCATTATCATCCTTCCTTTGGGGGGCTGTGCGAGAATGATGTTGAATGGTGCTGGGCTGAGCTGAGTGTTTCTGAATAACTAACCTCTGACGCAGCCACCAACCCAGCACGATCTTCAGTGTGGAATGTTTTATCCAGGCTGAGTAATATTTCGGAGTTTTTTCAACTCAGAAAACTGAGTAAAGGCTTAAAAAAATTGTGCTTTGTCTTAGACCAAAACACTCTTGGGAAAAGATCTTATAAAACATACATTCTTAGTTTTCACCAGCATTCATAATGGGAATAAAGATACAAATCACAATGATCACGAAGGCCATGGGAGAAATTGACCTGGAATTTATGAATTCAGCTCTCCTTTGCAATAATACCAAAATTTATAGTACAAATGACATGATGAGCTGAGGTCAATTAGAGGCATAATTAAATAATTCTATACTACCCTCAAAAATAATCATGAATAAAAGTGTGTAATGACTTTTAAAATCAGAAGTTGCATCATTAAATTTTTCTGAGTTATTACTTACCAAGACTAATTGATTATTTGCTAGCAACACATGTGTTATTTATATACTTGCTAACAAATAATAAAATTAGAGAACATTAGGAGAAAAGTGAGAATAAAAACCAAATTACTGTTGGCAAAATTAACTTCAGACTTAACAAATGGGATTTTTTAAAATTGGAATTTTCACTTGAATCATTGTGCCCTAAAATTTTACACGTTGGGCACGTTTTGTATGGCTTCTTGGGTTTTCTGAGCCTCAAGAGTCCCCTGCACCCTCTACACTTGCTGACCATGTGCATCAGCACAGAGCCGATTACCCTAAGGATGGGCTGAGCCGATAGCCCACCTTCCTGGGTGCCTGTCAAAGGCCAGATGAGGCAACCCAGAACTGTGGGAGAGTTAACTCCCCATGGAACAAGCGTTGAACAAAAGGAGTCCCGAGGAAGATCTCGGCAGCCAGCTCGATCGAGTCCTCTCCGTTCCTCCCTCTAAGGGACTGGTCAGCTACCAGGCTGCTTCTTTTCACAAGGCAGTGACCTATACCCAGAATCTCCTGCGGCCCCACCCCTAACTCCCTGTCTCACTTCCCTGGGACATCAATTACGAATCCCTGGAACTGTACTTCCTAATCAAGCATGGGTGCCCAGGTCTCCCTCCTAGAGATCCCAGGCTAAGGGAGCTTATAATCAATTATGCAAACTTAAATTGGTACCCATGTCACACACATATGCCAAACTAGTTTTGACGCATGGACAATTGTTTTTCTCATCAATTAATATTTTATTTTGTTCACAGAATTACTAATTTTCCTTATTCATACTTCACTGATATCTAGAACGTAGACAAAGGTGAAAATATGTCTATTTGGTTGATCCAATTATACTTTGTGCCTTACCTGTTCAATTTATTGCTCTGTAATTTTTGTCTCCATTATTTTCCAGTACATTAAGTGACACGGAACTGAACTTCTTCTGTCCACGTTTATCTCTATTCCTGTGTTCTCTGAGTTCTATGGCTTTTTGGATAACATCGTCTTGCAGCAGACACTGCTAGTTGATTTTCTAATATCCATTTTCTCTTTCTCCTGTAATGTAACAGAATCTGATTCAATTAATAGTGGCGACGTGTCCTGGCAACGTACTCTCCATGCTGGATTCCCTTGCTGATGGAAGGACCCAATGAGATAGCAGCAGAGATTGTTGGAGGTTCGACTGGTGATCCTCCATTTACCCTCCTGACCTTGAACTCCACCCTCCAATTCATCCACTATGTTTCATTTCTCAGAAGGTGACATGTGGGGAATCCACCATCCACCTGTCTTTGGTTTTGGTCAGTGGAAGACAGAGGAAGATGAGAAAGACAGAGAGAGAAAGAGACCGAGAAACAAAGAGAAGGAGACTCGATAGAGCACAGTGGGATGGGACATTTATTCCCCGAGTTGCATCTCTGAACAAGGTCAGAGTTCTTGTCCAATAGCCTCACAGCCTTCTTGTTTCCAAGACTCCAGAATTTCCAGTTTGCCAATTTTACTCTAAGAGAAGATCTAGATTAAAGAAAACTGAAGGACATGACCACCATTTAAAGATGTGAATGATTTCCTGTGGAGACCTGTCCAATTCTAACAATCTCTTCATATTTGGAAATTGCTATTTTTTCTTATTTTATTGCCCTTTTTTCTTTAACTATCATTTCAAAAAAATCAAGCCACTTCATCAGTTCATCACTTCAACTTTTTTTCTTCTCCAATACAGATACTCAGGAATCTGTCAAAAAGCACATCTTTTCTTAACATTTCCCAGGGAACTAAATGACCATGTATTTCCCAGTGGAGTAATCTCCAGTGTACACCTCCCACATCCTGGTAGCCAAGATTCTCAAGCTCGAGAGGGAGTCTATCTGATTGTATCTCATTTCAGCTATTCTTCTAGAGTTAATTTGAGGCAGAACAAAGGTTTTAGAAAACATAATTTTCTTTTGCTGGACTCTGACTGTTTCCATGAAGACTTCTGCAAGTGTCCTAGTCTGTGGAAGTTACTTCAGGAGTATTTAAAGAGAAATGTTAGGATATTCAGTCACCATCTTCACAATGAAAGTTATTTTGTTCTGCCATTTTGAGAAGGAAATTGGACCTGGGTAATAACATCACATTCAGCAATTTACATGTAGGTTCTCTCTCCCAGAATATTCAGCTCATAAAATCTATAACACGAGGGAAAGTTGATAGGACATGGATAAGGCCATACAATGAATAATTAGTAATCATGCTCCCCCCTAAAAATCACAGTATTTTGTCATATGAGTTCTGATTTATCTACTAAAATATAATTTCCAATTTCAAAACTGATTATTGAAGTTGGATATGCTCAAATTTCTCTATTTTCCACATGAACAATCAATCCATTCTTTTCTTCAAGGGAGAATAAAAATGCAAATCTGAAATTAAAATCGAGGACAAGAACCCCAGGCTAAGGACAGTGGATATTTCCAACTACCAGACACGGAAGGACAGACCCACACACACTCTCTTTGTCCTGTGTCTTCAAGAAGGTCTCCAAGCAATGCCTACTGGAGTTGTGTGGCCTAAATCCTGTGATCTCAGCAAATAATAATAACAATTTAAAAAATAAAATTGTTTAGTTTCTTTCCTAGCATGCTTTATTTGTATCAGTGTTCATAAAATACTATTCTGCAAAATATGCCAAACTGAATAATTTTTCTATTATCAATTTCCAAATTACACGAGACATAAATAATAGAACACCATCTAGGGTGTTCTCATTTATCATGTTACTTTCACATGCTAAGAATTGTCAACTCTTAGTGAAAAACATTATACCAGGAATATTATGGTAGCATATTTTGCAAAAGGGATTTCAACATCCATGTCATTCAGTACAGTCATTTCTTTTTTTAACTGCTTGTAAAATAATAAGACTATTGTAATCTCCTCTATCTAATGATCAGTCTTTGCCTAAATTTTAACTGCCAGAGATCCTTTAAAGGATGAACAGCCACACATTAAAGGGCGCTGGAATCTTAGTTTCTTTTATGCTTTCTCAGGAGCAGAGAGTTAGTCACTTCCTCTCCCCCACAATGAATCTTGTCAAAGACATGCCAAGAAACAAAACAAAGCAAACAGCAAACAGACAATTGAAATGGGAACGTTGCAATGGAGTATGTATTGACACAGAACTGTAGTATAAGATGTTGCCATTCATTTGATCATAAAATTTAAACATTATAGCAATCTTTTGCAAAGTTCTTTGGAGAGGAGAACTTATTGGGTATATTAGTTATTCCTTTAAAAATAAAGATATCTTGGAAGAAATCCATCCCCTGGATCAGTGCATGTCATATCATATATATAAAACAATGTTTAGCAGTTGTGTAGAGGGTCTGAATCGAAATAGAAGCTGTCTCTGACTGGGAGCATGCTTTCTGCCCAGACACGTATTTGGTGTTTGGCAAATGGAGGTGCAGGAAAGTCCTCTTCCATCCTAGGTCACCAAGGTCAGGACCCACAACCTACACCTGCATTCTATCCCCTTGTACCCACTCTCTCAAACTGTAATGAGGTTGTTTCTGCCCACCTTGTCTCTGAACCTGGACCAGAATACCTAACTCTGTTGACTAGATCCAAATTGAGTGCCCACTTGTAGCCAACCTGCTCCCACCAATTCCACTCTCGGTTCTTTCCTCTCTTGCCACTCCTTATACTCTCTCCTTCATTATTCATGTACCTATCCACTCATCAAAGTCCCTACTGAGCATCAGGCACTGTGCCAGGTGCAGGATCTACTGCAGTGACTAAGACAGAGAAGGCCACATGAACCTTACATTCTAGGGGAGAAGAAGGAAAATAAGATGGCAAAGAAATATCAACCTAAAGGGAAAGTAGCAAACATCGCCAAGTGAAGGGTTGAAAGGATGACATGCAGAGAGTGACTGGGTGGTCTCCACAGAACTGCTGGTCATGAAAGACCTGTCTGGAAAGGAACGTTCTGAGCTGAGATCTGAGGACAGGCAGAGATGGGGGAGGATGAGCAGGAGGAGGGTCTCTGAAGGGAAACAAGATCACAGTCCACAAGACTGGAAAAGGACGCCTCCATTCCAGTGACAGAAAGAAGGCCCATGTGACTGGAGAACCAGAGCACAAGGCACAATATGCCATTACAGTTTCCAGCGAGGACCAAATGACGAGGGATTTGCCCTTCTCTGGAAGCTTGTGTATGAAGGGAAGTCGTTTGGGGGCATTTCAAGCAGGGAAATGACATTGTCTGATTTGTGCTTCAAAGCGATTGCTCTGCTTCTGGATGAAGGGGCTGGCAGGAAGGAGACCACTTTGAAGACTTTTGCTGTCACACAAACTGAAAGAGGGACTACACGTCCTACGAAGTGTTACTTTTTACACAATCACTCATGAATTTGGAAAACATGAAATGAAATCTGGACAATGGAGCCTGGAGACTTTGATTTTTTTGGTAAAGGTATGTGATAGAAAACGTATTTCCAAAAATTTTTTGTTTTTTAATAGCAGGCAAAAAAACTTTCCAGAATTGTTTCCTACTTATTGTGGAAGAGAGTACCAATTTGGGGCAAAAAAAAAAAAAAATGTGTAAAGATAAGGAGAAAAATAACCCTTCAACAGAGTTCAGAAAACAACAAGCAGCCCCGGAGGTAGAGGCCGCCTCACAACTCATGTGTCGTCCTGCACACGCGCAAGAATCTACTCTGATTCTTCAGCTGTTGATTTGATTGTTCCATTCACATGATGTTCCTGGTCCACCCCGCTCAGTTTTCGCATTCATGTGGTACACGTGTGACAGAGACCCAGGGCCTTCTCAGTGGTTCACTGTTGTGGTTTTTGACAGAGAATGTGGTCATGAGGGAGTTGGTTGTGCCAGTGCTAAAAGTTCCTACAGCAACTTTAGAATGTATGTATATATATTTTAAAAATTTCTAAAGCATTCCTGTGCTCTTATCTTGTGAAAGGCTTACCTATGCCAACAAGAAAATATAGAACTTAGTGTAGATAAATCTCTGCCATTTCTTTCTTGAGTACAGTAAAATTCTTGTCTTGAGCTAATTTTCTTCTGAATGAATGAATTGGCCAACAGACTGAAGTGACATTAATTCAGTAACAAACATCCAACTGATATATTTATGTGAATACTTCCATGAGATCATATTCCAGTTAGGATTGAGAGAAGGCTTACATATCCCACTTATATTTGAAAAGACTGTGGCGTAACCACTATGTTTAAATTTGCAAGTAATTATTTTTAACACATTAAGACTACAACTCTGTATCTACTTGAGCAATAAAACAGTGCTTCCAAGCTCATCTATTATCGTTGGGAATATTAAAGAAAAAATTCTGGCTTTGTCTGCAAAGGAGCTATTTGACAATTATGTGGTTAACATTTTTGAAAGCAATAATAAAAAAAAGATAATTCAGCACAGAACCACTTCACTTTGTACTACAAATTCTTGTAGCCTAAGCTATTTTTTATTCATGTTCAGTTCTTTTGTTTATTTAATCTTTAATTATTTGCACTAGTTTCTTAACCATCTGACTGTCATGAACTTGTCCTTATGTTGATACTTCCTGCCAACTGTTTCACACATGGAGAATATTATTAGGAACGATACTCTAAATTTAATACACAGCTACAACTGTTTTGCTTTCATTATGTGCAGTAATGTCCATAAATAGATGCTTCATTGTTGGCATTTGCTGCTTTTCTCTTCCCACTCGCATTGCCTAATTATGGCTCTCGCTTGAATAATCTGGCAAATGCTTGTATAGCGTCTTTAATTAAAAATAAATAAGATAGAAGAATGTTCTTTCTGTACTCTTCAGCTCTAAAAAAATGAATGTTATCCTTTAGATCTATTAAAGGAATCAGTCCAAATCATCTTCTCTTTCCAATGTAATTTTTCTTAGGGCAAATTAAAAATGTGTGGTGTCTAATCCAAATAAATATGACGCTTTTCAACCCCCACACTTCCTATTGCATAAACTTCCCAAACAATTGTTTCATACAATTTTCCTGAGATTGGAAACTCAGAGCACACATCCACTCTCCTTTACTGCAATTGGCAACGTGCTCATGGGTCGCTCTGTAGTGCCTACACATCCTCTCAGCTGTGACTCAGATACCCTGAACCATGACCCTTTACAAGCCGTATTGTCTGGGACTCTATAATGGGTAGAAATTAGTGCAACCCTCTTCTAAGATGAAGTTTGAAAAATGATCACTTATGCCCACCACGTTTCAGTCTATTTGGTTATACACGTGATAGCAGTGAACATCGAGGTTATATTCAACCTTAACTGGAAATGTGTTTTGTGAAGTTATATCATTTTTGACAGGCTGAGGATTTTACTGATGTTTGCTATAAATAGAAGGGAACAAAAAGGATAATGTCATAAAACCTTAAAATGTTACATCATACTGAACCTTTGAACATTAATAAGCAGTAGACTCTAACTGTTCTAATATCTGAGGTAAGAAAAATAAAATGAGTTATAAAGTTATTCATTTTACAATGAAAAGAAAAAAATGTATAAGAAAGAAAAAGAGAGTAAAATGTAAGAGTTCTGTCCTTTTCTTTCCGAAATGAAATATTCCAGGCACGTATTACGTTTTGTTCATTTTTATAATCCTCTCCCTCGTGTTGCAGTGGGAGTCCTGGGTGTTAACGAGAGAAAGATCAAAAGGTTCTCAGAGTCTGACTCATAGGAGCCAAAGAGACCATCCACACGTGATGTTTCCATAATTCCCTCAGAAAAGCAGCTTTTACCACCTCATTGCTGTCAAAAGTTCAACATAATTAATTCACTTACTAACTTAAGAATTGATCTGCCTTTTGTCATATCATATTGTGAAGGGACAGAGATCCTATGATCACAAGGGGACAGCTCTGGTAAGGCAGGGGTAGAATATGTATCCACCTCGTAGGCAGATTTACTTGCCCCAAGGCTCAGAGGGTCAGCTGGGCTAGAAAACCCAGGAAGCCTACCTCTCTGGGCGCAGTGAGGGAAGTGAAGAGTCTCCTGAATTGTGTGTGGGACACTGAATTCCAGAAATCACATTTCTGTTGAACCATCAATTTAAAAAAAAGTTGCACTTTATCAAAATAAGTAATATTGAGCCTAGGAAACTATTACTGAAGACTCATAGAGAGAAGCAAGAGTCAGAGGAGGTGAACAAGTTGAATTTTGCTACGTTATCTTTAAAATCATTTTTCTTCGTTACTGCTGTGTGATATTATAGTTTCTCTCAACCCTTTAACTCCAGGTAAGAGATTCACTCAGTCATTGACACTGAGATCACATGTTGATGGCCACTCATTCTCAGCTGCCGTTTTTTCTGTGTTATAGGAAAGATGGACACCCTTCTGTAATATGTTTGTGATGAATGTCTTGAAAGTGGGCTTCTCAAATTATTCACTGAATTTTAGTTTCTAAACTCAAGGCAATTTAAATTTTAATCTAGATGTCTCTAAGCAAAAGTTCCAAGCATTTTTTGGAACAAAGGCTTTCAGAAGCATGTAAATTATATAGAGAGAGCTTGGTGTTCACATATGCGTGGGAGCAGCGTGAGGGAGACCTAGATACTGGGACCATCTCTTCTCTGATTTCCTCTTAGATGTAAAGATTTAGAAATAAAACATGTGGCTTGCTCAGGGCTGGCTGCATACAGAAGACACTTAGATATGCACTAGTTACTGCTCTTAGTGACACCAGTATGCCTAAGGTGCTATGGCGGCTCTCTCTTGTTCCTGTTCTGTGAATCCAGGAGCAATTCCACTAGTAAAAATCAGAGCTAACGTGTGTTAAACATCTGTGTGTCAGATGCCCAAATGCTTCAGATATATCAACACATTTAATTCTCACACCAACCATATGAAGTAATTACCACCTTTATTACCAATTCGGGGGAAAGGAAACTGAGGCATGGGGAGATTGGCTATCTTCTCCAGAATATGTGTTGGTGAGCATCGGACAGGGTTTGAACCCAAGCACTTGGGCTTCAGAATTTGCATTCTTTGTAACGACTTTACACTGTGAACCTCAGAAAATCAACTAAAGCTGAACTGGATTTTAAAAAATAAATTTTAAATAGATAATGTATTACTTTAATTTCTTTTTTAATTTGTTAGTATGGTATTATTTTTTAACACTGTTTGTTAGTGTGACATTTGATGGAAAAAATACCACTGTAATATTTTGCTTTTACCAGCTTATGAAAATGAAGGCCATAATATCTTTCCTATAATAACTTATAGGATGTTTACAAAAAAGTGAATAGTGAAATCTGTCATTCTGATAATAGTAGCACAGATCTTAACCTTCATCCCTACAAACATATAAATTAAATTTTGCACTGGCTATGGAAGGTAGGTATGAAACAATAATATTATTTCATTTTATGTATAGGAAAATAAATGACTGGCTGGGATATAAAGACATCTGTCTAGCCCTTGAAAGAGCAAGGAATTAGCCATGACATACTTTCTGGTCTCTGTACCCTCCTTCACACTGGCTACATCCCCATGCCCAGTGGTGCTTGAAATGGAATTTGGGATGGATTCTAGTTGACTCCCACCAGCTCATGCTACCAGGCTGTAAGAAGGGGTTTGACACAGTTTGTTAACTTAAATGAAGCACAGGTTTTAAACAGAAAAAAAAAATTAATTATAATACACATGTCACTATGGAGAAAAGAGCATTGGAAAGAAAAAGAAGAGGAGAAGGAAAAGCAGGAGGAAGAGAAGAAAGAGGAGGAGGAAGAAAGGAAGAAGAAGGAGAAGGAGAAGAAGAAGAGGAAGAAGAAGGAGAGGAGAAGAATAAGGAGAGGAAGGAGAAGAAGAAGAAGAAAAAAAGAGGAGGAGGAGGAGGAAGAAGAAGCAACAGGAGAAAGTGAAGAAGGAGGAGGGGGAAGAAGAAGAAAGTGAAGGAGGAGGAGGAGGCAAGGGATGAGAAAACTGATGCTCTCCTATGCCCTGTTGGCTGGACACCTTGCTCTTGACACTGACTTGTCAGGTGTTTGGACCTTGGTGACAAGAACCTACTGTTGCTCTCCCTACAGTTCACTGAACCCAGCATTGATGATTTAAGGAGCCGGAGGGGATATTCTTTCCTATCCCAAAAACAACATTCGGAGGTTTCTTTCTGTGAATGTTTTCATGAATGAATTTGAAATGCTTTTGTTTTAAGGAATAGAATGAATCATATTGTGTGGAAACTGAACAACTACTCATTATTTTCCTCCTGAATCCTGAATTCTTCCTGGGCTGAGATTGACCACATTTCACCTTTACCTAGAAGTTGCATTTCCTAGTCTCTGACTTTCAACACAAACTTTTTTTTTAACCTTTTTTCCCCTTCATGCGGAGTGGTTCTTTTTATCTCCCTGCAACACTATTTTCTGTAGGTCTTTAGATTTGCTTGCCCTATTTGTGAAAGAGAACATGATTCTAAAATTTAGCTTGTAGGTATAATGATTTCTAAAGTAGCACTTGCGTAATGTCCTCATCAATTTTATGTTAAAACAACAGAAACCAAAATAGTAAGCCACGGGGGAAAAAAGAGCAGAAGCTACTTTACTTACAGAGGCTATCTTCTACAGTAATGGACAGGCATAATGTGATGTTGTGACTGGAAGCGTTCACAAGATCCAGGAACTAAAAAAAAAAAATCTGTGCTGGGATTTTTATTGTAAAATTTTATTTCATTTAGGATTTCCAAACTGGATCTTTTTTCTGACACAAGTCACAATTTATTTAGGAATAATTGTGGGGATAATGTTGCACTTGCTCTGTGCTCTAATCTAAGGAGTTGTTCTATCTAGAACCAAAATATGACACACATATTAAATTTAGTCATTGTAACTCCAAAAAAATTAATGAAAGAGACACCATGATTGAGATTTATAGAATTGAAGTACAATATATTCAATTTCAAGCATTTCTTGAAGTTTCTGAGAAATTCTTCAGGCTGTAATTTTTGAAATGTGATTGTTTTAGCTCTGACATCAGAAAGAGAGTTCAGGTAAACATGAAGTTAACTGTCTACATCAGTGGGTCTCAATACAAGGCAATTTTGATCCCACATCCCAGACACATTTGGCAACATTTGGAGATATTGCTGTTTGTCACAACTGAGGGAGTACTACTGCTATCTTGTGGGTAGAGGCCAAGGATGCTGCCAAATATCCTACAGGAAAGAAGAAAACTCCCACAACAAAGGATTATTTAACCAAAGTGTTAATAGTGCTGAAGTTGAGAAACTCTGGATTGGGGCCTTCAGTTCCTCTGGACACTTCTATCTGATGCTCCAACTGTTAATTCTCCGGTGTTTATCTGGCATTCTTCAGAGATGTATGATTTAAAGACCACCAATCTTATATTCTTTGATTGCTTTGATAGGTCAACACTATCGGGAGATCTGACAGGTTCCTCCAAAAGAACTGAAGGACAAAATGTGTCTCCCATTACCTGGCACATACCTCCCACTTCCTGACACATATCTCCCCCTTCCTCATGGGTATCTCCCACTTCCTGCCGTAATGCCCACTTTCTGTGGGTGTACATCTGGTAAACCATAAGGGCAAAGAGGCCATGCTCAAGAGATTCAGCTGAGCCTGAGCTCCACAGGCCATAGCCCACAGATTTGTGAAATTACATTGCAATCTATAGTCTCTGATCCCATTCTTACATTTATAAGAAGTATGTACGAGTCCAGATTCTTCTACATTTTCCAAGAATAAAGCAGCCTCCAGACTCCAGCCCAAACTGAGTTTCTTGGGAGTGATCTCTGTGCTTCAACTCTTAGAGTATCTTTTTGACCATGCACAGGGAGTTTTAAAGGAATTATGTTCCAACTATGACTATTCTACATTGGGTAATATTTAGGAAAACTGTCCTCCTGATGTTCACTTTGAAAAAGTGTCTTCTTTGAAGTTTTAATCCCTTCTCAGAAAGATTTATATGTCCTTGGCCTTCATGACTGAGATTCCCTAGTGAGCCCTTCAGAGCTTTATATTCAGAGAGAATTGTATTTGCCACATTTACTTTAAATGATGAATCTTCATGAGTATATTTCCAAAAGCCTTAAAGCAATAGATAGACCTTACAGAAATCAAATAAAGAAAAATAAAGAAGAAAAGAAAGGTCTTGATATACTCAATAATCAATAATCTTTATTTTAGGACTTGATCAAAATCACAAGGATGGAAACACTTGAGGTAAATATAAATTAAGTGTTAGATGGATCACCCAATGGAATGCTGCTTTCTATGGTATATAAACAAAAACATAGGGGCCATACTAGAAGAACCAACTCATTTGTCAAAGGGCGGACTCAAAAAAGATGAGAAGTACTGTAGCCCATCGCACTGCTTCCAATGTGAGCAGTCCTCTCAGCTCACGGCATGCCTCTTCATGTTGAGTTTTCTGAAACATCTTTAAAGGAGCAGAAACTATGTGGTCATTTCTTCCTGGCTGTTACATAAATTATCAAATTGAACATTTTATGTTATGAGTGAGATTTAGGGTAAAAGTTTTCATTTGGGTCATGATATTGTGGAAAAGGATGATATACTCCACATAGTTGGCTAATTTTTAAAAATTCCAGTGCATAGGGTCAGGCAAAGGGTCTCATTTTGTTGCTGAAGTGTAGATGGGCTCAGCTCTTTTGGAGGTAAAGTTGGCAGTATATTTTAAAAATAAAAATACGTACATCTTAAGATGCAGCATTTGTGTTCTGATATGTATTACAGGACAAAGCTGTACATGTGTGGGGAAAGCTTTATATAAGAGAATGGCTTCTGAAGCAAGAAGGATTCAATAAGCTACTTCACAAAGGATGAATCTAGGAGTTGTCTTTAATCCATCCATTTTCCTCAACTCTCATTCACAATTCATCAGCAAGTCCTTTAAAAAATGTAATTAAAAGAAAGAAATAAACAAAAACAAAATTGAAAAATACTATTTAGTAGCTAAAATTAAAAAAAAGATACAACCGTATGCGTCAAGATGAAAAGATCCTCAAAATAACCCCTTACCTGAGAAAAGGAAACTGGCAATGATTTTGTTAAATGATAATTATTGAGTTGAAAAGAAATCTACGTCTTTGCGTCAATTCATACATTTTTATGTAAATTATAAGAAAAGTCTGAAATCAGCTCTCAAAACAAATTACAGTGGCTTTTTCTAAGAATAATACTGAGCAGAGATCAGGGGCTTGTCTAAGGAAGACACAGTTAAGCAGAAACTTAAATGATGAGCAGCAAGAAGTCTCACAACTTGAGGGATCAGCTTTCCAGGTAGAGAAAACAACAAGAATAAGGGCCACGGGTAGCAAGATGAAAAAAACATGTCAGTGAGGTGAGGATGTAGCTAAGTGAACAGAGAGTGAAAGAAGACAGTCAAAGGTGGCCTAAGGACCAGCGTTTTAGTAGACAAGGCTGTGTAAAGAGTTCAAATTCTATAATTAATAGAATGGAAATCTGTTAGAGAGTTTGAAGCATTTAGGATTAAAATATGTGGTTTCTATTTTGAAGAGATCATTCTAAAGGATGGTCAAAGAGAGGAAGAAACAAGGAAGCTGGCTTGCTCTTGGCCAGCTCTGGCAGGAGGTGATGGTGGCTCCTAGAGGACTTAGCAGTGGAGAAGGAGAGCAGTGATTAACCCTGGAACACAGCTTGACAATAGAGAGGACATCCTGAGCAGGTCCAGTGTGAAAGATGTGGGAGAGTGATGAACAAAGAGATCTGATATTTCTGCCTGAGTACTGAGGTAAATGGTGGTGCCATTTACAGAGGTGGAGGATGCTGCAGAAGAGCAGCATCTGCACTGGGGTCATTTTGGAATAGAACTGTGAGTTTAAGTTGCTGGCTACATAAGCTAGATATACACATCTGGAGCTCATGAGAGGAACTGATTCCAGCAAAACACATTTTTCCATCAGCAGTTAGAAATAAAGTTTGAAATTTTGGAAATAAATTAAGATCCAACCTTGAAATGATTACTTGAATGACAAGATCTCTGTGGATGTTTTATTTATTTGTTTGTTTTCCTGGTACAGTTCCCTGGACCTCAAAGCACACTAAATATCTCTTGGCTATCTATGGAAAATAATGGTATTATCTTCGTGGAGGTCATCAGTAATTCGTATATATTTTAACACCTTGAACTATTGTGCTTTTAAAAAAATGAAGGGGGAAGCAGTGGTGGAACATGAGAAAAAAGAGCTCCCTACTGAAAGCGCCATAGACATTAAACAAATTTATTAATAAATCACCGGGTCCTTCTGGGATAGCAAAAGTACTTGTAGACAAATTGACTACAGAAAATGAGGTAAATAATGTTTTAATTATTTGCAGGGGTTACTGTGGGTCTGTGCCAGAACCAAACTTATAATAATACTTTTTGTGAAATAGGCTCAATATTTCATTTGAGTTTAATCATAATTGTGTACAGATGGTGATTAGCCAAAGAGCAATAAAGTTAAATTAAGCACACTGATTATCAATATTATTAAAAGTATAAAAATTAAAAAAAAAACTTACAAAGGGAAAAAAAAACCTCTTACAGAGGAGAGATATATTTGTATCTTTTGTATAGAAGTCTTCATCTTGGAAAATTTCTCACATTATCTGAAACTCTTTCACGCTCTTTAACAAATCAAAAGGCCAACATATTGCTAAAAGAAGGATTTAAAATTGTGAAACAAATGCAGCTTTATACTTTTATATTGATTAATGATCACTTTTTAAAAATTTGATAACCTATTTGTGGCTTGATATAAAGCAGGGACTGTGCATGAATATAGTAGAAGAAAATTTATCCAGGAGTTTACACATTAAAAGCATCCAAACGGTGTATATTCTAAAATAATGATAATCCATTTAGCAAAATAATGCCACTGTGATCACTGAAAAAATATATCTCCCAGTATGAATTATTCATGATCATGGGGCTGTGAGTGCAAGCTGGGGGCCTGCCCCCGCCACTGGACAGAGTGGGGATCAGAATAGATGGGTCAAAAATGACTCTGTCAGAGGCCATTCCTTGTTGTAAAATTCATATTAGTTTAATGGAACAAGAGTCATTTGTTTCAGAGCAGAACATACTCTGAATGAAAGGGAAATTAGAAAGGGAAGCTCTAGCAAGAGCGACCTGGGACTTTGATGCATCTTCCCAAAGGCATATCTACCTGCACCATCCCCTCCTTTCCTTTCTGAGGATGCTGTCAATGAATCCTTAGAATCCTGAGAATGCTTTGGACACACAAATCTTCAGACAGCAAGGATTTATTTTTTAAGAAAATGAGTATGAGTAGTTGTTGAAATTTTCCACATGAAATTTTCCATATAAATGTATAGAATTTATGCATTGTTTTTTTTATTTCAAATTAATCTGGATTTCTTTGATTGATGCAAAATGAAGACAGGCCTTTAATATATTTATATCAAATAAAAGGTTTTATGAGACATGGATTTTTGAATCTCATTTATTTCTTCCAATCTATTTTATGTCTTCCACTAGTACCAAACTTTATGAGCTAAAACATTTTCTTAATAATTTTACTGTATTGGATTCAAAATATGTGAATTCTGCAGAAATTAATTCTCAATTCAAATCCTAAACATGTCCAGTTAACGATTTTCTAATATACTAACCAAGTCAGGATATTACTTTCTGCAATCTGAGAGCTGTGAAATCCATCAGCATCTCTTTGAAAGTAACGAGGAAATAGGATTCTCCAGTTTTAGCATGCGTGCGTACACACACACACACACACACACATCTATTTGACCACAGAAGTACAAAGAGAATCATAATAGATTATTTGCTAATTGCTACTGTATGCAGATATTATACCCAGATCAATAGTTGGAGCTCATATTCATGTTGATTTTCACCCACCAAGAAAACAGCAAAGGAAGGGTGAACCATGGAAGATAAAACACAGAGATTTACACATCCCAGGATACACTTAGAGGCTTTAGTCTTTGAGGTGCCAGTAAAATTATAGAGTATCTGATAATAGCTATACCTGGTGCTTTCTTTGACTGATGAGAACCAAGAAAGAGAAAGACAGAAAGATTAAGCAGACCTTAAAATCCATATGACTGAATAAAGCTGTCCTTATTTACTAACATCACAGACTGTTACCAGAAGAGCCGACAGCCAGAGTGAATTGCAGAGATGATGATGTGTCTTTGCTGTTATGGTGCAAAAAAGTAAAGGTCTGACTGTGAAAATGAAGCAAGATTTTTAAATGAATTTAATTAATGGATAGAATACAAAAGATAAATGAAAACTTTCTTGTTCCTGAAGGTGGTTCTTCTAGCAAATAAATCAGAGAGGGAGTTCGTAGTGGTTTGCTTTTTCCTCCTGATTAAGTGCCATTAATGCTTCAATCTCTATCTCTTTTTTTCTTTTTTATTGTAACTTCAAATCCGACGTCACTTAAACTTTTGCCCTATATAAGGGGAAAGTCTTAGACTTCTTAAATATGATGGTCATATATTTTCTTAGAAATGAAAGAAAAACCTTTGCTCTATGGAAACAACTGTACACAGATAATACCCATGTCTTTTCCAAATACAGTCTTTCCTTTGCCACCTCCTTGGCAGAAGGCCTGGAAACTCTTATCCAACATAATAAAATAAGGTAGTGTTTCTTCAACTGGAAAGGTTTTAGATTACAAGACTGACTAATTAAGTAGAGTTGATACTGAGCCTGCATTTTGCTGTTACCATGTATTTGCTATAATATCACTGGCCTCTCCAACTACAGCCCAGCATGTAGGGCTGACTCTGGTTCTGATCTGGGCTCCTTTTAGATGATTTCTTCTTAAAGGAAAGAAAAAGAAGATGAAGAAGAAGAAGAGGGAGACAGACAGAATGGAAGGAAGGAAGGAAGGGAGGGAGGGAGGGAGAGAGAGAGAGATGAAAGGAAGGAAGGAAGGAAGGAAGGAAGAAAAAGAAAAAGAAAAAGTTTAAGGGCAATTTTGGCTTCTATTATTACAAAATAATGATTAGTCTTCAAGATATGTTTCACTTTGAAGAGAGTAACGAAGTGATTCTCCTGAGCATTCTTTGAGAATTAGAAGGGTTCTATATGATACTGAGAAATGAAGACTTGTCACACCTGAGAAAAGTCTGATATAACTGAAAATCAGAATTTACGAAACATGGTATGAGATGCAGCAAGCTGTTGATTTTTATTAAAATGTACTATTAGTGAGTCCCCTATTTGTGCTCAAAGATGGATCTAATTATTTATTCATTCATTATGTGCATAATATTTATGAAAAAAAGTTATTGACTTACATGACATGCAAGTGCTGTCTTTAAGGCCAAATGGCCCCAGGCATGATGAGAGGTCACCCAGATTTCATTCAGCTCATTGCAAGATCGCTGGGCCTGGCTGAGACAACCAGCACTGAATTACAATGAAATGATGGTTACAGAAAGTTTAATACTTCGCTGATTCACAAGTGCCTCTTTGGAATAGTTACACATATTTTTCCTGTTTTTCAAAAGACTTTAGGACCTTATTCCCCGACCATCACCTGAAGTGAACCAGGGACCAGCTCAGGGTTACATTTCAAATCTCAGAAAAGCAGAACGTTTACCTGCACCCAGGGAAGTTACTGGGGATGAAGAGGCCCAAGGCTAATGACTAGGGCTGGTGGGTAACTATCCTGTTCACATGGATACACAGCACATCTGCTACAAAGCCTGTAGTCCAAAGTGCATATAGAAATAGGAGTCGCATTAAAAAATTAATAAAGGAACAAGTTGTACTTTAGTGCTTGCAATGCCCTGTTCAAAAAAATTAATAATCTCTCTTTCCATTGGACACCTAAGAAGTCTCTGCAGAGAAAGAAATGTACTAGAACAAAAAAATATATTAAGATGAAAAAGAACAGAATGTCTCCCGGGATGTGTCTTCTGGTGTCTGTGATATTTGGTGATCACTCTGATCTCAAATAAGGCATTGACATTCCAAAGTGGCTTATTAGGGTAATGTGTAAAGCTTTGGGGCTCTGTACAATTCTTTTATTTTTTCATTGTTGCATGTAACTCTGATTTAGGATGAGATCCACTGCTGCATCTACATCTGTGAAACCAGCCTTGTGGAGAAGCCCACAGAGCTGTTTGCGGTCAGCTAGAGCTTACAAACCAACTTAAAATTAAGACCAAGTGCTGAATGCGTGCCCGAAAATATTTTTATAGATGAGTTCTAGGAATGTACACTCACTGAAGCATGGCCTTTGAAAACCCTGTTCACTTATATGTTTTCCAGAACTATTGATGTATAACCCTCTTGTAATAAGACTAACTCTTGGGTGCATACCATTGACATATGGTCAATGTAAATGACACAACCGCACAAGCATGTTAACATACCTCAGAGCAGGCATTCCCTTCATGTGGGTAGAGTCAGCTATTTGAAAAGGAAAACCCCCTCAGATGAAGGCGAGAATGCCTATAGTTTCCAAGAGAAGAAGACTTTGATCCACCCCTGAGGCATGGTTTGAAGAAGGTCGTCATTGCATTCCCATCTCCTCCATCCAGCTTTTATACATGCCCTTTCCTCTTCCATGTATGGGGCAAAAGTTGATCCTTCTGGAGTTTGCTTGCTAAAATTGTGCACACAAACACAGCCAATTAATTACAAGCCCACCTTTTGTGTACATGGAACTTTAGCAATGTCCAAACAATTGTCAATACCGGGTCCCATCTTATTCTTACAACAGACATCACATGTAGGGTCATTGCTATTTTGTGGATGAGGGCACTGAGTCTCAGAGATGCTGGGACTTGCCTAAGGTAACGAACATGGGGAGGTCAGACGCTCAATTAGAGCTCAGTTTTTCTGACATCATAGCCAGCACTGTCTTCATTGTTCCATGCGACGCTGTCCAGAACTCACTTCACCACGCAGTCATGTTAAGGTAGCTGACATAGCATAAAAAGATGGCATATGCCATTTCTTCATGAGGATAATGGACCAGATAAAAAATATTTTTAAATTTTGAAGCATGAATTTCACATAAGAAAAAGATTTATATTATAACTTGTGAGACACTGTCCTTCTGGATTAGATAGTTGCCAGGTGCATGAGGGAGATCCAGGTACTTCCCATAAAATGAACATTTGCTGCTATCTCACCAAGTCTTCTACTTTCTTATTTAAACCTCTATAGAACTAATGTAAAAAGTAGGTTGAAATAGCACCAAACTAGGACTACAGAAATAAAACTCTCTGAAGGATGGGGCAATTTATTAAGTCCCTTCCTTCAAATTGCTTAATTTTAAATGGATTTCATTTTGAATTTAGGGTAGTACATTTAAATATCATAATTTTACTGTTATGTAGAAAATTGAACAATATTTTCTCACTAAAGAGTATAGTTTCTCATATAAAATTATTTGCCTTTATAAAAGATCTTATATTGTTTGCTCAGCAATACTTCACTTGAAGACTTTATAGCTCCATTATGAAAAGACAAAAAAATGAACCAAAACAAACAAAAAAACCTCCATCT
The DNA here is from genome assembly GCA_031878705.1 of Tapirus indicus. Classification (NCBI taxonomy): domain Eukaryota; kingdom Metazoa; phylum Chordata; class Mammalia; order Perissodactyla; family Tapiridae; genus Tapirus; species Tapirus indicus. Next base: position 142,499,674 of record CM062921.1, read on the forward strand.
GGCAATTGTGAAATAATGTTAGTTAAATTATTAAAAATTATATCTAGATTATCAAGAAGTAAAACAGGAAGTATATATTTAACTCATTAATTTATCTCATTCAGCAGCTTCTGATCTGTTTTGATATTTCTGTAATTTAGATGACTTAAACATTGGAATTTGTCTCCATAAGAGAAAAGAGACTTGCACATGGGTACGTTCTATTTTGAATTCTGGATTTGAGTAGATCAACCACAGATCAAGCATCTTTTTTTACATAAAAGTAAAGTTACCTGAGGGCCAGTTAGTGCACGTTCTCTTTACTAAAAGTTCTTGTTAGGGGTACTAATAAATCAAGACTCCTGAAGGACTAAGATCTCAGGATTGTGATTTCTGACATTGGGATCAGGTTGATGTGGATAAATCTTGGTAGCTTCACAAAATGTGGCATGAGAAAATTGATTTGAATGGTGTGACCCATTGAAGAAACTCTGCAATGGAAAAAGAGATTACTGTACAGAAAACAACCAAAGCTACAGAATTCCTATAATCTTACAAAGGAAACAACTGAGACAATTAAGCCCAATCCTTCTTTTTGTATTAAGTATGGTAAAGTAACCCTGACAAGACTCACACAAGACCCCCCGAGAGTGTGAACTTGATGTTGGGCCCTTGGTCTCCTGGCTTGGTCTTCTTCCTATTTGCACTGAAATATGGACTCCACTTTTTAGGCATCCCAACCTAAAAGTTCCATATATGATACTAGATAAATTTTAGTTTTACTCAAGAATCCCAGAAGATTTGGCAAAGAACGTTTCACTTTCTTCTCTCTTTTACATCTATCATTTTCTTTGTTTTTCTCTTGAACAACAACAAACAAATAAATAAGCATAAAATCAAACCAACATGAAAACTCAAAGTAAAACAAAAATGAAAGGTCATTAGAAAACATCAGTGATGTTCTGAAGAAAGCTCTTCCATTATCCCACTCTGGCCCACTGACCCTTCCAGTGCACTCCTCTTGGTGTCCTCAGAGTCACAAGATCAGTCATGGTGCCCTGGGCAGTAGTGCAGAGAATAGCTGACATGGCCATAGGAGGTAGAGCTCACTAGTTCAACTGCTCATGCTCTCCTGGCCCAAATGTCCACGCACTTCTCCATTCACAGGCCTGAGGACGTGGCCAAAGTCAGGTTCTTGCAGCACCTCTTCTCAATGGCTTCCTTAATGCTGGTGTCAGAGCACTTTCACCAGTCGTATCCCTCAGGCAGCATTTAGGACTTCTGCCCTGCCCTATGGCTAATCTTCTTTTGCTACCCTTGTTGATTGTAAATCCCCCGAGGACAGTGTCATCAGTTCTTTAATTGTTGACTTGCACACAGTGCTTAGTACCAAGCTCGAAGGATATGATTGTTAGAGCATGTAGAGGGAAGGGACGAGTACGTTTCTAAGACCACATTCCCCGTGATGTTCTCAATTCTCTATTGAGAGTAGTGACATTCCGTGTAAAGGACCTCGTTTCTGGAAGGTCCCTTGACAAAAACAACATTAAAAAATGCATGTAGGAGGAAACTACTATCTACTTTGGATGATTAGTTAAATCTTGTCAGAAGAAAGACTGTGATGGAACAATGGGTGTTTTTATATTACAAAAGTGCTCCAATTTTTTCATTGGTAAGGATAAAAAATGTTTCCATGCTAAGATCGTTGCTTGATTTGGCACTGAAAGCTTTCTCCCTGTGTCAAAATAACACATGATTGTGCAGGATGTTCTCTTATCTTGATGTTCAGGAGGTTGACTTTGAATTTTGTCAGTGGAGTTACATTACCATTTAATTTCTTAACATACTTGAGTTACCTGGCTTACCCACCACAGGAACAATAAGGAGATTTTCATTACTGAATGAGTGTGATTTACATTGGCAAGGGAAAGCAAAAACATCTATCAAGCATAAGAGAATGGTGGGGGAATTGTGGGCACTTTAATTATTATGTTTCAAAGGGTCTGTTTTGTAGAGATGTCAGCTGGCCAGAGGAAGTGATCACAGGCTATGAAAATATTTTACAAATAAGTCATCCCAGGGAGTTGTTCCTGAATACTGATGGCCAGGAGGGAACCTAGAAGCCCAGATCCTTCGGTTTTCACCCTGGCTCTCAGCAGGGAAGTCTCCCCACTTCCAACCCACCTGCCTCCTCTTTGACAAGGAAGCACTACTCTCAGAATTGTTGGCTCACAAGTCTGTTGGTCTCTGGGAAGCACTGCATGGATATCCATGACCCTCTCCTGGACCTGAAATTCATAGACGTGTCTACTGACTTGTCCCACATGTAAAATGTTACTCCTATTGCCTCCTTTCCAGAAGCCCACACTTCAAAATGAAATAACACATTGCTAAATAATCCATGGGTCAAGAGGAAATCTCAGGAGAATGAATGTGAAAACACAACATATCAAAATTTGTGAGATGCACCCAAAGTAGTGCTGAGAGGGTGAAGTATAACTGATTGCTTATTTTAGGAAAGCAGAAAGTTCTCTTTTGAGGTCTTCAGCTTCAGTAGACTGCCATGGTGCAGGTTGAATTTGTGTCCTCCAGAAAGACATGCTGAAGTCCTAACCGTGGGACCTGTGTATGTGACTTTACTTGGAAATAGGGTCTCTGCAGATGTAACCAAATTAAGATGAAGTCATATTGGATTAGAGTGACCTCTAATCCAATGACTGGGGTCCTATAAGAAGAGCAAAATTTGGGCACAGACACACAGGAACAAGGCCAAGTGACAACAGAGACAGAGATTGCTATTGTGCTGCCACAAGCCACACATCACCAGGATTGCCATCAATCATCAAAAGTTGGAAGAGGCAAGCAAAGATCCTCCTCTAGTGCCTTCAGAGGGAGCATGGCCCTGCAGACACTTTGATTTCAGACTTCTGACCTCCAGAACTGTGAGAGAATAAATTCCTGTTGTTGTAAGCCACCCGGCTTTTGGTGCTTTGTTATGGCAGCCCTGGGAAATTTATATACATGGACAACACTTTTGAAGCAGTGTGAGGTCATCTTTATCCACCAGTTGCCTAACATGTCCAAATAATCAAATTAGGTCACAGAATACAAACTGCTCAATTTCCGGAATGCTATGATTCCACATTTTACAGACCCACTGCTCCCTCTTGCTGATTTGCCAAATGGTGTGCAGTCTCACCCACACAAATACAGCATCAATTATATCTAGTAGTATTATGGGGAGGAATGGGATTGACTAAAAATACGCATGTCCAGGAGCACCAAACCCTTTTGTGACCATGACTGTAGCAAATGTACCAAGTTCTCCTGTCACTTACAAGTTCACTTCAGGTTGTCTGGTTAACTCACAGTTATTCTTCTCCTGGAAGCAGACCTCCTCACTCGCTGGTGCAGCCCACTGTCTCCTGTGACTTGCAGTTTCCCAATCATTCATATGAAGTTATACGGAAAATGAAGCTTGACTTTGGAGCTCTCCTACCATCACCTTCACAGCTGGACTGTGCTCAGGGGTGCCCTCCCTATGCAGCACTGATTTCTCACTCCCTAGCAATTTTTCCAAACTTACTTCTGTGCCATTCCTACTGGGTTCAGCTGCAACTCCATATACTGGATGGGAAATGATCTGATAAATTGTCACCCCTAAGTGTGCATGCACAACAATACTCCTTTTAGGGATATCTGCAATTTAACAATAAAAACTTTTTAGCCAAAGACAGAGATCATCTTGTAAAAATACAATGTTTTGAGGGGCCGGGGTTTGGGAGAGTGAGGTGAATGGGTGAGCTGCTTTCATCCGTAAAGCAATTCATTCCCACACCAACCTCTGACCTTCATACACAAGCCAACTCTCGTGCAGCTTTTACCCTAAAGCCACCCTGGACTATATTATTTGAGAAGCAATATAGGAAAATCTATCTTAAAATTAACTGTACAACAGAACTAGTCTCTAGGAATCAGAAAAGTTCTCCCTCTTTCCTTTTATGCATCCTTATGCTGGAGACGGCTGGAGGTGAGGCCAATAAAGGGCATTAGGAAGTGTTAGTGGATAGGTTGGCTTCATTAAGTCAAACCTGCTCACACAAAAGACTCTCCTTTAGGTTGTCTATATTATTCTTGCTCAAGAGGTAATTTCACAAGTCAGAAAGATGGCACAGGGCAGAGTTCGGAGTGAACCCTCCCTACACCTGAAATAAACCAGTAAAAACTTGGAGATCTGTGTTTCCAGGACTGACTTTGGACATACACATTTATGAGAATTTTCATTATGTTCAAATCAAATTCATGGGACACAGCTTTACTCCTTGGGACTAAACTACTTCTGTGAAATACATTGGGATTCCCGAACTACACATTTAATGAATCAGCAAGCCCTTGTTTTACAGACTGCCTGGATAGTTTCCTTTTGTTTTCTTCCATAGGGGTGAGTTCAACTGACTGCAAGCACCTTTTACATTGATTTAGTCTACTGAGAGATGGAACGTTTATAGATAAAGCACTTTCTCACTTTTTATGAAAATGATGAGTTATCAGCATTTTGCTTGAAGGCACAAGACACAGCCCCATCTTCATTCAAATCCATTACATATGCCAGAGACCCAGCTGTCAATATCATCATGGAGTAAATTTAATTTTCAGAGTCAATATAGAGCCAGCTGCATTAAGCGTAAGATAATTCTGGTACATTATTAATTTGAATGGCCGTGTAAGGCATTGTCTAGACAAGATATAAGCCCAAGTTTTCATAGGCAATCTGTACGTAAAATGAAGTATGCCAAGGTTGTAAAGAATACTAATAACACTGATCTGGCTTATTAACCAATATTGATTGCTTTTATTCCGACACGGTCCAGAAGCCTCCGAGGTGAAATGCCGAGCTATTCGGCACTAACGCTCTTGTTCTGACAAAACAGTAAATATTCCAAAGGAGTTGCAAGGTGCAAAGTATAAGGGATTTATTTTTTTGAAGTTAACCACTCAATTTGCAATTCTCAAAAAATTGATAGCATGATTATGGATTTCTGCATGCTGGGAAATATTACAATTATTAATATTAGTGGCAGCTGGCCATACTTTCTGTTCATGATGACTTTGATTAGTTATTGCACACACCAAGGGCTTCCCAGGACTATTCTTTCAGATCATTGTCTTTCTAGGCCCTGTCCTGCTCAGCCTTATACAACATTAGTCATTAGTATTAATTATAGGCCTCCAAACTGGGTGTGGTTTACCACGTGAAGGTCAATGATGGCCCACTGACCCACCCAACACAGGTTTAGAAGGACTGTCACTGGTAATCCCCAAGAAACAAGTGTCAAAACGGTTAGTCTCCTGTCTCTAGCCACCTGAGTTAGAAGGTGGCCATTTCTTGCATGTTAGAGTGCAATCTAACACTAGCAAAACCCAGCATAGCCCCAGATCATTGGCATTTTATATCTCTCTGCTAACTGGCCATGGTAGAAACAGCACGCATCTGAAAGACAGAACGGGGTCAAAATCCTGACTCTACCACTTACTAGACATGTAATTGTTGACATTGTATTTTGTGACTCAGTTTCCTCTGGTTCAAATGAAGGAGAGTAACTGATTTACATTAGTTAGGGTTCAACCAGAAAATAAAACCATGCTAGGTATTTCAAACAGAGGGGAATTAGAGGAGAGAATCTGTTACACAGGTGCTGAGAGCTCAAGTAGGGGATGGTGACGGAACCCAGAGGTCATCCATGGCAGGAACTCTACCACCCATTGCCTGGGAGAGTGAGGTGCTGTGTGAGCAAGGGTGAGGATGGAGTTCTGGCCGTGGTGGAGCTGCCCAGAGGCATCATGATCAGGGAGGATGTAACCACTGTCAGAAAATACTTCCTGAAGCAGAGAGGGAGGGAAGAAACCCCCTGGATTCTCCCTGCTTCTTTCCTCCAGTGTTCAGTCAGCACCTAGAAGCCAGAGGTGAAGGAGGCCTAGGAACCTAGGCCCCAGTGACAGGAGTGGAGTGGAGGGGTCTGGGAATGAACTGGGAGCAGAGACAACACCAGGCATGGGACTGAAAGAGATGAAGCAGAGAGAGGCTCCAATGGAGTAGCTCGTTTCCTTTCCTATGATTATTAATACAAAAGCTCTCTAACTTTCTCCATCTTTTGTGCAAATAATTGGCAAAGACAGGTTTTAGGGGAACAGAGCTCATCTTAGGAATGACCATGATAATCCCTGGCAGTGGTCAACTCTACCACACAGGGGAGTAGACCCACAGGTGTCTTGGATGCCATGGAGAATAAACACAATGAGAGAAATCGGAGAATATAACGAGCCATTTTGCAACTTTTGATAACTGAATTAGCACCCCACTGCACTGGGACAAGAGAAGCTTAGGAAGATACTTTCATGCAGTTTGTTTTAATAAGGAAATCCCATGCTTAAGCAATCAGAACAGGCTTGGCTGCAGAACATTTTTTTTTCCCCACAATTACAGCTCTATTGGTTCATATTTTCACACTCATAAGCAGTTTGGTATCCTGCAAGTGAGCCTGAGGTAGCCATAAGAAGGTTTGGATTCTGGTAAAGGATTTGCCATTTATTAGATGTCAAAATCTGGATAAGTCCAGCTACTTCTAAGACACAGTTTCCCAGTTTGTAATACATGGTCTTCCTATGAGAAGCAAATTAACAATGTAACATTAAAAACATAAATTCTTCCATTAATATGAAGTCACACTTCTTTCCAAAAACCTAAAGCTGTTGAGGATGAATTATTGAATAGATTTTTATCAAGTGTCTAATCCTACGCCAAGGACCATTTTAGGAATTTGGAATTACAAAGAAAAGGAAGACTTGACAACATGCAGTTTCTAGTCTAGTGAAAACAACATTTAGGCAAATAATTCTTTACGATGTAGTAAGTGCTGTCTTTGATGAATAACACTGAGAGAATTGTCTTTGTCACATAGATACTCTGCATACACAAAGGAAAATCCCTCTTTGCAGAGCATAATATCACATTTCTTATGCTGAACTTCCGGTTGTGGTAAAGAGCAATGTGTCTATCTGCATGTCTCTCCACCTATAACGGGTGGAATTCATTCTATGAACACGCGTCTTCATCAAAAAATAAATATAAGTTTGCATTCTTCAGATATAACTAGTTCATTGTGGTAGAATAACATTCAGTGATTCATTTTTAAAATTGGCAAATTCTTAAGCAATTTGATAAACATCTTAATTTACAAATACTGTACTTTAGAAATCTCTTAATGTATTTTTCACCTATTCCAATAAGAATCCAGAGCACTTTATAATTTATATAGTGGAATAAATTAATAGAGGGCTAACTTGGAGTAAAGCGAAAAAATAAATAAATAAAAGTTGCAGACTAAAGGGAAAAGAACTCTTAAATGACACCCGGCCGAGGCCTCCTGGTTTTATAGTGGGTCAAAAAACTGGTCTTGAAGAGATGTAAGCATAACAGTTTCCCATAGTTTATGTCCACGAGCTAAAGCAACATAGTTGCTCAAGAATATCACACCTCCTGGGATGAGACTGGAGGGAAATCTCGCAGAAGTGATGCAGCAGCTCCCATTATTGACTCTACAAAGAACCGGATAACGCGTTCCATAAGAGAGAGCCCTGATATTCATCAGGCAGGGATGTGTCATGCCAAAGTAAAAGCTATTCTCTAGGCAGTGGTCTGCAAAGGACTGCCTGGGGGCTGTTCTTTGTAGGGCCCTGGAGCTAAGAATTGTTTTCACATTCTTAAAGGGTGGTAAGAAAAAAACCCAAAACAACAAATAAAGAACTGGGGCCTATGATGCCTAAGGTACGTATTACCTGGCCTTTACAGAAAAAGTCTTCCAACCTCAACTCCAAGGGGCCAAAACGATGAAATTTAACCTCAGAGCTATTTGATGGCCAAATATAATTGACAGTGATTGAAGCTATCATTCAAAAATATTTTCTGAGTCCCTACTAAGGGCCAGGCACTTCTCTAGGTTCTGGAGAAAAAAGAAAGTAATTAAAACAGACAAGAATTCCTACCTTCTAGAAGGAGAGAGGCAATAAATACATAAGTATATCAGTTAGCTTTTACTGCATAAAAGACCCATTCTAAAGTGCAGTAATATAAAAAAAACACAATAGTTGTTTATTATTTTTTATAAGTGCATGAGTATGCAGGGGATCAGCGGATCTATGCTGGTCTTAGCTGGGCAGTTCTTCTGGTCTTCCCTGGCTTCAGGCACATGTGATAAGCCCGGGTGAGACCTGGCTGGTCTAGCCTGGTCTAGGCTGGTCTTGGCTCACTTAGGTATATGTATCCAGAGAGGAGTCGCTAATCTCAGCTGGGCTTTGCAGGGGTGGCTCTGCTCTGCTCCAGGTGTCTCTTATCCTCCTCATGGAGTTAGGGGGCAGACAGGAGTGCATGCCTTCTGTGTTGATGGCAGAGTTTCCAGGGAAGGAATGAAACACACGGGGCCTCTCCAGGCCTGAGCTCCAAACCTGCACACTGTCACTTCTGCCTCATTCTATTGGCTAAATCAAAGCAAGTGAAGAAGCAGATCCACAGTCAGAGGACACTGCAAAGTTACCTAGCAAAGGGCCTGGATACAAGGAGGGAGAAGAGTGGGGGCCGTGGAGCAATCTGCCACACTAGTAAGTCACACTGCTAAGTGTGTTAGCAGCCGATACATCCTGCGAAGACATAAAGGCCCATAAAGGAATGGAAGTGTGGGATTTGAAGAGCAATTTTAATTAGCATTCAAAGCTAGATAGTGGACCATCTAGATCAGTCATTCTTGAAACTAACCCAACACCAGAATCATCCGGGAGGGCCCTGAACAGGCTGCCTGAGGGTTGAGGATTTATAAGGACTGGTTGACTGAGCCTGATTCTCTTAAACTGAGACTCAGGGTGGAATTCAGTGAATTCTTCACCTCAGTTTAAGAGAAGCAGGCTTGAACCTACTGGACTTGGTGTTAATAACTCCTTTATCAGTCCTCAGGGAAGCAGACAGATTTGCCTCGGAGGGTTCATATCAGTGAGTAAAAATTGCGATGGTGTAATAAAGGGAGAATCAGAATACCAGTTTTGCATATGTAAAATCCTAGGAGGCTTCTCAATTAACAGGGAAATCAATGATAAGAGAAAACTAACTCTTCAGTATTTCTAATGAGGGCTCATCCTGGGCTTGGAGAGGCTACTGGAGGAAGAGCGTCAAGCAGAGACAGGGCAAAGACACCGTGAAAGGGGTTTGGCTTGTAGAGGGAAGCGGGAAATACTAAATGTAAATGTGAAATGAGGTTTTCCATGGGTCTTTGCGT